>CM076904.1:7576393-8815022 GCA_039519145.1 Kokia cookei | reverse complement strand
GCTATATTAAACTAATACGAACTCAAAAACATAAAAATTACTAAAAACGGATAAAGTTTACTTACTCAATCGAAAACTCAAAGACTAACAATGGAAACCATAAGTTTTTCCCAAGTTAGCCGTGAGGAAGAAGATGAAAATAAGAGAATTCTCTCATTTTTCTTCTTTTTAATTTGCTTATATATACAATGACATTTTTGTAAATTTATAAGCTTTTATAATTAATCTAATTAATCCACTTTACCCTTAATTAATATCACTTTTAAACACTTTAAATATCATAACAATCGACTCACTTAATTATTATTAGCTAATTTGCTTATTAGATCCTTCCATTAAATAATTCTACCTTTGCACTTTTCTCAATTTAATCATTTTTACTTAATTAACTAAGTAAATGATAAAATTTTTAACCAAAATTTAATATGATGATATTAACATCATAAATATTAAATAAATAATATTTACGACTCGACTCGTCGGAGTTGTGATCTCGAAATCACTGTTTCTGACACCACTGAAAATCGAGCTGTTACATGTTACGACTTCGTTTTTCTCATTTCGTTTTAGCACAAATATCCATTTATATCCTACCAGCTTCACATATTTAGGTGTTTGGACTATAGGTCCAAAAGCCTCACATTTAGAAAGTGAATTTAATTCTGCTTGAATTGTGTCTTTTCATTTTGGCCAATCTTTTCTATTTCTACATTCCTCAATAGATTTAGGCTCAGAATCCTCATTTTCTTTTGATATTTCAATAGCAACATTATAAGAAAAATTGTTGTAGACAACTATATTTTTCCGGTTCCATCTTTTTCCTAAAATAACATAACTAATTGAGATCTCTTCGTTATCACCATTTTTAGGTACCTAAACCTCTTCTGGGGTTTTTTTAATTAGTTATATCTTTGGCCTCTTCTTGGGCACTTGCCTCGATAATATAACCATTTTGGTTATTTGCTCCTTTCCTTTTACGAGATTTTTATCTTTGGAACCGACTGATTTTCCACACTTTAGGCATGAATTACTTTTTTTTGCACTAACAGTTTGCCCTATTGGGACATCAATTTGTATTGGAGCATTTTCAATTGGTATGTGAGATTTTTTAATTCTCTTTAGATCAGTAAATGAATATGGCAGTTGATTGGCGATGTTTTGCAAATGTATGATCCTTTAAACTTCTTGTTCACATTAATTTGTATGACGATCTAATTGGGATAATGATGATCCATTCCATGTAATATCTTTTACCAGTTGTATTTTCTCTCTCCTTAATGTTGAGAATGTTGTTTCATCAAAATGACAATCAATAAATCGTGCAGTAAATAAATCTCCTGTTAATGGTTCAATATACTTAATTATAGAAGGAGATTCAAAACCAACATATATTCCCAATCTCCTTTGAGGACTCATCTTTGTGCATTGTAATGGAGCAATTGGAATATATACTACACATCCAAAAATTCTAAGATGGGAAAGATTTGGCTCCTGGCCAAAAGCCAATTGTAATAGGGAGTATTTATTAAAACTTGTTGGCTTGAAGTGCACAAGTGTCGCTACATGCAAAATAGCATATCCCCAAGCTGTAACAGGAATTTTTTTTCTCATAAGCAATGACCTAATTATTAGTTGGAGGCGTTTGATAAACGATTCAACTAAACCATTTTATGTGTGAACATGAGCTACAGGATGTTCAACTTTTATCCCAATTAACATACAATAATCATTAAAAGCTTGGGTTGTAAACTCACCAGCATTATCAAGAAGAATAGTTTTGATTGCATAATTTAGGAATTGTGCTCTTAATCGAATTATTTGAGCAAGTAGTCTCACAAATGCCAGGTTGCGAGTCGATAATAAATACACATGTGACCACCTACTAGATGCGTCTATCAATACCATAAACTAATACCATAAATATCTTAATGGTTCACAAATGGTTGATGAATGAGCCCACATATATCACCTTGAATATGTTCAAAATGTACAAGAGATTCAATCCCAACTTTAGCTGGTGATGGTCTAATAATTAATTTTCCTTGAGAACAAACTACACAATATAAATCCTTCAATTCAAGAATCTTTTGGTTCTTTAATGGGTGTCCAATTGAATTCTCGACTATTCTTCACATCATAATAGATCCGGGATAGCCTAATCGGTCATGCAAAATAGTAAAAGTATGTGGTTCTACAAACTTCTGGTTTGTAGTGACATGTGTCTCAATTGCACAAACATGTGCATGATATAAACCCAATGAAAAAGTAGGTAACCTTTCCAAAACATATTTCTTTCCACATTTAACATTTGTAATGTATAAATATTCAATATTTTTCTCATTCATAGTCTCAATATGATATTCATTAATACGAATATCTTTAAAACTTAATAATTTTTTTTGAGACTTAATGAAATATAAAGCATCATCAATGACAAATTTTGTACATTTAGGTAATAATATAATAGCTCTTCCAAAACCCTCGATAAGTTTTAAACTACCCAATATTGTATTAACATGGGCTGGGTAAGTTAAGCCCTAGATTCATTGGACCTTATAGAGTTATTAATGGCTTATCAATTAGAGTTACCTTCAAAATTGGATCGCATACATGATGTGTTCCATGTATCCATGTTTAGGAGATATCATTCTGATCCTTCGCATGTGGTTTCAATGGAAGAGGTCAAAGTGAAACCTGATATGATTTATGAGGACAAATTATTTTAAGGAGGGTAGAGTTGTCACACCCTAAAAATTTCTTAATAAATTATGCAAATTAATATCACAAGGAGTTAAATGTCCTAGTGGTTTAGCATGTTAACTTAGTAAAAAAAGTCCTAAGTTTAAATCCCCCCAAACGTGAAGTATTTAATTTTTTCTTTCCTTTCCCTCCAAGCTGAATATGTTGACCCTTCTAGTAGGTCAAATCTCTTCTTCTTGTTGTACAAGACATGCCAAAATTAAGGGAGATTCTCTTAATTTACTTAATTGAATCTTTCCTTTTATGGCCCCATAATTATTCCCTTTAATTGAGCAATTCCACTTTTTCTCCAATTAATTGTGTAATCCCCCTTCTCACTCAAATTAATTCCAAATAAATAAATGTCTTTCGGTAGCTGGTAGTAGAGCAAAGCTAGCGTTTTCTCCAAGATTGATGTGATTTTGTTTTTTGGCTTTTCCCAGTGTCCGTTCTCGTGTTTTGATTGAACGGTGGGGTGTTTGGGGTGTCCACGTTCCTTGTGGTTGCGATGTATTTTTCGGATACGATTGATCTTTCCTTTCCGGGCGAGGGGGCCTCTTTAGCCCTAGAGCCTTACTACACTCAATCTTGGAAATCCAATTTACGGTGCAAAGCTTACCACTACCAGAGTTGTATGAATTACAGATTGCGATCGATGGTCTCGGTATCTTTGAGGGAGTCTTCATAAACCTTTTCCTTGTTTACTTTTTAATTTTTTATTATTTTGTTTCTTGGAGTGTTGTTTTTTCTTAGGTATTATTTTCATGGTGTTCTTGGTCGATCGTCGAATGGTATTTTCTTCGTTCTTGTGGATACTGCATGGATCAATGGGGCATTAGGAGGGTTCTTTGGTTTCGTTGACTATCCAGGGTTTTGACTTGTCAACGAAATCGGTTTGTCATCTCCTCCTTTCACTTGTGACTATTTTAGTCCATGGGTGTGGCTCCCAAGAAAGTTGGCCACTACTGACGAAGGTGTCAGGACGGTCTTTTCGGTGTCTATTACCTATTGGACCGATTTTGTTGCTACTGGGGTTTTTGAATTGCTTTTCTTTTTTAGTTTTTTAATATTTTCTTTTTAACAATTTGTGTTTTCTTGTGTACGCAGGGTCTACGTCTGTGCCTGCATAAAAATGCATGGTTTCTTGTTTTCACGTACGAGCACAGTGTTGACTTTTCTTAGAGAAGGACGTCACTGATAGGGGTTTCTAGCTGTCTTTTCATTAATTTTTGATTGGCTAATTTTTGCCTCTGTTAACTGTTGTTTCTTTCTCTAACTGTTTTCTTGTTTTCTAGTTTTAGCTTTTTTGTTCTCTATTGGTTTGTCGTTTCATCTAGGTGGTGTTTCATGGTTTCTTTGGTGTCTTCTTGTGGGGTTTTTAAGGACCCCGTGTGGTCGTGAGTAGGGTTGAAGGGCGTGCTACAGCTCTTCAGAATGGAAGAGAAAATACGTGAAATGCTAGCTAAGTTAAAGTTTTCTGATGAGAAGGCCAGAAAGATATTCAAGATTAATGAGCATCATCTGGTACGAATGGTTGGGAAGCCTGGGAAGTGGGCAAACTAATGACGAAAGAGAAGATTAATAAAGAAGATATGTACAGAGTCTTGCGATCCCTTTGGTTCACCAATTAATGGGTCAATTTTCTCGAGGTGGACGTAGGATGTTTTTTAGTGAAATTCGAGACAGTGGAGGATCGTGATAGGATTCTAAACCTTGTGCCATGGCTTTTCAATCAGCACATACTAGCTTTAGTGACGTATGTTAGGGACAAAGGATGGGGATCTTACGAGTTTTCCAAGGTGCCTTTCTGGCTAAAAGTTTTCAATATTCCTATAAACTTGATGGACAGGAAGTTGGCTCTAGAAGTGGGTGGAGTAGTGGGCAAAGTCCTTGCCATTGAACAGAGAGACAAAGGCATATGTTGGGTGGAATTCATGAGGATCAAGGTTTTGCTCGATATAACCAAACCATTACGGAGGGTTATATGTTTCGAGGATAAGGATGGGAAAGAGGTCACGGGAGTTTTGAAATATGAAAGTCTCCCAATTTTTTGTTATGGTCTTGTGGGCCATGGAACTAAGAAATGTGAATTATTCAATCACGGTGTCAACCCAAAAGACTATCAATATGGAAGCTGGCTGCGTGCACATCCCCCACTATCGGGGCTAAGAGGGGGTAGAATACGCAATGGTGTCGAACTCATTAAGGAAGAGGGAAAAAGAACTAGGAGTGGGTTTTGCAAAAGTTGAGAGCCAAAGAGATAAGGAAACTCGACCAAATATTATTGAACAGTTGAAGTCATCAGAAGAAGCTTTGGGATCGAACTCCTCTTGGAATAAGAGGCCCATTGTGATCACTGGTGATAAGGAACTCAGGAGAAGAAGAAAAAGAGAGAAAACTAAAATGTGTTTGGAAGGAATTGAGATGTGTCTGGTTAGATCGGTGAGAAGGAAACTTTTAAAGGGTTTGTCCGCCTCTCAAATGGAGGTTGGTGATCAGCCTCGCTATGAACCATGAAGCTGATAAGCTGGAACTGTCGTGGGTTGGGGAACCCCACGACAGTGTCCGAGCTGAGACAGCTACTTACTGTCAACTACCCTAATATGCTATTTTTATGTGAAACTAAATCTCGTACTAGTGAGTTTGACAGGATTCAAAGACAATGTAACATGGTAGGCTACTTTGTGGTTGATGCGGTCGAAAGAAAAAGAGGTTTGGCTGTTATGTGGAATGATGATAGTGTTGTTAATATCCAAAGTTTTTTAGCCAATCATGTGGACATGATAGTTATTGTGAAAAATTCGAACAAAGTCAGGTTCACTGGTTTCTATGGCCATCCCGAACCTAGCCAGGAATATCGTTCATGGGAACTTCTACGGGAGATTGGTAGCAAGGTGAACGAGTATTGGGTGGTGGGGGGACTTCAACGAGGTGTTGGACGATGCTAAAAATTGGGGTGGTCATAGGAAATCCGACGTGGCCATAGAGGATTTTCGTAGAGTGATTAATGATATGCTTTTGGTGGACGTCAAACCTGACCATGGGTGGTTTACATGGTCGAACAATAAGAGAGGGAAGGGTCTCGTTAAGGGGCGTATTGACAGATTTTTAGTGTCCTCTAGTTGGCTCAGCGAAGTTCCTTTCTTGGCGTCTGAGGTGGTTCGAGAAGCAGAATCCGATCATGACTTCATCATACTCGACGTCGAGGGTAGGAAGCCTCGTGGTTGCTGCAAGGATCCTAGGCTTCAGTTCCATTTTGAAGAATGTTGGGCCAAAGATAAGGAAGCTAAGAAGGTTATTAAGGAAGCTTGAGAGAAAGGTCATGGTGACTAATCCGATCTGTAACATCACGATATTTGTGTAAGCAGACACATGTCGAAGCAAGTATAGTTGATAGAACAATTCTATCTGATATCGATCCCAAAGGAAATGGGTTCTTGATGTTTATACGTCGAAGCAATTAAAACTAAGATTAAAGATAATGTAAGTAGAGATGTCAGCAAAATTTAATCATATATGCACATTAAAATAGTCAAAATTGTCAATGTAATAAAGGTTAATTGTCAGTGCAACTGAAAGTAAATCAAATTGTTGTTTGAAAGTTTGGAAATTTAAAAGCAAAAAAGTAAAAGTGTGATCAAGTGCGAAGGTCTGGAGTGGATCACTGATTTTACTAAGTCGTAACACAAGATGTGTCAACAAGGGTTTGAATAGATGAACTGTCATAGCAATCAAGTTTTAATGAAATCTTATGAATAACAATTCTCCGTTTAGTCAAGACTCAAGCACCCTCAATTACCCCACCTCTCTGTGTGAACAACATGGTGCACTCAAGAACAAGTGATCAAAATCTCTTCTAATCTCAAGCAACTCTTTTTATCTTGCTTGTTAACCTAACATTTCACCGCATCTCTCAATGTCGGTAGACTACAAAGGCACTCTCGTGTTTGATGCAATTAGATCCAAGAATAAACAGATGAAAAGAATTAAAAAAGAATCAAAGTAATTCTAACAATGAAAGATACTCTCGTATTCATTCAAATGTCAATAATAGTTCATCATCATAAGAAGAAAGGAGTTAACAAATATATCGAAGCATACTATCTCTAGGCTACTCAGTTATCCCCTAACTTCTCCACTTGCACAGCATCAAGCACTCCTCGTCAGGAGTTGTTGCTCGGCTATGTCAGCTCGTCGTTCTCCAGCTTAAAATCTCAAAAACATAGAGTAATTGCAAATTTAATTCCTTCAACTCTTGATATTTTTCTTAATCTCTTCTCTTCAATTTATAGGCTTCAAGAATGGTAAACCTTCTCTCTCCTCAAATCCGGATCCAATTGCAGCTACAAAAGTTTGTTACAGTCCAACTATGCACTCACGCAGATCTAGTGTAAATTTCATGGATCTGCAGATTGTCACCGCATTTCTGGTTGTGATCTGAAATCTTAATTGCAGTGACAACGTGTGCAATTCATGCGTTGGTGCTTTTAGGTGTAATTACAACTTGAATTCATTCATTCCAAAGTAAAGATTCCTATGCGGCGACATCACTGGTCGAAATTTCAAGCTGAATTTGTGGCTGCATTCTGGATTATTTCTGGTCTTGATCTACTGAGATGTGCCCTTGTGCTGACAATTTTAAAACGCAATATATATATGTTGCATGAGGAAAAATTAGTACACAAAAAAAGATAGAATAGCAAGAATTTAAACCAAACAACAATGAGTTAGAAAACATAAAAACTAAGTATGAAATGCCTAATACACATACTAAATATGGCACAAAAGAGACAATTAATACACAAATTTAGGGAGAAAATAAGTGTCATTTCTAATGCTATCACACCCCAAACTTGAGTTTTTACTTGTCCTCAAGTAAACAAAAATTAGCTAAATCACAATCAAATATGTCACCGCAAATATTATTCTCACAACTTAAATTTTCTGGGATCCTAATGTACAAATTGTATTCACATGATAGAATAATGCGGCGACAATTTAGAGACATGAACAATAAAATTGCAACTTCACTCATGTTATCAACATGCTTTAAATCTTATCATTTCTTAAATCAATATAGCATTTATAGCAATATTTCTTTTTCTTTTCTCTTTTTCTCTTTTTCTTTTCTTTTCCTCATTCACAAATTTTATAAGTGACTGAGAGATGTCATTGCATTACTCTACCTTGGTTCCTGGGCAGTAACGATGGGGTGCAACAAACCCCTAGGAGGTATGTAATGTGCTGACACACACTCTTACAGTGATAGCCTTTGGCTAGATGATTTTTCTAACACATGCAGCGGAGTGTTCTCCCTTTATAAGTCACAATGCACTCACATTAGAGTGTTCTTATTAATACAATGCCGCTGCAATTTGCAAGTTAGTTCAAGATTCAAAGATTGCTACTAACCATTCATTACTAAAGCAATTCAATTATTCATTCAAAAATAGAAGTGCTTAATATTCATCCAATTCATAAGTCAGCATCTCAATCAATTCAAGATTTATGCTTCAAATAAAAAATTGTTGTCACATTTTGTTGCTGAAATTTTGCATACCTTCATTAACTAAAGAAACAAATAAAATTCAAATATGTGGGTGTAATCGTATTTCCATTCACACAATATCCCCTCAAACTTAATGTCTGCATTGTCCCCAATGTACTGACAATAATATACAGATAAGAAAGGAAATGCAACTACAATGCAACTAAATTAACAAAAGAAACGTAATGACAAAATAAAATGCGATGACAATAAAAATGTATGCAATCTTTCTATAGAAAAGTAAACTAACTCATTCTTGAGCAGCCGATGCAGAGGCTGCTTTGGTTTTCTTTTTCTTCTTCCTTAGGTGCTCACCTTCCTCTTTGTGTTTTCTTTTCTTATCCTTACGCTGCTTCTTCTTATCCTTTGAACCAACCAGATCTACAGATTGCTCCTATTCAACTGGTTGGGTGGCGGTCTCATCGATAGTCACATCGGATGGATGAACATCAGCAAGCGAAGCCACATAGGGCACGATAGCTAACGAATTGAATTCCTTCGCATTGCTGGTGACTACCTCAGCCCGACTCACATCAGGTAAAGCCTCGTCATTACTGGATGCCCCTACACTCATAGGTGTGCCGATAATATCCTTAGTGATAGTTGTTGGGGCATCTGCCTTCTTTTCTTCCTGCTCCTCAGGAAGGTCCTTCTTCTCATGCTCTTCTTCTTTTTCTTCATTTTTCTTCTCCTTCTCTTGACCTTCTTCTTGTTCTGCTCCTTCATCCCCAGGTTTCTCTTGTTCAGTTGTGGCCATGTCAGCACCATCCTCTACGTCCATACCCACGGAGGCATGCAACTCCTCAATGACAACCCCCTGCCTGCCATGGTCGCTCTAGGTTTATTCGAAAATTCCTCTTCAAATAGGCTAACAATTGTTCTGTAACAGTCTTCCATGGTATTAGAATGTCCCTTGCTCTCCTCGTCATCGGAGATATGAATTCTTTTAGGGATGGAACACTCAAAGGCCTTCCATCAAGAGTAGGCTGATCGGAGGATGATGCCATTGGGCCAAAAATGGAAGGGAAGATTGGGAAATCAGGCAGCGAATTTGTGCTTATGCTGCGCAATGCAGCAATAATTGCCTCATTCCATGCTTTTGTATACGCATAGAAGATATGTTGTCTGTAGCCCATATCCTCTAAAACGTTAACAACACGAATAGTGCGCATGTTGATACATTCCATATTGGCTTCCAGAGCAGCCAGCCTCTTTCCCAACAGAGGATCTGTGGGCGCATCAGCTTGTTTTTCCTTCTTCTTCCCTTTTCCCTTGTCCTTCTTCTTTGACACTTCCCTTACCACCGGTGTCTCTTGGCCTCGAGTCATTCTTTTAACTGATATATCATTTATAGGGCTTTTGTTTTCCAACACTTCCTCTTCATCTCGAGGCATAATCTCCCTCTATTTACACAACAACATTATTATGGACCGGAAAGGTAGTATACTTGTTTGCTTTACGGCCTCTTCAAAAATTTGGTCGTGGAGGATCTCGCTGATGTCAATATAACGGACCTTTAATATTGAGTACAGAATGCACATACGGTCCAATGTCGCCATAGTGCTGTGCGTAAAAGGTAGGATGCACCTATTCACAAAATGGAACCAATCCTTCCTGAAGGTCGTCAGATATCGACGGTGCATGGTGTAGTTATGTGGATTGTTACCTGTCCAAACCATACCCTAAATGCAGAGGTCCTTCATGACCTGGTCAGTTCCTTCATCGTCTAGTCCAGGTACAAATGGAGTGTGGTCATCTACCTTCTCAGGAATTCGAAGTAGAACGTTGATATTAGCGGGACTCCATGGAATTAAACCTTCCCTCACAAAGACAAATTCTTGTTCAGCGTCAACAAGATTGGCATAGAATTCCCTTACCATTGTAGGGAAGTAACCAGCAGGGTGTTCACAGAAGAACTCCTATCCTAAACGGTTAATGGTTCTGGCAATTTGCTTCCCCAATAGTTGTTGTAAGGACAATTGAAATCCTTGCTTCTAATTGCAGTTTCTTTTTAGCATCACGTTCTGATATTGCTCTTTGGCAGCTTTCGACAAAAATAAGATCGGCTCTCTTGGTGAAGTTTAGGTTGTGGTTTGAACCACAGTGGCGAAAGTGGCAGGTGTGGTTTTAGAAGGGGTCTTGACACCTCTCATCTTGTCCATAGTCACTAAATACAGAGATTAAGAAGAACTTGAAGAGAAAAGAACGACTTGTGAGAGTAAAAGTGAAAATAAGAGCAATGAAAGAGATAAGTTGCAGCAACAATGGCGATTGTGAGTGGAAAAAGAGGTCTGCAGAGAAGGGTTTTATAAACATTCAGTGGTAACGTCGTGATTATTACAAGAACTTGAGGAAACGTTGTATCTACAACCAATAAATGCTGGGTTGTAGATCGTACGTTTTCTTTTGATCGAACAACTGGAAAGAAAGAAATCAAACGGCGTGATTCTTGCTGAAAACGCTTTACTAACTCATCACAGAATGCGTCGACAAGTTGTGCTTTGGGATGCTTCAACAAAAAGATTATTTTTATTCCTGCATAGAATTTAAAATGAAACAAAAGTGAAACAAATCAAAAAAATGTAAAAATGCATTAACATTATTTAAATGTGACCAGATCAATGGCCTCGTTTGGTTCTTTGACTTCTAGGCTCACATAATGCTTAAGACGTTGGCCATGCACCTTGAACTATTGCCCATCTTTTAGATTCGCAATTGCCATCGCACCGTTATGGAATGCATCGACAACCTTGAAAGGGCCCGACCATCTTGAATGCAATTTACTTGGGTGCAGTTTTAAACGTGAGTTAAACAAAAGTACTAACTGACTAGTGCTAAATTATCGACGCAAGATGATATTGTCATGTTGTCTCTTGGTCTTTTCTTTGTATATTGTTGTATTCTCATAGGCATTGCAGCGAATTTCTTCTAGTTCAGTAATGTCCAACAATCTTTTCCTGCCAGAAGCATCATAAACCATATTTACCTGCTTGATTGCCCACATGGTTTTGTGCTCAAGCTCAACTGGTAGATGGCAAGACTTACCAAACACTAGTTGATACGGCAACATCCCTAGTGAGATTTTTTATGCAGTGTGAAGCGCCCACAATGCGTCTTGTAGCCGCAAAGACCAATCTCTTCTAGATGGATTAACCACCTTTTCAAGAATGCTTTCGATTTGTCGATTGGACACCACCGCTTGGCCATTTGTTGTGGATCGTATGTTGTGGCCAAGTGATGCTTCACACCATATCTTCTCAAAGTTGTCGCTACTTACTTATTGTGAAAGTGAGTACCTTGATCACTTATTAATGCTCTAGGTGTTCCAAATCTCGTGATGATGTAAGTGTGGAAAAACTTCAACACCGTTCGAGCATCATCTTTTGGCACCGCGATTGCTTCAATCCACTTTGAGACGTAGTCAACAAAAACTAAAATGTACACATTCCCAAAAGAGTTATGGAATGGCCTCATAAAGTCTATACCTCAGACGTCGAATTTCTCCACCTCCATAATAGGTTATTGGAGCATCTCGTTGCACCGAGATAATGAGCCAGTGCGTTGACATCGATCTCATTGTTGTGCAAAGTTGTGGGCATCTCGAAACAATATAGGCCAATAAAATCTAGATTGTAAGACCTTTGTAGTAATCCTCATTCCACCAAAATGACCTTCATAAGGAGCATCATGACAATGTCTAAGAATGGAAGTCATCTGTTCTTCAGGAACGCAACGACGGATAATGTTGTCGATGCATACCTTGAATAGATATGGCTTGTTCCAATGGTATTTCACAGCGTTGCGAAAAGATCTGACTTTCTTGTGACCAATAGCACTCAAGGGTAGCTTCCCACACACAAGATACTTGACAACATCAGCATACCAGGGTGATGCGTCGATAAAGAATAACTGCTCGTCTGGAAATGCATCGACAATTTGGATTTTATTCCCATCTTCACTTTCAACTTCCAATCGAGATAAGTGGCCAGCTACTTGATTTTCAGATCCTTTTCTATCTTAATTTCAATATCAAACTCTTGTAAGTATAGGATCCATCGTATTAATCTTGGTTAGGTGTCTTTCTTGGTAAAAAGGTATTTCAATGCAGAATGATCTGTGTAAACAATAACTTTTTCACCGACAAGATATGAGCGAATTTTGCCAAATGCAAACACTACTACTAGCAATTCCTTCTTAGTAGTTGTATAATTGACCTGCGCTTCAGTTAAGGTTTTACTAGCATAATAAATGGAATGAAATACCTTTTCTTTACATTGACCTAACACAGCTCCTACAGCATAATCACTTGCGTCACACATTAATTCAAATAGTTACATCTAGTTCGATGCGACGACAATTGGAGCTTACACCAGTTGCTTCTTTATTGTGTTGAATGCGTCCAGACAAGTGTCATCAAACATAAACTTTTTATTTTGCTCTAGCAATGAGCATAATGGTTTAGCAATCTTGGAAAAATCACAGATAAATCTCCTATAGAACCCAGCATGTCTAAGAAAGCTTCTTATTCCCTTCACATTAGTTGGCGGTGGCAATTTCTCGATGATTTCAACCTTTATTTTATCTACTTCAATGCCCTGACATGATATGCGATGACCGAGGACAATGCCTTCAGTTGTCATGAAGTGGGATTTCTCCCAATTCAAAACTAGATTTGTGTCTTCGCATCTCTTCAAAACTTTCACCAAATTGTTAGCGCATTGGTTAAAAGTTTACCGATAGACAGAAAAATCATCCATGAATACCTTTAAAGAATCCTCTATCATATCCGAGAAGATATCCATCATACACCTCTGAAATGTGGTTGGTGCGTTGCATAATCCAAATGGCATACATCGGAAGGCAAAGGTCCCAAATGGGCATGTTAACATAGTCTTTGCTTGATCTGCCAACGTAATGGCAATTTGGTTGTATCTAGAGTAGCCATCTAGGAAGCAATAATAGGCTTTACCAGCTAGCCTATCCAGCATCTGGTCAATGAATGGTAGTGGAAAGTGGTCCTTCTTTGTGGCAGCTTTCAATCAACGATAATCCATGCATACTCGCCAACTAGTTGCAATGCGAGTAGGAATCAACTTGTTCTTGTCAATTCTTATAACTGTGAAACCACTCTTCTTAGGCACACATTGGACAAGGCTTACCCAATTGCTATCAGAAATGGGGTAGATGATGCCCACGTCTAGCCACTTAATAATCTCCTTCTTCACTAGTTCTTTCATCTTCTCATTGAGTCGTCACTGTTGCTCAATGGATTACTTCCCTTCATCTTCCAACCTGATCTTGTGCATGAAGAAAGAGGGATTGATACCTCTGATATCTACAATGCTCCAAGCTATGGCTCTTTTGTGTTATTTTAAAATTTTGATGAGCTTCTCTTATTGAATTGTGTCGAGGGATGCGCTGATAATTACTGGTAATGTTTCATTGTCACCCAGAAAGACATATTTCAAATGCATTGGTAATTGCTTCAACTCCAAGGTATGAGCTTGTTCAATCAATGGTTTGAACATCGGGATCATCCTATTAGATAGATCCAAAGATTCCAATTGCCAATTCTATCTCAGCTCACAACTATTAACCTCAGCATTGTGATCACATCCAAGTAGGGTTTCATCAACATATGTCGTTGCACCTTCATCTAAGACTACTGAACTCCATTCATTAAGCTCTTCCATAATTATTTCATTCAACACATTAATGTGGTGACATTGCTCCTAACTTCTCAATGGAGATGCCTCAAACACACTAAAGGTAACATGTTCGTCGTTATGACGCATGACAAGCTCACCCTTGAAAATGTCGATAAAAGTGTGTCCTATTGCCAAAAATGGTTGCCCTAAGATGATGGGCACTTCTTTGTCTGCCTTGCAGTCAAGGATTATGAAATCGACAGAGAACACCAACTTATCTACTTGTATAGAGACATATTTTATCTGATCTTCAGGTTGCGCTGGAGATCTGTCTGCAAGTTGCAATGTCACCACAGTCGGCTTCATTAATACTATTCCTAATTTCCTGAATGTGGACAAAGGTAAGGGATTAATACTAGCTCCCAAATCACAAAAAGATTTACCTAGATAATGATTACCAATGGAGCATAGGATTGTGAAGCTACTAAGGTCTTTCATTTTTTGTGGCAACTTGTAAGTTAGAATAGTGCTGCACCCTTCTGTGAGTGCAATCATCTCGATTTCGAAAAATTTATTTTTCTTTGATAACAACTCCTTCATGAATTTCCCATAACAAGGGATATGCACCAGAGCATCAACAAGAGGTATGTTAATATGTAATTGTTTCAAAGTAGAAACAAACTTCTGATAGTCCTTATCATGGTCTTTCTCTTTAAATCTTTGCGAAAATGGAAAAGGTATCATAGTAGTGGGTTGTTGTGGAATAACTGGTTGCATCGGCACAAGCAATTACGTCGACATCTTTGTTAGACGAATAGTAGGCATAAATGTCACTACAGTTGGCTCCTCCTCATTTATTTCTATTTCTTTTCCTTCAACTGCAACTTCGTAGTGTAGTAGCCTTATAATGCTCTTTCCCTCTTTGCTTTAGGTTTTTTGTATCACTAGGTAAAGCACTTAGTGACCTTGTACTTAGATTAGAAGCCAACTGTCCTAATTGGGCTTCCAACGCTCGGATAGAAGAAGAATTGCCTTGCATGATTACTTCAGTTCGCGTAATATGCTCTCACATCAGTGCCTCAAGAGCAGTCATAGGGTTTGATCTTGGTTGAGAAAACTACTGTTGTGGTTGCTAGTGTTGTCCATGCATATGTGGTATTGCATTTTGTTGTGGCTAAAATCGCGTTTGTGGTTGCATTTGGTTATGTGCCTACAATTGATCCGGATGTGAATGTACCTGCGAATTTTGATTAAAATTATAATGTTGATTGTTGTGGTAACTCTCTTGTCTTTAACCCCCTTGATTTGGGGAATTTTCATATCTGAATGTGGAAGCATTTTGATTCCCCAAGGTTGTTGAGCTCTATTGTTGTATGAATTACCAAAAGAACCTCCTCTGATGTTATTAACGTAAAATGCATTTTCAGCATGTTGTGGGCAATCCTCGTAACTGTGGTTATAATTGTAAATCTTACAGGAAAATGTCGACGCATCCATCTGTTGGGCCACTTGGATAGTAGCAACATCACTTGTTCCCTTAATATTATTTATAATATTGGCCAAAGAGGATACTTGCGCACTCAAAGTAGAAATAGCATCTAATTCAAGAACACTAGGCTTAGTTTTTACCTAAGCAGAACGAGAGATTGGATATTGATAATTGTTCTGTGCAATCCTTTCTAGAATTCTTATAGCTTCAGTGTAGTTGTAATCCAACAAAGGACCATTAGCAGATGTGTCAACAAGATTCATTGTTTGAGCATTCAATCCATTATAGAAGATCTCATCTGGGTCACTTGCTGAGTACCATGCATTGGGCAACGTCTAAGTAGAGTCTTATAACGCTCCCATGTTGTATGTAAGTTCTCGTCATCCAACTGATGGTAAGTTGTAATGTCATTGCGAAACCTTGCATTCATTGTCGACGGATTGAATCGTAAAACAAATTACGTTGCTAACGCATTTCATGATGTAATGGATCCAGCTGGCAATCCCAAGAACCATGTCCTCACTCTTCCCTGCAATGAATAAGGAAATAATTGCATTTTCAAGGCATCATCAGGGACAGCATCTTGGGTAAAAGATGCACAAAAAAGCATAAATGATTTAAATGTTCTCTTACGTCTTCATGAGGAAGGCTGCATATTACCCATTTGAATTGAGCATCTGAAACATAACCTGTTTCAGCTCAAAATTTCCAGCTTGTATAGCTGGTTTTACCACTCCTGGCTGTAAATCATCAAGGATAGGAACAACAAAATATCATATTGTCCTATTTTGCACTTGCTTTTCTTATGGTGGCGATGGTGGTAAATTATTTATTCGTTGTGGCTGTATTGGAGGAACTTCATCTTGTGGCAGCAATGGTGGTAAATTATTGTTGTTGTTGTTATTGCCAACCATTTTTTTTTGTTCTTGCTTCCTCCTTCTAAGTGTACTCTCAAGTTCTGGGTCAAAGCTTACAATATCCTTAGAATTTCTTCTAGTGGACATGTAACTTCTAAAGAAATAAAAGAAAACCAACAAAAGAAAGTTAAACAGATTAGTAAAAACAAAAAGGTTAAGTAAGAAATAATTGCTACTACAATAGTAAACATCAAACAAATGTCAATTCCTCAATAACAGTGCCAAAACTTGATCCGATCTGTAACGTCACGATATTTGTGCAAGCAGACACACGTTGAAGCAAGTATAGTTGATAGAGTAAATCTATCAGATATCGATCCCACAGGGAATGGGTTCTTGATGTCTATATGTCGAAGCAATTAAAACTAAGATTAAAAATAATGTAAGTAAAGATGTCAACGCAATTCAATTAGATCTGCACACTAAAATAGTCAAAATTGTCAATGTAATAAAGGAATTTGTCAGTGCAACTAAAGTAAATAAAATTGTTGTTTGAAGTTTTGGAAATTTAAATGCAAAAAAGTAAAAGTGTGATCAAGTGTGAAGGTCTGAAGTGGATCACTGATTTTACTAAGTCGCAACGCAATATGTGTCGACAAGGGTTTGAATAGATGAACTATCACAACAATCAAGTTCCAATGAAATCTTACCAATAACAATTCTCCATTTAGTCAAGACTTAAGCACCCTCAATTACCTCACCTCTCGGTGTGAACAACATTGTGCACTCAAGAACAAATGATCAGAATCTCTTCTAATCCCAAGTAACTCTCACTGTCTTACTTGTTAACCTAACTTGTCACTGCACCTCTCGATGTCGGTAGACTACAAAGGCACTCTTGTGTTTGATGCAATTAGATCCAAGGATAAACAGATGAAAAGAATTAAATAAGAATCAAAGTAATTCTAACAATGAAAGATACTCTTGTATTTATCCAAATGTCAATAATAGTTCATCATCATAAGAAGAGAGGAGTTAACAAATACATCGAAGCATACTATCTCTAGGCTACTCAAATTATCCCCTAACTGCTCCACTTGCACAACATCAAGCACTCCTCATCAGGAGTTGTTGCTCGTCGGCTCCGTCAGCTCATTGTTCTCCAGCTTATAATCTCAAAAACACAGAGTAATTGCAAATTAATTCCTTCAACTCTTGATATTTTTCTTCATCTTTTCTCCTCAATTTATAGGCTTCAAGAATGGTAAACCTTCTCTCTCCTTAGATCCAAATCCAATTGTAGCTGTAACAGTTTGTTATAGTCTAACTGTGCACTCACGTAGATCTAGTGTGAATTTCATGGATCTATAGATTGTCATTGCATTTCTAGTCATGATCTGAAATCTTTAATTACGGCGACAACGTGTGAAATTCTTGCGTTGGTGCTTCTAGGTGTAATTACAGCTTGAATTCATTCATTCCAAAGTAAAGATTCCTATGCGACAACATCACTGGTCGTAATTTCAAGCTAAATTTGTGGTTGCATTCTGGGTTCTTTCTAGCCTTGATCTACTGAGATGTGTCTTTGCGCTGACAATTTTAAAACGCAATATATATATGCTGCATGTGGTGACATTAGTGCACAAAAAGAGATAGAATAACAAGAATTTAAACCAAACAACAATAAGTTAGAAAACATAAAAACTAAGTATGAAATGCCTAAAATGCATATTAAATATGGCACAAAAAGACAATTAATACACAAATTTAGGGAGAAAATAGGTGTCATTTCTAATGCTATCAGTGACGTACTTAATGCTGTGATAGAGTCAGGAACTCCTTAGAGAGCTGGCAATATAGTAGGTTCAAAGACAGGCAAGGTCAAAAGAGGAAACTCATGCATGAGATAAACAAAATTATGGATACACGTGGAAATGACTATAGAGCTGAAAGATTGTGTGACGCCTGTGAGGAATTAGCTGCCCTTAATAATTCTAAAGAAATATATTAGGCCCAGCGCTCTAGAATGGTTGCAGGAGGGAGAGATAAATACGAGGTTCTTTCACGTTAGGGCCACTCATAGAGCTCAAAAAAAATCATATTGAAGGGCTGCTTGATGCGGATGGAGAATGGGTCACTAGAAGTGAGGATATTTGTAAGGTGGCCAATAACTATTTTGAGGTTCTGTTCAAAACTTGTTGTAACGAGGATGCGGAGCACGTGTTAAGGGTGATCCCTAAGTGTATCTCTGCCTAGATGAATCTGGTGCTCACCAAGTGCGTGGACGACAAAGAGATCTTGGAGGCCTTTAACAAGATGGACCCCAGGAAGGCTCTTAGGAACGATGGTCTGTCGGGTCTTTTTTTCAAAGAAAACTAGAACATTGTTGGCAATGATGTCCTCAACTATTGTAAAGACATGTTAAATGGTCATAAAAGTGTCAGTGAAGTGAATGATACGATCCCAAAGACATTCTAACTACAAACCCAATAGCTTATGTCGTGTCATCTACAAGTTGGTTGCAAAGGTGTGGGCAAACAGATTGAAACTCCTTCTCCCAGCTGTATTTGTCAGAACCAAAGTGCGTTCGTTCCTAACTGTATGATACATGATAATTACCTAATTGCTCATGAATTGGTCCATTATCTTTAGAGCGCTAAGAACGGGCCAAACAAGGGGTTTATGGCGAAGCTGGATATGTCGAAGGTGTACGACAGGGTCGAGTGGTGTTTCCTCAACAAAGTTCTCCTACACTTTGGTTTTAATAAGGCATGGGTGGGAAAGGTGATGGATTGTGTTTGTACTGTCCAATATAGAGTCAAATGCAACTCAAACTTGTCGAATGCCATCTGGCTTGAGAGAGGGCTTCGCTAGGGATATCCCTTATCCCTTTACTTGTTTTTATTTTTGTATGGACGCTTTGTCTAGGTTACCGATTAATGCGCAAGAAAACGGGTTGATGCGAGGGATACGGGTGTGCCAAAATAGCCCACGTATCAACCATCTATTTTTTGCAGATGATGCCCTATTGTTCATATGTAATAAACAGGATGATGCTAAGCATGTGCGGGCTATCCGACGTGAATTCGAAAGTGTGTCTAGCAAACAGATTAAACTGGCAAAATCTTCTCTGCTGTTTGGAGCTAACACGACAAGAGAGCAGAAGCACATATTAGGAAGTATTATGGGCATGAGAACGGTGGACAAGCTGGACAGCTACTTAGGTTTGCCTTTAAGTATTAGTAAAAATAAAACTAACACCTTTCGCTTCTTTGTTGACAGATTCTCAACTCGCATAAAAGGATGGTTGAAGAGGTTGCTGTCTAGGGGAGGGAAGAAGGTTTTCTTAAAGGCTATACTCTAATCCATTCCCACATATGTGTTCTCGATTTTTCTTCTCCCCAAGGGCATCACGGACGAGATGGTGGCCAAGGCGAGGAATTTTTAGTGGGAAAGCAAGCAAAGAGGTCGGGGCTGGGCAATGATGTTCTGGGACAACATTTGCATCCCCAAGGGCATGGAGGGCATAGGGTTCAAAGATATGCATCTGTTTAATCTTACGCTCCTTGGTAGGCAGATTTCAAGGCTTGTTGATAATAAAGAAACCCTCTGCTACAGAGTTCTTGTCCCCAAATATTTTCCTGAAGGGGACCCTTTCAACTCGAAGCACATGGACAAACCTTCTTTTGCTTGGTCCAGCATGATGGCTATGGCGAAGCAGCTTGTTCCCGGGGTTTGGTTGACAAGTGGGTGATGATAAGCAAATTAATATTTGTACGCACAACTAGGGTATGGAAGGGCTTAATGGGAACTCTCTTGTGTGTGCCCCTCCAGTTGTGAATAAGATGGTTGTGCGGGACTTGTGGATCCAAAATGAATCTAAATGGGATGAAGAGAAAGTCAAGGAATATTATGGTGAGGAGTGGGGAGAAAAAAATTGTCAATTGCCTCTCCTTAGTGATGGTCCTATTGATAGAGTGGTTTGGTTCCATTCTTATAAAGGTATCTACTCCACAAAATCGGCTTATTCGTGGTTGATCCTCAAGAAAGTTGGTTGTGATCCTCATAGACTGTTTTGGAGGTTGATTTGGAAGCTCAATATTAAAATTAGCATCTTCGCTTGGAGACTTGGCCATAATCTCCTCCCTACAAATGTTAAGATAGCTTCTGTCAACCATGGCTTTAATACCTTGTGCCCTCGCTACAGCTCGAAGGAGGAGACTCTTGTCCACGCCTTGAGGGATTGGGACAAAGCCAGGGAAACTCTTACCTACGGTGGCATTGATGGGCAGGTTCTCGCCTTTGAATGGAGCATTGACATTGATTGGCTCGAGAGTTCGATGAGGTTAATGGACCAGAAGGTGTTTGAATGCTTTATCATTATTCTTTGGAATATTTGGAACTCAAGGAACAATCTCCTCTTTCAGGGAAAGGATGAAGTTTCGAGGTTGGTCTGGGATAGAGCTCAGACGTTTAGTATGGATTTTAGAATCCATAATTTTAACAATGAAGCGTTGATTCCCAAGGTTAATGAAAGAGGGAAATGGTTGAAACCCTCTGATGATTTTTTGAAGATTAACGTCGATATTTCCTAGAAGGATAAAAGGGATGGTATTGGTTTTTTTGTTGGAGATTTTGAAGGCTTCGCGCTGGGCAGGGGAATGCATGTTATTGACGAGATTACTTGCTTTGCATGGGCAAAAATTGAGGCACTTCTGCATGGCATCACGTGGGCTAGGAACAGGAATTTAGTGCATATTATATTCGAAGGTGATAGCGTTGACATTATAAACCGCGTGTCAAAATCTAACGTTGACATCTCTCTTACTGGCCATAGGATCCGAACATGTAGAAGTCAGCTGGATCAACTTGGTGGGTGTCACGTCATGTGGTGTCAGCGTCACTGTAATAAAGTGGTGAATTTTTTAAGCAAACAGGCCCTTAAAGAAAATTGTAATTTGAATTTTGAGTTGGACTTTCCTAGTGAAATCCAACAACTTGTAATTCTAGATACTTATGATTAATCAACTTTGTTGAATAAGTAATATTAATAATATTAAATAATATTAAATTATAAGATTCACCAATTTGAATTAGCATGTACAATATGTTGGAATCTATATCATGTTTTCGAAAACGTAAGAAATCAAAGTATCTTGGTCCTTTCTTATGAGTTGATCCCGAAGGAAATTGATTAGAAAATTTCTGGTAAATCGTTGATTCATCTGGTGTTTAACTATATTTATTTACAAGTTTACTAGATTGAAATTTTATGATGTTCAAAAATTTATAGATCCCATGTCACATTCAGTAAAAATTTATGATACATGTATCCGGTGTACTCAATGTGTCATGTAATGGACCAAGCAAACACCAAATCCTATATCTCTAAAGTTGCAATGGGTCGGATTAAAATTACAAAAGCATTTCTCAATCTCTCTGATGTTACAATGGATTGAATGAAGACCAAATCCTATATCCCTGAAGTTGTAGGGATCGAATTAAAATGAGTAACGGGTCTCAATCTCCCTGAGGTTATAGTGGAATGGAGTAAAGTACAACACCAAATCCTATACCCCTAAAACTGCAGTGGGTCAAATTAAAAAGCATATCTCAATCTCCCTAAAGTTATAGTGGAATGAAGTGAAGCACCAAATCCTATATCCTTGAGGTTGTAGTGGATTGAATTAAAATGAGTAACGGATCTCAATCTCCATGAGGTTACAATAGAATAGAGTAAAGTACAGCACCAAATCCTATACCCCTAAAGTTGTAGTGGGTCAGATTAAAAAAGTAAATCTCAATCTTCTTGAGTTATAGTTGAATGGACTGAAGCACCAAATCTTATATCCATGAAGTTGTAGTGGATCAGGTAAAATGAGTAACGGATCTCAATCTCCCTGAGGTTACAGTGGAATGGAGTGAAGTACAACACAAAATCCTATACCCCTGAAGTTGCAGTGGGTCGAATTAAAAGGCATATCTCAATCTCCCTAGGTTACAGTGGATGGAATGAAACACCAAATCCTATATCTCTGAAGTTACAGCAGATCAAATTAAATGAGTAACGGATCTCAATCTCCTTAAGGTTATAGTGGAATGGAGTGAAGTACAACACCAAATCCCATACCCTTAAAGTTGCAATGGGTTGAATTAAAAAGCAAATCTCATCTCCCTGAGGTTATAATGGAATGCAGTGAAGCACCAAATCCTATATCCCTAAAGTTACAGTGGATCGGATTAAAATGAGTAACGAATCTCAATCTCCATGAGGTTACAGTGGAATGGAGTGATGTACAACACCAAATCTTATACCCCTAAAGTTGTAGTGGGTCGGATTAAAAAGCATATCTCAATCTCCCCGAGGTTATAATGGAATAGACTGAAGCACCAATCCTATATCCCTGAAGTTGTAGTGGATCAAATTATAATGAGTAACGAATCTCAATCTCCCTGAGGGTACAGTGGAAATGAGTGAAGTACAACACCAAATCCTATACCCCTAAAATTATAGTGGATCGAATTAAAGTTACAAAAGCGTATCTCAATCTCCCTAAGGTTACAGTGAATGGAGTGAAGCACCAAATCCTATATCCCTGAAGTTGCAGTGGATCAAATTAAAATGAGTAACGGATCTTAATCTCCCTGAGGTTACAGTGGATTAAAGTGAACCTACGACAACAAATTTTATCTCTTTAAAGTTTTCATGGGATAAGATGAAGTCACGACACTAAATCTCATATTTTTAAAGTTGTAAAGAAGCGGATATGATGGAGTTGAGCAACCAATGAAGCGAAAGATTGAGTTACTTGAAGATGACCGCCAAAAAAGCCAAATTCAATGGGATCAGACGAAATTGGCCCACTTTTTGGTCTTTGCTCTATTCTCGTTACAAAACAACGAGCAAAGAGAGACAACTGTTGGAGCCCAATTTGTTTAGGCCCAAACAAATCAAAAAATACAATAATAAAAAAACCAAATAAACTTAAATTTAAAACTGAAGTCTAGAGTCCATCACAAGCCCAATAATTACAAATATCCAATTCAAAATTAATCAACCCATTACACACCCATGGCCCAATACATATCACCCTAGCCCAAACCAAGATCAGATATTACCTATGTTGTTGGGAAATTGAGTAGGTACACAAGTAATCCAAGTAGTTTGTATTGACAAGCTTTGAATAGAGTACTTAGGTACTTAAAGAAAACTAATAATCATGGATTGTGTTATAATAGATATCCTTCAGTTTTAGAAGGGTATTCGGATGCTAGTTAAATTACAAGTTTGGAAGATCATGCATCTACGAGTGGATGGATCTTCATTATTGGTGGAGGAGCCATTTCTTGGGGTTCCAAGAAACAAACATGTATTACTGATTCCACCATGGCAGCAGAATTTATTGCATTAGCCGCTGTATCTAAAGAAGCAAAATGGTTAAGAAATTTGCTTTATGATGTAACTATATGGCCTAAGTCAATTTCACCTATTTCTATCCATTATGATAGTTAGGCTACTCTAGTAAAGGCATATAGACAAGTATATAATGGAAAGTCTAGGCACATTGGATTAAGAAATAGTTATGTCCGACAATTAATCTTTGATGGAGTGATCACTATTAATTATGTGAGGTCAAGTGAAAATTTGGTGAATCCTTTGACAAAAAGTCTTGCTAGAGATGCAATTAACAAGACCTCAAAAGGGATGGGACTCAAGCCCGTTAATTAGAGTCACCCATGATGGAAACTCGATTCAACGCTTGGTTTAATGTCAAGTTTTGAGTTCAATGAGACAAAGTACATTATTAGTATGTGACTGTTAGCACTATAAATAAATCCTTCCTAAGATTAACTTGAAAAGTACTTGTAATGATAAGGGAAGGATGACTAATGTACTCTTAATGGACCCATAACATAAATATGTTAGTGTTATAATTACGGGAACACTCTTGACGGGATTTACCTATGTGAGTGGAAGTGTAGCCGCTTTTAAGAGCTCAAGAGCTTGGCTCTAACAGCACTCATGCAAAGAGGACACAGACACATGTCCATAATAGTGTCCTTGGTTACTATGCATTGATCGATGTTGAAATCATTGTGTGAGATGTTTTCAGTTAATCAATTGAAATAGTTGGTTCAAAGCTTACTACCATGCAATTTTGATTAACTTTAACATGTTTTCACTAAGTGAAGGTTCAATCGTAAGACACCTTCATTTATGCAAATTGATTTCCAAGAATATCAAAATCTAAAATATTTTGAAAATGGGGGAAGATCGTCGGAACATTTTCAAATATTTCAAAATGGGGGGAGATTGTTGGAACATTTTTAAATATTTATAGTGCTCCAATAACTATAAATGAATGAGTGTAATTGACGAAAAGATAAATCTTTTGGTCATTAGTCAAAAAGTTATGCCATTTAATTTTTGACAATAATTATAACTATTTGGGGGGAGATGGTCATTAGTCAAAAAGTTGTCACTTAATTGTTGACAATAATTATAACTACTTGGGGGGAGATTTTAGTTTCCTTATTAGGAACTTTATTCAAGATATGACAAGCTGTTAGAACAGCTTCTCCCCAAAAACCTAGACTAAGACCTGAATATAATAACATTGAATTTACTATTTCAGTCAAGACTCTATTTTTCCTTTTAGTTATACCGTTTTGCTGTGGTGTGTAAGGGGCTGAACTTGATTGACAATTCCAGTGAATTCAAAATAATTTGAATTATAGTATTCTCCACCTCTATTCAATCTTAAGCACTTGATAATGATTCACACTGAAGTTCAACTTCAAATTTATAAACTTTAAATTTATCAAGCGCTGCACCTTTTGAATGCAATAAATATACATAGCAATATCTAGAACAATCATCAATAAAAGTAACAAAATATTTCTTTCCACCTAATGTAGGATTATTATGGTTGTCATATAAATCACTATGTACCAAATCAAGCAACTTTGTTTTCCTTTTAACCTTAGGGGAAAGGTTTCTTGTAATTTTAGTCAACATCCATGTATTGCAATTTTTAATATTATTATCAAAAATAAGAATTAAATCTAACTTATGCATGTCTTTCAATTTTCTATAATTCAAATGACCTAATCTATAATGTCATAAACAAGAAGATACAACCATATAAGCAGAAATAATATTTTTATTCTTTTTAATAATATTGAGTTTGAACATGCTCTCGTACATATATCCTTTCCCTACAAAAATTCCTCCCTTAGAAAAAATAAACTTATCTGCCTCAAACAAGTTCGAAACCAAACTTATTCAACAAACTTCCAAACACTAAATTATTCCTAACTTCTGGTACATAAAGTACATCATTCAAGGTTAAAACCTTTCTAGAAGTGAATTGTAGTTCAACAGACCCTTTGCCTTTGATTGCTGCGGTGGAAGAATTTCATTGTTATTTTCACATTGTGTGAACTTTGTGAACAAGCTTTTGTCTTTGCACATATGTTTGGTTGCTCTAGTATCAATCCACCATGCATTATCATCTTGTGCCATATTAATTTCAGTTATCATTGCAACAAACTTTTCATTATTATCAGCCATAGAAGATGATTTCTTCTTTAAAAATCGACATTTATTCTTGAAATATCCCGGCTTACCACAATGATAGCATGAGCCCTTTTGTTTATTTTTGAACTTAGGTGCTCTATCAGTCTGTTTGAACTTTCTCTTGGATGGTTTAGTAGTTTGTACTTCATTTGTAACATGCACTTTGACATTTTCAGAATCTAGTTCCTAATCTTGCTTTTGATATCCTTCTTCAATACGAAGATGATTTGCCAAAGCCTCAAGAGATATTTTCTCTTTCTTATGTGTTAGACTTCTTTTAAACTCTTTCCAAGATGGAAGAAGTTTGTCTATTATGGAGGATACAAGAATCATTTCATCCATTTTCATATCATATTGCTTAAATTGATTTAACATTTTTTCAATATCAAGAAATTGTTCCATAATAGAACGACTATCAACTATTTGATAATTATTGAAACGACTGACAACAAATTTATTACTTGTAGCATCTTCGATCATGTATCTTGACTCTAATTTGTCCCATAAATCCTTAGCGATGATCTCATTTTGGTAGGTGTTGAATAAACAATTCAATATGTGTATAACCCCCAAGACCCGACCTAATCGTTATGCCTGAATCTCGACGATCACATTAGCTATGACAAATGGCTTAATAAAACACTTTAAAACTTAAATATTTTGAAAATCACTTTAACACTAACAATTGGGTTTTACAAATAAAAACCCATAAAACATTGCTATTTAAATGAAGAAATCAAAACTTTAAGATCTTAGAAAATATTAAAATTTAAAACGAATATCGTAGTGAAAAATCTCATTTATTTGATGTTGCATAAATTCACAAGATTGAAGAAAATTTTGCCATTAAAATTCAAATATTGTATTTGTGAAAAACCCAATTATTAAGCTTTTATCTCATCAAATATTCAAATCATACTTAAACCACATAATGTCATGTAGAAAATAATCCCAAGTAAACCATAATCCAAAACATCATAAAACTAAAGTTCAATTCAGGATCCCAACAATAATAGTCCAAATAAATCCCATTTATTATAACATCCTATACCATTTTTTGCACGATTTTTCTGAAAATGATCGAGAGCTTCTCAATAGTCAAGCCCATTCTAACATTGATTATCTAAAAAGAAAATAGAGTTTGGAGAGGGTAAGTGACAAGAAGCACATCCAGTTAAAAGCATTTTATTGATCACACACGAAAAATTCTTCCAATTGAAAATATTTTTTAAAATTTTTCTTCAAAACATCATTTCGATAATTTTTAATTAAAACTGACCTTTTTGGCCGTTTTAAATGTTTATCTCTAAATTTGAATATTAAATATTTTTAAATAATTTTTCTAAATAAAATTATTAATATTATTATTAAATTTGAATTCTTATATATTTGAATTTTTTTGCAAATGTATAATTAATTCAATTATTATTATTATTAATTTTTTAAATATTTTTTAAATATTATTTTCCATAATTTTTTATAATTTTAATTTTTTATTTTTAATAACATTTTAAAATTTTTATATTTTATAAATATAAATTTTATATTTTTATATTTTTAATAACATTTTAAATTTTTATATTTTATAAATATAAGTTTTAAATTTTTATTAAATATTTTAAATTTTAAAAATTATTTTCAACTACGCACTGGTAATTGTATTAACCTGGAATCATTGTTTCAAAGTTTTGAATTTATTGAATTTCATTTATGCTAATATTTTTTTTATTAAAATTCTTTAGTGAACCAACAAACTCCGCTTGTATGCAAATAATTTTTAAAAATTAAAGTAAACTTTTTACAATATTAAACAGCTTTAATTTTGTTCGATTTTAATTGTATATAAAGTTTTATCTTTAATTTTAAAAAATTTGTATAGCCTATAATATTATATTATTAATTAAAAAAATAAACATTTTACATTATCTAAAAACAAACTACAAATAAATTATAAGTATATAAACAAATATCTCATATCACTTAAAAAAATAAAAACAATAAAATCTATTTTATAAGTTTTATTTTATTTTTATAAAATTAGCACCAAAAAATAAAAATATAGATATATTGAACTTCCAAGTGAAAACATTTTTTATTAATACAGTAAAAACATTTCCAACTGAAAATGTTTTCTTACAAATCAACATTTGTATTATTTCAACTTAATCCCATAATTTTTCAAAAAAATCAACTTAATCCAATAATTAAAAAAAAAAACCAGCATTTTTCAAAAATTCAATCATTCCTTAAAAGAGTCAAGTGTATCTTACAATTACACATAAGACTTTAATTTTTATCATAACATAATATTTCTTAAAATAATATTTTAGCTATAAAATAATATAAACAATCAAAATAAAAATCTATATTAAATAAGCTAAAAAAAATTGTTAAATGAATTTTTTCCTTAAACTCTTTATTGGCTTTTTTATAAAAACGAGTAAAAATTTGATTAATTATAAAAATTACTTTTTTTATTAAATATGAAAATGACTCAAAATTTACATGTTACATCAACATACGAAATAAAAAAATTATTTCTCTTGATAAAGTCATATAAAATAACACTACCTAAATAAATACTGTATAAATATTTAAAAAATATTACTATTTCTAAAAAACTGAGAAAGCTTTAAAAAAATTGATCTTTTTCTTTATGGAACCAAAAAAATTGATGCCATAAGTTTCCAATACTTGACATTATATTTTTTTATTTATTTTGAAACTATAAAAAAATATTTTATTTAAATTTAAATTTAAAAAAGATATTTTATTTGATAAAGTCGTTCTCTTTAAAGTGATCAAATTGGTATAAATAAATCTCAATGGCACATATCAATTTGAGTTGAAAACAATTTTGTTATAAAAATTTAATTTTTTTATAAATTTTTTTTATATATTTAAATCATAATTTTTTAAAAAAAATCTACTTTCAACTCATATTGATCTACCACTGAATTTAATATATACCAATTTAATCACACCAAAAAAAATTAATCTACTAAATAAAATATTAATTTTTATATTTAAATTTAAATAAAACATTCTTCATAATTTTAAAATTAAAAAAACTACAGAAAATAAAACATTTTTTTTATAAATTTAAAATTAAAAAAAGATGAGCATTAGAAATTGGTCACGTGAAATAATTTAGCTCCATAAAAAATTTATTTTTTAAAATCACAATTTTTAAGAATTGCATAATGTATAATTGTAATTTATACACAAAGTTGTGACTTCACTAAATTATATTATAAATTTCAGATCATTTTCGTATTTAATCACAAAATAAATATTTTCATAATTAATAAAATTTTTAATATCATTTTTATAAAAAAAAAACCCTCTTTATTTGGTGTAGTTATGAAGTGATTGGGATCAGACTGACGTGCAAAAGATAATTCTTCAAAGCTTGCTCAGATACTATCCAGCAATTAAGCTGTCATCATTTCCCATTTTCCATGTTTCTCTAAAATCTCAAACTTCGGAACCCAATTCTATTATTTTAAAAAATTAAACCTAAGGAAATAAGATAAAAAATGGAAATTCAATAAGATTGATTGTTTTCTTCTTAAAATAACAAAAATAAATCAACTTCTTTCGAAGATTAGGAAAAGAAGAAAATTCAAAGTGTAACTGCTCTCAGTTGAAAGGCCAAGGTTTTCCACATCAGAAACCAAGAAGGAAGGCTTTCATCTCTTAAAACTTAAGACAAATAGAAAAGCCATAGATTCAAGTGCTTGACTAAACCTTTCTTCCATAATCTAAAAGAAGAGGACATGCACTGAAACAACATTATCCTCAAAACTTAGATAACAGAATCATAAAGCAAAAGCCAAACACATAAAACATGGCAAAAACTTATCCATTATCTTAAACCAAAGAGAAAAAAGCTCTAACCTCCAAGATCTCTATCTTCAGTGTGGTTAAAGCAAATATCAATCATCATCGAGCAAAAATTACAAGCAAAACCCAGATCTGAAAAACTGTGAAACTTACGAGAAAATGGAAGAAACCATAGAAAACCAAATAAATAAAGCATCATTGATATTGCATCATCTTCTTATCCTCTAGTGTTATTGTTTTAGACCGAACACTGAGCATTAAGAGATGCCATTGGGAGAATTGGGAAGGAGATTTTGGTAGAAATATGCTGCTTGAAGGTTTGGGGATAGAGGGGTTTATATAGTCTCAAAACACAATTAGGGTTTAGGGTGAGTAGATCTGCGTGGGCTCCAAGGATTGGGTTTTTGGGTCCAAACCCGAAATTTAGATTGTTTTATCGTGTTAGATGATAATACGTTCATTTAAATTTTAAAACTGAACTAATTTTTTAAATTTGAACTAATTTCTTATGTATATTATTTTTCATTTAAATTTTAAACATTATTTATATAAGAAATATTTTTAAGATAATTAAAATATCGGTGGATAGGGGTTTTTTAGGGTAAATTATACAATAGGTCATCCACTATCGTCTCTTTTCTTTTTTATTGTTCAACTATCAATTTTTTTAAATTTGGTCACCAAATTATTACATTTTTTTTTAATTTGGTCACCAACTAATCAGAATTATTTTTTTGAGGTCATTTTCGTTAATTGTTGTTAAATGTTTGACGGGAGGGTGACATGGTTGTTAAAAAATCGATATAATAACAAATTTAGCACCTCAACTTTTACATATTATATAGATTTGGTCATAAATTTAAAAATTTAATACTCAAAATTTACAAATAATCTCAATTTGATTCTCAAAATTTACCTTTCTCATTTGCTTCCCCGGTGCCACTACCATCGTTGTCTCCACCTCCACCTTTCTCAAAAAAGCATTCCCTTTTACTCATTCTAATTGTGATAGCTCTTCTTTGTTGTGATTGACAAATTTAAGCCACGACATGTATATTTTTGAAGATTGATTGGATAGCAAGATTTTGTCTACTTGAACAACTTGCAGGTTGGTTTACTGGTTTTTCATTTTTGTTATCTGAACTCGTATTTTTATGGTTGAAGATTGACAAACTCGATTGCGAAAAGGAAATTACATATACTAAAAGATCATATATATTGAAAATAATCGATTGTTATTTTCTTTAATGGGAACTCGTGAAATTAGACCATGAAAGGCTTAGAATTCAATATACAACATGTTGCAATGAAGAAATTTGTTATTTTTATGATAATAAAAAAAATATGATGGTTCGTACAGTTTCGTTCTCTATGGAAACTCAATACAAAATTTTAACAGCTAAATCAAGCTAAAACAACAATTTTAGCGAAACTTGACCTTATTCGACGAAATAAGTCCAAATCTCACCTACAAAATCAGATGAAAAAACCATGAGAATTTTTTCATATGGAGTGTGATTCGCATTTCGAATGAAACAGAACTGATGTCGTGATGAGAAAGAGCCGACGTCTCGATGACACGACACACCACGTCCCGATGAGAAGAACCCGTCGTCCTGACGACGCGATGCTTGGCGTCTCGACGAGCCGAACGCAACCTCACGACGTGGAGACATGTTCGCCACTTAACTAGGTTTTTTTCCTAGTTAAGCTCTGTTATATTTTCCCAGTCTAACTCTAATTATTCTAAGGATGTTTTAGTCATATTTGTACATGAAGTTCAAGTTATAAATAGGCCTCTTAGAAACCCTAAATAGTTTAGAATAACAACAACAAAATTAAAAGAGTTTGTAAGAATTTCAGGGAATATTTGTATTTCTGGTTTAAGGTTTATTTGTTTCCTCATCTTGTACTCCCTTTTTAGATTTTTATCATTTTAATGAAGTTTTCTTTGATCGTGATTTTTCATCCTCTTCGGAGATGTTTTTCCACGAAATATTTGTGTTCAATTTTCTCGATTTTTGTTCATTTTTGTTCCATAATTCGAGTTCGACCTAACAAAATTGGTATCAAAGCTTGGTCGGTTTTTGCATTCAACCCATTCAAAGATGACAGTGAGGTACGATATCGATAAGTTCAATGGAATCACAAATTTCAGCTTGTGAAAAGTTTCGATGACGATAATTTTGGTTCAGAACGGTCTGAAAAAGTTTGTTACAAGGCAAAAGACCGCGGATGTGAATCAGACAAAGTGGGAGGAACTTGATGAGAAGCCATTGTCAACAATTCAAATGTGCCTCACTAACAATGTAATTTGCAGGAGGTACTTACGAAAAAGACGGTAGTGCCCCTATGGAGGAAATTGGAAACCCTATTTTTGACAAAGTCCCTAAAAAATCGCTTGGTTTTAAAACAACAATTATATACATTCCGTATGGTAAAAGGTGAGATTTTAGGGCTCACATTAGTGAATTTGTCATTATTTAATAACCTAAAGAATGTTGAGGCCAACATAGATGATAAAGATCAGGCTATGTTATTGCTATGTTCTTTGCCCCCTTCATATAAAACTTTTAGGAAAACTTTGATTTATGGTAGAGAGACTCTCACTTGAGGACATGAAGGGAAATATTTTAAGTAAGGATAAACTCAATAATGAGTTAGGCTCGAAAAATAGGTCAAATGGGCAAGCCTCGATTTTGGTTGCTAGAAGAAGGTAACAATCTAAGGATTCGGGTCAAAAAAGATCAAAGGTGAGATCTAATTCAAGGAACTGTGACAAGCAATGTGTCTATTGCAATAAGACGGGGCACACTGAGTCAAAATGTTACAAACTTCAAAACAAAAATAAGAGGGCCAATGAAAATGATGAGAGAGGAAAGCAGAAAGCTAATGTAACCGATGCTAGTGTAGTCGGTGATAAAGGAGATGATTTGTTGCTGGTATTAATGACCGAAAGGTCTAAGTTTATATCTGAGTGGATCTTGGATTCAGGGAGTTCCTATCATATGTGTCCTAACAGAGACTAGTTCTTCACATACAATTTGATTGAAGGTGAGTGTACATATAGGAAATAACTCACGCTACAAAATAACTATTATTGGTATCATTCATATTAGAATGCACGATGGGATAATCAGAATGTTATCAAATGTCAATCATGTGTTTGATTTAAAGAATAATCTCATCTTTTTGGGTATTCTAGACTCAAATGGTTCCAAGATCGTCATTGAGTCAAACAACTTAAAGCTATCTCGTGGAGACATTATTTTGATGAGAGGGCAAAAAGTTAGCAGCCTTTACATTTTGCAAGGTACAATAGAGTCCGGTTCGGCAACAATTATAGAATAAGGGATGTAATTGCTGCCACGTCCCAACGAAGATCCTTTTGACATCGTATCGACGAGACAAAATCCACTCTTTTTGGATTTTGAATAAATCCAGTTGTGACACATGCGACTTGATCATATGAGTGAAAAAAGGTATGTCGTTTTAAGCCAAAGAGGTCTTCTTATAGGCACCGGAGTTGGAAAGTTAGATTTCTGCGATCATTACATTTATGGGAAGCAGACTCAAGTCAACTTCAATTCGGTAGTGCACAAGAATAAAAGGACCCTTGACTTGTAACAACCCATTTTTCAGTGGTGTTGGAAACAGTGGTTTCGAGGCCACAAATCCGATGAGTGAGTTTGCAAATGTTATTATTTAATATTTACGAATCATATATAGTATAACAATAAATATTAATTTGATAATTTATGTTATTGGAATGAATAGTTAACTTCAAGTGGTTATCCAAGTCAAGTGGTTTTGGAAAATAAGGTTTTGAGACCTCGTTTCTATAAACCGAGCTCATAAATATTTTTATTAAATATTTATGGAGTGATTATATAGGTATACTGATGTTCGGCCCAAAAATTCTAAAGTTTAATTAAAAAAAGAAAAGAAAAATGATTAGGTAAATTGTAATAATAACAAAAACAAAAAAACAAAAGGGATAAGAAGAAAAGAAAGCCATTATCATCTTTCCTTCTCCATTTTTCAGGGATTCTCCATTAGAGAGAAAACCAATCTTACGGCCAAGCTTGTTCTTCAAATTGGTAAGTCTTTTTTAATTCATTTTTTGTAATTTTTATGTTTTTGAGATCATTATAGCTTAATCTAGCTAACCCAATGACTAATTTGTGAAACTGTTAGATGTTTAAAATCTTACCATGGATGAATTTGTGATGTTTTGAAGTTTTATGATAGATTTACAAGCTTGGTTGTTAAATAGAACTATTTTGTAAACTGGTATTGGTTAATTTTAAAGTTTAAGGACTAAGTTGTTAAAATTGTAAAATTTCAAGAAATTATTGTGAAAAAATGATAAATGTGGGCTATTTTTGACCTTATGAAAATCGACTAACATGTGTTCTCTTTTAAAAATGGTAAATTTGCAAGTTATGGGTCTAAGGACTAAATTGAATAAAAGGAAAATGTTGGGGTAATTTTGTAAATTCACATTAAAATGGGGTATAGGCTTGAATTAATTATTTTAAGATAATTAAATTATTTAATTGAATGAAGTTATATTATTTTGATCAAGAAGCACTACAATTGGATTTATATCAAGGAAAACGCTAAGGTTCCGAACTAGTTATTGACTCTATTTTAGCAACTTTTCTAATCAAGGTAAGTTCGTAAATTAATTTAATTTAGTTTAATTGATGTTTTGTTTTTGTTTTAATATCTATATGTATGTATGTTGTGAATGAGTTCATTTACTTGATAAATTGTAAGCAATGAAATGAACTAAGTTGAATTGTTAATTAAGTTAAAGGGTATGCTTGAAAAATGGAAAATTACACAGATGAATTCTTGTGATGAAATAATGTGTTTACAATTATTTGAATTCAATTATAAAGGTGTTTATGTATATTTTATAGTTAACATGATTAATTGAGCTAGGACATGAACTTGGAAATAAAGAATTGTTTTGTGAAGCATGGTAAATGAACATATGATGGGTGAATTGAGGTTATATGTGTGTTTACGTATAAATGTTATGTCGTGATAAAGTTATTTGATTATACTTGTGAAATATATTGAATTTATGAAATGATTTCAATGGATCGAGTAAAGTCTCATACATGAGATTTTTTATTGAATTTCTATTCTAGATTGAGCTCTTGCATGTGTTGCAAACTCAGGTTAACATGAGACTCAAATTTAGCAAGGATTAGCTATTCATTGTCGTTTAATACGTTTACCTAGCTCTGGCCAAGCTAGTTTCATATGTGTTGTCATTGGTTTAACTCAAAAGGATAACTTGACACATTTACTCTATATTTGATTGGCTCATACAAGCATCATCTGTTTTTCGGGCTTATGTATTGAATACTTTTACAAAGATCCATCAAAAGAATAAAGGTTGTTTGATACAGAACTATTTCATTGAAATAAACAAGCTATAAATTCTGAATATACGTATATGTAACTGGTTACTACTAACTTGGAATTTTTGAATCATGTGTTAAGTTTAACACTTTGAAATGACTATACGATATTGTGATATGAATTGATTATATGTAAACAGATAAACAAAATAATTATATGAGTCAGTTATATGGAAGTAATCATATGAAGTTTTATATGAGATGTTTATATGGATAGAAATGTAAGAAGAAACATTTGGAATGAACGTTCGAAATGAGAAATGTGGAATGTTAAATGAATAATATATCTAATGTGTTTACTTGTATATGTTTTATAACATGAAAAGGTTATAAGTTCTATATATGTGAACTTACTAACCTTGTGAGACTTTGTGATGTATATAGGTAATTAATGAACTCGTGATCAGCATAATGAATTATCTTGTAAAATGTTTTATTACACTCTTTTTAGTAAGTTAAAGTTTAAGTTATTACGAACTTACTAAGCTTTAAGCAAGCTTACCTCGTTTGGTTTTTTCTTCCAAGCTGTGGATAGGATTATTTTTGGAGATCACACTATTCAATAACTAATTGTTTACTTTGGTCCGGTTATAAGTGGCATGTAATTAGAATGTTGTCTACATGTGTTATAAGCATTATGGATATGTTTTATGTTATTTGAAGCATGAGATGTGTATATTGATGTATATCTTAAGTAGTTTTTTGATATTGTCTTGATTTGTTAGGTAGAAGTCCTAAAGGTATCGATAGTACTCTTACTATATTGGTAGATCGAATCAGGGTATCGATAGAAGTCTCAAGCCAAAATTACTTTTCTCATTGGAGTGTGTTATACCGATAGAAGTCCAGGTTGTATCGATAGAACCCAAAATTCTATCAATGGAATTCTGTAGCTTTTTCAAGGTCTTTCCATCTTAAGTTCTACCGATACTTGTCCACCTAAGTATCAGTAGAAGTCTCTTAGACTTCAAGAACTCATTAAAAATCAAGTTAATTTAAGGATTTTTAAAAGTTTATTTTGTCTAACACTTTGAAAAAAAATTAAGGACTTTTAAACTAAGGCTAACATATTTATTTATTTATTTTATTTATATTGTGATAATAACCATACAATGTTTTGGAAATGTGTAATATTTTTTGTAACATTCATTGTCCGAGTCTGGCGACCGAACTGGGTGAGGGGTGTTACATTTAGTGGATTAGAGCTACAGTTTAGTCGATTTTCGGACTGAACGTAGCATGTTTTGAGTTTAGAAATACATGCCACTTTATAACATGTGATAGTGTGATGACTCCTAATTAGTTTGTCTTGTTCCCTTATAGATTAAAGATGTCAACTAAATTCAATCGAGCATATTCCAACCGAGTACATAGTTATGTTCCAACCATCGATCAAGGGATTGCGCATAATGTGCCTGAGTTTTAAGGGCCTAGAGAAAAGGTTCATTTTATTTTCTTTTCAATTTGATAAATGACATGTTAATGCGTATTTGAGAGTTAATTCAATGGCTCAACGACCTTTACCCTCTCGTTGTCAAAACCTTATACAACAGAATATTCTCAGGCTTCCTATTAATTAAAATTCAAAAAAGCGTAGGCGAAAAGTTTAGAGGTAAAGTGAATAGTTATTCAGCCAAAGCCGAGTATTGGTTACAAATACAGAGAGTTTGGATGAAATGTTATGTCTTCCTGAAGATTTTCTTAGATATTCCATGTCACTATGAAAAAAGAAGGTTTCTCACTAGTAGTCGACTTTAACTACTATGCTATCGAAAGAATAGTTTGACTAGGATTTCTTCCAAATTGCATACCAAAAGAGATATATTAGCAAACTATATTTAAACAAGAAGGAAAAAGGAATTTCTTAAGTTGAAGCGGGGAAACAGATTAATTGCGAAATAGGAACGAGAGCTTGTTCAACTAAGTAAATATGTTTACAAGATGGTACCGATTAAAGAGGAACTATGTAAGTGGTTCAAAGACGGATTCAATGATGAGATCAAAATGCTTGTAGATGCAATTGAATTCTTGTGACTTTGTAGTTTTATCTGACCGAGCTCAAGAAATGGAATAAGATGTAATCATAAGAAACAGAGAAAGATGAGAGTTCGGGATTTTAATAAAATAATTGTATTCAGAATGTTTTCTACTTTCTCGCCAAAGAAAAAGAAGGAATTTAATAATCTTTTCTCGGTATTATCAGATTTTTTCGTAAAGATTAATCGAAATAAAGTAATGTAAAGCCATCGATGATTTTCGTAGTTAGTGTTTGGAATGTGATTAGATTTGCATGTGATCATTGTGACCGGAATCATCTGGAATATGTAGATTGAAAGATAGATCCTGTTTCGTTTGTTGATCTCTAGATTATTATATGAAAGGCTATCTAATCGAGCTAATTTGAATAGAGATCTAAATGCAAACATGTTGTTATTTCTACGAGAGGTAGACTACTAGAAATTTGAGACGCAATTAGAGTCAATAGAAGTGAAACAAATGACATAGCGGTTTGATCTGAAGCTTGAGTTCTCACTAAAATTTATGTGATCCAAGAATGTGTGGAAGCTTCAGCTCTTGATGTTATTCCTGGTACGTTTCCCACCTTCAATGTTACTATTATGCATAAATTGACTCTGGGCTAAGACACTTATATGTGCACTATGTTAGTAACAGAAAGAGTTTACAGGTTGTGTCAGTTGAATATGTTATTTAAATAACGAACCTTTTAGACTAAAGTATCATAGTTGATTTGATCGACAAACAATATTCACTGAGAATTCAGGGTCGTGATTTTTCTGTTGATTTGATGTTGTAATGAATTGTCGATAAGAACAGATTTGTTTGAAGCAAGAATGGTGAACTGAATTTTCGTTGAATCTACAATGTAAGGTTATTCTTTGAATATGATTTTAGTATTATACACACAAAAATTTATACGAAAATGGTTTTGATATATTTTAACTTATATCCTGAATTATAGAGTATCTGAAATGAAGTTGATTAGTTACTGACAGTTTTCAAGTTACAGATATTTTTCCTGAGGAATAGTCAGGTTTATTGCCAGAGCGTGAAGTCAAGCTGCTATAGAATTAGTGTTAGGGATTGCTCTGATTTGATTGCTCTATATAGAATGGCTCTAACCAAGTTTAGAGAAAAAAAAAAGCTTAGTTGCAAGAAATAAATCTGCAAAGCTTTTGTGTAATCGAGTACATCATCTTAGGGTGCACATGTTTTGTTTATGGAAAAAAAAGATAGGACGATGGGATTGTGTATAAATTATTGACAGTTGAATGAAGTCACGTTAAAGAATAATTATATGTTGTCGTGTATTATCAATTTATTCGATCAATGGAATGCTACTACAATGTTTTTGAAGATTGACTTCAGATCCAACTACTATCAGTTGCGAGTTAAAGGTATAGAGTTACTAAAAACAACGTTCAGAACCCTCAGAATGGAGCGAGAACAAGCTAGTTGGGATAGATTTGATAGAAAAATCAAAGAACCTATGAGAACATAATATTTGAAACTTTTTAAGTTGAGAAATTTCAAGGGCGAAATTTTCTAAAAGGGAGAGTTGTAACGACCCATTTTTTAGTGGTGTCGAAAATAATGGTTTTGGAGCCACAAATCTGACGAGTGAGTTCGTAAATATTATTATTTAATATTTATGAGTAACATATAAGATAACGATAACTATTAATTAGATAATTTATGTTATTTGAATGAATAATTAAGTTCAAGTGGTTGTCCCTTTAAGTCAAGTGGTTTTGAAAAATAAGGTTTCGAGATCTCACTTTTATAAACCGAGCCCATAAATATTTTTATTAAATATTTATGGAGCGATTATATAGGTAAACTAATGTTCAGTCTGAAAATTCTAAAGTTTAATTAGTTAATTAAGTAAGAAAGGACTAAATCGTAAAAGTTGCAAAAGTTGGTTTCTATTAGTTAAATGGGTTAAATAGCTATGAAAATGTAAATCAATGGACTTAAATGATAAATATACCCTACCTTTAGTTAGTGGACAGACTGGTGGCCAACTTTTGCTAAATGATTTTATATAATTTAATTTTTAAAAAAAGAAAAATGATTATGTAAATTTTAATAATAACAAAAAAAAAAAACAAAAACAAAAGGGATAAGAAGAAAAGAAAGCCATTATCATATTTCCTTCTCCATTTTATATCGATTCTCCATTAGAGAGAAAACCAAGCTTACAACTTAGCTTGTGCTACAAATTGGTAAGTCATTTTTAATCTGTTTTTTGTAATTTTTATGTTCTTGAGATGATTGTAGCTTAATTTAGCTAATCCAAGGACTAATTTGTGAAACTATTAGATGTTTAAAATTTTACCATGGATGAATTTGTGATGTTTTGAAGTTTTATCATACATTTACAGGTTTGGTTGTTAAATAGAACTATTTTGTAAAGTGGTATTGGTTAATTTTAAAGTTTAAGGACTAAGTTGTGAAAATTGTAAAATTTCATGAAATTATTGTGAGAAAATGATAAATTTGTGCTGTTTTGACTCTTAAGAAAATCGGCTAACATGGGTTCTCTTTTAAAAATGGTAAATTTGCAAGTTATGGGTCTGAAAACTAAATTGAATAAAAGGAAAAAATGTTAGGGTAATTTTGTAAATTTACATTAAAAGGGGTATAGGCTTGAATTAATTATTTTAAGCTAATTGAATTATTTAATTGAATGGAGTTATATTATTTAGATGAAGAAGCGCTACATTTGCATTTAAGTCAAAGAAAAAGCTAAGGTTCTGAACTAGTTGTTAACTATGTTTTAGCAACCATTCTAATTGAGGTAAGTTCGTAAATTAATTTAATTTAGTTTAACTTCTTTTTGTTTTGTTTTAATATCTATATATATGTAAGTTGTGAATGAGTTCATTTACATGATAAATTGTAAGCAATGATATGGATTAAGTTGTAAAGTTAATTAAGTTAAATGTTATGCTTGAAAAATGGAAAATTACATAGATGAATTATTGTTATGAAGTAATGTGTTTATAATTATTTGAATTCAATTATAAATATGTTTATGTATATATTATAGTTAACAAGATTAATTGAGGTAGGAAATGAAATTGGAAATAAAAAATTGTTTTGTGAAGCATAGTAAATGAACATATGATGAGTGAATTGAGGTTATAATTGTGAAATATACTAAATTTTTGAAATTATTTCAGTGGATCGAGTAAAAATACATGAGATTTTTTTATTGACCGAGCTCCTAAATGTGTTGTGAACTCGAGTTAACATAAGACTCAGATTTAGCAAGGATTTGCTATACGTTGTCGTTTAATACGTTTACCTAGCTCTGGCCAAGCTAGTTTCATATGTGTTGTCATTGGTTTAACCCAAAGGATAACTTGACACATTTACTCTGTATTTGATTGGCTCATACGAGCATCATCTGTTTTTGAGACTTATGTATTGAATACTTTTACAAAGATCCATCGAAAGAATAAAGGTTGTTTTTATATAGAACTATTTCATTGAAATAAACAAGCTATAAATTTTGAATATCCGTATATGTAACGGGTTACTAACTGGAAATTTTTGAATCATGTTTTAAGGTTAACACTTTGAAATGACTATACAATATGGTGATATGAATCGGTTATACGAAAACAGATAAACAAAATAATTATATGAGTCAGTTATATGGAAGTAATCATATGAAGTTTTATATGAGGTGTTTATATGGATAGAAATGTAAGAAGAAACATTTGGAATGAACGTTCGAAATGAGAAATGTGGAATGTTAAATGAATAGATGTTAAATGAATAATATATCTAATGCATTTACTTGTATATGTTTTATAACATGAAAAGGTTATAAGTTCTATATATGTGAACTCACTGACCTTGTGAGACTTGTGATGTATATAGGTAATTAATGAACTCGTGATCAACATATTGAATTATTTTGTAAAATGTTTTATTACATCCTTTTTGGCAAGTTTAAGTTTAAGTTATTATGAGCTTACTAAGCTTTAAGCAAGCTTGCCTTGTTTGGCTTTTTCTTCCTTGCAGATTGTCAAATACAAGCTACCGATTGGATTACTTTTGGAGATCACACTATTTGCTAACTAACTGTCTACTTTGGTCTGGTTATAAGTGTCATGTAATTAGGATATTTTCCACATGTGTTATAAGCATTATGGATATGTTTTACGTTATTTGAAGCATGAGATGTGTATATTGATGTATATATTAAGTAGTTTTTGGCTACTGTCTTGACTTGTTTCGATAGAAGTCCTAAAAGTATCGATAGTACTCTTACAGTATCGATAGATCAGACCAGGGCATTGGTAGAAGTCCCAAGCCAAAATTATTTTGCTCACTAGAGTGTGTTATATAAATAGAAGTCTGAGTTCTACCGATACTTGTCCACCCAAGTATCAGGAAAAGTTTGTAGCCTTTTCAAGATATTTCCATCTTGAGTTCTACTGATTCTTGTCCACCCAAGTATCAGTAGAAGTTCCTTAGACTTTAAAAACTCATTAAAAATCAAGTTAATTAATGGATTTTGAAAAGTTTATTTTATCTGACAGTTTGAAAAATTTTTTAAGGACTTTTAAACTAAATCTAACATATTTATTTATTTATTTTATTTGTATTGTGATAATGACTATATAATATTTTGGAAATGTGTAATATTTTCTGTAACATTCATTGCCCAAGTCCAACAACTGGATCCGGTGAGGGGTGTTACACGACTATATTCATTTTGATTTATCGGATCCAACTCCTGTCTCCAAAGGAGGTAGCAAATATCTTCTATCTTTTATCGACGACCACTTTAGAAAAGTTTGTACATACTTCCTTAAACACAAAACGGAGTCTTCGAAATCTTTAAGTAGTGGAAAACCCTACTTGAAAAATAAACTGGGATGTCCATAAAATGATTCAGAACGAATAATGGGCTCGAGTTCTGTTCAACTGAATTTAATGATTTCTGCAAACGGGAAGGAATTGAAAAATATTGCACAGTTGTTGGTACCCCTAAATAGAATGGAGTCACCAAACGGATGAGAAAAACATTACTTGAGAAAGCTTGATGTATGTTTTCCAATCTCGACTTAAAAAAAAAGGAGTTTTTGGCTAAAGTAGTTAATCTCGTAAGCTACTTAGTGAATTGGTCTCCATATTGAGCTTTAGATGGAAAGGTTCTCGAAGAGATTTGGTTTGGTAACCCTCCTAATTACTCTATCCTTAGAGTATTCGATTGTCTTGCTTGTGCTCAAGTTTGTCAAGGAAAACTTGAACCAAGGGCAGTGAAGTGTATTTTTTTGGGTTTTGCAATCGGATAAAAGGATACAAGTTATGATGCCTAAAAATAAGTAAGATCATCGTCAATAGAGATGTTACATTTGATGAAACATTGATGGTTTTTGTCACAAAGGGGGTCGCTGGGACAAAACAACACCGAAAAGCCTAGCATTTCGAGCAAGGTGGAGTTTGAAACAAGAATAGACGGTGAAGTTGCAACATCACGAAGCACAACATCGCAACATCATGAGGAACAGTGGTGAAGTCCCGACAAGGAGAATCACCACGTCACCATGTCGCATAGAAATTCCGAATTCGACATCTCTTCGATGTAGTATAAGGTTTCTGAAGATTCTCCATCCCATTTAAAGACCTTTCAAAATTATAAGTTAGCTCAAGACAGAAAAAGGCGAGAGATCAAACCCCGCAAAAGTACTGTGAAGGAAATCTAGTGACATATGCTCTAAGTGTTGTAGAGAGCATTGATTCAGTTGGCCCTTCGCACTATTCAAAGGCAGTTTGGGCTTTTTATTCCAACAAGTGGCTTGTTTTCATGGAAGAAGAGATGGATTCCTTTCAGAAGAACGAGACATGGCATCTTGTTAAACCACCCACCAGAAAGAAAATAGTTGGTCGCAAGTTGGTGTTCAAAAAGAAGGAAGGTTCATATCAAGGTGACATGAGATATAAGGTGTGGTTGGTCGCAAAGGGCTACAGTCAAGTGGAAGGAGTTGATTTTCATGATGTTTTCTCTCCAATTGTGAAGCACACGTCCATTCGAGCACTATTAGCTCTTGTTGCATCAAACAATTTTGATTTAGAGTATTTAAATGTGAAAATTGCATTCTTTCACAGAGATTTGGATGAGGACATTTACATGAAGCAACCTAAAGGCTTTAGGATTGAAGGCAAGGAAGACCATATTTGTCTTCTCTAAAAATCATTATATGGCTTGAAGCAGTCTATTCGATAGTGATACAAAAAGTTAGATTCCTTTATGTTAGGTATTGATTTTGTTCGAAGTAAGTACGACAATTTTGTTTATCTACAACATTTAGATTATGAATCACTTAGTTATTTGTTGCTTTATATTAATGATATGTTAATTGTGGCTAAGGATCTATCCAAAATTGAATGACTTAAAACCATGGTTAACTCCTAGTTAAATTCTGTTATATTTTCCTAGTCTAACTTTGATCATTCTAGGGATGCTTTAGCCATATTTGTACACAAAGTTCAGCCTATAAATAGGCCTCTTAGCAACAGTAGATAATTTAGAATAACAGCAAAATAATTAAAAGAGAATTCGTGGGAATTTTAGGGAATTTTTTATTATGAGTTTAAGGTTTATTTGTTTCTCCATCTTGTACTCCCTTTTTCAGTTTTTGTCGTTTTAGTGAAATTTTCTTTGCTCATGGTTTTTTATCCTCTTCGGATGGGTTTTTCACATAAATATTTGTGTCCAATCTTCTCAATTTTCAGTCATGTTTGTTGCATATTTCGAGTCCGACCCAACATTTTAGAAGAGAGGAACAACCTTTAATTATTAAAGGCTGCGGAGAAATCGCCCATCAAAGCTCCAAGTAACCATACCAAAATAGTTTAAGCACACACAAATAATAAGCATACGTTAAAAGTTCAAAGTACTCCATACTACATTGAAAAAGAATAGTTTGGCACCTTTTAATCCATAAAAAGAGGAGGTAGAGGTAGAGGCAATGATGGTAGTGTCAGTAGGGGAAGCGAAAGGAGAAGATAAATTTTGAAGATCAAATTGAGATCATTTATAAATTTTGAGAGTTAATTTTTTTAAAATTATGTCCAAATTTATATAATATGTAAAGGTTAATAGGCTAAATTTATTATTATATCGATTGTTAACTGCCATATTTAATTGATATAACTTTTGAAAATTATTTTGAATTTTTTTTTGTAATTTTTGTTGAGAGAAAGACCAATTTGTTCATTTTCAAAATTGATAGAGACCGAAAGGGTATTTACACCAATTTGTCATTCGAATTATTCGAGTAATTTGAATTGTAAAATTCAACTCCATTCGAACTCGAAACTTGAATTACTTATTCGAGTTGACTTGAATTGTAACACCCTAAACTCGGCCTAAGAAAAAACGACTAAGTTAAGAATGTTACAAGGTCAACACGGAAACAAAGTACGATAACACCTCAAAAACAAACACGTAGTAGTTTCATATAAAGATAAAATAAGTTCAACATTAACTTAACAACATCCATTGTAATTCGAAAATCCTATAGTCAAGTTTATCATAGCACAACATAACTAGCTATAAATCCTAAATATCTTAGAGTGACCGAGCTCTTAGTCCGTCGACCGTCAAGTTTGGGAAGACCCTGAAATGAAATTGAACAAGTTATTGTGAAACACAACAATGCTTTGTAAATCTCATCAACTTAATTTACAGAAGCATTTATCCGATTCTATAATCAGATCCACAGTTCTCAACCAATTAATCAGTCGTATTACAGTACATTGACAGTCTAGTGATGTTTATAGTGTCACGCTAGTTCGATATTAATATTGCATTTGTATTGTTCACAGTGTCACTGTTGGTTCAGTAGTAATATCGCAGTGTTTACAGTGTCACTACCAGTTCAGTAGTAATATCGTAGTGTTTACAGTGTCACAGTCAATTTACTGATAGCATTGTACTGTTTACAGTGTCACTACCAGTTCAGTAATGTTATCGTAGTGTTTACAGTGTCACTACCAATTATAACGCTCCAACGTGAATAAACCACCGTAACAGTCCAGTCACTAATCAGTCCTATGTTCAGAATCATGTTGTATACATGCATAACAGTCTCCAATAATCAATTTTGGTTTCCAATAATCAATATCATGTTGTATTTTGCGCTTCAAAATACACTGCACAAGGCTTGGCCCATGACCATGTGCTCGTCCGTGCGTGGCACACGGCACGGAACATGCCCGTGTGGCCACTATACCTGAAAGTGCAAAACAGTATGTTCACACGGCCAAGCACATGCCCATGTGTCCCGCCATACCGTGTGCCTGGCTCATGTGTCTCATGTATGTTGTTTACATGGCACACGACTTGGACATACGCCTATGTGCCCTTGAACAAAGATGATTCTGGGCAAAAATGTAGAAAAATAGCAACAATTAAAAAGGGATGCTGACACCCTACCTTTTACCGAAGAAAGATGAACTCGCAACAAGTGTTCCCAACACCTAAATAAGGCAAAAGGAGTTCAAATCTCAATTAATCCAACACGTTAACAGTCCAACACACACAACAAAAATCGTCAAGAGTTTAGCACTCAAACTCTCATTTCTGACAACAATACCTTCGACGCTTGCAACTCAAGTCGACGCCAAGCGAATCATGGAGATTACCACTATCCAAACATCCTCCTAAACACCACAACCAATATAACGTACAAATTGCACAAATTAAGAGAATTTTTCTCAAAACTTATATATTAAGATTAAAACTAAGTTCAACAATATTCTACTCAAAACAAACTTTACAATTCATGTATCTTATCAAATATGTTAACAATTGCAACTCAAACAACAAAGAAAGTACTTTAACGACTTAAAGCAAATAAAAATTCCAAAAATAAAATACTCCCAATTATTGAATAACACAAACGTTTTCTCTCCAAGAGAAGGAAAGTTTTTAAAGAAACAATTTTTCCCTTTCTAAATAACAAATTCAAAAAATAAAAATATATATAAAACATATATTCCCGATCACATGCACAGAGACTCAAACCCATGACCAGAAGACAGATAAACAGACAATTATGTGACCATTAAACCACTAAGCTCATCATTGAAACAAAATTGCATAGAAATTAATTTATATAACACGCTCAAGGTCTCAAGTTCACAAAAGAGAAATTACAAGATTTGCAAAAGATACGACTCGAACCTCAACTCTAGGCAACAGACAGAGCACTTAACTACTAAAGGAAAGACAATTTCAATGTCACAAATCAAATCAAAAGGTTCATATTTTTTGGGCGTTACAACTCTCTCCCCTTAAAATAAATTTTGTCCTCGAAATTTACCTTAGTCAAAGAGATACGAACATTGCTTGCATATCGCTCAAATTTTGCCATGGTTCCGTCACTGAAATTTAACCAGTGGTATGGTTTTTCTTCGCAAGACCTTAACGTCTCGCTCAAGAATCTGCACAGGCTCCTCCTCAAAGGTTAAATCAGGTCATATCTCATTCTCCTCCACAGGGACGATGTGAGAAAGATTAGAACTGTACCGTCTCAACATCGAAATGTGGAACATATTATGGATACGGTCGAGCTTAGGGGGTAGTTCAAGTTGATACGCTACTGGCCCAACTCGTTTTGAAATTTGATAAGGTTCGATAAAATGCAGACTCCATTTACCCTTTCGTCCAAATCGAAGAACCTTTTTCCATAATGATACCTTTAGGGATACCTGTTCACCAATAAAATACTCTATGTCTTTTCTTTTCAAGTTCGCATAAGACTTTTGTCGATCGAAAGCTGCTTTTAGTTGATCTCGGATCAATTTAACAGTGTTCTTAGTCTCAGACACTAACTCAGGACCCAATACCCGCCTCTCACTCAAATCAATCCAACACAGGGGAGTTCGGCACTTACAATCGTACAAAGCTTCATAAGGTTCCATTTGTATACTCGACTGGTAGCTATTGTCGTACGCAAACTCAGCTAACGGTAGGTGGTCCTCTCAACTACCCCTAAAGTCAATTACATAACTCTGGAGCATATCCTCTAAGATCTGTATCACTTGCTCAGATTGACTGTCAGTCTGAGGGTTATATGCTATGCTAAAATCTAGTCGCGTACCCAACGCCTCATGCAACTTCCTCCAGAACCATGAGGTGAAACGGAGATCCTGATCTGAGATAATCGATACCGGTACTCCGTGCAACCTTACAATCTTAGCTACAATAAGCTTAGCTAGCTTCTGAAGTGAGTAATTAGTTCGGATCGATAAAAAGTAAGCAGACTTAGTCAATCAATCAACAATAACCCACACAGAATTTTTCTTGATGGGCGTTAAAGGTAACTCGCTAATGAAATCCATCGTCACTCACTCCCACTTCCACTTGGGAATCTTAACCGGTTGCAACAACCTCGAAGGTAACTAATGCTCGACCTTAACCGTTTGACAAGTCAAGCAATGAGAAATGAAGGTAGTCACCTCCCATTTCAGCTCAGGCCACCAGTACAATTCTCAAAAATCCCTATACATCCTTTTACCGCCTAGATGCATAACATACGGACTACTATACGCTTCCTGCAATATCGATAATCTCAGCTCTGAGTCCTTAGGCTCACAAATGCGGCCCTCAAAGTACAAAACCCCATCGCTGTTCAATCCAAATTCAGCCTCGCAACTCGATTCAATCATATGCTGACACTGTATCAAAAATTTATCTTGCAACTTTCTCGCTCGAATCTGATCAACCCAATTCTATTTCAATTGAAGTTCATCTATCAAACCACCGTCGTCACACAAACTCAGTCAAGCAAACATCGCACGAAGTTTAGTCATTGCACGACGATTGAGAGCGTCTGTGACGACATTAGCTTTACCTGGGTGATACTCTATCATACAGTCGTAATCCTTGAGTAGTTCGGCCCATCTACGTTGCCTCATTTTCAACTCTTTCTAAGTCAGTAGATATTTGAGGCTTTTATGATCAGTATAGATTACACATTTCTCACCATACAGATAATGTCTCTAGATTTTCAAGGTGAACACGACTGCAGCCAGCTCAAGATCGTGAGTAAGGTAATTACTCTCATGTGTCTTAAGCTATCGAGACGCGTACGTTACTACCTTTCCTCTTTGCATTAGAACACAACCTAAACCAATGTGGGATGCATCGCTATAGACTACGAACTCTTTACATGATTCGGGTTGAACTAGCACAGGAGCTTACATCAAAACTGATTTGAGCTTCTCAAAACTTCATTGATGCTCCTCAATCCACCTGAACGGGACACTCTTGCACATGAGCTTAGTCAGAGGAGACACTACCAGAGAAAACCACTCAACAAACATCGATAAAAACCTGCTAACCCGAGGAACTCCGAAGTTTGGATACATTCTTCATTGTTTCCACTCAACCACGGCTTCAATTTTCTAAGGATAGACTTTGATCCCCTCAGAAATAACTACATGCCTAGAAAAGAAACTTCGAGTAATTAGACCTTACATTTGCTGAACTTCACGTAAAGTTGCTTCTCGCGAAGTGTCTGCAGTACAATTCACAGATGCTCATCATGCATAGCCTCGATTTTAGAATGTATCAGGATATCATCGATAAAGACGACAACAAACCGATCTAGATACTATTGGAAAACGTGATTTATCAAATACATTAACACAGTCGGTGAAACATTGTTAGGCCGAATGGCATAACTAGGAACTCATAATGGTCGTAACGTATCCTGAAGGTTATTTTGTGTACATCCTCATCTTTAACCTTAAGTTGGTGATAATCAGATCGAAGGTCTATCTTTGAAAACACCGAAACTCTGCAGAATTGATCGAACAAATCGTCAATTCTTGGTAGAGGATACTTGTTGTTTATCGTTAGCTTGTTCAATTATCGATAATTGATACACATTCTCATAGTACCATCCTTCTTTTCACAATTAGTACAGGTGCACCCGACGGATACACGCTCGGTCGAATGAACCCTCAATCGAGAAGTTTTTGCAGTTGAGCTTTCAATTTAATGAGCTCTTTCGGTGCCATGCGATAGGGGGAAATAGACACTGGTGCAGTACCTGGTAACAGATTAATACCAAACTCAACCTCTCGAGTTAGCGCTACAACCGGTAGCTCATCAAAGAAAAAATCTGAAAAATACCTAATGGTCCGAATGTCACTGACAATTAATTTAACGGGTGTAGTATCAGTGATAAAGGTAAGATATGCTTCACAACCTTTTCTTATCAGTTTCCCAATCACAAGAGCGGAGATTACGTTGGGTAAGTAATCTCAACATTCACCAATCACTATTATATCCTCACCCATTTCTATTCTCAAGATGACCCTCTTTGATGCACAATCCAGGCTAACCCTGTGTTCAACTAACTAGTCCATACCCAGAATCAGGTCAAACTCCCTAAATGAAAGCTCCATCAGATTAGCTAGGAACACCACTCCCTGAATCTCTAGCGGCACTCATTTAAACACTTTGTCAACCCGAATGGATTGACCCAAGGGACTAGTCACAGAGACTACACTAGTAGTATTGATAGTAAATAATTTTTAGTATTTTTATTTGTGTAGTTTTGATAAATTACGAGCAAGATACTTTTAATTTCATACTTTTTCTTATCAGGTACACAAAGTGATGTTTCAACTTAAAGGCAAGCAAAAAGGGGACTTAATTGAAGCAAAATGAGAAGAGATAGGCTACATTGAGAGATTTGAAAGAATTTAAGGACTTAAGTGCAAAGATTTTATTGGTTGAAATTGTCAATAGCCAAATTTAGAATATTTTTTATTTTCTTTTATATTTTTAATTTTAGTTTGACTATGTTTTCTTTATTTTAGTAAATAGGAAAAATTTCAGGAATGATTAAAGCTATTTTAGCAAATCAATTGTATATAAATAGGGTCTTTCGGTTTAATTGAAAAACATACTTTAATTTGTTAGTAATTGAAGCAATTCTTCATTTTCATTTCTTCTTGTTTTTGTGTCAGTGCATTCAGCCATTTCCATTTCCATTTCATTTTCCTTTCCTTTTCAAAATTTGTTTAATTGCTTTCTTAATCCTTTCCAATTTCCATCTTTCATAATTATAAATAATTCATCATCCTAATGCATCAAGCATGATTAGATTCATGTGCAACTAAATCCTTTTTAGCCTTAGTTCGGTTATCGCTCTAGCAAGAAAATAACCGTGAGTTATGAAACCGTGCTAAAAACCTTTTCGAATCGGTTTTCGCTATCACTCCGGTTTATGGGATAGTACAAATTCGTCCCTCAAAGTTAATTCAACTTCGATTCAAAAGGTATATGTTGGGTTGAAGTAGTTTGACGTATAATTGGGAAGTTGAGTCAGTTGTGCTACATTCGAGTTCCCATGAACAAATTGGCATGTCTAGGTGGGAAACGGCAAGTTGGATTTCGTCAAGGGTGATAGTGATCGGATTTAAACAACCTACACTATTGAGGCCATTAATTCGAGTTGGACTTTCAGAACGCAAGGTTGTCGAAATCTTAATTTGCGAGCACGAGCGATGTGGTTAGACATTCGAAAGAGTCGATTTACATGTTGTACCGAAATCGACTACAAGAGGAAAAGTTAGCAATTGAGACGTTCTCGAGCGCTATAACAAGTCGACTTAAAAAGAGAAAATCAATTTTCGAGGATCGGTTCAAGTTTGGAGAGAAGTGAGGCTGAGGCTAAGCTTTCTTAAATATATTTTATCACTTATTTTATCTTGATCAATTTACTTTGCAACAAGATTTATTATACTTTATTTATTTTAGTTTAACATTTTTTCTCTAAATCCTCTCTTATTTATTTGTTAGGGAGATAGTCACAAGTCGCAGGCACGCCCTTAACACGACATTCAAAAGGAAGACACAAAAGTAGATTACAATAACCAGTCCCTGTGGAATCAACCCTACTACCTTATACTACTGTTTTGTATTATTTTTCGTAAGAATATTTATATTTGATGGTTTCGACTCCCATCAAATTTTGTCGCTGTTGCTAGGGACACGTAACAGTTTTCTAACTTTCGTTTGTTTTTCTTTATGACAAGGTCTAAACAGAAACCGCTTGACGAATTTGAACCAGAGATAGAGAAATTGGCCCGACGGTTGAGAAAAGAAGCTTATGATAAACATTTACAAATCGAGTTTGAAGAAGAAGCTTTTACTAAGGAAATTTTTTGTGATGAATAAACGAAGAAAATGGAAGATCAAACTATTCGTCAACTTGCAGCAGCACCAAATGAACAACAACTGTCGTGTATAACTTATCCAGTGAGAGGAACGTCATTCGAGTTGAAGTCGGGCTTAATCCATCTGTTGCCCACTTTTTATTGGGTTCAAAATGAAAATCCGCAGACGCACTTAAAGGAGTTTCATATGGTTTGCACGAGCATGAAACTTTAGAGAGTAATAGAAGACCAAATTAAACTTCGTGCATTTCCTTTTCTTTAATCGACTCTGCTAGAGAGTGGCTATTTTATTTACCTTTGGGATCTAGTAACACATGAGCTGATATGTCTCGTTTATTCCTTAACAGGCTTTTCCTAGCAGCACGAGTAGCCGAGTTGAGATGAGACATTATGGGAATTCAACAAAAAGAGACTGAAACGCTCTACGATTATTGAAAGCGATATAAAAAGTTGTGTGCAAGTTACCTACAACACGGACTTTCAAAACAGTCACTGTTGTAGTTTTTCTACGAAGGACTACTCCCTATGGAGATGAAGATGATTGATGCAGCTAGTGGAGGAGCACTTGTTAACATGACTCCCCAGAGAGCAAGGGATTTGATTTCAACGATGGCTGTAAACTCTCAACAATTTTGACCGGCTACAAAACCCACGAGACGGGTTCATGGGTTAAGTTCTCTGACTTTAGAACATAAAATAGATAAACTTACTAATATTGTGTAGAGTTTGCTTGCAAATAAGATAAACCCAACAAAGCTGTGTGGAATTTGTACCATGTAAAATTTCCTAAGGATTCGGTAAAACAAGCGAATGTTGTCGGAAACTTTCCAGGTCCACCCCAAAGGTGATACGACCGCTATTCGAACACATACAATGCAGGGTGGGGGACCATCTAAATCTAAGTTATGGTTTGAATTCTTGATTCAATCAGCCATATCAGTAGAGGTCGCCTCCGAATCAGCAGCTACCACCTCCAAAGATATCATTGGGAGCCATTGTCGAAAGGTTAGCCACTAGTATTAAAAAATTTCAAGAAAAAACTAACATTGATTTGCAGGAGATAGACAAAGAGGTTAGCAAGTTGGCACTCACGATTAGTTGTTTGGAGTCTCAAGGAAGGCTATCGTCTCAAACATAATGCTAGCGCTATGACGTTAAGGAGTGGCTCGATCTTGGAACCCGTAACTGGTACAGATGCCCACGATGTTGGACGGGAAAATAGAGACCAGATTTAGAAGTTCCAATAGAGTCGACACCACAGAAACCACTTATTGTACAACCCCTATTTCTTAAAAGGCTCGCCCAATGTAAAAAGAAGCGAGAAGAGAAAGAAATTTTAGAGACGTTTCGAAAGGTAAAAATTAACATTCCATTGCTCGATGTAATCAAACAGGTTCCATGCTATGTAAAATTCTTGAAAAACTTGTGCACTGGGAAAAAATACTTTAAGGGAATGAGTGGGTGAATTTGGGAGAAATCGTCTCCGCTGTGTTATAAAAGAAAATTTCACCCAAGTGTAAGGACAAAGCTATGTTCTTAATTTCTTGCAAAATAGGTAATGTTGGCATAAAGAAAGCCATGTGTGATTTAGGAGCATCCACTAATGTTATGCCATTATCTATTTTTAAATCAGTAAATGCAAGTCCTTTGAAAGAAACAGGGGTGATAGTTCAATTGGCAGACAAGTTGTGCGTGTATCTAAAAGGTGTATTGAAAGATGTCTTCGTTAAGGTAAATGAGTTAATCTTTCCTGCAGATTTCTATATAATTGACATGGAGGATAATAACTCAAAGAAATCTTCTGATATTCTACTCGGAAGACCATTCCTAAGCACTGCTCATAGGAAGATTGATGTTCATAGTGGGACACTCACTATGGAATTCGATGGTGAGGTAGTCAAATTTAATGTTTATGAGGTGATGGGCCGACCCAATACAATGTCGAATGTTTCTGGTGTTGATGTTATTGAACCACTAACGAATTTGCATCTTGAATATTGTGAGGTAGACGGGTTACAAACTATTTTATGCAGGAGTTTAGATCTCGAAAATATGGAAAAGTTAGAGGAATTAACGATGTTCAAAGATCCAGTTTGTGAAGTTGTTTTCTTTATGGAGGCTTCAAATTATCCTCGAAGTCAAGGTAAGCATTTCGAACTATCTCCTTTTAAAACTAAATTGTTTCCTTCCGTTTTGTAGGCTCTGGATTTAAAACTCAAGTCACTACTAGAACACCTTAAGTACGTATTCTTAGGAGATGGAAACATTTTACTAGTGATTGTTTCCAGTAAGCTTTCGAAGTTGGAGGAGAAAAATCTAGTTTAAGTTTTGAGGGACTACAAAGGAGTGATCGGATGGTCAGTTACTAATATTAAAGATTTAAGCCCCTCAACTTGTATGCATAGAATACCAATTAAAGAGAATGCAAGTCCGAAGAGGGAAGCTCAAAGACACCTCAATCCACCAATGATTGAGGTTATGAAAAAGGAAATTCAGAAGCTTCTTGATGCTGGGATGATCTATCTCATTTCTGATAGTATTTGGGTCAGTTCAGTTCACGTGGTGCCTAAGAAAACTGGTGTGTCCGTGATTGAAAACTCGGTAGGTGAGATGGTTCCCACTCGAGTCCAAAACGGGTGGAAGGTCTACATAGGTTACAGGAAGTTAAACTCTTTAACTCAAAAAGATAATTTTCCACTTCCTTTTATAAATCAAATGTTAGAACTTTTAGTAGAGAAATCTCACTATTGTTGTCTTGATGGTTACTCAAGTTTCTTTCAAATTCTAGTGGCACCATAGGACCAAGAAAAGACAATGTTTACGTGTCCTTTTGGCACGTTCACCTACAGAAGAATGTCGTTCAGACTTTGCAATGCACCGACCACATTACAAAGATGTATGGTAAGCATATTTTTCGACTATGTTGAGAAAATAATAGAGGTATTTATGGATAACTTTATAGTTTACGATAACTCCTTTAATGAATGTTTATCAAACATTATAAAAATTTTGGAAAGATGTCTAGAATTTAATCTTGTTTTAAGTTATGAGAAATGTCATTTTATAGTTGATAAAGGATTGATTCTAGGTCACATCATTTCTGCTGAAGGGATTACAACTGATAAAGCTAAAACTGATGTTATTAACTCACTCTCGTACCCCACAACTGTGAGGGAAGTTCACTCTTTTCTTGGCCATGTAGGTTTCTATAGACGCTTTATAAAGGATTTCTCGATGATCTCATGACCACTTTGTAACCTGCTGCAGAAAGAAAAAGAGTTTGAGTTTGATGAAGCATGTAAGGACGCATTCGACACTCTCAAGCACAAGCTTGTATTAGCTCCTATAGTGCAGCCACTAAATTAGGTATAGTGCAGCCACTGAATTGGGACTACCCTTTCGAGTTTATGTGCGACGCGAGTGATCATAGCGTGGGAGCTGTCCTTGGACAAAAAATCGAGAAGAAGCCACACATCATTTCTTATGCCTCTAAGACATTAGACGTCTCCCAAAGCAATTTTTCAACCACTGAGAAAGCACTCTTAGCGATTGTATTTGCTTTGGAAAAATTTAGATCATATCCATTAGGCACTGATGATATTACAAATTACATAGATTTTCATCCCAATTTAGTGTTTAAATTTCCCCTTGTGTAGTTAATTTAGCATTCATCATTAGCATTTTATACTTAGTTTACTTGTTTTCCAATTTATTATTAGATAGTTTGAATTCTTGTTCTTTTAACATATTTTTGTACTAATGTTGACGCAAGCAGCCGATATATTGCGTCTTAATATTGTTAGCACAGGAACTTAGTCTAGGAATGAAATATTGGACAGTTGCAGCCACAAGATCAGCTAAACATTGCGACTATGAAATGTCGCCGCATTGAAACTGAACCTCAATTAAGATGAATCAAGCTTAGTTCACAACTGGAAGTACCAGACGCAGGAATTTCACAGATGTCACCACAATTATTATTTTAGAATGCATTCAGCGATACAGCGACAATCTATAGACCTCTAAAGAATACACTAGAATTGCGTGAGTGTATAGCTGTAATTTATCTAATTTTGACAACTGCAAGATCTAGATCTAGATCTGAAAATGAAGGCTAAATCCTGCAACATTTTAAAGGTTATAAAAAGAAGAACAAAGAAGGAAGAAGGTATCAAGAGCAAGGGGATTAAATTCTGAAAATTCTGTGTGAATTAAAGATTTGAGCTGGAATCAGTGAACTGATAAAGCAAGCCTACAACTGCTTCTGACGAGAAGTGCTAGATGTCAAGCAAGAGGAACCATTAGGGAGTAAGCCTAGTAATCTAGAGATAGTAACTTCGTTGTACTTGTTAATTTTTTTTGAACGATGATGAATTCTGATGATGTTAAATGAATAAGAGAGTATCTTTTAATGTTATATCATTTTGATTCTTACTTTACATTGCTTATCCGTTTATTCTTGGATTTAATCGCTCTAAACACAAAAGTGAAATTGCAGTACACCGACATCGAGAGATGCGGTGACAGATTAGATTAACAAGTGGGTTAGGCGAGAACTGCTCGATACTGGGACAGACTCCAGTTACTTATTCTTGGATACTCATCTGTGCTCGCACCGAGAGGTAGGGTAGTGTATTTGAGTCGGGATTAAGTTGGGAGTTATTGTGGGTAAGAACTCGAAGGAACTTCATTACTACGACAATTCATCTATACTTTACCTTGTCGACACATCCAGCATTGCAACCTGTAGAATCAGTGAACCACTTCCACCCTTTTACACTTGATCACTTTTATATTTCCTGCATTTAAATTTTTAGCACTCAACACTCAATACATTTGGATTTATTTTCAGTACCCTGACATTTAACCTCTAATATTTAACTCTAATTGCGTTAACAGTAATGATTATTTTAATGTGCAGATCTGACATATTTATGCTGACATCCTTACTCACATTACACTAATTTCTTATACTGATTGCTCCGACATTAGAACATCGGGAACCATTTCCTCGTGGGATCGATATTTGATAGCTCTGTCTGTCAACTATACTTGCATTGACGTGTGTACACTTGCACAATCATTGTGTCATAAAAACACCGATCAAGTTTTGGCGCAGTTGCCAGGGAAATTGGCTTTTGTTCGATGTTTACTTTTGTTGCTACAATCAATTTTACTTACTTAACTTTTAAATTCTATTAATTTGTTTATTGTTCTTTTTTGGTTTTGAAGGTATTGTATGTCCACAAGGAGAAATCCTAAGGACATTGTAAGCTTTGATCCGGAGCTTGAGAGAACACTTAGGAGGAGAAGGCAAGAGCAAAGGAAGATGACTGGCAACAACAACAATAATAATCTACCACCACTGTTGCCACAGGATAACATTCCTCCAATGCTGCCAGAAGATTTACCACCACCACGCCCACAAGAAGAACAAATACAGAATAGGCCAATAAGAGATTTTGTTGTGCCTATACTCAATTATCTGCAACCAGGGGTTGTAAGACCAGCTATTTAGGCTGGTAACTTTGAACTAAAACCGGTGATGTTTCAAATGATCAACTCAAATTGGCAATTTCAAGGTTTTTCGCATGAAGACGCACATGAACATTTGAAGTTCTTACTCATTTGTGCATCTTTCAGTCAACATGGTGTCCCTAATGATGCCTAGAAAATGCAATTATTTCCTTACTCGGAGCAAGGAAAAGCACGAACATGGTTTTTAGGTTTGCCGACTGGATCCATTACATCCTGGGATGTATTGGTAACACAGTTTGTTTTGAGATTAAATCCGTCGACAATGAATGCAAGGTTGCGAAATGACATCACTACATATCATCAACTCGATGACGAGAAATTACACACAACATGGGAGTGCTACAAAGCATTGCTTCAATGCTACCCAATGAATGAGATTGAACAAGAGACCCAGATTAAGATATTTTATAATGGTTTAAATGCTCAGACAAGGAATCTTGTCGATGCATCTGCAAACGGTCCATTATTGGATTGCACATATGATGAAGCTGTTCGAATTCTGGAGAGGATATCCCAAAACGATTACCAATATCTGATTTCTAGTTCTGCACAGGTGAAAACTAACCCTGGAGTTCTTGAATTAGATGTTATTTTTGCATTGTCAATGCAAGTGTCTTCCTTAGCCAACATCATTAAGAACATGAATGGAACAAGCAATATTGCTCCTGTACAACTGGCCCAGCAAATGGATGCGTCAATATTTTCGTGTGTGATTTACGGCAACAACCACAGCTATAAAGACTGCCCGCAACATGCAAAAAATGCATTTTATGTCAATAACATCCGAGGGGGTTCATTTGGTAACTCCTACAACAATCATTCCTAACAACCTTGGGGAAATCAGAATACATCCACATTTCGATATGAAAATTCTTCGAACCAAGGAGGTTATAGGCAAGAAAGTTGTAACAATATAGTCAATCACGAAACTATCATCAGAATTCACAAGTACATCCTCGATCTGAATCAATGTAGTCACATAGTTAATTGCAACCACAATCGCGATTACCGCCATAATCAAGCTTGCAACCACAAATGCAAGGACAACCCATTCGCATCAACAACAACAATTTGCTTAACCAAAGGCAGACCTTATGACTGCTCTTGAGGCTATGATGCGCTAACATATCACAAGAGCTGAGGCAATAGTGCAAGGTAATTCTTCTTCTATACGAGCATTGGAAGCCCAACTTGGACAATTGGCCTCTAATCTTAACTCTAGATTACCAGGCACTTTGCCTAGTGACAATGAAAATCCTACTCACAGAGGGAAGGAGCATTACAAAATAATTACGCTAAGGAGTGGCAAACAGACAGTAGAGATAAGCAATTCTAATCAAGACCATGTCGAAGCATCCATCCCGAAGTAACAAGATGAGGTTATAACTGAAGGAAATCAACCGTAAAACACTACTGAAGAACCGATTGAAGTAAAATCTACGCCTACGGATTGTCCAATTAAGTTGTCAACACAAACACCACTATTGAAGCAACTAATACATCCACAGCAACCCTATGCCACCACACCTTTACCGTTTCCCCAACGTTTCAAAGAAAAAGTCCATGACAAAGATTACCAAAAGTTTGTTTCTACTTTGAAACAATTGCACATTAGTATACCTCTAATAGATGCTCTTGTGAAGATAACCAATTATGGGAAATACATGAAGGAGCTACTATCAAAGAAAAAGAAACTATCCGACATCGAGACGATTACGCTCACAGAGGGGTGTAGCACTGTACTCACAAACAAGTTGTCAACTAAGATAAAAGATCCTAGCAGCTTCACAATTCCATGCTCCATCGGAGATTGTTACTTAGGTAAAGCATTATGTGATTTAGGAGCAAGCATTAATCTAATGCCTTTGTCTACTTTCAAGAAGCTAGGAATCGAATCAATGAAGCCCACTGTGGTGACATTGTAATTAGTGGATAGATCTCTAGCACAACCGGAGGGACAAATCAAAGATGTTCTTGTTCAAGTTGATAAGTTGGTGTTCCCTGCTGATTTTATCATCCTAGATTGCGAAGATGATAAGGAGGTACCCATTATCTTGGGAAGGCCATTTTTAGCAACGAGACGAACACTTATCCTAGAAGTAGCACCGTAACCTTTAGCGTGTTCGAAGCAGCACCGTCAGGGCCCAAAGAAAAATGTCACCACGTTGATATGTTGGACGAAATTATTTTTGAAGAATTTCATACCAAGAATTCAACATTGTCTGATACTGATGCGACAACATCTACTGATGATATCCTAGAAGACTATATTGACAAAGAGGAGGCAAACAATTGTGAGTTGCGAAGATATTGGCAATTAGAGTCGTTGGATTTGTCTAACAAAACAATTCCAATCTTTAAATCGTCTATAGATCAAGCTCCTACCTTGGAGTTAAAATCATTACCAACACATTTGAAATATGTATTCCTTGGTGACAACGAGACATTGCCTGTTATTGTCAACACATCCCTCAATGCAATACAAAAAGAGAAGCTCACTTCAATTTTAAAAGAACACAAGAAAGCCATAGCCTAGAGTATCGCAGACATAAAAGGCATTAGACCCTCTTTCTGAATGCATAAGATAAGGTTAGAAGATGAAGGGAAGCAATCCATTGAGCAACAAAGATGAATCAATGGGAAAATAAAAGAAGTGGTGAAGAAGGAAATCATCAAATGGTTAGATGCAGGCATAATATACCCTATTTCTGACAGCAATTAGGTAAGCCCCATTCAATGTGTTCCTAAAAAAATGGTTTTACTGCTGTGACCAACGATAAAAATGAGTTGATCCTTACTCGCATCGTAACTGGATGGCGTGTGTGCATGGATTACCGACGGTTGAATGCAGCCACAAAGAAGGATCATTTCTCGCTACCTTTCATCAATCAAATGTTAGATAAGCTAGCTGGTAAAGCCTATTATTGCTTCCTGGATGGCTACTCTAGATACAACCAAATAGCTATTGCGCCAGAAGATCGAGCAAAAACCATATTTACATGCCTTTTTGGGACTTTTGCTTTCCGACGGATGTCGTTTGGCTTGTGTAATGTGCCAACAACGTTCCAGAGATGTATGATGGTTATATTCTCAAATATGATTGAAGACTCACTCGAGGTATTCATGGATGATTTTTCGGTCTATGGACAGAGTTTCGACCAATGCGTCGACAACTTGGCAAATGTTTTGAGAAGATGTGAGGAAACAAACTTGGTTCTAAATTAGGAAAAATGCCATTTCATGGCAACTGAAGGGATTGTCCTTGGCCATCGCATCTCTTGTCAAGGCATTGAGGTCGATAGAGCAAAGGTAGAGATCATTAAAAAACTACCACCACCTAAAACTGTCAAAGTATTAAGAAGCTTTCTTGGACACGTGGGTTTTTATAGAAGATTTATTAAAGATTTCTTCAAGATAGCTAAACCTTTATGTTCTTTATTAGAACAAAATAAAAAGTTTGTATTCGATGACATCTGTCTAGATGCATTTACAATAATAAAGACAAAGTTGGTGCAAGCTCCGATTGTCATCGCATCGGATTGGGCGCAACCATTCGAGTTGATGTGTGACACTAGCGATTTCACTATAGGAGTTGTTCTCGGACAAAGGAAAGAAAAGGTATTTCATGCTATCTACCATGCTAGTAAAACACTAACTGAAACGCAGGTTCATTACACCACAACTGAAAAAGAGTTACTAGCAATAGTCTTCACATTTGGTAAGTTCTGCTCTTATCTTATCGGTGCAAAGATTATAGTCTACATGAATCACTCAGCATTGAGATACCTTTTCAACCAAAAAGATGCTAAACCTAGACTCATTAGATGGATCCTACTCCTCCAAGAGTTTGATGTTGAAATCAAAGATAGGAAGGGATCCGAGAATCAGGTAGTTGACCATTTGTCTCAGTTGGAAAGTGAAAACGAAGACGGACAACAAACTCAGATTGTCAAAGCATTTCCTGATGAGCAACTATTCACTGTCGATACACTGCCATGGTATGCTGATGTAGTCAACTATCTTGTGTGTAGAAAGCTACCCATGAGTGCAATTGGTCATTAAAAAGTCAGGTTCATACGTGATGCTGTTAAATATCAATGGAATGAGCCATACTTCAAGGTATGTGTTGACAATATAATTCGATGTTATGTTCCTGAAGAAGAAATGATGTCAATACTACGACATTGCCACGATGCCCCTTACGGAGGTCATTTTAGTGGAACAAGGACTGTTGCAAAGGTCCTGCAATTCGGATTCTATTGGCCCAATTTGTTTCTAGATGCTCACAATTTCGTGAAACAATGTGATCGTTGTCAATGTACTGATTCCATTTCTCGTCGCAATGAGATGCTCCAACAACCTATCATGGAGGTAGAACTTTTCGATGTTTGGGGTATTGATTTCAGGGGACCATTTCCAAACTCTTTTGGAAATATGTATATACTAGTATCTATTGACTACATTTTTAGGTGGATTGAAGCTATTGCGGTACCAAAAGACGATGCTCAGACAGTGTTGAATTTTTTTCACACGTACATTCTTACACGGGTTGGTACATCGCAAGCGTTGATTAGTGACCAAGGCACTCATTTTTATAATAACCAGGTAGCAACTGCATTGAAACGATATGGTGTGAAACATCGAATGGCCATTGCATATCATCCACAAACTAATGGTCAGACCAAAGTCTCCAATCGACAAATTAAAGGAATACTTGAAAAGGTGGTTAACCCATCTAGGAAAGACTGGTCTGTACGATTACCTGATGCATTGTGGGCACTTCTCACCGCTTACAAAACTCCTATGGGGATGTCGCCATATCAGCTAGTATTTGGAAAATCATGTCACCTACCTGTCGAGCTGGAACATAAAGCCATGTGGGCAATTAAGCAGGTGAATTTAGATTATGATGCAGCTAGTAAGAAAAGAATGTTGGATATCACAGAATTAGAGGAGATCCGACACCATGCTTACAAGAATGCGACAATATACAAGGAAAAGACAAAAAAATGGCACGATAACCTCATATTGCATCGGTAATTTCATCCTGAGCAGTTGGTACTCCTATTTAACTCACGTTTGAAACTTCACCCAAAAATATTACGATCAATGGTGGTCCGATCCATTTCGAGTTGTCGAAGCATTCCCTAGTGGTGCGATGACAATTGAAAACTTACAGGATAGCCAACAGTTTAAAGTGAATGGTCAGCATCTCAAGTACTACGTCAGCCCAGATGTCCATGAACCAGACGAAACTATCAACCTAGTGATATTTAAATAATGTCGATGCATTCGTTCATTTTTTATTTGCTTTACTTTGTTTCTGTTGTTTTAGAATCTTAAAGAAATAAAAATCCTCTTTTTTGTCGACTCATGGAAGAACATTATGTCGGTGCATTATGCGATGAGTTAGCATTACTTTTTGGGCAAGAATCGTGCCGATTAATTTCATTTCACCCCACCCGTTGGATTAAGCCGAAACAGTATGATCTGTAGCCTGGCAATTAATGGCTGCAGACGTAACATTTCCCCGTGTTTTTCCACTCATTGCACTTAGGTTATATAATCCCCCATTACTATTAACTTTCTTCTTCATAATCACCATTGTTCATATAACCATCTCCTTAACCATCTACAGATTCTTTCTCTTCTCTTTCGAAGCAAGATCCTTCTATAACTTTTCTTTATATTCCTTTTCTTCCAATCATGGCTAAGACTCATGCTTCGAAAGCTAATCCTAAACCTTCATCTAAAACCATTCCAACCACCCCTATCGAGATTCCATCCATAACATCACCACCCTCAAGCCCAATACTGTTTCTCACAACTGCGGCCAAAGAAAGATATCACAACACTATGCTTAAACGAAATATCCATCCCGAGCAAGGCATTCAGTTGTCTTCGCAGTTGCCTCTTGGGAAACAAGTCCACCACACTATTAGTCGCTTAAGGTGGGAGTCTTTTTGTGACCACCCTTCTGGTTATTCCCTTACTCTTGTTCAAGAATTTTACTCAAACTTGGTGGATCAAGAACATAAATTTGTTTTTGTTCAAGAAGGACATGTGCCATGGAGTGTGGCACACATCAACGTCCTACTATGAATACTAGAACAGGTAGACGAACGTTCGCACTTCGTACATAGTCTAAATGAGGATAGCCTTATTGAGATGATGATCGACCTTTGCATCGACAATTCCACATGGACGAGCAGTGGATTTCACAATTCCACAATGCATAGACGTTACCTGACGACCTTCTACAAGGTATGGTTTCACTTTGTTCATAGTCGAGTGATGCCTTCTACCCACAGTACTATGACCACTCTGGATCGTATGTGTTTGTTACATTCCATCTCGCATCATCGTCACATCGACATTGGTGACCTGATACATCCCCAGATTACGGAGGTAGTAGGGAAACAAACTAGTATTATCCCTTTCCCATATCTTATTATGCTTCTTTGCCAGCATAAGGGTTTTGTGCCAAGAGAGGATGAGGAAGTCGTGGATAATAAAGGCCCAATTAATGACATTTTCGTCGAGTGAATGACAAGAGGCCAAGATACACCAATGGCCAAAGTGACCTCCAAGGAAAAGGAAAAAGGGAAAGGTAAAAAGAAGGCTGACAAATCTGATGTGCCGACAATAGCACAAATGATAGAGACACTGGCCCTGATGAAGTCACACTTGAAACACCTCGACAGATGGTCATCCATACTAATAGTATAGTGGATGACATGGACTTCTGGCTCAATAAATTCTATGCATATACTAATGCGTGGAATGAAGCTCTTGTCTCTACATTGTGCCAAATCACTCAAACTCCACTTCCAAACTTCCCGTAATTCTCGACCATCTATCGACCAATGCAATATTCCTTATCCGAACAACCTACTCCTGATGGTAGGCCCACCCTTGTACCCACTCACATCCATGTTTTTATGATGACAACGATGGAGAGCAGTTACCGAATGATAATGTGCTACATCGTAACATTGCTCAACTTTTTGAAGATAAGTTCTTAAATAGCTTAGGGGCGAATTTGGCGAAAAGGGAGGCTGTGCTGAATGAAGATGTCGTTACAGTCGGACACGCTGACATTGGCCCAATTGAACCTACTCAACCTGAGAAAGAGGAGGCAAATCAGGATGATCATGCCGAGAAGGATGAAGAACAAAAGGATGAAGACAAGGACAAAGCGAAGGTTGATGAACACATTGACACCGAACCTACCCTGGTACAGGACGAGAAGGAACCCGATGTCCCCACAACGATCATTGAGGATGTTGTGGGCACATCAAGCTCAGACAAGACTCCACTTGTTGCGAGTCAGGCTGAGGTAGTCACCAGCATTACGAAAGAACCTAACCCGTTAGCAATTGTGCCTTATGTGGCTCCGCTGGCTGAAATCCATCCATCCGATATGACTATCGATGAGGCAACCACCCAATCTGCTGAAGAGGAGCAATCCGTCGATCTAGTTGGTTCGAGGGATAAGAAGAGGAAGCGGCGCAATGATAAGAAAAAGAGAAAACACCATGACGAGGAGGAGCGCTCGAAAAAGAAAAAGAAGAAAACAAAAGCAGCTTCTGTATCGGCTGTTGCTGAATAAGTTGGTACATCCCTTTTTAGTTAGCATTCTTGCATTTTATTATGCTTGCATTTTTATTGTCACTACATTCATTTTGATATAACGCATTATCGTTGCATTTCCATTCATTTTGTACATTAGGGACAATGTAGGCATTAAGTTTGGGGGGAATTAATGTGATTTGGAAATGCAACTACATTTTCTTATTTGATTTTTATTTTTCTTCAGTAATGAAAAATTGACAATTTTCAACAAAAATGTGACCACAATTTTTATTTTAATGCGTAATTCTTAAATTGTTTGAATGATGATGTGGAAATTGGATGAGTATGAATAAATGATGAATCTGCTATTTTGGAATGAATGATTAAAATTGTTTCAGTAATGAATATATAGTGTTTATGTTTAAATCTTAAACTCATTGGCCAGTACAGCGGCATTGTATAAATAAAAGACAATCTAATATAAGTGCATCGTGATTCTTAAGGGGGAACACTCCGCAACAATTAAAGAAAAGAAAACTTATTTAGCCAAAGGCTGTATTTGCAAGAGTGTGTGTCGATGCAATTACATGCCTCTTAGGGGTTTGTTTCACCCCATCGTTACTGCCCAGGAATAAAGGTATAGTAATGAAATGACATCTCTTAATCACTTGAATGACAAAAATGAGAAAAAGAAGATAGAAAAGAAAAAGAGAATAAATTGCTGAAATGGTTCAAGGAAGATAAGATTCAATGCATGATACTAACATTGATGAAGTTGCAGTTTTAATTGTTCTTACTTATAAATTGTCGACGCATCATTCTATTATATGAATGCAATTTGAACATTAAAAATTTAGAGAATTCAAGTTATGTGAATAAAGATTGTGGTGACATTTCTAATTGTTACTTGTTAATTTTTATTTACTTGAGGACAAGTAAAAACTCAAGTTTAGGGGTATGATGGTATTACAAATGACATAGATTTTTGTCCCAATTTAGTGTTTAAATTGCCCCTTTCGTAGTTAATTTAGCATTCATCATTAGCATTTTCTACTTAATTTACTTGTTTTCTAATTTATTGTTAGATAGTTTGAATTCTTGTAATTTTCACATATTTTTGTACTAATGTCGACACAAGCAGCCGATATATTGCGTCTTAATATTGTTAGCATAGGAACTTAGTCTAAGAATGGAATATTTTACAGTTGCAGCACAAGATCAGCTCAACATTGCGACTATGAAATGTCGTCGCATTGAAACTGAACCTCAATTGAGAGGAATCAAGCTTAATTCACAATTGGAAGCACCGGACGCAGGAATTTCACAGATGTCGCCACAATTATTCTTTCAGAATGCGTCTAGTGATACAGTGACAATCTGCAGATCTCTAAAGAATACACTAGAACTGCTTGAGTGCACAGCTATAATTTAACTAATTTTGACAGCTGCAAGATCTAGATCTAGATCTGAAAATGAAGGCTAAATCCAGTAAAATTTTAAAGGTTATAAAAAGAAGAACAAAGAAGGAAGAAGGTATCAAGAGCAAGGGGATTAAATTTCAAAAAATTCTGTGTGAATTAAAGATTTGAACTGGAATCGATGAACTGATGAAGCAAGCTTGCAACTGCTTCTGACGAGAAGTGTAAGATGCCAAGCAAGAGGAAGCATTAGGGAGTAAGCCTAGTAATCTAGAGATAGTAACTTCGTTGTACTCATTATTTTTCTTGAACGATGATGAATTCTGTTTATGTTAGATGAATACGAGAGTATCTTTTAATGTTATATCATTTTGATTCTTACTTTACATTGCTTATCCATTTATTCTTGAATTTAACCGCTCTAAACACAAAAGTGAAATTACAGTACACCAACATCGAGAGATGCGGTGACATGTTATATTAACAAGTGGGTTAGGTGAGAGCTGCTCTGGACTGGGACAGACTCAGGTTACTTGTTCTTGGATACATATCAGTGCTCGCACCGAGAGGTAGAGTAGTCTATTTGAGTCGGGATTAAGTAGGGAGCTATTATGGGTAAGAACTCGAAGGAACTTCATTGCTGCGACAATTCATCTATACTTTACCTTGTGGACGCATCTAACATTGCAACCTGTAGAATTATTGAACCACTTCCACCCTTTTACACTTGATCACTTTTATATTTACTGCATTTAAATTTTTAGCACTCAACACTCAACACATTTGGATTTATTTTTAGTACACTGACATTTAACCTCTAATATTTAACTCTAATTGCGTTGACAGTAATGATTATTTTAGTGTGCAGATCTGGCATATTTGCGCTGACATCCTTACTTCCATTACACTGATTTTTAATACTGATTACTCCAACATTAGAACATCGGGAACTATTTCCTCGTGGGATCAATATATGATGGTTCTGTTGTACACTTGCAAAATTGTTGTGTCATAAAAACATCGATCAGGCACTAACATAATTGTTTACTCTGATCATGCAGCATTAAAGTACTTAATCGGGAAGAGGGAGGTGAGGCCAAGGCTAAGGCTGATCAGATGGATTCTGCTTCTACAACAATTTGACCTCGAAATTAAGGATAAAAAAGGATGCGAGAACTTAGTAGCAGATCATTTATGTCATCTTTTGGTAATGTATTTATTATTCTTGCTTGATTACGTTTCTAAGTGGGTAGAAGCTAGATCTACCCATCGTGATGATGCTAAAATTGTTATGGACTTTCTAAAGAATTTTTTTTTCAGGTACACCACGAGCACTGATCAGTGATCGAGGAACACATTTTTGCAACACGGTAATCAGTGCACTATTGAAGAAATATAGGGTGACACAACGTGTAGCCACGACATATCACTCGCAAACAAATAGTCAAGTAGAGATTTCAAATCGTGAAATAAAATCAATTTTGGAGAAAATCGTGAAACCAGATCGAAAGGATTGGAGCCTATGCTTGAACGACGCAATATGGGCATATCGCACTACATACAAAGGATCATTAGGTATGTCCCCTTACTGACTCATTTTTGGTAAATCGTGTCACATCCCAGTGGAACTAGAGCACAAGGAATTTTGGGCGATGAAATGATGCAATATGGAGTTAGACATTGCTGGTGATTTTCAAAAATTCAATATTCAAGAGGTCAAGGAAATCTGGTGCGATGTGTATGAGAACATCTAAATTTATAAAGCAAAAACCAAGGCATTCCATGACCAGGAAATTTCTAAAAAACAATTCTCAGTTGGGCAGAAAGTATTACTTTACGATCTCATACTGAAAATTTTCGCAGGTAAGCTTTCAACCAAATGGCTTGGACCTTTTGTTATCACTGAATTATTTCCTCATGGTGCAGTTGAGATTAAGAGCAAAGAGCCCGGGAAATGTTTTAAAGTCAACAGACAAAGACTAAAATCGTATTATGAGAATTTCCAAATGCCCGTGGTGAAAGAACTGATTTTGGAGGAGACATTTCAATAAATCTCTGGGTCGTCGAGCCAATGACATTAAACAAAAGTGCTTTTTGGGAGGCAACCCAAATTAATTTAATTTAATTTAATTTAATCTTATATTTTATTTTAATTTAGGATGAAAATAAAGGCTATTTGATTAGTTTCATGTGTTATTTTTAGGTTCGTTGGTAGAAGCTATCAATTTTTCAAAAATATTGTACGGATCGTGGTGTGGGCATACGATGTTTGGTGTTGTCAAAATACCTTCCATAACCAAATACCTATTTAGAAAAAAAATTCATTTTCCTAAAAATTAACCTAATACCCCCAAATAAAAACTCATACCAAATAACTAATACCATTACCAACCCATTTCTTTTACACCCCAAAATAAACTCATTTCCTTTAAACGCAAATAAAAACCAAACCCATATCACCACCACTCTTACCCAAATCCAACTAAACCTAATTCCCAAACCAACCCAAGTAAAAGAGAAAAACAAAAAGGGTTAAATGGCCCAAAAAAGAAAGAAACAAAAGAAGAGAGTGAGTTGTGGGAGTGGGCCGAACGACATGATGCCCAAAAGAGAAAAAAGAGAAAAAAGGAAAAAATAGGAAGAAAAGGGGGAGTATAATCAAGCTAAAAGAGAGAGAAAGTAAAAAGGAAAATTTTGGGGTCCAAGAGAAGCTAAATCGGGCAAGAAAGTAAAGAAAAAAAGAAACAAAAGCAGCCCAAAAGAGGAGTAGCCTAATCCAAAAAAAGAAGAAGAAAAATAGAAGAAAAAAAAGAAAGAAAAAATACCCCAAACCCTAAAACAAAACCCTTTCGTTCTTTCTTTCTTTTCTCCCTTCTTTGTCTTCTTCTATCGTTCCCGCACTAAAAGCCATAACCTTTTAAAAAAGTAACCGTTGTCGTTCGGGATCGTACACCGTCGTTTTCTGTTCCCCGCCATCCAAACTCTCCTTCTCACCATCACCACCATCCCCCACAAGCCACCCTTGACACCGGTTACATCTCCACCATAATCATTTTCCATTTATTTTTCTTCATTCCCCTCCACCATCAGCCACTATTATTCTCAGCCACCGCCCTTGGACTTTCCTACACCATCAAACTCCCGTACCATCGCAGCCACAATTAAGCCCATTTGCTTCGTCCTTATTCTTTTTTTTTCATCTCCCTTCAACCACCATTGCAACCATCGTCGTTTGATTTCTCAACACCCTCAACGATCGACGCACTTAGTGCCTCTGACTATTAAAATCGAACACCAAAAATGCCAAACAACATTCAAACACCATCGTAATGGACACTCAATAACCACTTTAAGCCGTACACTATCGCACCACCATTCGTAACCACACGCGTATGCGTACTATGGCCGTCATTCCAAACTTTATTCTTTCATCATCACCTTTCATGCCACTATCGATGCAGTCTTCTATTGCACTCGCTACCATCTATCGTCGCACCCACTGTCGTACACCACCATATTGGACAAAATATGAAAAAATCACATCGGCCTATGCCAATGTGTAAATACATCTATCTCTATACTGTCGATACACTTGACTTGCATGAGCCTGTTTATAGCTATTTTGAGTCTATTGGTTGGTTGTTATATGATGAAATTAAATGTGGTACATTCTATGAGTTTATGTGGGAATTTTGTGCCACTTTTAGCTTCGACATGTATGCCGTTAAGATTGTTGAAACTCTAAATGTAATTAGCTTCAGATTTCTAGGTAGCACATTTAACATGTTTGTTTTAGACATAGCAATGGGCTTCGCTAAACCTATAGATGTTGACATTGATTTATACCATACTACTTTGCTAGAAATACCTATCGATTTTGATACCAATGCAGCTTACTCGGCCTTAACAAACTCAATTTCACACACTTATAATTCTAGAACTGCGAAATCTTTGTTAGTGAATGAATCGACCCTTAGGTACATTCATCTATTCCTTGCTTTTAATTTTTGGGGCTGTAATGATTTTTCTGCTATTTTAACTAGGACAGAATTATTCTTTTTGTGGTGCATGTTTTCTGGATATAGAGTCAACCTAGGATATTGGTTTGCATGTAACTTTCACACAGTAATTAAAGCACGAAGACCTCTATCCTAGGTCCATACATCACTCACTTAGCCATGAATATTTTTCCATCATTCAATTTTACATCTCTCGCGCATGCTTATAATATGGATCCTTTAGATGAGTATTGCTTGGATTCCATTGGATTTCTTACCGGCACCCCTACTACTTTTCATTTTGTTCCTCCAGGTACATACACGCCTCACAGTAATAGAGTTTTTCGATGACACAAAATTTTGCTCCGAGGGATCGAGATGAGTAGCCCCACTCCACTATGAAGAAAGAATGAATTGTTTTGAAGCTTGCTTGGACACAATGGAAGCCAACATCGAATGCATCCTCTCGATACTAGAGCACAAGCACCGCCGTCGGCCTCCACCTTGTTAAATTTACACGGGGAGTACACTTTGCCCTATCTTTTCTATTCTTTAAAACTTGCACATTGAGGGCAATATGAATTAAGTAGGGGGAATTTATCATACATGTCATGCTATTTCTCTTTGCATATATGCTTATTCCTATATTAATGTTATTTGATAATTAGTTTTGCAAATGCATTTTTCTTTTCTTTTTTTTTACTTGGTTCATTTAAATAATTAAGAATTCATGAATAATGATTTCTTATTTTGATCAAACTTGCATTTTGTAGAGTTGAAAATATTATGGAAAAAATCGAATTATTTTGATCAAACTTGCATATTGTAGAATTGAAAATATTATGGAAAAAATCGAACACTTCAAAAAATTAGAAACTTTTTAGACTTGCCTAATAAAGTACTCAAAGTATGTAAGTAAATAAAATTTAGATGTGAATAAATAAATTGAGCTTGGTTAAGAGTGAAGATTCGAAAATGTGATCAAATTGAGTAATCGAGTCAAGGTGCTTGGCTTGTCATCTCAATTCGTGTAAAAAGATTCAATTATATCTCAAGAAATATATAAAAAGAATAATAAAAAAAAAGAGAAATATATATATGTATATGTTGGGTACGATTATTTAGCAAGTTTAATTAGGCTTTAATTTTTGTGAAGTGGTTGATTTTATTCATAATGTTTGAAAGTTTATAAATGTGACTTGGTTGGACATAAGCATGATTCTCTAATTGTTTGCATGACACTTAGCTAAGGAAAGAAATTTGGTTTCGAAAAATTTATCAAATAACTTTAAAATAGAATAAACATTATGCTTGAGGACAAGCATAGGCTCAGTAGGTTGACTTTGATAGTAAATAAATTTTAGTATTTTTATTTGTGTATTTTGGATAAATTGCGAACAAGATACTTCTAATTTCATATTTTTTCGTACTAGGTACACAAAGTGATTTTTCAACTTAAAGGCAAGCAAAAAGGGGACTTAACTGAAGTAAAATGAGAAGAGATGGGCTACATTGAGAGATTTGGAAGAATTTAAATACTTAACTGCAAAGATTTTATTGGTTGAAATTGTCAATAGCCAAATTTATAATTTTGTTATTTTCTTTTGTATTTTTAATTTTAGTTTGATTATGTTTTCTTTATTTTAATAAATAGGAAAAATTTTAAGAATGATTAAAGCTATTTTTTGCAAATCAATTGTATATAAATAGGGCCTTTGGTTTTAATTGAAAAACATACTTTGATTTGTTAGCAATTAAAGCAATTCTCCATTTTCATTTCTTCTTGATTTTGCATCAGTGCATTCTGCCATTTCCATTTCATTTTCCTTTCCTTTTCAAAATTTGTTTAATTGATTTCTTAATCCTTTCCCATTTCCATATTTCATAATTAAAAATAATGCATCATCCTAATCCATCAAGCATGATTAAATTCATGTGCAACTAAGTCCTTTTTAGCCTTAGCCAAGTTATTGCTCCGGCAAGAAAACAATCATGAGTTATGAAACCACGCTTAAAACCTTTTTCAAATTGGTATTCTCTATCACTCCGGTTTATGAGATAGTAAAAATTCATCCCTCAAAGTTAATTCGACTTCGATTCAAAAGGTGCACATTAGGTTGAAGTAATTTGGCGCAGAGTTAATAAGTCGAGCCGGCCGTGTTGCATTCGAGTTCCCACGAATAAATTGGCATGTTTAAGTGAGAAACGGCCAGTTGGATTCTGTCAAGGGTGATAGTGATCAGATTTAAACGACCCATACAGTTAAGGCCGTTAATTCGAGTTTGACTTTTCAGAACGCAAGGCTGTCGAAATCTTAAATTACGAGCATGAGCGACGTGGTTAGACATTCAGCAACGGTCAATTTGTAGTTCATACCAGAATCGACTACAAGAGGAAAAGTTAGCGGTTGGGACGTTCTCGAGCACTATAACCAACTTATAGACTTAAAAAGGGAAAAATAATTTTCGAGGATCGGTTCAAGTTCGGAGAGAACCGAGGCTGAGGCTAAGTTTTATTAAATATATTTTCTCGCTTATTTTATCTTGATCAATTTACTTTGCAACAAGATTTATTTCACTTTATTTATTTTATTTTCGTTTTATTTTAGTTTAACATTTTTCACTAAACCCCCTCTTATTTATTTGTTTAAGGAGTCAGTCACAAGTGGCGGGCACACCCTTCGACATGATGTTCAAGAGGAAGACAAGAAAGTAGATTACAACAACCATTCTCAGTGGAAACGACCCTACAACCTTATACTACTGTTTTATATTATTTTGTGGTAGTAATATTTATATTTGGTGGTTTCAACCCCTATCAAGTATACTCAGCCAATAAATTTAATTTCTTTGATATAGTACTAGCTATATAAGAGTGAGTGGAACCAATGTCAATTAAAGCATAATAAGGTACAGAATAAATGTAAAACATACCCACAATAACATCGGCGTAATCCTTGTCCTTGCGACATCAACCCATATAGACAAGAGCTGGCTGTTGAGCCTCAATTTGAGTTGCACCTCTATCTGGTGCTCTTCTACCCCGACCAGCACTACTACCAACTCTGCCGAAACCATGACCCCTAGTCAGCTGTGGTATCACTCTCGAAGACTGCATAGTGCTCGCAACTATAACCGATGCCAAAGCTGGCACTTAATCTGATCTCTGAGGACACTCTCACATCTTGTGTTCTAGCGACCCATATCGTAGACACGCCCTTGTCTTCCTCTAGCACTCGCTCGGGTGACATCTCTTGCAGTAATCATAGTGCAACACCGCGCTAGAGCCCACCGATACCTCAAATCTCGAAGGTCCATCAGGTCTTGCCCATTTCTTAAGTGCAGAACAATACTAGTAGGTCTAGTCTCTCTCTTAGCTCTACTTGGAGCCCTCTCTTTCTCTTTCCTCTCGCCCATAGTGCGCTTAAATTCTTCTATAGCATTGACCTTCTCAACCAATACGAAAAAAACTCGCTCCCGTCGGGAAGGTATCAGAATCCTCAACTCAAACCTTAATCCCTCCTCAAATCGCACGTACTTGTCATGCTCAATGGTAACCAACACTCAAGCATATTTGCTCAATCTCAAAAACTCGGCCTCGTACTCAGCTACGGACCTCTCACCTTGTTCCAAGCTCATGAACTCCCGATGACGAGCCTCGATGTAGTTGGCTCCCAAATACATACCTTGGAAAGCAGTCTTAAAATAATCTCAGGTCACTAACCTTAACTAAGCACCCTGCTCAATGGTCAACCACCACTGGTATGCCTCATTATGTAGTAGAGATATGGCACCTCTTATTTTTTTTACCGCCATGCAGTCTATGTCATCTATAATACGCTCGATTGCCATGAGCAAATATTCAGCTACCGTGAGAGCGACTCTAGTGACACCTCTGAACAACTCAGTTCCATTCGAACGGAGCTGCTCTGTAACTGATCCTTGAGTTGCAAGTCCAGCACGGGTCCGAGCGACCTTCTCTAATGCTTGCAACATAGCTTGGGACATGGGATCATCCCCGATCGGCTCAGCTTGAGACCTCGTCTCAACAGTAGGAGTATTAACGGTCTCGCTAGTCTATAGGATTGGAAAGCCTCTCATAGAAGATGACTCGGCTTGAGCTCTTCCTTGAAGCCCACGGCGCCCACGCATATCATGTCCACGACTTCCTCGTGAACTCATCTTATAGTGTCTACAATATCAGAAGTGCAAAGATCAGTTCAAAGTTTAATCAGAATTTTCCAACATGACACGTCAGATAACAGTTCAATCATAGATCAGCTAACACAGTACAGTATACATATGAACATTTTAAAAAACACTTACAAGCACGACGTCAGAGACTCGGTCTTTCTAAATCAGTTATTCAATTCCTACTTTAACATAACCACATTCTAACTTATTAGGTAGATCCACTACACAGTCCGAGTGTTTCCTAATCTAACTATGATACTATTAAATATAAGACCCCAAATCCGACTTAAGAGAAACGACTAAGTTAAGAATGTTACAAGGTCAACACGAAAACAAAGTACGATAACACCTTGAAAGCTAACAGGCAGTAGTTTCATATAAAGATAAACTAGTTCAACATCAACTTAACAGCGTCCATAGTAATTCGAAAATCCTACAGTCAAGTTTATCGTAGCACAACATAACCAGCAATAAATCCTAAATATTCTAGAGTGACTGAGCTCCTCGTCTGTCGATCGTCAAGTTTGGGAAGACCCTGAAATGGCATTAAACAAATTAGTTTGAAACATAATAATGCTTTGTAAATCTCATCAACTTAATTTGCAGAAGCATTTATCTGGTTCTATAATCAGATCCACAATTCTCAACCAATTAATCAGTGGTATAACAGTTCATTGACAGTCTAGCGATGTTTACAGTGCCACAGCTAGCTCGGTATTAATATTGTAGTGTTCACAGTGTCACTTCCAGTTTAGTAATAATATCATAGTGTTTACAATGTCAACGCCAGTTCATGATAGCATTGTAGTGTTTTACAGTGTCAGTGCTAGTTCAGTAATTTATCGCAGTGTTTACAGTGTCACTGCCAGTTATAATATTCCAACATGGACAAACCACCGTAACAATCCAGTCACTAATCAGTCTCATGTTCAAAATCACGTTGTATACATGCATAATAGTCTTTAGTAGTTAGTTTTGGTCATACAAGCTCTACGGTTAACTTATGGTCACATTCTATCGAGTTTGCGCTAGAAAATACACTGCACACAGCCTAACCCACGGCCATGTGCTCGCCCGTGCGTGACACACGGCACAACACATGCCCATGTTCCCAGCCCATGTGGCCATTATACCTGAAAGTACAAAATAGTATGTTCACACGGCCTGGCACACGCCCATGTGGCCCAAGTTAGTATACACACACGGTCTGACACATGCCCGTCGCCTAGCCCGTGTATCCCCTGTACACCAATTCCAAAAATAGTATGCACACACGGTTTGGCACACGGCTGTATGTCTGGCCCATGTGTCTCCTGTACGATGTTTACATGGCACACGGCCTAGACACACGCCCGTGTGCTCTCGAACAAAGATGATTCTGGGAAAAAATGCAAAAAAACAACAGCAATTAAAAAGGGATGTTGACACCTTACATTTTACCGAAGAAAGATAAACCTGCAACAAGTGTTCCTAGCACCTAAACGAGGCAAAAGGAGTTCAAATCTCAATTAATCCAACAAGTTAACAATCCAACACACACAACGACAATCGTCAAGAGTTTAGCACTCAAACTCTCATTTCCAACAACAATACCTTCGATTCTGGCGACTCGAGTCGACGCCAAGTGAATCGTGGAGATTACCACTGTCAAAACATCCTCCTAAACACCACAACCAATATAATGCACAAATTGCACGAATTTAGAGAGTTTTCCCCAAAACTTATATATTAAGATTAAAACTAAATTCAACAATATTATACTCAAAACGAACTTTACAACCACGTATCTTACCGAAGATGTTAACAACTACAACTCAAACCACAACGATAGTACTTCAACAACTTTAAGCAAATAAAAATTCCAATAAGAAAATACTCCCAGTTATGGAATAACACAAACGTTTTCTCTCCAGGAGGAGGAAAGTTTTTAAAGAAACAAGTTTTCCCTTTATAAAAAACAAATTCACAAAATAAAAATATAAATAAAACATATATTCCTAATCGCATACACGGAGACTTGAACCCATAACCAAAAAATAGATAAACAAACAGTTATGTGACCATTAAACCACTAAGCTTATCGTTAAAAGAGAATTACATAGAAATTAATTTATATAACATGTTCAAGGTCTCAAGTTCACAAAAGAGAAATTACAGGATTTGCAAAGATACAATTCAAACCTCAACTCTAGGCAATAGACAGAGCACTTAACCACAGAAGTAGAGAGTTTCAATGTCACAAATCAAATCAAAAGGTTCACATTTTTTGGGTGTTATATGAATAATTCAATTCGATTAACTTTAAATTAGATTTTTTTTTCAAATCAAATCGAATTTTGCTCACCCCTAATTATAATAGAATAAAATAGACAATCCATCGTATAAACTATCATTTAACATACAAGTGATAAAAAATAAAAGACTTTGGATGATAAGCAACAATAATACGAAATATGTTATTAGAAGTACAATTAATACAAATTCCTATTTGATGAATTAAAAAAATTTAAGTGTTGAAAATTTAAGTAATGAATTTAAAATATAAAATTTGTTTGCTATATTATTTAAAATTAAATATAATTATATTATTTGATAAATATAAAATTTAAATTAAGAAAAATATTGATTCTACATTTTATTATTTTTAGACATTCACCATGTTTTAATCAAAATCAAATTTAATTGTAAAGTCTTTACATATAATTAGATGCTAAAATAAATAAACTAAACGAAATTTTTGAAAATATTCTTCATTAAGTGGGTAAAAATACCATAGAAGCCCCCTACTTAAAAAACGAGTAATTCAATCTTTATACATTAGATAAAAGAGCATATTGATCCTTTCTATCAAGAAATTAACGATTTGTACTATTAAAAACTGACGTGACTGATGAAATGACCACGTGTACTCATACTTATGTACAAGGACCAATCTTTACCAGAAAAAATTGATGGAATTTTTAACATAAAGATTAATTAACTATTTGATCTAAAGTACAATGACTAATTTATCCAATTTTTGATTAAAAAAAAGTAAAATACAATTTCACTCCTAATGCATGGGCCTCCATGGTACTTTTATCCCATTAAGTGATAAGTAGCTCATATTTACATATCATTTTTCACCTTTTTTATATAAAAAATTTCTATTTATTGTTTTTAGTTTGAATTGTCAAATGCATGTAAAAAGTGAAATTATTGAAAATATTAATTTTTTAAAATTTTTCAAGCATTTATTAAATAAATCAAAATTGTGATATAAAACTATATATAATATAATTATTTGACACACTCGCGATGGAAATTTTTTGGGTTAAAATTTTGTCACATGTCTTATTTTTTAAATTTTAAATATAACGTAAAGTCACATGACAAAATATTACCCTGACTCACAGGGTTAAAAAATTTCACTACCTGTATACCATATAATTACCATTATAAATAATTAAAATAAATATCTAATTGTGTTTTTAAGGTGGCAACTATCTATATATATAATCTATATAAAAACACGAGTTTAGATAAATTTTTAAATCGACAGAAATACTTTTTATTATTTATTATATTACTAAATTGACATTGAAAATAATCAATTAAAATATTATTAACTATTATTAGATAAAAAAAAGTAATATTATTTAGAAATATATATAATTTAAATAGATAACTTTTTGATAAATTACAATATTGAGTTAGACTTTATATTTATATTAAATGATATTTATTATTTTAAATTAATCATCACTTATTATTAAAATATTAATTAAAGTTAGGATAGAAATCTCCTGCCCCTCTTAGTGCCCCCATTAGTGCCCCTTTAATCAAATAACTCCATCTAATATTAACTATAATTAGAATAATCGAATTTTATCAAGGGAAAAAAAACAACGTCCATTTGTTATTGGCTTCCAAGGTTGCAATTTTAGTTTGCATAACTTCTACCCACCTATTATCCTTAACAACCTCATGTAGGTGTCACGGGCTAGAGTTCAAAACCCGTGACCGTTGCACACAATGAGTCTTATGGAGGTCTATCATTAACAATTGGATCATTTAGCCCACATGAGCTGGCTCGATTCAAAGAGCTATTAGTCAAGTCTATCAGATTGAAGCTTGGGTGGCCCGATGATGAAGATTTGGCAACTTAAGGCATCTTGGAAAATATGGGAACTAATCTTAGAAGATAAGGGAGAATCATATCTTTAAGATTAGATAGGATTTGATTTGGTTATAATCTTGTAAATCCCATAATTTAAAAGATAGGCTAATCTCATCTGTCGATGTAATTCGATCCTGACCGTCAGTTGTAAGGGAGCTCAACTATGAATAGGGAGCCTCCCCTCATTTGTAACATACTCACTATTCATTGTATGCATTGTATTCTTTGAGAGAAAGTAATACAATTGAGAGCATTTACTCAAACACTTGGTGTTTTTGTTCTTGTGGCTTTCTTTTGTCTTTTAAGCCTCCTTTTGGCTAGTCGCTTTTGCTATACAAATTGGTGCCTTTGAGGAATTCCTTTGAGAATCCTCAAATCATCGTGGTTAGGTTGACTTAGACGTGTTTACAAGAAAGGACCGCCTAAGGCCGCATGGATTGCGAGACTAAAGGTCTAGCCCCGTGACAAGTGGTATCCGAGCTAAAGGTTATGAAGGCACCGTTCGTGATGTCGAAAGAAGTTGCTGAGTAGAAGTGGCCTAAGAAATCATTGAGGGGCATGCTGTCAGCTATAGAGGATCGAGTGGATAGATTTGACGAGTCTATGGGGGACGCGAAGGAGTCTATCGATGGAGCTCATGAGTGCATAGATGACTTGAGGAAACAATCGAGGGACTTTGTGATCATGAGTCTCAACATCACTAGGGATGAGGTAAAAGAGTTGCTTAATTCCCATAGGTCGAAGCTAAAGAAAGGAGCAATGCTCTCGAAGCCATGTTGTTGGCTTTGAAGGTGGAAACAATGGCCACGACGAAAGCTTTGAGCACAAGACTGGAGGAGCTCGAGGGAGAGCTTGCCTTGTGTCGAGCAGCAGTGGGGATTGGAGCAGTATCAAGTGCAGCACTCAATAATGTCCCAAAGCCAAAAGAGTTTGCAAGGACAAGGTTTGCATGCGATGTGAACAATTTCTTCTGGAAGATGGAGAACTACTTCCGTGAGAAAGGCATCGAGAATGATGCGAGTAAGGTAAATATTGCTTCAATGTTTCTTATTAACAATGCATTTTTATGGTGGCAAGACAAGACCACGGATAAAAGGCATAGTGAGATTGGAACGTGGCAAGAGTTCCAAGATGAATTGAAGGGACAATATTACCCAGATGATACCGAGGAAGAAGCTCGGATAAAGTTGCGATGGCTAACGTAACAGGGTACAGTTGGGGAGTACGTTCGAGAGTTTAAGGAAGTCATGCTCCGAGTTAAAGATGTGACTGAGAAAGAAAAATTCTTGTCTTCAAGAATGGATTAAAGCATTGGGTCAAACAGGAAGTGGAACAAGGAGGTGTCCAAGAGCTATCAAAAGCCATTACGGTAGCAGAGTCCGTGGTCAAGCTTGGTCTAGGGAAAGACAAGCTTCGATCTTCTAAGTTCGAGGAAAGGGACGCATATGAAGGGAATCACAAGGAAGATGATAATGGCAGTGGCAACGATGATAATAGTGGTAATAAGAAACCACGAGTTGGGAAGAAGAAACCCAATAAAAACCGAGGCAAGTTAAAATGTTTTCTTTGCGATGATCTACATTTGCTGAAGAAATGTCCAAGAAAATCTGAGCTGTTTAAGAGGGGTAATCCGAAAGGTAAGGCCACAAGACTTGGTTCGAGCGGAAGGGGTGTTGAAGCCAAGAAGGTCGAGAGCGAGAAGAAGCCAATGGAGTGCTTCTTGTGTCATGGTCCACATAGGTTACGAAAATGTTCGAAAAAGTCTGTCATTGATGAGGCAGACAAGGTGCCCATAAAGCTTGGTTCGAGCGAAGCCAAGGGGCAAAGAGGATAAAAAAGAAGCGAGTCAAGTGCTTGTTGTGTCGTGGTTCGCATGAGTTGCGGAACTATCCAAAGCAACAATTCGAGAAGGTCAAAGAAAAGGCAACATCAAAGCTTATTGAGTCATCAGAGAGGTTTCCACCTAAGGAAGAGGTGAGTTTATCATCGGACTTAATGGAGAAAGCCGCAATGAAAACAGTGAAGCTGGGACCAATGAGGCTTAATTTGAGGAAAGCGATAGAGTTGGCCGAGTCATCAGCGAGGCTTCAACCCATAGAAGGGGTGAGTTTGGCATAAAACTCAGAGGAAGAAGTTGCGATGCAAACTTGGAAGCTAGGTTCAATGAGGCTCATTTCTGTTGACATATTGGAGGAGCTTCCATTTATGGGAAAAGTGGGTGGTGCATCAAAGTTTACGAAAGTGACGATGCAAGCTGGACAGTTGACCGGAGTAAATGCCATGAGTAAGGTACATTCGAAACACTTTGATAGTGTTTTGCATTCTAACTTGGTTGCTTGGCAAGAATATAAAGGTCCTTTTAGAGTTCTTAAGCAAGGAGGCCGAGGGACTGTGAGCTATTCGAGGCCAAGTGATGTGAATCAAGAGGATTCCGATCGAAGTGAGTCAAGATGTGGGTGAGTGAGTGCAGAGACTTCTTGCCAACGAGATGTATCAACAAATGAGACGGTTCGAGTTAAGACGTGACGAAAGCCAAGGTGAAAGTTTCGAAAGAAGGGATAGCTCGATAGTGAGAGTAATCAGGAAAATGCTAAGGAAACGAGACAAGACCGAGGCGAATCAAGCTGGTGCCATTCTAGAGTTATAATAAGGGCGTTACGAGAATGGGTGGGGGAGAATGTCACAGGCTAGAGTTCAAAGCCCGTAACCGTTGCACACAATGAGTCCCATGAAGGTCTATCATTAACATTGGGATCATTTAGCCCACATGAGCTAGCCCGATTCAAAGAGTTGTTAGTCAAGCCTATCAGATTGAAGCCTGGGTGGCCCAATGATGAAGATTTGGAAACTTAAGGAATCTTGGTAAATATGGGAACTAATATTATAAGATAAGGGAGAATCATATCTTTAAGATTAGATAGAATTTGATTTGGTTGTAATCTTGTAAATCCCATAATTTAAGGGATAGGTTAATATCATCCGTTGATGTAATTCGATCCTGGTCGTCGGTTGTGAGGGAGCTCAACTATAAATAAGGAGCCTCCCCTTGTTTGTAACACACTCACTCATTCATTGTATTCTTTGTATTCTTTGAGAGAAAGTAATACAATTGAGAGCATTTACTCAAACACTTGGTATTCTTGTTCTTGTGGTTTTCTGTTGTCTTTTGAGCCTTCTTTTGGCTAGTCGCTTCCGCTATACAAATTGGTGCCTTGGAGGAATTCCTTTGAGAATTCTCAAATCGTGGTGGTTAGGCTCACTTAGGCATGTTTGCAAGAAATGATCGCCTAAGGTCGCACGGATTGCGAGACTAAAGTGTAGCCCCGTGACATAAGGGCGAAGATAAAAAAAAAATTTAGGGGATCGAAATTAAATTGTTTATATCTTTATAAATTTTAAAAGATTAAATCAAATTTTTATCATCTTTAGAGAGGTCAAAGTGTAATTTTACTTCTACTAATTTAAAATTTTTAAAAGGCCAAAATGATAAAATTTTTATTTTAAAAAGGGATCAAGCCCTACCAACTCCTCTAAATCCGATCCGCCTCTGACCTCATGGTAAGATTTAAGTTCAACAATAGCAGAGATAGAAGTAACAAAAAACTTGTGTGTGGTGTGGTAAAATTGGATAAAAAAAAGAAGAAATAGGATACTGACCTTTACAAGGTGGAAGGGACACAGAAGATTAATTAGAATAGACAAAGTCATGCATCCACGAGGATGGTTTAAGACATCGATTGCACTTTCGAGGTAACAAGGACTCAATGGAAACATCAACAACCAACTCACAAGAAGGAAGAACTAACTCACTAGGAGGAATACTCGAAGAAAGACAACTTATTAAAAGCACAATGTGTAATAATCTGTTTTTCAGTGGTGTCGAAAATAATATTTTTGATGTCATAAATTTAATGAGTGAGTTTGTAAATATTATTATTTGATATTTAAGAGTTAAATATAATGCTATTGTGAATTTTGAGTTGATAGATTTTATTGAGTGGTCAATTAGCTAAAATACAAGTGATTCGTATCGGAAGTCAGTGGTTTCGAAAAATGAGGTATCTGGACCTCGTTTCCATAAACCAATCTCGTAAATACTTTTATTAAATATTTCTAAAGGACTTATTTAGTAACTAAACCAGGCCTAAAATGACATTTAGAACATTTTATTTCATGGTGGACGGTTAGGTGTAATTTTATTTATAAATTATATTTGAAATTGATTAAAATATAATAAAGTAATAATAAAACTAATAAAAGTCATACTGGATGAACATTTGTTCATCTTTTCTTCCTTCCACAGAATGCATAGTTAAGAAACCAAAGAAGCCATGTTAAAAGCTTCAAAGGTTCGGCTCTCATCCTTACATGGTAAGCCCTCAAAGCACTTTTTTCCGTAAATTTCATATTTTTTAGATCGTTACAATTTGATCTACTAACTTAAGTATTAAATTATTAAACTGATAAAGTTTGTTAAAGTTTTAATTGATGAATTTTAGATTTTTTTTTTTATAGGAAATGGTAGATTTGAAAGCTAAAAGATGTTTTAAAGATATTTTGTTAAGTGAATTTGGTTAGTTTTTCATTTAAGGATTAAAATGAAAATTTGATAAAAGTAGCATGAAATTTTGGTAAATTCAGATTTTAGAGGGTTGTCGAAGGGCATAATTGAAATCAGAATGAAAAGTGAGATTCCATTGTGATATTTGAAATTGATTAATTGAAATAAATTTTTATATAGATCAAGATTGAGCTAATAGGGGGATAATTAAGGAAAAGTAAATTTTGTGGGTTAGTCCTCGATGTTTTGTGTGTCGTTGAGTTTGTCAGGTAAGTTCCTATGGATTTACTTTATTAAATTTTGATATGATTGTGTTATTTTGTTTTATGGTTAGTTAGAAATTATATATATATATAAAGGTTTGGCATCAAATGGATTAAATCGAAAAATAATGAAATATATGATAAAATGAATAAATGTGTGGTATTTGATGATTGTGATGCTTATTTAAATTAATTCTTGTTTGTTGGGTTGTATTTATATTATTTGTGATTAAGTTGTTGCAAAATAACGACTTCAGTATTGAAAGGATTAAATTGTGAAATGAGATAAAGTTGATAAATGTGAATGAATATGAAAATGTATATGGTTGAATTGCATGTATATGAAAATGTTCAAAGGATTGGAATGAAATGAATATGAATATGGAGGCCCGTTTGAACTTAGTGAATAGCTAGGATACAAATGACATGTCATTAGAGTTTATCAAGCACTGCGTGCCAATCATTATATTTACCAAGTACTATATACTGGTGATTATATTATTAGGTACTAGTACCAGTGACTATATTATCAGGTAATTTGTACCGGTGTTCATGTTATATCAAGCAATATGTGTCGGTGATTATATTTATCAGGTACTATGTACTGGTGGTGGATACCATACTGATGGTTAAAATCTAGCATTTGTTGCGGATTCTTCATAGCTTGTGTGAGCAACATCGAGTAATAGTTAATGTCTCTATTTACAGCTAAAGTGAGAAAAGTTATCCCGAGTATCCAAAGTTAATTTATTATAGTTCTCTAGGCATAAAAAAGTAAGTAATTGATTCCAAAATGAATAGAAAGATTAAATGTGAATTGGTTGTTATACATATGAATTGTTTGTGAATGAAAGAGTGAATGAATTAAATTGAAATGTTGTGAAAGATAATTATATGTGTTTATAAATTGAGGATGAATTGGATATTGCATGCTTTGTTGTATTAAATCGTAAACTAAGTAAATGTGATTTGCATTAGTAGTTCTTGATGTATAAATAAACTAACCTATTGATTGTTTTTTATGGAAATGTATACAAAAGTATAAGGAAGATAAGGATTCCATATTAATTACCAAATTGGTCTACTACTTTAATTTAGTTTAAGATTAATGTATGTTGTGTAAATTTCATACGAGCTTACTAAGCATTCGTAATGCTTATCTTGTTTGTTTTTTGTCTCTGAATAGGTTATTTTGCAGAATTCACCAATCGAATCAACTCGAAGCTCACACTATCCAACCTTTGATTCGATAGTCTTTTATTTATTTCCAGATTTGGTTATGTAGTGTGTATATATAGTTGTATTTGCATTTAAGTTATCTTGAATGTTCATGATCTTGGTCTAATGATGTTGATAATGTTTAACAATTTGGTATTATTATGAGATATGTAAGTGGCAAGTGAATAGCCAACTTGAAATGTGATTTACTCAAGCTAATGCATATGCATATGTGAACGGGATTGAAACTTATGTTTTGGTTTATTTTGATGTGGATATAAGTGTAATGTTTGAAAGTGATGATCTTATTTTGGCTGGTTTGCAACATGAGTTGCATATATGTTTTGGGTCAATATGGTGTATTTTACTTGATGACTTTTGACACTTAGAAAGGATGATGATCTGATGAATGTATAAGTATATGTATATGTATAGATGTTAAGGTATGCTTATAAGTGAATGGATACTTTTAGTCTTATTGTAATGTGGTTTCAATTGAGGCATATTGGTTAGGCACTTAGGATGAATGATATAAGTGGTATTTTGGCATGTTTTTTTATGTTTTTGAACAGGTTTGAAAGATGGTAAAATGCATGCTTGTGGCTTAATTGAATATAAGGTATTTAACTTGCTTTGAAAGGTTGTTTTAGGTATGTACAGTCTGACACACGAGCATGTGCCATACACAAGCATAAGGCATGGTCGTGTTGTCTATATGATTTGAGAGATAATTACTGCACATGGTCATAGTTTGTTACACGATCTGGCAACACCGTCGTATGACTCTAGATCACACGATTTTATTTCTTGCAAATGGTTGGGCTACACGGCTGGCTGCCTCCGAACGTACTACTGTTTGGTGAGTGTTTTTGGGCTTCCGCAAGCATACGGTTCAGGCTATAATATAGTTTGTACAACGAGATACTTGGTAGTATTTCGAGGATCGTACCTAAAGGAGGCTTAAAGTAGTAGTGATTTAGATACTTGCAAAGAAAAGAATTAATTAGTACTATTTTTATGGTTTATAGTGCAATAGTAAAAGAAAAGGTTTTGATTTGAAAAGAATACAAATAAATAAAACAAAGGAAAAGAAAGAGATAGTGAATTCAATGAACGAATTTGGGGAGATTAGGTCGCTTCAGTATAGGTTCTTTAATCATCGGTTTTGGGGACATTGCTTCAATCAACTAGTCACATCCTAGCAAGAGCTTTTGATCTTCCACCAACATAACGAGTCAATAAAGACTACTTATCATTAGATATCATAGTCTAAACTAGTTTGGGGTAAAGGTTTTCACGAATAGGCAATACCATTTTTGGGTTCATTCCCACCTAAGTGACTTTCTAGGGTTGTTAGGCATAGTGTTTGTTTCATGTTTTTCCTCTCCCAAATAGTTGATCCGATTACAAATTCTTGTATTCAAGAATCAAATATCCATACCTCCACTCCCTAATCCCCCAAAATAGGATTAGTTCCTCATGGCTTCTTTAAACTTCATAAAGACAACAATATAAATGATCATAAGATTGAATTTATGAAATGAAAAGAAACTTGAATTGTATAGCAATCTGTCTGGAAATAATTTCATGATCGTTTATGCGAATTTACAAATATCATTTCTAAAACGGAAAGGAAATAACAAAGTAAAAATGAAACTAAGTTACAAGGTGTGTAAAACCCTAATGCTAGAGGCCTTATTTATAGCCTTAGAAGATTGTTTTCCTCAACCCTAGGTCAGTTATCGTTCCTCGTGTTTAAGTGGTATTGTAAAGACAGAAACGCCCTTCACTTAATGCTAAATCTATGCCCAAAAGTCGATGTCACGACACATCAAGTCCTATGTCATGATAAAGAGGTTAGTCTACTCCTTTGATGCAATCATACAAGCGTTGTCACGACATAGGATGTATGTTGCGACAAAGAAGTCAGTTTTAATATTCTTCAAGGTTGGTCCCTTTGTTGCAACGTAGAGTAGTCTATGTTGTGACATAGTGATCAGCTTCATACTTGGTTGGCTTCTAAAGGTCTCCTGCACACTCACAAAGTATGTTAGCTAACCCTTAAGCCTCAATCGTCCTTAAAGATGATAAAACAAACCTTTTTGCACTTTACACAATTTATTCAAAAACAGAAAACTAAATTAAATTCTACGAAAATAAAAGGCAAATGATTAATTTCAAGCTCTTAAAGTGTGAAAATTAGTTCAATTTACTAGGCACAAAACCAGTAGATCAACGGCTATGTGTTTTAAACCCACACAGCAATATGGCCCATAATTTGCTTTTTTTACCCATCCTTTTGTAAAAGTTTCAAATTAGTTCAAAATTGATTCTGAGTTGGTTTAAAAGCTTTCATAAGCTCAATCAAGACCCAAATTTATTTGTATATTATAAAATTTGAATGTTATAATAAGATTGATTATTTGAAGAATTTATTTATGCTTTAATTGATTTGAAATTTTGGAAATGTTGCAAATAAGTCTTATTTAAATTCTAGGTTGATATCATGGCATACATAAGTTTGTATAAGGCCCGACAAAAGCTATATTTGATGATGATGCCTTGAATTGACTATTATTGTCTTACTAATGTTTTATTTGAATGTTAATTGTGTATTTATGAAATAGTTTCATGTTTAATTGAAATAAAGTTTATGGATTGTTTTTATTGTTTAACTGAATGTTTAAAACTAGAATTATATGTGATGATCTCTATTTACTGTAGTGACATCCCATGGCTTGGGTCCAGTGATCAAACCTGATATGGGGTGTTGCAGAGTTGTAAAAAGTCAGTATCAAAAGAAGAAGAAGAATATTTAAATGGAAAACAATTTCATGAAAAAACACATATCTATTAACAAAGAAGGTTTTTGTTTCAAGATTAAACAAAATATAACCCTTTTGTACAGTAAAGTAACCCATGAAAACTGAAGGTATAGCTTTAGCAGAAAATCTATCTCGATAATGTGGACTTGTGGCAGAATAAAGACAACCAAAGGCCTTGAAATGAGAAAAAGTTGGTAGTTTATGTTCAAAAGGACTTTTCCAAGCTAAATAGAAATAGGTAATTGATTAATGATATAACAAGCAACAAAAACACACTCTCCCCAAAACTTAACAAGAACACGAGATTGAAATTTGAAAGCTCTAGCAACTTCTATCAAATGTTTATGTTTTTGTTCAACACCTCCATTTTGTTATGGAGTATGCACACAAGATTGTTGATGGATAATACCAAGAGAAGAAAAAACCTCAGTACATTCGATTTGAAAAAACTCAAAACCTTTATCACTCCAAATTATTTGAACTTGAGCTAAAAAATGAGTTTTAATTAAAGCAAAAAAAAAACTATTTTAAATAAAGTATAGCATCACCCTTTGAAAGAACAATAAAGAATAATAGAAATTAAAACTAGAATAATACTGAATTCATTTCTGTAAAACTTGCTTGATTGAATGATGACTAAATTCATGAATTTATACAAATTTCATATAATAGAACTGTTGAATAACTGCTTAACAAAAAACTAGTTACAACAAAATACTAACTTAACATACTCTTAACATTCACCCAACTACTTCAACTTCGAGACTTGAAGAAGATGTCGAAGGTGAAAAAACTGAGATGTAGACAATGGTTTAGTAAGAACATCCACAACTTGATCACATGCAAGAACCTCACCAACCAAAATAGAACCATTTGCAACCTTTTCACGAACAAAAAATAAATTGAGCTCTACATGTTTGAACTTCGAATGAAGAATCGAATTAGGCGTAACCTCTACGGCACTAGAGTTGTCACACCATATGGTAGGTGTATCAATAGAATCGCACTAAAGTTCTCGTAATAAAGAAACTAACCAAGTAACATCAGCAGTTGCAGCGACCAACCCTCGATATTCAGCTTCGACTGTGGAGTTAGACACGACCTATTGCTTCTTGAAGCACCATGAGATAGGATTGCCCTCAAAATAAACACAATATTCAATGGTGGATCGACGATCATCAAAATCTAACCCCAAATTCGCATCAACATATCCAACTAGAGACAACCTATTAGAATGTTGTATGAGTAAACCATAGTCAACAGTGCCACATAGATATCGTAAAATACGTTTGAGAGCCACAAAGTGGATATCAATTGGAGCATGCATAAATTGACAGATGCGATTTATCGTATAAGCAATGTCAGGTCGAGTGAGAACAACATATTGTATTGCTTTGACAATACTACGTTACTCACTAGGATCATAAATTGGATTACCCATATTCTTAAACAAAAGAGAAGAGCTAACCATGAGTGTATGAACACCTTTAGCATGAGTCATATGATAGTGATCAAGTAAGTCAAGAATGTACTTACGTTAATACAAATGAAGAGTCCCATTGGTCGATTGAGTCACCTCAACACCTAAAAATTAATGAAGAGACGCCATATCTTTGAGCGAAAACTCAATGTGAAGTCGATGAACAAACGTATCAATATCTTAAGAAGAATCTCTTGAAATGATAATGTCATAAACATAAACCAACACATACATACGAGATTATTAGTGATACGAATAAATAAAGAGGCATCAGATTTTGAAACCACAAAACCTACTGAAAAGAGAAGTTTTCAACTTATTAAACCATGCCCTCGGAGCTTGTCTTAAACCATACTAAGCTTTGTTTAGCCGATAAACAAGAGGTTGACCACTTGCATCATGTTGAACATATCCAGGTGGTTGTTGCATTTATACCTCTTCATTGAGCTCATCATTCAGAAATGCATTATTTACATCAACTTGATGTAATGACCATTGCTTGGTTACAGCAATCGAAAAAATGGTACGAATAGTAGCTGATTTAACAACAGGATTGGATGTTTCACGAAAATCACACCAAGGTGGCAATGGAACTAAAGTCCAAGTACGATTGCAAATGGGAGCATCATATTCATCTTGAGCTACCACGCTCCACTCCTTAGAAGCAAACACTTCATCAATTGTGCATGGTTCTTTGTCATGTAACTCAACTGCAAGGGCTTTAGGTTTGTAAAGGCTGGCTTTGAATCAAGTGACCATAAGATGTGTATTACCAAGTTGAAGTGGGGGATTAGCCAAAGTAGCAGACAAAACCGGTGTGGGAGAGGAGGTGTTGCTGTTATGACCTAAGCTATTTATAGCATTATCTATGAAAGGAGACTTAGGAGCACAAGTAGAAGGGATTGAATGGTTTGGTAGCACTTCAGCATTATCAAAAGTGATGGAGTGATGTGGTTGAGAGCTTAAAAACGGAACAAAGGTGGTAACACGGTCTGTTGTTGAAGGAGTGGAGCAAGCATATTCGGGGAATAGAAATCAACTCTCACGAATGACAACATGCCGAGATACAACAATTCGACCATCAGAGGTAAGACATTGATAGCCTTTATGCTGAGAGTTGTAGCCCAAAAAGGTGCAAGGTTGCGACTGAAATTCTAATTTGTGGTTATTGAACAGGCGAAGGTACAGATAACAATAGTAACCGAATACCCGAAGATGATCATAAGTTGGAGACGTACCATAAAGCACTGAGTATAGGGACTGATGTTGCAAGATCGGACTGGATAAGTGATTTATTAAATGGATCACACATGAAAAGGCATAACCCCAAAACTTCATAGGTAGATTGACTTAAGCAAAACTTCATAGGTAGATTGGCTTGAGTAAAACTTCATAGCAGAAAACTAGTTACAATAGAATACTAACTTAACAGACTCTTAACACCCTTGAGTCTCAACAAGTAAATCCAATTCATTCAAGTAAAGTCATTAACAATTAGTAAGGAAAAAATGATGACCATTATGAGTTGATATTCTACAAGGACCCTGAAGGTCAGCATGGATAAGCTAAAACTTAACTGTGGATCTAATTGGCAATGGTAACCTTGATTGTTTTGCCAATGGACATACAAGCCATTGAAAAATTCAATTTTTAGTGGAAGGATTACAAGTAAGAAAAGACATTTTATTGATTTTAGACAATAAGGAATGACCCAAACAAGCATGCCAAAGTGCTATATCAGATGACACATTAAAAAACAAAGCAACATGAGTGGCTGATGACATTGAAGATGAAGGTTGAAGATCTGAAGGTATTGACTTTAAAATGTAATGCCCTTTCTGTTCTCCACTAATCCTTGTTATCCTTCCATTGTAAACTTTCTAAAAAAACAAAAATTAGGATAAAATGTTATTAAACATTGAAGATCTCGGGTTAGTTTAGAAACTAAAATCAAGTTATGGTTAAAGTCAGGCACATAAAGAACTTTTGTGAGATCGTAATCATTTGAAAGATTATGGGTACCAATATGTGTAATAAGGCTCGTTTTACCATTTGGAATGTGAACCAAGCTACAATCAAAAGCACACGCAATCGAAGATTGCAAGCAATGGAAATCAAATAACATGCGGTTAGTTGCTCCTGTATCTAATATCTAGCTTAAATAATCAATCTTAGCAAAGTGGCATCCTAAACCATACTTTCCAGATTGACATTCGCATCAATTGAAGGCCCTTTACTCAATAACCCTAAAATATATTGATATTATTCTTAAGTGGGTATTGTTGTTGCTGTTATTGGTGAACTTGATGACACATTTACTAGTGTCTAAGGAATTATAATGCATAGAAAGAGAGGTTTGATTTGATCATTTCTTCTCAATGAAATTAAATTTTGTTGAATAATCAATCAACTTATAGCATTTCACCTTTCAATGCCCCTTAATCTAGAATTGTTCACATACACAATTGTATTGCCTCTTATGATTAACCTGCTAGTTGTTGGATGAATACAAGGTTGTTGGTTCAAATAAAATTTATCTAAACAACTGATACCTTTATGCCTACTCTTGAACAAGCATTGAATAAGCTTGATTAATAGTTGGTAAGGGTTGCCCATCAGAAACTAAAAGAGTCTGAATTATATGTTATGCATTCTTTCTTAACACTTCACAATCACAAGAAGCAAAAGGAACCAAAACATCACACTCGTCCCACAACAATCGCAACTTAGTAAAATAAGCTGAAATGATGTACTTTGAACATGTGATGACATCTCCACATAAAAAAAAACTCGAGTGCCATCTACTCTATCAAAGCATTCTTTCAAATCTCGCCAAACAAGAAACGCATTAGAAACAAACACAATGCTAGCAGAAAGTTCTTTGCACATAGTGTTCAAAATCCATGAAAGAACTATTGCATTGCACCTTTCCCATTGAGAATAAAGTGAAGAACTATAATACTCTTTCTTATAATTGCCATCAATGAAACCTAACTTGTTTTTTTACTAACAAGGCAATCCTCATAGGTCAAATCCAAATGCCATAGTTTTCAAAACCAAGTAACTGATGAGAAACAAGCAATGTATCTAACGTGTCAGAAGGATGCAAGAATAGTGGATGATTCAAATAAGTGAGCACAAAAAAGTTTGATGATTGATCAACTATGCGATCATTTATACTTAGTGGATCAACTATTGTCAAGTATTGAATAAACAAAGATTATATAGATTAAAGAGGCACTGTAACCAAAAACAAATTAAGAACACCAAAAACACAAAAATTTGATTTGAATAGAGTCGAAAATTTGACTCTGATACCATGCTAAAACAATTGACAATGATGCAAGAAAGAAAAAAGAAAGAATGGTGAAAATTTTATTTTTCATTTGTTTAATTTACACTCCATGTTTTCTACTTATATTAATCAACTAGCCATTAACAAACTAAGAGTAACTATTTTCAACTACTAATCACTTCTAACTAATTAACAATTAAACTCTCTATAAATATGATCCAATTATTTGATATCTGTAAAAAATATCTACGAATTAATACATATATTGAATATAAATTGAGCCTTGAAAGAAAAAAAAATTCATGATCTTGAAAAACACAACTATAAAGCTCAAAATCAATGGTGTTGAGCTCATGTTGGATTGTATTCTTGCTCCATTTTTTATCACTATTTGCCTTCCAATATCTGCCGCATTCAACAAAAAACACATTAAATATTGTTGGAAAAAAAATTAAAACGCAAAAAAAAAAGGCAGCTTGAGCATCATAAAGAGTTGATTTCAACTTAATAGTACAACCAAAAACAAGAGATCAAAAAACAAAGCAAATTATAAGAATACTATAAGAAAACAGAGTATAACATCATACCTGATGTGGTTAAGAAAAAGGTTGGGTAGTAAGAAAGGTTAAATCATAAATCATATGGGCGTAAAAAAATTTAGACATATAATGATTTATTTAACTCTTCAATTTTATAAAAAAAATTTATTTTAACTATCTATTTAATTTTTTATCACTTTTAACATTTAAATTTATATTATTTATCAAATCACTCAAAAATAAATAAAAATATTAATATTTGTTAACTTTAATGATGTGACCACACAAACAATTAATTAATTTTTGATATTTTAAAAATTCAAAAAAAAATTAAATTATAGAAATACATTTTTAATATTTTAATTTTTAAAAAATTAACTAATTGTTAATATACCATACATATGAACTGCCACTTGAATGCTACATCAATAAATTTTATGTATACAAATTTAAAGACTAAAAGAGAAGGAAAAATTTAAATAGATGAATAAAGTTACTTTCCAAATAATCCTTATGAGATGGTCCCAAAATAAAATTCCTACACTACCTTGATGAATTATGTTTCATTTTAAATGGATCAAGTCCTTGGACTGCTCCACTTTTACTTTTGACAGGCATCGCAACAAATAACGTTTCATAAACGTGCAAAAGAACTTGGCAGCAAATGGCAAATTCAATCTTAAAAGAATAAGGATTTCAAATGAAGTTCTTAGCAAAGACTTCGACTCCATCTTACTTTTTGTACAAAAACAAATAGACCACTCTTCCTACACTACCTTGATGAATGATGTTTCATTTTAAATGGATCAAGTCCTTGGACTGCTCCACTTTTACTTTTGACAGGCATTGCAACAAATAACGTTTCATAAACATGCAGAAGAGCTTGACAGCAAATGGCAAATTCAATCTTAAAAAGAATAAGGATTTCAAATGAAGTTCTTAGCAAAGACTTCGACTCCATCTTACTTTCTGTACAAAAACAAATAGACCACTCTTCCATCCCCCCCCCCCCCCCCCACCACTTTCACCCATTCCCAAAATCCATTCACCCCCACCACCTTCCCTTACTCTCAAAATTTTCTCAATTCAAATTTTGCTGAAAGATCCCACCACCCTACAACAATATTAAGCCCCACACCATCACTTTGATTACCAATAACATACTACCAAATCCTCCTCTGCCGTAAATGTTCTGACCCGGTGAATCCGAACTCGTTGAATTCATCGATGGTGCTGTTATATTTACCATGGTCCCATTCCTGCCGAGGCTGCATATGAGAAGGATAAGCTATTAACATGTTCGTTTTTTTATGTGTTACAAGTTAAAACTCTAAGCCTAAGGGGTAAAATGTTTAGTTTTTACCTTCCTGGAAAAATACAAGATCCATGACCTGTGAAAGAAGAGCAAACATAAGCATTAATGTAGTAAAACACAAGCTTTTCGATATATTAGTGTCTATGAATGCGATGCATGGTATCGATTCATCTTACTGGGATCCGTTGTTGTAATATCTGCAACCCCATTGAAGTCACATGCGTCTGAAGTCTTCCCCATCCTGTGATAGTAAGTGTCGAACGCGTAAGTTGCGTGTGCAATCACGTTATCTGGCTCATAACAAGGTTTTCCTTGCAACAATGGTGAACAATCAACTTTTCCAGGTCCACATGCCCAATCTAAAGCAGCCTGCAACATCTTTGGATCAGCCCCTTCCTTTGCAGTACAATAAGTTTGGTTTGTGGTATCGTTTGCTAACAATGACCCAGAATCCGTCAAACGTAGTATATAAATAGGGTCACCGTTTGCATCAAACAATCCCCAATTCTTCTCAGAGATTGGCCCTGGTTTCGAGTCCTCATTATAGAGCTCATAGATGTAAGTACTGACAGCAATTCCTGGGCGCTTAGGAGTTCCTGTTTTGTTCATCACATGGCGGATCAAGTTGCTGTTGTAAGTGTTGGCGTTCTCCATTGTTGCATCTGGTTCGTTGGAATCACCTTTCGATGGCCAGCCAGTTTCAGTCACTATAACAGGAATGTTAGTGAAATTCAGAAAAGCCATGGCAAAATATGTAGCATCAACCATTGCGTCAAAGACATTGGAGTAGTGGACAAGCGTGTTAGCATCCACAGCTTCCTTAGTAGGAGAAAGAGGCTTGAAAAGTGCATAGTCTAGTGGAATCACACCATTTGATTGCATATAGTCATAGTAAGGGTATATGTTAAGCATGAGATACGACCCCGTCGACTGCAAGAAATTAAGCATAGGGACCAAAACCGGATTCCACGAGCGATTGAAGAAGGCTTGGGAAGGTGGGAAAGAATCGAGGATTATGGATGAAGCAAGAGGTGATGAAACTTTGATTTGGTTGTCTAAATTCGATGCCACAAGGGCTGAGTGAATGAACTTCATGGCATTGACAAGGACCGGTGCTGCATTAGGAAGAGTAGTCAAAACCTCAGAACCAACACAAATTGCCGTGATGTTGGTTGCTGGATAATGTGCAACAATGTTCCGAGAGACCCAATTAGCTGCAGTGGAATTCGATTGGCCAATGCCGAGAAGTTGCTCACTGGGGATGGAAACCATAACTCGAATGCCAGTATTTGCAAGAGCAACTAACATGCCTCGGTCTGCATCGTACAGTCTAATGTGTCGGATTTGCTGAGCTTTAAGAAGAGCAACCACTTGAGTTGGGTGTGGCATGATTGATAGCTCTGTCCCTATATTCACTCCAATAAATGGTTCTGCAACAACAACATCAGACAAAACAACTAAAACAACACATTTTGCAATATTACATCAAGGACCAACCACCTGGGATATGAACGTGTGTCATATATCTTAAACTATTTAAGCTTTTTTAAGCATTTAAAGGGGTTTTAGTGTATATATTCGCTTACTCATGACACAACTGTTATTTTATAACAAGACAGGACAAAAATAAAACCCCATCCCCCCATGATATATAGAGTTCCGACAGAGAAACTTCTCCATGTGAATATTTCACTTAAAAATTATAGAGACATGGGTGCATGTTAGCTACATCAAAAGGATTAAGACAAATATATGAATATAATAATAGAGGATGGCAAGTTCCCTATTCCAGTGTCTAATATCTAGGCAATATTACCTAGGTCCAGTAATCTTTTGACCATTTTTTCATTACCAAGACAATGGTTATGTCACTGCCCAAGAATTTTTTTCTTAAAAGAAAACACAATAAAGGACTAAAATGAACCAATGAAATGACCTCAACGACCTTAGCTGCTGGACAATATTAGAGATGCCATCTTAGTATTAAGACCCATTAATCCAAAAGAATCTTTTTATTAAGGATCTATAAACTATATCTAATATTTATTTTACATTAAATTAGTGCTTAAATATAAAATATATATTGCAATGCTTGTTATGTCATAGGCTAAGGAAGTAAGATATCAAGAGGTTTTCACTGAAAATGCTTCACCCTTCGATTAGGGTCTCTGGATTTAGTCAGAGTTGAATGTAGCAATCTAAACATAAAGAAACTCCAAACTGGGATTTTTTCTACCTTGGGTTTTGGGTTATCATTTTCCATTTTTATCTAAATTCAACAAAAGAAGGCAATAGTAGTGGGAAAATATGAACGAAGTGAGGGAAAACTATCCCTTAAATCCCCCACCCCCAGCATGAAAGCTGGCTTCCACATTATACACAGAAAAATCCATGGCCCGCAATAAAATATGTATCCCCTTTATATCCGATTATATACCTTTCTTCTCTGGAGAGTTATCAGTTATGTTTTCATTATCTGACATGTAGGCCACATATATCATACATATTAAAAAAAAAATTTCTCTCTTTTAACACCTCCCAACCGCCCTTTTGTCCTTGGTTAATCCCCAATTTAATGCTTTAAACCTACTAAATCCCCCCAATCTAAGTAAAAAGTTAAAAGAACTTCATTACAGTCAAAGCACTGTTTCCAGAACATGTTCGTATTCATCAAACTCGATCAAACACTGTTTCCAAGTTACTTCAGCAACAGTTAATGTTCATCACATTTCAAGTAATAAATGACTCAGAAGAAGTAAAGGAAAGAAAACAAATCCCAGAAAACAAAACCCCTTCAAATGAAGTCTAAAACAAAGACTGAGGAGAGATATGAGACAGATAAAAGCTTTTACCTTCATCAGCTGTTGCTTGAGAAACAGCGAAAACAAGAACAAGAATAAGAAGCCAAGCCATCTCAGAATTTTCTGGGGAAACAAACAAAACCCAGAGTAGAAGAGAAGAGACAGCGATGGAGAAAAAGAGTGAGCTGAGGAAAATGGAAACAACTGGAAAGAAAGTGGGGCAATGTTGTAAGAAAATAAGAGAAAGAGAGAGAGAGAAGAGCTAATAAATTTATTAGAAATAAATGTGAAAATGAAGAAAAGAAGAGTGAGGGTAAAGCTAGAAGAAAAACAAAACAAGGGCCATAAAAACATGTAATAAAAATTGACAGTAGATGAACGGCTAAGATATCATCTGCAACATGGTAAGGCAGTTGCATGCAGGAAATAATAAATAGTATCTTAAATACAAAACAAAACACAAATGCCAAGGCTACACTGCAAGTACCTTTTTATTTTTTAGTATTTGGATTTTATTTCATTTTTGCTAGATTTAGCCATTGCTCACCTCATATTACATTTATAACCCTTTGTTAAATGGTTCTGGAAATAAGATTTTTTTTTTTGAAATATTTTATCTTAGAACCGTTTCATTTCGATTTGTATTCGAGATTTATGGTTATCTTTATGAATAATATCGTTTTTAAAATTTGAAGTTAAATACTTTCGTTAGGAATACAATGTATCTTAATATTACACTCAACACTTATTGATAATTTCTTATATTTGGCATAAAATCATTTTGGCACCTTTACTATAATAAAATTCTCACTTTGCCCCCTTTACTTTCATTCCACCACTCAGGTTAGCCACTTTAACAATTTTCATTAGAAAAAATTAAACCAATTAATAACTAGAGTTATCCATGGGTTGGGCCACCCGATCCATCCCGGAGGCCCGCCCGAAATGTAAGAAGGTTGGGACAAAAATATAGATCCGAAAAATAGGTTTGGGCTTAAGAATAAGTTTCGTTTAAAAAATGAGTTAGGCTTCGAGCTAGGGTTTTTTAGCTTGAACCTAGCCCGACCCAACCCGATTTTATTACCTAATTTTTTTTACCGTATTCCCTCTAAACCTGTTCATGGGCTTGGCCACCCGTCCAGGTCCGAAGGCTCACTCGAAATTTGGGAGGATATGGATCAAAAAAAAAATAGGTCCAAAAATGGGCTTGGGCAAAAAAATTAGGTCTGTTTAAAATATGGATTGGGCTCGAGCTTGAATATTTGAGCCCAAGCCCGACCCATTTTAAGTTTATAATACTTTATATTATGTAATTTAAAACACTTTAAAAAATAAACATATATTAAATATATAATACTACTCTAATGTAAACATTAAGATAATATTAAAATGAATATATAAAAAAATTAATAAATAAAAAATATATAAAATTATTAAAATAAAATAAAATAAAATAAATATGTTTTAAAAAATTAAAAAAATATATGGGTGGGCCTAAAATGAGCTTGAGTTAGTCTTTTACAAATATGGATAGGCTTGGACAAAATTTTAGGTTTAGATTTCAGACCAGACTGAACTTAAACAAGTATAAAGTATGTTAATATCATGCTTAGACCCGACCTGAACCCAGTGTGACCCAGCCCATGAACACCTCTATTTCCCTTGTAGACCCAATCCCTCATTCAGTCCTTCTCCTTCCCCTTCCCGATCCCTAATTCTCTTCCCTATCTGTTCTTATTTCTTAAAAATTAGTAAATCATACCATTTCATTTGTTTTCAAAATTAGTAAATATTTAAATTTGGTTTAATATAATATCAATTATCGTAATAATAAAATTTGTATCGTAATAATAATTCAGAAAAATAAAAAATTTAAAGAACTTTGAGAGCTTTTTTGAGAATTTTAGAGATAAATTTAGAGAGAAATTTGTGTGAAAATAAGGGTTTGGAGGGGGGATTTATGGTTTTTTTTTTACCGTTGGAGGCCCAACAGTTAAATTTCAAATGAGCGTTAGGGGATGTCCGCCATTGGGAAAAAAGGGTCAAAAATGCTCCCATGTAGACGCTCTTTTCAAAAATGCTCTAACATGGAAGCGTTTTTTGCTGACATAAGGAAAAACGCTTCAACGTGGAAGCGCTTTTCTGAAAAACCCCCTGAAAACAATGCCACGTATGCACATTGTTATAAATTTGGCCTATTCCAGTAATTATTTTAACCTTTGGCCCATTTCCGTAAATAATTTCGAAAATAGGTCTTTAATGGTACATACCCTCTAAGTGTCGCTCACCACCTCCACGACTCCTCCAGTGACCTCTAATGCCGTTGCTCGTCGCTTCGTCTGCCCATCAGTGTTGCTTTTTGCATCTTGCTTCTTCTAATTGTTGATGCTTCCTCTAGTTTACTCGGTATATATGCTGTCCCACAACTCAAATATTTTGTGATTTTATTTTTCTTATTGTTGTTTTCCGCTGTTGCTTCCATTGTCGATTTTGGGGTACTTTATGCACAAAGATTAAATTATGTTCAAGATTAAATTTTCAATTGTTATTTTATTTTTTTTAGTATTGTTTTCTTAAATTTGAAGGTGAAAATTCCTTATCGTGGAGGAAACTAAGAAAAAAATTTCGTTGAATGTGTGTTTAATCGTAAAAGTATGTGGGTTTTTCTGCTTCACTTGTTAATAACTTGTGAGCTGGTATTGAAATTGAAGTTCCAAAACACTCTGTAGAAGCATAGAGTCATAACCAACTTGAAATGAAGCAACTAATTCAATATACATGTATATATATAATTAATTGAAGCATTTATAGGTAACTCTTTAAGCCATGTAAGGATTTAATTTGCGGTTGCGACCACATTTTCGGTCGCATTGCGTTTATCGCGTTGGTAGACATAACGTGTGCTATTGCGGTCACTGCGGGTATCGCAGTCGTGAATTTTATATTAACTAAAATCATTAAATGGATAAAATCATATAATTTAAATTATATTATTTTTTTAATTTTATCATAACGGAATAATAGGAATAGCAGCCCATTATTGCCACAATTGGTCGTTCCCCATTAAATTGTAATCACGATCCACCGCTATTGGTGTGATTCCACTTCACACTGCTATTTTTTACAGTAACAATTTTAGACGGTATCGCTACAGCTATATAGCGGCCGCTATTTCACTACCCGATCGTTATTTAAATCCCTGATGCCATGAAATTATACTAGTGATAGCTGAAAAAAAGCATTTGGCACTACATTGGGTCAACACACAATTTAACAATAAGATATGAGCTGGAAATATTTTTTAGAGCTTCTCACGATAATACTTAGCTGGTTGTAGTAAAATGTAAGCATCCACATCCATAAGCTCATATGTGTGTATATAGGGCAACTAAAACTCTTAAATTATTCTTAAATTCAAGACTTGATTACAATTGGAATTTAGAGTAGGGGTTTAGGCTACTTCTAAATTCTCATTTAACACAATGAATCGTCTACGAGTAGCGATTCCAAAACACTCACTGTTCACACTGTCTCTTAGTCGTCGAAAGCTCAAACTAGTTTTTCCTTGCCTTTCTCTTTACTCGTAAAAGCTCCTAACAATTCTGAAGCTTCGATGGAAGAAAAATGAGCCTTTGGTTAGAAACCTGAAAGCTTAACAATGGGGAAATCTATGGTGCTTTTTGGTGTTTTTCTTGGTTACTATGGTGATTTATGGCTTGGAGGATGTTAGAAATCAAAAGGATGAAGGTTTAACAAAAAAAATTGAATGAGAGGATTTGGGAGAGCATTGGACGACAACACAAAACAAAGGGGAGGATTTTTACATGAAATAGCTGTAGGAAGGGAAGTATTAGGGTGATTTTTAAAATTTGGTTTAATTGCCTCTTAAAAACGATTTATTTACAAATTAGTCCTTTTTTTAAAATTAAAGGTCCTTTGAATAATTTTTTTCAAAATTGATTTAATTTTCTAAAATTCATTGTCGAAAACATTACTGATTACTATGCTCACAAAATTCCAAGCACAAATGAACTAAAATTTGTAAAATACCCTCAAACTTTTAAGCTCAATTTTAGGGTGTGACAATAAGTCATTCAATAAATTGCCAACACTTCAAATGTGGAAACTGTCTTCTCATAATTTTGGTGGTAATAACTCATTGTCACACCCCAAAATTGAGCCTAAAAGTTTGGCACCAAATTAAATTCCACCTCAACTTTGGCACCAAAATGTCAATTTATTATTTTTCAATAAATGAGTTTCCCAACCAGCCTTGATACATTTCCTTATCTATAGCCTAGTCTTAAATAGCCTTTCCAAGTTTATGATTATGTACTTTCGATGTTTTACCCGACTTGCTTCCAATCATTCTTATTTCTTTTAGAAGATATTTGCATATCCCTTGTTTAGAATGAGAAACCTCAATCCCAAGGAAATATGTTAACCTCTCTAAGTCCTTGATCTCAAATTCTCTAGTTAGACATTCTTATAGGATTTGCTTTTTTTTTTTCATCAATTCTAGTGACAATAATATCATCAACATAGACTATTAAAATCGTAACTCCCCTTGAAGGTAAGTGTTTATAAATGGAGTGTGGTCTCCTTGGCTTTGCCTATATCCCATAACTAGCATCACTTTGGTAAAGCTTCAAAACCAAACACAAAGTGACTACTTCAAGCCATACAAGGCTGTCTTTAATTTGCTTACCTTGTTCCCTTTAATTCCTCTAAATTGAGGTGGAATGTTCACACACACACACACATATATTCCCCTAAGTCTCCATGAAGAAAAGCATTCTTTACATCATACTTTTGTAACTCCAATTAAACTTGGCTGCTAATGACAACAAGATCTCGCTGTGTTCAATTTTGCAACTGGTGCGAAAGTTTCCTAATAATAAACTATATAAGTCTATGTGTATCCCTTAGCAACAAGTCTTGCCTTGTAACATTCTAACAACCCATCCACTTTAAATTTCAAGCCTTGTAACATTTATGCATTGTAACAAGTCTGTGAATGGTCGAATCAGGTACGTTTCGAGGCCTAAAAGTTTATTGTGATGGCAAAGTGCTAGTTTGACTATGTGAATTTTCTAATTGAGATTTGAATGCATAAATGTGATAAATGATGTGTGAGTGAATGTTTGAATAGCATTATATGCTAATATATTGAGTTATGGCATGATTTAAATGCATAATAGATTTGCTATGATATAAGTGTTGAGAATGATGCTTATTTGCACAATGAGTTCGTAAAAGAATGTGAAATTTTAATGACATTTAGAGGAACATTGTTTCCTAAATATTGTAAGTATGTGATTGAATGAGAGGAACATTGTTTCCTAATATTGAAAGGATGTCATTGAATGTGTGGAACACTATTTCTTAATATTGGAAGTATGTGATCGAATGAATATAAAAACTGTTTCCTCATATTAATAGTATGTGATTGATTGAGAATGATAAATATGCCAAAAGAATGTGAAAAAGTGTTGAATTGAGATTATGTATATTTTTGCATGGCATCCTATATATACATTGGGATAGATTATTTGTGGTTGACGGAGGAGTTTCGTGGAGTATCGGTGGCATACTAAGATCGCATTATTCGTAATCAGTGCACTGCATTTGGAGTATCGAGGGGATTAGTGATATTTATCGCATTATTTGTTATCAGCGGTCTCTATCACATTATTCGTTATTTGGCAGACTTTTTGCATTGTTGTGATTTGGTGATTTTACCACATTGAGCTATGCTCGCATTTGTTGGAGTTTGGCAAACAGGTTTTAGGGAACTCGTGGTGTATTGCGGTTGGTATGGGTAGGATCTCACATTTGCATCATTCCATGATCATAACCATTGAAGTTGTTATAACTATATTCGATTATGTTTGTAAGTGTTATATGAAATTGTTTATTCTTGAGATTGTTTGTTTGATGCTTGATTGTTTAGTCTCACACTAAGCTTGTTAAGCTCACCTCATTATAGGCATTGGCATACCGACGTACGGCGGGCTTCGAACATCGTTTCAAACTTTATTTGGATTTTGTTTTAATTATTATTATTTTTGGTTTTTTACTATAAAGTTATTTAAGATTGTGGTTTGGGACTCTTTTGCTTTGGGATTGATTTTGCTTTGGGTTTTTCACTCATGCATGACATTCATACTTAGGTTGGATATTACATGCTAGTTATATTTATATGGATTGAATATACTAAAATTGGGCTATGCATGCTAAATGACAAAGTATGAATTATTATTTGATATTGATAAATTTCGTTGCATAAAAATCGACTAAGAATGCTTTGATTAGAGTTATGTTATAAGATAGGCTTTTACTACAACTACGCCTAAATTGTTAAATGTCTTAAAGTATGATAAGATGAATAAAATGAATGTTTTTAAAGATAACAAGCAAAAGCTAAGATTTTACTAAAAAGGGAAATATTTGTAGTTTTGATTGTCATAAGTTTAGGGTCAACACTTAGGTGTCTCATGTGGCTTCCACAATTAGGCCATAATGTCTAGATCGGATTGGGGAGGTTACATTTAATGGTATCAAAGCCAGGTTCAAAACCTCAACATGAGTTTCTAAGTTTATTTATATGAGTCTGCATGCATGCATACATGAAAAAGGAGTTTTGGGAACCAAACCACAACATATTTGAAAAGTTATTTGTAGGAAGTCTGAAGGTTCGATGCCAAGTCCTTAGAAACGTTATTGAAACTCTAGTTATTATATAGAGAATATTACATAAGCTTTAATGAAAGAATTATTATATATGCTAAAAGACAAAACAAATACTAAAGATCAGCTACTTGTAAACTATAGATTCATAAAACATAAAAAATGAGTACATGTGAAAATGCCGCAGGTGGAAGGAGAGGCCATAAAGGACGACCCCTAGATCTCCAAATGAGTTAGTCACGTCATTAGAGCCTGAATTGAATAATGAGAATGAGAATGAGGAAGTTAATAGTGAATTTGTTGCTGAAGGTGGGAATATGGAAAATGGAGTCAATAATGACCAAGAGGAAAATAACCCAATAACTCGGGCTTTACTTATGGCTCTGAATAAGGTTCCTGGTGCACCAATAAGGGGTGTCAGTCGTGGGACAATAGCTGAGAGACTCCGCCCTAATGGAGCGAGTTGTGTGGGGATATTGTTGGAACTACTCCTATAGTGGCTAAATACTGGATAGAGACCATTAAGAGGATTTTGGATAACCTGGATTGTACTCCTGAGCAGAAACTTAAGGGAGTTGTATCCTTGTTGAGAGATGAGACTTATCGTTGGTGGCAATCGGTAATTAGGGGTACATTACCAGAACGGATCAATTGGGCTTACTTTTAAAATGCTTTTCAGGGTAAGTTTGTGGGTCCTCGCTATGTGGAGGCTTGTTGGTTGGAATTTATTGAGCTAAAACAAGGAGATAAGTCTATCCCTGAGTATGAGGTGGAATTTCTGAGGTTGAGTCACTATGCACCTAGCATGTAACAGCTCGATTTTTAATGGTGTCAGTAACAGTGATTTCAGGAATACAACTCCGACAAGTCGGGTCATAAATTCTATTTATTTAATTTTAGTGATGTCATTAGCATCGTATTAAATAATGGTTAAGAGATTTTATCATTTAAATAGCTAATTTAGTAAAAAGGATTAAATAGTAAAAGGTGTAAAAGTTGAATTGTATAGATTAAATGCATAAAATGCTAAATGAAGGATAAGTTAAAGTCCTTAATAGGTAAATATACCATTCAAAAGGTAAGTGGACGGTTTAAGGTATTTGGATGGTGAAAATCTAAATAATTCATTAAGGGCAATTTAGTAATTTTAAATAAATTAGCTAAAATGAAAGAAAAAGGAAATTAAAGGATTTTCATTCACCTTCTTCCATAAGAAAAACAAAAGAACCCTAGGAGGAGAAGAGAAGAATTCATCCATACAAAGTTCTTTGATTGGTAGGTGATTTCTCACCCGTTTTTAATAATTTTTATTTTTCTTAGTCCGTATTAGCTTAATCTAGCTAACCCAAGGATTAATTTGTGATTTTGTAAAATGTTAAATATTTTCCATTGGTGAATGAGCTTATTCTTGAAAATTTACGGAAGTTTTGGAAGCTTGGTTGTTAGATTTGTTAATTTTGTAATGTGATTTTTGATGATTCTAAGGTTAAAGGGCTAGATTGCTAACATATTAAAATTTCATGTACTTGATGTAAAATAATTGTAAGTAGAAATTGGGGAAGTATCATTGTGCATTTGGCTAGTATGGGTTGGGAAAGAAAATGGTTATTTTGCATGTTTAAGGTCTAAGGACTAAATTGAATAAAAATGAAATGTTAGGGGTAATTTTGTAAATTTCCCAAAAGGACTTAAATGCAATAAATGATTTAAATTTATTGATTTAATGAGAAAATTGAATGATTTGTTGTGATAGATGAAGAACGTGCTATAGATCGAGGAAAAGGGCGCAGAATAATCCCTAGAGTTCAGCCTTAACTGCAATTTCGTTCGGTAAGTTCGTACGGTTACTTTAATATTTATTGTCGAATCCATTTTTTTAAAAACGTCCCAACTTTTATTTTAAAATCGAAAATCGAGTCACCACTAATCTTTTTTAATTTGGTGTGATTGGATCACCTTAAAATAATTCAATTTATTTAAACAAAATGTTTCGGTCTTTGAAATCCAAAAAATAGGTTCAGGAGTCGGTTACGTATGATGAAGGATTAGCATCCTCACACGCGGCAAAATCAGTACCTAGTCGATTATTTGAGGTCTTAATTGTTGAAAATAAAAGAAACTCAACAAAAATTTAAAATGCGATCCCTAAATGTAAAAATGAATGAGATGTTTTAGCACTATTTAAAAAAAAGATTTTTAAATATGCAGAAATGTCCTTCCATTTCGAATTAATAGAGAAAAATTATTTCCAGTAAGTTAGGGCACAATATTTTCAAATTTTTGAAAAAAAAAGGACATTTATCGGTTTTAAATAGGTTGTTCCTTTATTTAGGTTTAAAGAAAATCATACCCAGTACGTTTGGGCACAATTCTTTGAGTTCCCTAAATAAGAGAACATTGAACATTTATTGATTTTAAAGAGGATATTCGATTATTTAGTTTCAAAGAAAAACCATACCCAATATGTTAGGGTGCAATTTCTCGAATTTCCTAAAGTAGAAGAACATTGCCTCTTTTTATAAAAAAAAAAAACAATTTATGTATTTTTTAAAAAACGAAATACAATTTATTTTGTTAAAATATTTTACAAAAGATGGATAAATATGTATTTATACAAAAAATGGCAAAATTTAAAAATGACATAAATAATAAACAAGTGTATACAAAGAACACCAAAATGCACAATGCAAGTTAAATAACAAAATTAAGATGGACAATACAAATGATTTAAAAGATTGGAATTTTTTAAAAGAAATCAAAAGGACTTAATTTTAAAGAAAATAAGATAAAAGGGTAAGATTTTAAAAGGAATAAAAAAATAAATATTAGATTTCACTTCAAATAAAACTCTAGGCAAAAAGTAAAAAAAAAAAAAGGAAAAATAAGGGGTTAGACCTGAATATTTTAAAAACGAAGGACTATCCGAGAAATTTCCCAGATTTTGCCACGTAACCTCCACATGCACTCAAGATCAGAGGACCAAGAAGCAAAAGAGGTATAACTTCAGGGGTAAATTTTAATTTAATAAAACAAGTTTGAGGACCAGATTAAAAACAGACAAAATGCGGAAAGACAGCGAAGATAAATTGACCATCATTAAAAACATGTGGATCCACTTAGAGTGTGTTAGGGTCGGATCCAGGTCTAAAACGACAACGTTTTGTAGCTATTGAAATTAGCTAAAAACAATGTCGTATTGATTTAATGTGATTCTTAAAGGACTAAATTGAAAGTCGATGGAAAAGCAGAGGGATAGATATGGCAAATGGACCATTCGCTTAAAAACACGCGGACCTTAGGGTGAAATGAGTCGGACTCGGGTTTTATGTTGAAACGACGCCATTTTGGAGCTTATCAAATTAAGCTCAAACGACGCTGTTTTATTAACATTATATAACCCAAAAAAAATTTTAAAAATTCATTTTACATTTTGTTTTAAAAAAAAAAACTCACCTCTTTTGTTTTTTTCTCTCAAGGCATCTTAAAAGCCAGCCACAAGTCCGGTCTTTGTCCTTCGTGGCCACCGGTTGTTGGCGACGACGACCGTCGCCTACAGTGGTCGAAAGTTTGAAAAAAGGGCTATTTTGCTAGTTTTCGACTCCCGGATATAGATCTGATATCCAAAACTCAAAAAAAGAAATCAAAGCCTAAAAAAATAGAAAGAAACCTTTCTATTTCTATTTTTTTTTGGATTTTACATTATTTCTTTGACGGAGCCCCGTACAAACATGGGTTTGTTCAGAGGGGCCTCCATTTCGACTAGCAAACTTCCCTTTGACAATGGAAGAAAGCCAATCGACCAAAGATAGGTGAGAAATCTTAAACCCTAGTTTTTATTTATTTTGTTTTCGATAAAGAAATAAAAACGCAATTTTCACCTTGAATTTCTTGTTTTTTTATTGATATTCAATGCTTCGTAAAAATTTACAATGGGTTGGTGTGACCTTTATAGCCGAAATAAATGTTACAATATTATTTTTTCTTTTGATTTCTTCTTTTCTTGTTTGCAGGTCCTCTTTGGTGTCAATGGCAGAGTCCCTTCCGGTTAACGGCGATACTCCTTGCCATTTCGGTGCAAGGGAAGCAGAGAAGTCAGATCTCCTCGGGTTGGGTGTGTGATGACATGGCAATCGACGTGGCCACGAGCGGCACCGAAGATGGGATTAAGGTTTTAGGTTTTTTTGGTTTTCTTAAGTTCTAGGGCCATTTGGGCTTTGTATGTTTGGGTTAGGTTTAGTGGGTAATTGGGTCTTATTTGGTGTTTGTAATTGGGTATTGGGTAAGTAATTTAGGGTTTATGGTTTTATAATTTTTGTAACTTGGATTTGAATTAACGGACTTTTAAAATTTATTTTGTTTTTTGTTTTTTGTTTTTGTTTTTGTTGATTTTTTTATCGGGCTAGATAAAATTAGGCATGTACAGCTGCCTCTCTTTGCTCATTATCTTGTAACGAGAATGAAGCAAAGACTAAAAAGGAGGTCCAATTTTGTCCGGTCCTACCGAATCTTGACTTGTTTGGTGCTTCACTTCTTCAAATGGCTCGCTCTTTAGCTTTATTGGTTACTCACTTCATTGTATCTGCTTCTCTACCATACTAGGAAGATAGGATTTAGCGTCGTGACTTCATCTTGCTCCACTGCATCTTCATGGAGATAGGATTTGCTTCTGTAGCTTCAATCTGCACCTTTTGATTTAAGGGTAAAAGATTGGATTGTGTCTTTAATCTGCCCTCTAGTTAGGGTAAAAGATTGGATGGCTTCAATCTACAATCTACCTCATGGTCGGGGTAAGAGATTAGATGGTGTCTTCAATCTACCCTCTGGTTAGGGTAAAAGATTGGATGGCTTCAATCTGCCCTATGGTCGAGGTAAGAGATTGAATGATGTCTTCAATATGCCCTTTAGTTAAGGTAAAAGATTGGATGACTTCAATCTGCCTCATGGTCGGGGTAAGAGATTGGATGGTGTCTTTAATTTGCCCTTTGGTTAGGGTAAAAGATTAGATGACTTTAATTTGCCTCATGGTCGGTGTAAGAGATTGGATGGTGTCTCCAATCTGCCCTCTGGTTAGGGTAAAAGATTGGATGACTTTAATCTGCTCCATGGTCGGGGTAAGAGATTGGATGGTAACTTTGCCTTGCTTTATTGCAACTTCAGAGAGATAAAAACTTGCTACTGTAGCTTTAATCTAATCCACTGCAACTTTAGGGATATAAGATTTGTTGTTTTGTTAGTCTATCACGCTATTTTTTGGGGAATGAGACTTGTAAAATATGCTTATTTGACATTTTTCCCATGCACTTAGGATGCTATGATCGAGATGGATCAAATGCTCCTAACAAGATGGGTATGATTGATGAATGCAAAAATGTCATCTTTAAGAATGATTTTGTTTTTTTAGTCCTTAGGTCGACATGGTTCATCGATCGTCTAAGTCCTATTACTGGCATGTTACCATGTCCTCTTTTTAGGTTTGGTATTTTTGACATCAAAATCAATGGGGTCATCATCATCTGAACTACTTACTTTGGGGAACTTTCTATCCTTCAGGTGTGGTTCTTTCCAACTAGTGGTCTTGTTTCAGGTCCTTGTACCATTTAGGAATCTCTTAGAGTGATACAAAAAAATCCTTGTATGTTTTATCACATTAATCCATTATCTGTTATTTTTCAATGCAGCAATGCTTGAACAAAGTCATAAGATGGATGAAGTTGAATTTTATTAGAGAAAAATATCAATGAAAGAAAAGATTGAAAATGGCAGACATTGGTCAAAAAATTTCCAAGTACAAAATAAACGAAATCAAGTACCTTAGTTATCAATGTATGAGCTTCTCGAGTAGACTTGACAATGATCACTCTAAGCTTGATATGTGTTTAGGAAACCTAGAGTGCTTCATCGATGCCTAAAGATGTAAAGTTCCTTCACCTTTGTTACTTCTGAGAGAAACGACCATTATAAGTTCATTATTTGTTCCAAATTCGAGTCACTTTTTTTGGGTTTTCAACTCAAAACCTCTCTGGTCTAAAGACGCCCTTTGTGAGTTTTTATCTTAACTTCTCCTTTTTTTAAGGTGAAATATTTCTTCACTGAATCTAAATTCACGGGGTTGTATAACTCTTTGTCATCCATTTCAGTCAAAATGAGAGCTCCTCCAAAGAAGGCTTTCTTCACCACATAAGGTCCTTCCCAATTGGGCAACCATTTTCCTCAGAAATCCTTTTGTATTGGAAGTGTCTTCTTTAAAACTAGATCTCCCTCATGAAATTCTCTAGGGCAAACTTTTTTATTGTAAGCTTGCATCATTTGTTTCTAGTACATCTGACCATGATGGACAACTTTCAATCTCTTTTCTTTGATCAAATTTAATTTATCGTATCTTGATTGGATCCATTCTACCTCATCTAATTTTAGTTCTAATAAGACTCGAAGAGAAGTAATCTCCACTTCAATAGGTAAAACTGCTTCCATCCCATAAATTAAAGAGAACGGTGTTGCCCTAGTAAAAGTTCTGACAAAAGTTCTATAAACATAAAGGGTGAATGGTAACTTCTCCTGCCAATCCTTATAGGTCTCTATAATGTTCCCGATGATCTTCTAGATGTTCTTGTTGGTTGCCTCTACTGCCCCATTCATCTTTGGGTCATAGGGAGATGAATTATGGTGTTTGATGTTGAATTGACTACAGACCTCCGCTATCGTGTTGTTATTCAAATTCAAAGCATTGTCAGATATGATCATTTCTGGCATCCCATATATACATATGATCACTCTTTTTAGGAATTTGCTAACTATAGTTTCTGTAACATTGGCATAGGAAGCAACTTCTATCAATTTGGTGAAGTAATCGATGACCATGAAGATCAACCGGTGTCTGTTGGAAGCCTTCAATGAAATTGGTCCAATGACATCCATGCCCCACATAGAAAAAGGCCATGGAAAAGTCATGACATGAAGACGTAAAGGCGGTACATGGATCTTATCTCCATAGATCTGGCATTTGTGACACCTCTTGGCATAGTTGATGCAATCACCTTCCATAGTGGACCAATAGAAATCGAATCTCATTATTTATCAGGCCATTGTGAAACTATTGCCATGCGTCCCACTAACAGCCTCATGGACTTCTTCCAAGATTTTCCTAGCATCAACGGCATCAACACATCTTAGTAACATCTGATCCTTTCTCCTTTTGTACAGGATTTCTCCATCTAAGATATAATCAATTACTAGTCTTTTCAATGTTCGTTTATCGTTCTCGGTAACTTGCTCTGGGTACTTGCGATCCCTTACATAATGTAAGATGTCTTGGTACCAAGTATGGTCATCCCTTTTTTCTTTCTCGATGTTGTAATAGTGGGTAGGAATTTCGTAAATACTCATTTGAATGGGCTTTACATCCTCTTGCTTATATACTTTAATCATTGACGCAAGAGTAGCCGAAGCATCAGCCATCTGGTTTTCATGTTGTGGGAGATAATGGAATGTAATGTCATCAAACTCTTTGATTAACTTAAGAACCAACTTTCGATAATCAACTAGCTTGGAATCTCTTATTTCCCATTCTTCCTTGACTTGGTAGATCACCAGTGCAGAATCCCCGTGTACTTCCAAAATTTTGATTTCTCGTTCTATAGTTGCATGGATTCCCATGATACACGCTTCATATTTGGACATGTTATTTTTATAGTCAAAATCGAGCTTGCTAGTGAAAGAATAATGGTCACCTTTTCAAGATTCCAAGACTACTCTAATTCTATTACCCATGGCATTTGAGTCACTGTCAAAATTCAACCTCCAAGGATGTTCTTTCAGAGCTCCTTCCTTAGTGGTTGTAATGTACATTAGGTCTTCATTTGGGAAATCGAAATTCAATGGTTAAAATCCTCTAGAGCTTTGTTGGCTAGAAAGTCTGCTTTTACGCTTCCCTTTACTGTGTTCTAGTTCACATAGACTACACCGAATTCAGAGAACAAGATTTGCCATCTAGCCATTCTTCCATTTAGTGCGGTCGACTCCATCATGTATTTTAGGGGATCTAATTTCGTCACCAACCAAGTTGTGTGATACAACATATATTGCCTTAATATTCGAGTGGTTTAAACCAAAGCGTAACACAACTTCTCAATTGACAAATATCTAGTTTCATAGTCAGTGAACTTTTTACGAGGTAATAAATCACTCTTTTTTTTCTTCCAGACTCATCATGTTGGCCTAGTATACATCCCATAGAGTTCACGAATACTTCTAGCTACAAGATCAAGGGTCTGTTGGGGCTTGGTGGTACTAGAATCGGGGCATTTGACAAGTAGCTTTTGATTTTGTCAAAAGTCTTTTGCCATTCCTCGTCCCACACACTTGTGTTATATTTCTTAAGAAGACGGAAGATTGGCTCACACTTCTCAGTTAAATGTGAAATGAACAGCACGATGTAATTCAATCTCCCTAAGAAACCTCGAAATTCTTTTTTAGTACAGGGTGGTGGTAACTCCTGTATGACTTTGACTTTGTTTGGTCAATCTCAATACCCCTCTTGTTGACCACAAAGCCTAACAATTTACCTAAAATAGCTCCGAAAATGCATTTGGCAAGATTCAACTTTAGTTGATATTTCCTCAATCTTAAAAATAGTTTCCTTAAGACCTTCAGATGTTCTTACCCAGTTCGGGATTTCGTAATCATATCATCAATGTAAACCTCGATATCTTTATGCATCATATCGTGAAACAAGGTCACCATAGCTCTCTAATATGTTACCGCTGCATTCTTAAGTCCAAACGGCATCACTTTATTACAAAAGTAGTATTCTCCATGTCTTCAAGATCTATCTTTATCTGGTTGTACCCGGAGAAATCATCCATGAAGGAAAACAATGAATGACCCACCGTGTTATCAACTAAAGTATCAATATGAGGCAATGTAAAGTTGTTTTTTGGGCTTGCTTTATTCAAATCTAGATAATCAATGCACATTCACACCTTCCCATCTTTCTTAGGGACAAGGACTATATTAGCTAACCATTCTAAATTCTTGACCACCTAGAGGAAACCGGCGTCGAACTGTTTTTTGACCTCTTCTTTTATCTTTAATAGTACGTCAGGTCTCATCCTTCGAAGCTTCTGTTGAATAGGTTTACAATCTTCCTTTATAGGGAGTCTGTGTACCACAATATCGATGTTTAACCTATGCATATCCTAATAGATCCTGTCTTGTTTCTACTGAGATGCTTGTCCCAATTTTTACTTCCTTCTTTTCCTCTTCATGTCCCAGCTCACGATTTCCACTAACTCCTTATGATGAAGGATTTGTTTTTCATATTGTTCTACCATTCTTAACAAATTGGGAGACAAGTTACAATTTTGGTTCTCTTCAAAGTCTTGAGATTCCTCTGAACACATATATTGCTCAAAAGGAGGCTCCGAGTCATCAATGGTGTCACTCATATCATTGATATCAAAGGACCTATTAAAGGGAAAAAAAGAGATCCAAAGAAACAAATGAATTTAAGAATGATTGATTTTATGATATGAGTATGAATGAATAGAACATTTTGACAAGAACAAAAACATTTGTCAAATTGAACTAGAATAAGTGAATTGAATAATGGTTAATTGTAATTATAAAATATTTGTCAAACTGGTAAAAAAAATAGAATTGAGAAATGAAATAGGAAATGCATTTTTCATTAAAATAATTGATAATGGTAATGTGTCCTTTTACAAAAGATCCTTACTACTCTCGGGCTTAGAGTAATAAGTATGTTTTGAGCATTACTCTAAAGAGGTCCTAAAGGCTACTAGGAGTTCCACTACAGTCTAGTTGTTTAGAGTGCTCCAAGAGATGTAGGATGGATTCCCCACAAGCTTCATTCTTCATCCTTCTCTTCAAACACAACGTTGATACTTAAGTTCTTTATTATTCCTACTGCTTCAACCATTTTTCTTTCTTTCTCCTCCAATCTTTACCTTGAATTGATTATTCCTCATGATGTGATCATTTTGGATATATGGGGAAAGACCATTGGCTCCCACCTGATCTCTTCCCCGGTCAAACGTGCTCTTCTTCGCTCCTCCTTCATATCCAACTCCATTTTCTTCTCCCTTACATCTAGCATGTACCCCAGGCCAAAACGATCTCATTTATCTGCCAATATTGGCGCATTGATTCTCCTTTAGATATAATTTCCTAATCCCTTTCCTAGTAACGCTCCTTTCCCGACCGTCAATTGTAGACCCATCCTTATGTTTTTTGATATTTTTGGTGTAAGAATCTTGCTTCATTCAACAATGAAGGTTACGTTAACAATCTCCAATTACCAGAAAGAGAATTCCAAGGCTTCTTCGTTTGCTCCGATGTAGGGTGCATCATTTGTTATAGATGCAATTATGTCTTCCTCGGCACTAACCGTGACCAATCGACCTTAAGTCACCAGTTTCAATTTTTGATGCAGCGATGACGGCACTGCCCCTGCCGAATGGATCCATGGCCTTCCAAGTAAGCAATTGTAGCTTGGTTTGATATCCATTACCAGAAAGTCTATTTCGTATCAGTTCGGACCGATTAACAACGATATTTTGATCCTATTCATCACCTTTCTTTTTGTCCCATCGAATGCTCTCACTATATTGTGGCATGCTTTCATGTGGGAGCTATCGATCGACAACCTCTTCAGTTTGGTCAGTGGCAGAACATTCAGGTCTGAGCCGTTATCGATCAATACACCAGGTAATGTGTATCCTTTACAGCAGGTGGTGATATGTAAAGCCTTTGTCGACCCCATATCTCCTAGGGGTATTTCATCATCATTAAAGAAGATGAAGTTGTCGGCACCTATATTATTGACTAGGCGCTTTAGCTTGTTCACTAAGATGTCGTCAGCCATATAAGTCTCATTTAAACTTCCATCAGAGCATTGCAATGTGCTTTCGAACTTAATAATAGTGTTAAAATCTATATGCGAGCTGGCTATTTGTACAGCTACTCCACCACGCTATATACATTGTGCTTCAAGAACTTCAGAAATTTTTTAGCTTATTTTTTCATTATTGGCTCGTTGATCAATGACTTAGGTCCATAAGTCTTTCCTTTCTTGGGCTCTTCTAAGGCTATTCCCTCAAGTGTTTCATTTTCTGTGCTTACGGGGTCATAGCTCTTCCCATTACATGTGATGAGACTCGCATCTTGAGCTCCTTCTGATGTCGCTTTGAATCTCTCAGCTCCTGATATCATTACATTACAATCATAATACTAGGGTACGCTTCTACTATCCTTATATGGAAAAGTTACTGGTTTTTGGATTATGACTTTGGGTGCTACTCTTTCTCTAGCTTCATTACCCCTCAGCCTGGATGATTATCATTGGGTGATTGACTTCAAAAGTTCTCTTGGTTGTGCCCTCTTTGGAAGCACACACATCTTTCACCTCTTCATCTCCTTTGAAAAATTCTAACTCTTTGTTTCTATCAAACCTTGTACAATGGTTTTGAACTCGACACATTTTTGGATTTTGTGTCCTTTGGAAGTATGAAACTCACTGTAACACTCTGTTCTCTGTACTACTTCCCCTAAATCTTGGACGATCAAGCCCATGTTCACCATCTTATGCCATACCCTTCTTAGTGGGAATCTCAGCTCCTGAACATAAGTTTTAATCTTTCTTCTTTTTTCCCCAATTATCGCATTCACCTCTTGGTCGAGATGAGTGGGTAGTAGATTCCTTGACACATTGGGCCTTGCAGGGTCATCGAATCTTAATATCCCTATTTCGATGAGTTTTTCGATTTGCCTTTTTAAATTCGTATAGTTCTTGATTGAATGCCCTGTTATTCCTACGTGATCTCGCATTGGGCATTCTCATGGTACCATTTTAGGAATGGAGGTTAAAGTGGCTTCAGATACAATGATGAGATAACGTAGGCATCGAACAAGTTCTAGTAGAGTTCTTTGTATGTCATAAGGATAAGAGTGAATTGAGTCCTCTCTATATTTAACCTTATGCCAGGCTCTTGCCTCGAAGTCTTTTGGTAATTATTAGCTATGGCCTTAGGTGGTGCCATTACCATTGGCTTCGAGTAATTCATCTTGTATATGCTTGTGTTGCTAATTTTCTTTTCTTTTTTCCTAGGGGCTGCTCTCTCAACACTTTCCCCTACATCAATTTTTTCGCTTCTGATCGCATTCTTAATCATTTCCCCAAACATAATCATGTCAGAGAAACTCTTAGTAGCATTTCCCAACATGTGGTTAATGAACGAAGCTTTCAAAGTATTAACGAACAACATATTCGTTTCCTTTTCCAACAAAGGTGGTTGTACTTGCGTTGCTATGTCCTTCCACCTTTGGGCATATTGTCGGAAGCTTTTGTTTGGCTTCTTCTCCATTCTCTATAGAGTTAATCTATTGGGTTTCATATTAGCTACATGAATGTATTACTTCATAAATGCTTGCGTCAGATCCTTCCACGAGCTTATTTTGGCATGGCTCAACTGATTGTACCATTTCGCGGTAGATCTCACTAGACTGTCCTGGAAACAGTGGATTAATAACTAGTCATTATTGACATGCCCAGTCATCTTTCTACAAAACATGCTAATGTGGACCTCGAGGCAGCTGGTCCCGTTGTATTTATCGAAATCAGGCTTTTTGAATTTTGGTGGAAGCACTAGGTCCGAGATTAGGCTTAGCTCTTTAGCGTCAATCCCACAGAAGGTATAAGCACCTCAATTACTTTAACTTTCTCTTCTAACCATTTGTATCGGTCCTCTAATTGTTTAAGGATCTCGAGCCTTACTCTTTTCATCTCCTCCATGTCATCTAGGTCGGGGATGACGAGGTTGGCTATGTTGTCTCCAAGATTAGAGTTAAATCCTATTTGGTAGTTTGTAGGCCCTGATATGCTATCTCGGTGTTGTTGTGCTCTTATCGTCATTGGTACCCCACATGAGTATGTCTCCTACGACGCTTGGATGTGCACGGAAGTATAGGCTAGGAGGTATCTGGGCTCCTCACTTTCCTCCCCTAGACTTACTACGGGATTTTTTCCTTTATCAACCCCTTCTCTTAGTAGATGAGTCAGCTCACTTATGATGCTCCTTTGGGACTCTATAATTTGTTCTTTCATGTCCTGCTACACCTTTGACAATTGGTCTTGCAGTTGTGCTTGTTTTGCTCTTGCATTTCCTTTTAGATTTGTTCTAATCTTTCTATTCTTTGGTTCATAGCTTTGCAAGTACCGTAACGATGTGAGTTCTCAATGATTTCTGATGTAACTATTGAAATTTTAATTAATTAGGGATATTGTGTTAAAATTGAATGCATGTAAAAATATAATGCTAATGAATGCATGTATGCAATGTAAGAAAGGCATTGGTTCTTATTTCATCTCCAATAGAACAACTCCACTAGAAAACAAATTTCTTTACATAGATATAGTTCACATATATGGTTTTGCCCTAATGCTCAAAGTTTTGATCTTCGTAAGAACCCTTGCTAACTTCTAACCCCTATCTGATTCTGATTCATACTTCAAACTTATCACGTCAGCTTGATTGGCTAATGATTGCAGGTGATCAGTTACTTCACGTACTTGAGTCAGGGCTTCACCCATGATGTAATCCCTATCACTAACTTGTCTTCGAGCTAGTTGGAGTTGTGCTTCATTTTTCTCCAATGTCCTTTCTAGAACCTCAATCCATATTTCACAATTTTGTAACGAAGCCTCAAGTTCTACCTTTTTCTTTAATTCCTCGTTCTGTTCCTGGCTTACTTTAAGTTTTGTAATAGAATTTCGACTGCGATGTTTACGTAGTGATTCTTCTAGCTCGGCTATCCGGGCTTTCAGCTCAGCATTCTCAACTTTACTCTCTAGCAATTCTCCTTTTATGGCATTCTCTTGAGCTTGACCATCTTGGAATTTCCTTTTCTATTGCTCTGCTTGATCTTTTTGCTCTTGAATTTCCTGTTGCCATTGACCCAACAATTCTCATTGACAGACGGAGTTTTTAATAATCATTCTTCAAACTATCTAAGTCTTCTTCAAATTTATTCTTGCCCTTCCTCAACTTTTCGGCCTCTAGTCTTTGAATGTCAACATCCAATCCTAGCTGTATATTTTCTTCTTTCAAAGTCTCTATCCTCATCCCAAATTCTAAACTTTTCCTCTCAAAATCTTATTGTACCATCTCCAATTTTGACGGAATCACTTGCAGATGCTCTTTTATAGATCGAATGTCTTCAAGATTTGGTATAGGGATATTATCGTTGACTCTTTTTTTTCTCCACCAATCGTATTTCAGTGTTGTCATCAAGTTTACAATGAACACGTTTATTCTATGTACTTGATTCCACGCGTTTGATATCTCTCTGACCCTTTTCTAGTAGTTGTCTCCTTTGAACATGAACTCGCAATGGGCCAAACCTTATTTAACGGGATAAACTGCATTGTCTTGTACTGCCCTAACACGAGTAAAGGGGTTTATGCCACACCTCCCTATACTCCTAGTAAAGGAACCCAATCAAAATTGCTACACTGGTAGAGGATCTCATCGGAAGTTAACCAAGGTGCCCGCCATTCAATGTCTTCATCCTGGAGACTTTGAAGGATGGCCATCCATTTTTCCTCGGATATACATTCTTGGCTTTGTGTGACTATGAATTCCTTCAATGGTAAGTAATCAGTGGAGAACACTTGATATGAAAATTTTTCTATCTTCCAAAATAACTGTGGAACCATACCATCAAGAGTAGTGCACAGCCGATGAATCTCTCCTCTCCTTCTCTTCGGCACACGTTTAATGATCAGGTCTCGACTAGGATTGTTGGGATCGGTGTGACTCTCTTACTTAGCCGATCGAATAAATCGGTAACTGTATGTTCTATATGTCCCAATGCTTTTGGGAAGATGACCAACCCATATATACTCAGAGCAAAAATGTCGATGCGTTTTTTCACATCTGGGTGTACTAGGACCAAATCTCGTAGGTTTTTCCAAGTAATACATTTGTTATCCCCTTTCACTTTGACTCGAGTTGCAACCCATTGTTTTCTCATTCCGATTATGTTCATCAATATTTTCAAAAAGGTCGGGACGCAAACAAACCTTGAATATACCTTGTTAACTTGAATCTTAGAGCAACAGATCAATATAGTATATTCCTCCACCATGGGCACCATGTCAAGATTCCCGAAGGTAAAGCAGTTGTATGCAGGATTCCAGTATTGAGTAAGAGCTCGAAAAAGACACTTGTCTACCTTAACTTCGAGTAAGTAAGGTAGATCTCCATATTCTGTATAGAATGTTTACTTCATCTCATCATCCCATTGATCCTAGATGCCCTTTAGCTCTTGCAAATTGAGTTTGCTCACTTTTACCCAGGTATAATCCCATAATTCTAATACGTGCCACTTTAACAAACTGTCTCGTTTTTACGCTATCTTTCCTCCGACCATATATGCACAACCATATTATCTTCTACTTTATTAAGAAACTCGTTATCCATGTTAAGCTCTCTATTAGGTAATCAAGTACAAATCAACGCCTTTCCTCGAATGATAATGCAATGCAAGGAAAACAACAAACAACAAGTCAGTATAATCATCATAGAATATTTAACAGTAAATTGCAACTAAAAGCAAAAATCAGAGTATAATAGCGCTTCTCTCTCCTATATTTGGGTGACCGTTAAAGGTTTAGCGTGATCCATCTTACGGTGGGCTTCTAGGGTCGACTACACGTAGTTTAAGTTCTAAAGTAAGGGTACCTAAACTGGCAGATTCCTCGATCCTGATTCATTATAGGCTCATACGGACGAGTTCAGTTTAGGGGGATACATGTAACACCCAAATCCCGACCACCGTCGTTGGTTAGGATTCCTTACTATTCATGTAACACTATTAATTTAAAAAATCTAAATATTTTAATCTTTCTACATTACAAAATTCACCTCTCGTATTTTAGATCAACATTTAACATAACACAATTTCATTAACGGTAAAAATGACATTTCCAACATTTTAGGAGACTTCTACCAGTACCTGATGGTCAAGTATCGATAATAGTCAAGTCAGTGAATAATTTAGAAACTATGCAAACTTCTATCGGTACTTATACTAGATCTACTGATACAAGTATGATTTCTACCAGTACAAGTCATGCATCTACTGATACCAAAAATTCTAGAGAGCAAAAATCCTCACCCTACAACTTCTACCGCTATATGCATACATACTACCGATACATCAAAGCTAAAAACTACCGATACTTGTTATTCAACTACCAATATAACTCAAGTCAGAGGACAACCTCTCAGCTACCCTGTACTTCTACCGATACATGCACAAGTTCTACCGAAACAAGTATGCAGAATCTCAACAATTAAGCCAAGACACAAGTTTAACATTCAAATACTTCCAATACAAGTTATGCATTAACTCATCACACTTCATATATAACTTCTAAATCTTTACAAGCATCTTAAGTTTTAACATCTAAGTTGTAGTTCAAACATTTACATAATCAAAATAGTAAGATTTCAACATCTATAGTTCAACATCAAAGATTAATATCATCTTAGTATATGCCAAATAACCGGGTGATGTAAATACTAACGAACAAGCTCCTAGGATAGTGTGATGTCTTCAAGATGATCCAACCTTCAAGTCACAAAATGAAATCTACAAAATAAAAACAAGTTCACTGGTATGCTACATAGCTTAATAAGTTCTCAAGTTCATCAATTTACCAAGTCTTATGTGATAAGGAACTCTATAAATATGTCAAGCCAGAACAACTGAACTTCAAAGGTCGTTATCCGTTTTACTCCCTGTTGACACAAAGGTCATGATGCTCATTTTCACCCTATTGACCCAAGGGTCATGCCTGTTACCAGTATACAATGTTATTCCTAACCATCGATACGGTATATCTGTTCCCTACGACGCTGCTCACACTAAGCTGATGAGAATATGCAAACAAGCATAAATCTCAGCCATTATAGGGCCTGTAATCCTTTCTTCGATTTTATTCACCTTACGGTAACTCACGATGCTATAGAGAATCCGCAACAAATGCAGGATCTCAGCCATCGAACATTTTTTATCTTTGGCACAAGGTCAAGAAATTCTCATCTTGTCGTTTCTATCTTTCACGTTTCCAATCGTCGTTTTTCATTTTCAAAAATCATTAGAAAATAAGAATTTAACATTACGAACTTACCAGACTGAATTGCAGTTGTGAATGGATTTTAGGGACTACACCGCTAATTTTTCTTTTCCTCGATCAGTGGTACGATCGTAGTCTACATCCACAAATCATTCCATTTCTCACATTAAATCACACAATCAATTCATTTTGTACAGTTAAATCCTTCTTGGGAAATTTATGAAATTACCTCTAACGTTTCACTTTTATTCAATTTAGTCTGTAGACCTTTAAACATACAAGATAATCCTTCTCTTCCATAATCCATCCTAGCCAAATCCTCAAGGCCTTCATACAAGCCCCTTACACTTAATAATTTCACATAATAGCATCCAATTTTATCATTCTAGGAAATAAATCCTTAAACCCTAAAATCATCAAAAATCATTTTATAAAATCAACAAATCTAACAACCAAGCTTCCAAAACGTTCATAAACTTTCAAGAGTAAGCATATTCATCAATGGTAAAATATTTAACATTTGACAGATTAACAAATTAGTCTTCGTATCAGCTAGATTAAGCTGATACGGACTTAAAAACATAAAAATTACTAAAAACGATCAAGTTTTGCTTACTCAAATCAAAGCTCAAAGATTTGAATGAGAAAAACCCTAAATTTTTCCTTTGGTCATGTGAAGAAGAAGAAGAAGAAGAAGAAAAAGAAGAAGAAAATATGTGAAAATTCCTTAATTTCTTTCCTTTAATTTCATATATATATATAATGGCAAACTTGTTATTTCCATGACTTTCATTATTAAGTTTAATTAAACCATTTTTAGCTTTAATTATTCATTCCCCTTTAAGTTAAGTGTCATAACATCCCACTATCTCTTTATCCATGGCTAATTTAACCCTTTTAGCCCTTCTAATTTCTTATCTCTATTTTTGTGCCCTTTTACAATTTAGTCCTTTCTACTCAGTTCATTATCTGAACATTAAAATTTCTTATCCAAATTTTAATGCAATTTTAATGACATCATAAATATTAGAATAAATAAATATTTGTTCTAACTCGCCTCATCGAAGTTGTGATCTCGAAACCATTGTTTTCGACACTATTAAAAATCGGGCTGTTACAACTCTCCCCTTCTTAGGGAAATTTCGTCCCGAAATTTCTTACTAGTAAACAGGTTAGGGTACTGTGATTTCATCGAAGCCTCCGTCTCCCATCTAGCTTCCTCAAGACAGTGATGATTCCATAGTACCTTCACTAATGGTACTCTCTTATTTCTTAGTTCTTTTACCTCGCGAGCTAGAATCTTAATCGGCTCTTCTGAATATGTCAAATCTGGCTGTATCTCAACCTCACAAGGTGTAATCAGATGGGAAGGGTCCGATCTATACCTTTTCAACATTGAAACATGAAATACATTATGAATCTTCTCTAGTTCCAATGGTAAAGCCAGTTTATAAGCTACAGGGCTAACCTGTTCAATGATCTCATACAGCCCAATGAACCGCGGGCTCAACTTACCCTTTCTGCCAAAACGTAGCACCTTTTTCCAAGGTGAAACTCTCAGGAAAACTCGATCTCCTACTGCAAATTCTACATCCTTTCTTTTAAGATCTGTGTTTGACTTTTGCCGATCGGACGCTACTTTCAAACAATCACGGATTACCCGCACTTTGTCCTCAGTCTCATGAACTAAATCGGTTCCAATCAACTTAGACTCGCTCAATTCTAACCAGTACAGAGGTGTCTTGCTTCCGACCATATAATGCTTCTAATGGTGCCATTTTAATACTAGATTAGTATCTGTTATTATATGCAAACTCCACCAATGGAAAATACCTTTCCCAGCTTCCTTCAAACTCAAGTATACAACACCGTAGCATATCTTTAAGAATCTGAATCACTCACTCAGACTGGCCATCCGTTTGCGGATGATATGCAGTGCTGAAATTCAGTCTGGTTCTTAAAGCTTCATGCAACTTACCCCAAAACCTCGAGCTAAAAGTGGATCTCTATCAAAGATAATAGAGACTGGTACTCCGTGTAGTCATACGATCTCGGACACATATAACTCAGCTAACTTCTCAAGCGGGTAGTCTACCCAAATAAGGATGAAATGAGCTGACTTTGTCAGTCTGTCAACAACTACCCAAATCGAATCTTTCTTTCTAGGGGTTACCGGAAGCCCTGTGACAAAATCTATAGTAACTCGTTCCCATTTCCACTCTGGAATGGTAATAGGCTGTAGCAATCTAGACAGTACTTGATGCTCAGCTTTTACTTACTGACACACCAGACATTTAGTTACAAACTCAGACATTTCTCGTTTCATGCCTGGCTACCAATACATTCTCTTCAGGTCGTTATACATTTCACACTTCTCGGGTGAATAGAATAATTGCTGCTGTGAGCTTCCGTCACAATGTCTCATCTCAAATATGTATCATTCGAAATACATACCCTGCCCTTGAAATACAACATTCCCTCGGCATCTATTATAAAACCCTACGGTGGCATCACTTTCCATTTGCTCCCTTTTAGCTATAAGCTTTGGATCGTCCCTTTGAGATTCTTAAATCCATTGTAGAAATAATGGTCTCGTCTTAAGCTCCATCGTGATAGAACCATCACGTTCCAATGATAGATGAGCATTCATTGCCCTCAAAGCAAATATTGACTTTCGATTCAGGGCATCAACTACAACATTAGCCTTCCCCGGATGGCAGTCAATCACAAGGTCGTAATCTTTTAATAACTTCAACCATCGGCGTTGTTGCAGATTTAACTCCTTCTGTGTCATTAGATACCTCAGACTCTTATGGTCAGTGAAAACATGGCATCTCTCCCCATAGAGGTAGTGATGCCATATCTTTAACGCAAAGACTATAGTAGCTAACTCTTCATCATGAGTCGGATAATTCCTTTCATGTAATTTTAACTGTCGAGAAGCATAAGTTATTACTTTCCCATCTTGCATCAAAACACAACCTAATCCACTCAAAGATGCATCACTATAGACGAAGAACTCTTTTTTCGATTCTGGCTACGTCAGGACCAGAGCTTCAGTTAGTAACCTTTTCAACTGATCGAAACTTTGCTGACACCTTTCGGACCAAGCAAACTGAATATTTTCTGTAGCAGTTTCGTCATCGGCAAGGCTATGATGGAAAAGTCCTTCATGAATCGACGATAATAGCCTACTAACCCCAAGAAGCTACGTACTTCAAAAACATTCTTTGGAATCTTCCAATCAAGAATAGCTGAAACCTTGCTGGGATCAACCCGAATTCCCTCCGATGATACTATATGACCTAAAAATCAAACTTCTCGAAGCCAAAACTCACATTTGTTGAATTTTGCATATAACTGCTTTTCCTGTAATATCTGCAAAACCTCTCTAAGATGTTGGGTATGCTCTAACTTTGTCTTGGAGTATATTAATATATCGTCAATAAACACAACCACAAATCTATCCAACTGAGGCTGAAATATTCTGTTCATCAAGTCCATAAATTCTACGGGGGCATTAGTTAACCCGAATAGCATAACCAAAAATTCATAATGACCACACCGAGTTCTGAATGTCATTTTCATTATATCACTATCTTTCACTTGAATCTGATAATAACTTGACCGAAGATCAATTTTAGAGAATACAATTACACCTTTTAACTGATCAAATAACTCATTGATCCGAGGCAACGAATACTTGTTCTTGATCATCACCTTATTTTATTGCCTATAATCTATACACATCCGCATCGACCCATCCTTCTTTTTCACGAATAATACAGGCGCACCCCAAGGTGATACACTAGGTTGTATAAATCCTCTATCTAACAGTTCGTGCAGCTGAGCTTTCAACTCTTTTAATTCGGTCGGTGCCATTCTTTATGGTGGAATTAAGATCGGAGCAGTACCAGGTAGTAAATCAATGCTGAATTCTACCTCTCTGATTGGTGGTAAACTTGATTATTCTTCCGGAAATACATCTATATATTCTTTAACAATCGGTACCTGGTTCAACTCTGTACCTGAACCTTGAGTGTCTAGTATATATGTCAAGAATGCTTTACAGCCTCTACGAACCATCTTCTGTGCTGATATAGCCAAAATCATCCTACTTCCACTATTCAGTCTACCCGACTCCACTGTGATTACCCCGCTGGTCTGACATTTCAAACTAACCCGCCTTTGCTTACAATTTACTATTACATCGTGTTCAGATAACCAATGCATACCCAAGATCACGTCAAATTCGATGAATGGAAATAGCATTAAACTAGCAGAAAATTCACAGCCCTGGACTTTCAGTGGACATTTACGACAGATCAAATTAACAATGACACTATGACCCAACGGGTTTGTAACCTGCACATCATATTCAATTGACTCTATTGACAATTTTTTATCAATTGCTAATGCAGTGCATATATATGAATGAGTCAAGCCTAGAGCAATCATAGCACACACAATATCATTATAAAGGTAAAATATACCAGTCACGATATCAGGTACGGTAGCCTCTTCTCTACCTTTGATGGCATATGTCTGTGCAGGTGCCCGTGCCTCAAATCAGGTTACATTACCCCTATTATCGTATTGATTTCCACCCGTATTGCTACTTTGTCCCGAGCGTTTACCTTTTGACGGTGAAATAGGGGTTTTCACATTCTGGTTCTCTTTTACCTCCGAAGTTATCAGGCAGTTTTGCATAAAATGATATGCACCCCCACATCGATAACAAGCCCCTTTTATCTTTCAACACTCACTCGCATGATACCTTCCGCAATGATCACATGATGGGTTTGGCACATTTCGGACACTGACTACACTGGTTGTAGGACGATTCTGAAATTTAGACTTTGGTGGTCCCGATCTACTCCTACTTAGAAACCCAAAAAGAACTGCTTCACGAGTTTCATTTTCTCTAAATTTTTTTAGTGGTGGCATAGAAAAAGTTCTGGTGATGTTCTTTCTCCTAGATTCTCGAAACATCTTATCTTTCTGACTTTTATTGTGGTAAATTTCTTCCATCTTTTGAGCTCTATTATCAAGAACCATAAACGGTCGTAGCTCGAACCCTCTTACCATCATCTTGATCTCGTCATTCAGCCCATCTTCGAAGCGGACACACATTGCTTCATCTGTCGTTAAAATTTCTCGGGCATACTTACTGAGTTGTATGAATTCTTGTTCATATTCTACCATTGTCTTGTTCCCCTGTCTCAATTCTAGAAAATCTTTCTTCCTCTTGTCCAGGTACCTTTTTTCGACATATTTCTTTCTGAATTCTACTTAGAAAAACTCCCAGGTAACTTCATTCTCAGGCATCACTGAAAAAATCATCGTCCACCAATTGTAGGCCTTGTCCTTCAACAACAAAGCCGCACACCTCAGGTAATCTTCTAGAGGACAAGCCATCTCGTTCAAAACTCTTAGTGTGTTTTTCAACTAGTATTCAGCTCTAGAAGGATCATCTTCTATGTTTCCTTGAAATTCTTCTGCACCATACTTTATAACTCTGTCCGTCGAAACATGACGTCTCTGTTCCACCACTAGAGGAGGTGGAGGCATAGCGGGAGGCACTACTAGCGGGCGGCGAGTTGTGTAACAGGAAGTGGAGGAGGTGGTGCCATCGAGTTGTTCCTCATGAACTCCAAGAACCACTTTCCTATCAGTCCAAAAAACATATTCTTTGCTTCGTTTTCTGTCATTGATAATATCGGTGCCCCATGACTAGCTCCAAAATCATTAGTCGGGACATTACTATTCACTTCATTGGTTTCCACTTTTTCCTAGTCAAACATCTCACGTTTATCTGCAAGAACTATGATTAGATCAGATCTATCTATATCACACTATCACGGGTTCATTTGGCATGTACTTCTAAAACATAAAACACCATCATAATAGTCCAAGAAACGCCTAAATCAAAAGCTTTGATACCACTAAATATAACACTCAAATCCTGAACACCGTCACCGATTAGGATTTCATTGTTACTATTCATGTAACACTGTTCATCTAAAAAATATCCAAATATTTTAATCTTTCTACATTATAGAATTCACCTCTCGTATTTTAGATCAATATTTAAACATAACACAATTTCATCAAGGGTAAAAATGACATTTCTAACATTTTAGGAGACTTTCACTGGTACCTGATGGTCAAGTACCGATAGTAGTCATGTCAATGAATAATTTAGAAATTGTGTAGACTTCTACCGGTACTTGTGGTAGATCTATCGGTACAAGTATAGTTTCTACCAGTATATGTCATGCATCTAGCGATACCAAAAACTCCAAAGAGCAAAAATCCTCACCCTGCAACTTCTACCAATATATGCATACATACTACAGATACATCAAAGCTAAAAACTACAGATACTTGTTATTCAACTACCGATATAACTCAAGTCAAAGGATAACCTCTCTCCTACCTTGTACTTCTACAGATACATGCACAAGTTCTACCAAAACAAGTATGTAGAATCTTAAGAATTAAGCCAAGACACAAGTTTAACATTCAAATACTTCCAATACAAGTTATGCATTAACTCATCACACTTCATATATAACTTCTAAATCTTTACAAGCATCTTAAGCTTTAACATCTAAGTTGTACTTCAAACATTTACACAATCAAAATAGTAAGTTTTCAACATCTATAGTTCAACATCAAAGATTAATATCATCCTAGTACATGCCAAATAACCGAGTGATGTAAATACTACCAAACAAGCTCCCAAGATAATGTGATGTCTTCAAGATGATCCGATCTTCAAGTCACAAAACGAAATATACAAAACAACAACAAGTTCACTGGTAAGCTACATAGCTTAATAAGTTCGCAAGTTCATAAATTTACCAAGTCTTCTGTGATAAGGAACTTTATAAATATGTCAAGCCAGCACAACTGAACTTCAAAGGTCGTTATTCGTTTTACTCCCTATTGACACAAAGATCATGAGACTCATTTGCTCCCTATTGACTCAATGGTCATACCTATTACCAGTATACGATGTTATTCTTAAGCATCGATACGGTATATTTGTTCCCTATGATGCTGCTCACACTAAGCTAACGAGAATATGCAAACAAGCCTAAATCTCTGTTATCATAGGGCCTGTAATCCATTCTTGGATTCTGTTCACCTTACAGTGACTCATGATGCTATAAAGAATCTGCAACAAATGTAGGATCTCAGCCGTTGGACCATTTTCTATCTTTAGCACAAGGCCGGGAAATTATTATCTTGTCGTTTCTATCTTTCACATTTCTAATAGTCGTTTCTCATTTTCAACAATGATTAGAAAGGCAGTTATAAACAGTTATTAATAAGAATTTAACATTACGAACTTACCGGAATGGATTGCAGTTGTGAATGGATTCTAGGGACTACTCCGCTCATTTTCCTTTTCCTCGATCGGTGGCACAGTTGTAGTCTACATCCACAAATCATTCCATTTCTCACATTAAATCACACAATCAATTCATTTTGTACAATTAAATCCTTCTTGGGAAATTTATGAAATTAACCCTAACATTTCACTTTTATTCAATTTCATACCTAGACCTTTAAACATGCAAAATAATCCTTCTCTTCCACAATCCATCCTAGCTGAATACTCAAGGCCTTCATACAAGCCCCGTACATTTAATAATTTCACACAATTGCATCCAATTTTATCATTCTAGCAAATAAATCCTTAAACCCTAAAATCATCAAAAATCACTTTATAAAATCAACAAATCTAACAACCAAGCTTCTAAAACTTTCATAAACTTTCAAGAATAAGCATATTTATCAATGGTAAAATATTTAATATTTGACAGAATCACAAATTAGTCCTTGTATAAGCTAGATTAAGCTGATACAGACTCAAAAACATAAAAATTACTAAAAAGGGTCAAGGTTTGCTTACTCAAATCAAAGCTCAAAGATTTGAATGAGAAAAACCCTAAATTTCTCCTTTGGTCATGTGAAGAAGAAGAAGAAGAAGAAAATATGTCAAAATTCCCTAATTTCTTTCCTTTAATTTCGTATATATAATGACAAACTTGTAATTTCCATGACTTTCATTATTAAGTTTAATTAAATCATTTTTAGCTTTAATTATCCATTCCTTTTTAACTTAAGTGTCATAACATCCCACTATCTCTTTATCCATGGCTAATTTACCCCTTTAGCCCTTCTAATTTCTTATCTCTATTTTTGTGCCCTTTTACAATTTAGTCTTTTCTACTCAGTTCATTATCTGAACATTAAAATTTCTTATCCAAATTTTAATGCAATTTTAATGACATCATAAATATTAGAATAAATAAATATTTGTTTTAACTCGCCTCGTCGGAGTTGTGGTCTTGAAACCACTGTTTTCGACACCATTGAAAATCGGACTATAATACATTTCCCATATGTTTGCACGTAAGTGAAGACTTTACTAAAACATAGGTATAGATGTATTCCCGAAAGTGATCCACTATTCTACACGGAGATGAAAACCTCACGAAGGAGTAGTTCCTTACTTTCACTTAAAAGGGTAAAGTAATCGATCAATGCAATGCAAGAAAAACCCTCACTCTTGACCTAAAAATAAGTCAATAGATTAATTTAAATAATATATATATGAACATAAAATGCAAGAAAGAATTGCAAATTAAATTTAAACCAAATTCTCAATTTTCAAATCAAAAAGATAAAAAATAATTGACTCGCGGCTTAACTCTCTTATAGGTCCCCAGCGGAGTCGTCAAACTCTTGAAACCATTTTTTTTAAAAACATCCCGACTTATTTTAAAATAAAAAACAAAGTCGCCACCAATCTTTTTTAATTTGGTGTGATAGGATCACCTTAAAATAATTCAATTTATTTAAACAAAATGTTTTGGTCTTTGAAATCTAGAAAATAGGTTCGGGAGTCGGTTACGTATAAGGAAGGATTAGCACCCTCACACACCCAAAATCGATACCTAGTCGATTATTTAAGGTCTTAATTGTTGAAAATAAAATAAACTAAACAAAAATCTAAAATGCGATCCCTAAATGTATAAATGAATGAGATGTTTTAGCACTATTTTTTTTTTTTAAATTTAAATATGAAGAAATGCCCTTTTATTTCATATTAATAGAGAAAAATCATGTCCAGTAAGTACAATATTTTTGAATTTTTGAAAAACAATGGACATTTATTGGTTTTAAATAAGGTGTTCCATTATTTAGGTTTAAAGAAAAATCATACTCAGTACGTTTGGGCACAATTCTTCGAGTTCCCTAAATAAAAGAACATCAACATTATTAATTTTAAAGAGGATACTCGATTATTTAGGTTCAAAGAAAAACAATACCTAATACATTAGGGCACAATTTCTCGAATTCCCTAAAATAAAAGAACATTGCTTCTTTTAAAAAAAAAAACAATTTATGTATTTTTTTTAAAAAAGAAATACAATTTATTTTGTTAAAATATTTTATAAAAGATTGATAAATATGTATTTACACAAAAAATGGCAAAATTTAAAAATGTCATAAATAATAAACAAGTGTATACAAAGAACACCAAAATGCACAATGCAAGTTAAATAACGAAATTAAAATGGACAATACAGATGATTTAAAAGATTGGATTTTTTTTAAAAGAAATCAAAAGGACTTAATTTTAAAGAAAATAAGATAAAAGGGTATGATTTTAAAAGGAATAAAAAAATAGGGATTAGATTTTACTTAAAATAGAACTCTAGGCAAAAAGTAAAAAAAAAAAAAAGGAAAAATAAGGGGTTGACCCGAATATTTTAAAAAACGAAGGACTATTTGAGAAATTTCCCATATTTTGTCAAGTAACCTACATATGCACTCAGGGTCAGAGGACCAAGATGCAAAAGAGGTAGAACTTCAGAGGCAAATTTGAAACATTTAATAAAACAGGTTTGAGGACCAGACAAAATGCGGAAGGACCACAAAGATAATTAGACCATCTTTAAAAACACGCATATCCCCTTAAGGTGTGTTAGGGTCAAATCCAGGTTGTCCAAAACGATAACGTTTTGTACCTATTGAAATTAGCTAAAAACGACGTCGTATGGATTTAATTTGATTCTCAATGGGACTAAATTAAAAGTCCATGGAAAAGTGGAGGGATCGATATGGCAAATCGACCTTCCGCTTAAAAACAAGCGAACCATGGGCTAAAATGGGTCGGATTCAGGTTTTATGTTGAAACGTTGGAGCTTATCGATCAGTTTAGAGGGGCAACTGTGTTCTCCAAAATCGACTTAAGATCTGGGTACTATCAACTCAAAGTGAAAGAATCTGATATCCCCAAAACTGTCTTTAGGACTCATTATGGACATTACGAGTTCTTTTTCATGCCTTTTGGGATGACTAATGCACCTACAGCTTTTATGGATCTGATGAATCCTGTGTTTCAACCTTTCCTTGATCAGTTCATCGTGGTTTTCATTGATAACATCCTTGTGTACTCTAAGACAAAAACTGTACATGATGAACATCTGAGAGTGGTTTTATAGATACTTCATGAAAAGTAACTCTTTGCTAAACTCAATAAATGTGAATTTTGGTTGAAAGAAGTGATGCTTTTTGGTCATGTGGTATCGGTTGAGGGTACTCACATGGATCCTAAAAAGGTTGAAGCTATCCTAAATTGGAGGCAACCAAGGAATGTCTCGAAAATTTAGATTTTTTTGGGTCTTGTTGGGTATTATCGAAGGTTTGTTGAGGGTTTTTCCTTGGTAGCAGCTCCAATGACTAAGCTGTTGAGGAAGAATAGACCTTCTAAGTGGGGAGATGAGCGGCAAGGCAGTTTTGAAAGTTGAAATATGTGCTAACAGGAAGCTCCTGTTTTAATTCAACTGGAGGTTGCAAAAGAGTATGTTGTGTATAGTGATCCTTCCCATGTTGGTTTGGGTTGCATTTTAATGCAGGATGGTAAAGTGGTAGCCTACGTCTCGAGACAACTTAGGTCACATGAATGTAATTACCCCACTCATGACTTAGAGTTAGCAGCTGTTGTGTTTGCTCTTAAAATTTGGAGACATTACTTGTATGGTTAGAAGTGTACTGTTTACACCGATCACAAGAGTCTCAAATACCTCTTTACCCAGAAGGAACTTAATGAGGCAACGAAGATGGATTGAATTGTTGAAAGACTATGATTATACGATTACCATCTTGGAAAGGCTAATGTGGTGGTCGAAGCCTTAAGCAGAAAAGCAATGTCTAACTTGAGGCTATGTTTTCTCATTTAAGTCTTTTTATGATGGTGGTATTTTGGCAGAATTGCAAGTGAAGCTTACTTGGGTTCAAGAAAAAAAAGATAAGTAGAATTTGGATGAAACTCTAGTGTCAAACAGGTTGAGGATGGATCTACAAAGACTTTGGAATTAATTTCGAAGGAATTTTATGTTTTCAAGGGAGATATTGTGTGCCTAATAACCAGAGTGTGAGGCAATCTATACTTCAGGAAGCTCATAGCAGTCCTTATGTAATGCATCCTTATAGTACTAAGATGTATCAAGAGTTAAAGGAAGTGTATTGGTGGCTTGGACTTCAATGTGAAGTGACTGAATTTGTATCTAAATGTTTAACTTGCCAGCAAGTTAAAACTGAGCATGAGTTTTCATCGGGGTTACTTCAACCGATTCGAATTCCACAATGGAAGTGAGAGAGAGTGAAAATGGATTTCGTTAATGGGTTGCCTTTAACACCTACCAAGAAAGATTCAATTTGGATTGTGGTAGATAGATTGACTAAGTCCACCCATTTTATACCTATTCGTACTTATCATTTTCTTCAAAAGTTAGCTAAGCTTTATATCTCCGAGATAGTATATAACAGCCCATTTTCCAGTGGTGTTGAAAACAGTGGTTTTGGGACTACAAACCCGACGAGAAAATTTTTATAATGAGTGATTAAATTAAATAAGTCAATATTAATTTTATATGGATTTTGAATTGAGGAATTTTAATTATTAAATTAAAAGTTAGTATAAGTGATTTGGTTCAAAAGGCAAGTGGTTTTAGAAAATGAAGTATCGAGACCTCTTTTTTAAATTAAGAGCCGTAAATATTTTTATTAAATATTTACAGAGTCTTATTATATGTGAATTGAAGTTTGGTTGGGTAATTTTGGTAATTAATTGCTTAATTAAGAAAAAAGAAGTAAATTGTAAAAGAGGTAAAAGTTAATTGCTATAGATTAAAAAGAGTAAAGGGACCAAAATGGTAATTAAACCATGGTGAAAAAGTCCAAGCGGTGGTGACATGATTACCATGCACTAACTTTTGGGTTATTTATTCTTTTAGTCCTAATTAGTTTAGGACTAAATTGGAATTAAGTTTGTTTAATTAAAATTCAATATAATTGAAGGACCAATTATGAAATTAGACGCTCCTTAAGTGGCCTAACAATAGAAATGAGGTGGAAATCTTTAGATTTTGGGTAAATTGCAATTAAATCCTAATTAAATGAGGATTTATTAATTAGTTTATTTTTAGTACGATCGGGAATGGTGGTTTCAAGGCCACAACTTCAATGTGTCAGATCATAAATATTATTTATTTAATATTTACGAGATCATTTGCATCATATTAAAAAATTTGGTTTCGAAATTTTATTGTTTAGATAGTTAATTAAGTAAAAAGGATTAAATTAAAAAAGATGCAAAAGTTGAATTCTCTTAATTAAAGGTATTAGATGTCAATTGAAAAGTAAGTTAATGTCCTTAAATGGTAATATAACCATTTGTCGTTTGAGTGGACGATCTTGACTAAAATTTGGTTAAAATTAAAGTGTGAAGAAAGGGCATATTGATAAATTAAGTAAATAAATGGTTTAAACCAAAATTAAAAGATGAAATTAAGTCATCTTCTTCTCCAAGGAGCCAAAACTCCATTGCCAAGGGGAGAAGCAAGCCTCGGTCACTTGGATTCTTAGATTGGATGAGTAAATCTTGCCCTTTTTTGTAATTTTTATGTTTTTGAACTCATTTTAGCTTGACCTAGCTAACCCGGGTACTAATTTGTAAAACTATTAAACATTTTGGTTTATGCCATTGATGAGTTTAGTGTGTTTTTGAAGTTTAATGATAAAATAGTAAGCTTGGTTGTTAAATGAGACTATTTTGTAATTAATTTTTAGTAATTTTCATGTTAAAGGACTAAAATATAATAGTAGTAAAAGTAAAAGAACTTGTTGTTAAATAACACAAATATGGGAAGTATTGGATTGCTATAATATTCGGCTGAACTTTTTTTTAAGGAAAAATGGTTAATTTGCAAGTTTCGAGCTAAAGGACTAAATTGAATAAAAGTGGAAAGTAAAGGGTAATTTTGTAAAAATATCGAAAAGTATTATTTGCATAAAATAATTTAAAAATTCATGTTGATTTAAATAATTAAATGAAATTATAGTAATAGATCAAGATCATGTCCCGATCGTGAAAAAAGGAAAATTACGGATTTGCCCCTAGAGTTCACTTTAACTACAATTTCGTTCGATAAGTTCGTAACGTTAAATTTACATTTAAATAGTACATTATTTGTATTCTTTATGATTGTTGCAGAATAGGTTATGGACGTGAAATTGAGAAAGATGAAAAAGAAATGAATGAAAGAGATATCAGGCTTTAAGCCGGTAATTTGAAATCGACACGATGGTTGAGGAACCGCATATGTTGCGAGTCCTCGACAGCTCGTGTGAGCAGCATCGTGAGTCGAAAAAGAGATATGAATTCTGAATGGATTATAGGCCCTACGATAGCTAAGATTTATGGTTAAATGCATATTTTCGACAGCTCGTGTGAGCAACATCGTTAGGGGACAGTTTACAGACAAACATCGTACCGATGTCTAACGTACCTACCGCATACGTTACGAGTCCTCGACAGCTCATGTGAGTAGCATCGGGTATAGAAAAGTTATAGACAGGAAAGTTGGAACACCAAATATGGCTTGAGGAAGCAACAGTTCATCCTAGCTCGGTTGAGTTATAACTGCTTCATCCATATGATTGGTAATTCTTTAGACTCTTCGAACTTACTAAGTTATGGAGCTTACCAAAGATGTTATTTTTGTTTTGTAGATTTCTTGTTGCTTGAAGATCGGATCATCTTCACAAAGTCACACTATCGCAGAGCCTGTTTGGTAGTCCTTCATCACTTGGTTATATGGCATGTACTAGGATTATGCTACCCTTGAAATGCTTGATTTGGAATTGTTGGTTTCTTTGTTGAACTAAACTTGCATTCTTGTTTGATGTTCTAATTAAGAAAATGTGTTCTGTAATGAGTTGACATGTGAATTTAAGAATTTTTTTGTTGATTGATTGTATTTTGTGTTATATGATGGAACAAGCATTATCATGTATAGATTTTGCAAGATGAGAATTTGAATAAGAGTCGTATGTTGAATGATGGTTGATAAACTTGAGGACTTGTGTGATTAATTGAATTATGCACACCTATTTTAGTAAAGCCCCTGCATGTATCGGTAAAAGTACAAGGTAGGAGAGAGGTTGTTTACTGACTTGAGTTGTGTCGGTAGTTTATGTACTTGTATCGATAGAAGCTGTAGGGTAAGACATCTTAGCTCTCTGGAGTTTTTAGTACCAGTAGAAGCATGATTTGTTTCGATAGAAGCTTCACTTATATTGGTAGAACTGTCACAGGTACCAGTAATAGTCTGCACTGTTTCCTAAATTATTTACTGACATGACAACTATCGATACTTGTCCAATAAGTATCGGTAGAAGTCTCTTGGAATTGTGAATATAACATTTTTACTCGTATTGAGTAGATAAACAAAGTAAGAATAACGAATTATAAATGTATATATTTTATTAAATCAAGAATAATGTTGAAATAAGATTGAATAGATAACAATTTGAGGCAAGAATGCATGTGACCTCGGAACCCTAACCGGCTACGGTGTTGGGTTTGGGTGCCATACAATGATAGTAAGAATAATTGATGTAGCTTGGACGGTATTGTGATATTATGGTTGATATGGAATATAGATGTCATGATTTGTGATATGTGTAACACCCAAAACTCGAAAATCATCGTCGGTTAGGGTTCCGGTGTCTTACTATTAATTTATCACTGTTCACCTTTAACATCATGTTATAAAGTCTTATTTTATTACAGAATTCAACAGGGAAAAAAAGTAATTTTCGACATTTTTAAAGACTTTTACCGGTACTTGTTAGACAAGTATCGGTAGTTATCAAGTTAGTAAATAGTTTAGGAATAGTGCAGACTTCTACAGATACAAGTGACAGTTCTACCAATACAATTGATAGTTCTACCGATACAAGTGACTCTTCTACCGAAACAAGTCTTACTTCTATTAATACTAAAAACTCTAGAGAGCTAAAAGTCTCACCCTTCAACTTCTACCGATACAAGTATACAAACTACCGATACTTCTAAACACATAACTACCGATACTTCCTTTTCGACTATCGATACAACCCAAGGCAGTGAACTACCTCTCTCCGACCATGTACTTTTACCAATACATGCATGTTTCTACCGAAACAAGTATGCAAAATCTCAAGAATCATGCCAAAATACAAGTTTATCAACTCAAAACATTCATGACTTCAATATGCATTAATACATTCATCATTTCATCAACATAACAAGGTTTTCACAATCTTAAATACATAAAGCAAAAGATAACATCATCCTAATACATGCCATAAGACCAAGTGATGTAAAAACTACCAACGAGCTCCGCAATAGTGTGACTTCTGAGAGATGATGATCCGATCTTCAATCAGCAAACAATCTACTAAACAACAATAACATCTTTGGTAAGCTTCACAGCTTAGTAAGTTCTATAGTTTTAAAGAATTACCAAACATTTGTATAAAGCTGCTATAACTCAACTGAGCCAAGATAGTCTCATTTCTTCCTCATGTCAATTATAACCTTCACTTTCCTATCTATAACTTTTCTATTATCGGTACTCGATGCTGCTCACATGAGTTGTCGAGGACTCACAACATATGCGGTACCCCAACCATCGTTATAGTGTTTGTCTATAAACTGTTCCATAACGATGCTACTCACACGAGCTATCGGGGGTATGCATAAAGCATAAGTCCCAGTCATCAAAGGGCTTGTAATTTCCAGCTTGTCGAATGTTTATAAGCATTTCTACAGCACACTTTTATAATATTTCACCTCAAGTCCTTATAAATTTATCTCTTTAACATTTTCATCCTTTAACATAAAAATTACCAAAAATTACTTTACAAAATCATCAAATCTAACAACCAAGCTTATAAATATTCCATAAACTTTCAAGAACAAGCTTATTCATCAATGAAAATTTTTATAACATTTATCAAAATCACAAATTGGTCCTTAAGCTAGCTAAATTAAGCTAAAACGAACTCAAAAACATAAAAATCACTAAAAAGAGACGAAATCTACTGACCCAAATGAAGAACTAAAGCCAACCGAAGCTTTCATCCCTGGCTTCTTAGGGACCGGCTTTCTCCCCCAAAAGAAACTAAAAGAAAAATGGCTTATTTCATAAGTTTCATGATTAAAAATCATATTATAATTGTTTATTTACAAATTTACCCTTTATTCACACCTAATTTCAACCAAAATTTAAGCCAAAATTGTCCACCCAAGTCACTAATGGTTATATTACCATTATGTACCTTAACTTACCTTTCAATTAATAGAATTCAACTTTTGTACCTTTTATGATTTAGTCCTTTCTACTTAATTAATTATCTAACAATAAAATTCCTTAACCAAAATTTAATACAATACTAATGACCTCGTAACTATTAAATAATTAATATTTACGGTTTGACATATCAAAGTTGTGGCCTCGAAACCACCATTCCCGATCATACTAAATTAAACTAATTAGTAAATCCTCATTTTATTAGGATTTAATTGCAATTTACCAGAAACCTAAAGAGTTTCATATCATTTCTATTATTTGACCAACTAAAGAGGGTCCAACTTCATAATTGGTCTCTTAATTATATTAAATTTCAATTAAACCACTTGTTTACACTTTAGCTTTAAACTAAAAAGGACTAAAAGAATAAATAATCCAAAAGTTAGTAGAAGATAATCATATCCTCCATCGCTTGGACTTTTTGACCATGGTGTAATTGCCACTTTGGTCCCTTTTATTATTTTTAATCAATAGCAATTAACTTGTACCTCTTTTACAATTTACTCCTTTTTCCTTAATTAAGCAATTAATCATCAAAATTACCCAACCAAACTTCAATTCACATATAATAAGACTCAGTAAGCATTTAATAAAAATATTTACGGCCTTTAATTTTAGAAACGAGATACCAATACCTCATTTTTTAAAATCACTTGACTTTTGAACCAACCCACTTACTAACGTTTAACTCAATAATTAAAATCGTCAATTCCAAATTCCATATAAAATTATTATTGATTTATTTAATTTAAACACTTATTATAAAAATTTTCCCATCGTGTTTGTAGTCTCAAAACTACTGTTTTCGACACCACTGAAAAATGGGCTATTACAAAAGAGGAAATGAAGGTATTTCTAATTCTTTTCTTTAAATTTCACTTATATATTAATGGCAAATTTGAAATTTTCCTAACCTTTTTAATTAACCTAATTTAATCATTTTTTTAACCTTAATAAATCCCACTTATTACACTTAAATGACATATCTTTCCACCCACTTACTTACTAATGGCTAATTCACCTATTTGGTCCTTGTAATTAATTAATTCTACCTTTGCACCCTTTTTCAATTTAGTCTTTTCTATTTGATTAACTATTTAATTGGTTAAATTTTCAAACCAGAATTTCATATGATGTTATTGACGTCATAAATATTAAAATAACTAAATTTATGACTCGACTCGTCGAAGTTGTGATCCCGAAATCACTGTTTTCGACACCACTGAAAATCGGGCTATTACAATATGAATATTGATTCCTTCTTGCGATGTAATGATGAGTATGTTTTGGTTATATTTTGGTTAGCTAGTGGTGAGAACTGTGTGTTTGAGACACAGGACCATGTGATCCTTGATGGAAAATATTCGTACGTGATTCCTAAGTTCTTGAGTGATTGAATTTGATTTTTTATTGATTGAAAGGTTGTAAATGAATGTGTAAGATTAAATGGAGCTAGTATTTTTAGCTACAAGTTGTAATTGTATAAATTGTGATTGATTTGTATCTATTAAAAAAAAAAGAAAAGAAAAGAGTCGAAAAGTTCTGTATACCTTGAGACCTTGAGACCTTGGACTAGAGATGGTTACGGTTTTTGGGTGTTACATAGTGAGATTAAATGGTGTGCTAGTTTCGATCATTTTAGATCGAGATCCTAGATTCACTTCTCGATTATGGAAGAAATTACACAAGACTTTGGGTACTCGGTTGGATTTCAATATGGCTTTCCATCCACAAACTAATAGTCAGTTGGAAAGAGTGATTCAAATATTAGAAGAAATGTTGAAAAGTTGTGTGATTAATTTCCAAGGGAAGAGCATTTGCCGATGACATAATTTGCCCACAAAAATAGTTTTCAGTTAAGTATCCAAAGGGCACTTTACGAAGCTCTCTATGGTACTGAAACCGAAGACAAGATTCAGTTGATTCAACAGAGATTGAAGGCAGCTTCTGATAGACAGAAGTCATATGCTAATTTGAAACGTAAAAACATTGAGTTTGATGTGGGAGATCTAGTTTTTTCTTAAAGTCTCTCCATGGAAAAAAGTTTTATGGTTTGGTCGAAAAGGTAAGCTAAGTCCTAAATTTATCGATCCTTATAAAGTGCTAAAGAGGATTGGTGCTGCGGCTTACCAACTTGAGTTACCTCCTGAATTAGATTATATTCATGATGTATTCAATGGTACCCACAAGTTTCCCACCAATGAACACAACATGATTGGTGCTAAAGATGTGATGATGATTCAATGGTTAATTGATCAATGATAGGGCATGTTAGTAAATGAGGTCCCAAGTTTAAATCACATGTTTTGCAAAATAAATGAATTTTAGTAAAATCCCTAATTTTTAATTAAATTTATTTTTAAGCTTAATTTTTAACCAAACTATAAATACATATTTTAAGCAAATAATCAGCCCTAAATCATTATTTTTTCCTCCCTTTGTGCCGTCCATCTCTCCCTCCTCTCCCTCAATCTTTATTTTTTTTTCCTTTGTTATTCTTCTTTCTCCTTGTTGTCATTGCCCCTATCACCATTGTTTCAATTGATTTTTCTTTCTTTTGCTACCAAGAACCATTACCAATCCATACCCTACCTTGTTGACATTTAGTCCCATTGAAATCAACTTCAAATTTGAAATTTTGAGTAACCAAGATCGATCCAAGAGTTTCCAAGAAAGAGCCATTGCCGAATTCTCCTTCTAGCTTGTGTAAGTCCACTTTTTCTATTAAATTCTTAATTAATTGAGCCAATTACAAGCCCTAATTTTTAATTATTGAAATTAGGGATAAGTTTATTATTTTTAAAGTATTTTTCCAGATTTTAGTGGATCTCAAATTGTTTTTAAAGAATCAACCCCAATCTTGGTCACCAAGAAGAGGTGTGTGTGCACCTATATGCAAGAAAGGGGTTGTTTTGTTTCTAAATTTTTATCCAATTAATCCCAGCCCTAATTTGAGTTTTTGAAAATTACTAATCAGACTCTAATCATATATCAATTAGGGAAAATTCATTCTTTATCAATTGTCCATTTGGATCTTTCAAATTGGAAAGTGTAAGTGCGATTAAATGTTAACTAGTTTGTTGTTTCGTTATAGTTGTTGGATGAAGATTTGGAATTGATTAAATAATGGAATTTAATCCAATATTGGCTACTTATTTTCAGTATATCATCGTGTTAGGTGTTGACTTAGACACCCCACATCAACTGTAAAATCATAGGACGCTTGCTAGTGCGGTTCGCATCAAAGAAAGGTAAGGAATTCGACTAGTTTGGTTTTGTAAATTGTTAATAAATCTGAGGATTGGTTTGGACCCATAAATGGAAGTTTGGTTGCTGGTTAGATAGTTAATTGAAAGACTCTATACTGAATTTTGGCTTAGGTTCATTTAGAAGGGTTACAAAGAAAATGGCAAATTTGCTAGTGTATCGCGAAATGACGAAAAATAAGGTGTGGGTTCTAAACTCTTAAGACTGTTTAAAATTGATAAATTTCATATTAAAAATTTTAATTAGATTGTTGATTGAGTTGGCTTGTTATCCAAATTATTGAATTTGTGAGTTGATGGCAAAGTGCTAGTTTGACTATGTGAATTTTCTAATTAAGATTTGAATGCATAAATGTGATATATGATATGTGAGTGAATGTTTGAATAGCATTATATGCTAATATATTGAGTTATTACATGATTTAAAACATTTAAAAGAGTAACGAATTTACTGATTTAATCTCTAAGAAGCTCACCTTCGTTTATGTGAAACGTAAATAGACGTTGTTTCAACACTAAATGGTTAGTCAGAGACTTAATCACATAAAAAGTTTCTAACCCTTTCCACAAGGTGGATGAGGTCGTCTCCATCAATATCTCCTGCAATACCCTATTCACGAGGCACAACTGGATTGCAGACAAGGTCTTTTCATTAAGCTCTTCTCATTCTGACTGATTTATATTCTCGAGTTTTTTTTCGATAACGACCTTTTTTAGGTCAATTTGAACTAGAATTGTCATCATCCGAATTTGTCACAGATTGAAATTTGTGACACCATCGAACTTCTCAATGTCAAACCTTATTGTTGTCATCTTTGAAAGGGTTGATATGCAGAACTTGAATTAGCTTTGATACCACTTGTTGGAAATCGACTCGATTAAGCAACAAACAAGTAAAAATAGCAGAAGAAATTGAGAAATTGAACAAGCAAATTTAACGTGAAAAAACTCCTCCGAAGAGGATAAAAAAACGACGGGCAAAGATAATTTTACTATAATGGCAAAAGAATGAGAGTACAAAAGATGAAGATAAAAACTAAACCCCGAAACCCGAAAAAAAATCCCTCAAAATGTAAACACAAACTTCTCAAAAAGTATTATGAGTTCTAATCTTTAATTGCTGTGTTTTCTAGTTTTGTAAAATAGTCTATTTATAAGCTAAATTCGTAAGTCAAATAATAATAAAATAATCTAAACTAATTTGAGTTTGATTGAAACAAATAAACATAATTTAACTGAAAGATTATTTCTCAAATTTGATTGAAATATGAATCATACTCAACAGAAGGAAGGGAGATAAAACTTGATTAAGATATTGTTTTGCATTATTAGATCTACATAACTAATTTTGGATCATTGCAGGTGAGAAAGACATTATTGACATCAAATTTTTTTTTTTAACGAGAAAATCTAAGATACTTAATCATCAATGAACGAGACAAAGCACCTAGAACAAAAAATGTTTTGGACAGTCTCCAAATATCATTGTGAAATAAAAGAAATGGAGAAGAACATCTTTTTTTGCTAATGGAAAACGAGACGAAAACATAATTTTTAAAATGGAAAAAAATGGTGTCCTAAAAGAAAATGGTGTAACCAAATGGCATCCTTATTTGTGAAATAAAGGAAAGGTGAAGATAAAGTAGGTTAATTAACACTAACAACATGTTTGGTTGGATAAAAATGATTAGTTTTTATAGATTATTATTCAATGAGTTTAAATTTATTTCTATATATTTTAAATATAAATAGTTATTTTAGTATATTTTACAATTTTTAAAAATATTTTATGAAAAGATTTTCAAAAAAATATGTTACATTAAAATATGATTATTTAATATTAAATATGTTGCACAAATAATTTATTAATATTATTTTGAATTTTTAATATAATTTTAAATTGTAATTTATTAGATTTTTTAGATATTCATTTTAAGTAAAATGTACTTAAATTAATTTTTTAATTTTTTACATTTTATTATTAAATATATTGTATACAAATATTTTTAATATATATTAAAAACAATATAAATAAACTACATTAATTTAGGGGCAAACTTGTCATTTAATACTTCTTTAACAACAATACAACCTATATATATTCCATTCAATCAAACCAAACTATTTTATATTTATTTTATTCCACTAAATCTCTATTTCATTTTTATAAAATAACATTCTATTATAATTTATTCCATTACAGCGAGTCAAACATATCGTAATGTCTTAAGTAATATTTTTTTTTGAATGATTGTTAATACCATATATTTTTATTTTTGTGATTCTAATTATATTGTTTGCATTGTTATTATTATTAAGTTTTAAAAGTTGAAAAAAGAAGAAAAAAATTGTACCAAAAAAATGAAAAAAGAAATTATAATTACTTATTGTATTATTATTAGGTTAGTATTTGGTACATTTAAATTCCATAAGTAGAGTTAAAAAATTATCATGATTTTATTTTTACAGTAACTTAATTAATGTAATTTGAATCCAAATCACTTTTAATAGTGAACATATTGACTATCAAATCAATACAAAAGATTCTTGATATTAAAATTTTAAAAATATATTTAATAGTGATTTAAAAATTGTGACATGTGGATCTTCACCTTAAAATGATAAAACTTGACAATTTTTACTCGTTTAAAAGGAATTTTAAAATTTAAAACTTTTGTAAGTTTACTTATTTTTGAGAATATTTTATTGAAAATTGATAATTTAATTTTTGGTTCATGATGAAAGACATTGAGATTGTGTCATATCATCACTTAATTAAAAAAGTTATATAAATTTTTAGATAATGTCGTACAATATTAAAGCGTCATATTCAATGTTTTAATAACAGTACTAGTGGTAGAACAGATCAAACCACTAGTTAGCGATTCAACTAGTTTGACTAGTTCGACCGCTGGACCAACAAAAATTACATAAATAATTAAAAAATAATGAAAATCTAAAAAAAATAATGAATTTGATTAACCTATTCAACTGTTGATTTTTGTCTCAACTTTCAATATTTACCAATTTCAAGCAATTTTTGAGTCAGTTCAATCGATTTGTTCTAACTGTTATATTGATCAATTTTTAGTCCGTTTTATTTGATCATGTTTGAGTAACATAGGTCGCATAATCAAATCTCGACAAAATCTAAATTTAGAGACCAAAATAGATTTAGTTGCCAAGATCAAAGATCAACATGGACTAAAAAAATATAAATATTAAACTAGAGTTAATTACCAAATTTAAAAGAAAAAATTATATTATCCCTAAAAAATACAAGTAACTCTAGCGCTAAATATATAAAGTTAAATTTCAAAATGATTTGAAAAATTAAAGGATTTTTTATTTTATTTTTTAAGATATATACTAAAACGAGTCTAATAACTAATTCTTCACATTTATAAACTCATTATAAAATGAATGTTGATAACGAATTTTAAAATTAATTCATACCACTAAATTATGTAGTTTCACATCAAAATCAGTCGGGAAATATCAAATAATAAATAATTAAGTGTTTTTGTATGTGTGTCATAGTAATTTTTAGAATAAAATAACATGGAAATAATAGTTAAAAATAAAATTAAAAAAAGAGAGAAAGAAAGTGAAATAGTTCAAAGAACAAGATGTGGCTTAAAGTCTAAAATTTGTAAGTTTTAGGGACCATAAATTTTGATTAGACATAAACAAGGGACAGGACCTGTTGGCATGAGCTCAAGTGGGTAACCCCATCAATTACCTCAACGGTCTTTTATTTTTGGTTAAATTTTGTTATTAGACCCTATACTTTGCATAAATTATAGATTTAGTATCTATATTTTAATTTGATCAATTTTAATCTTTGTATTGTTTGAATTTTGAAATTTTAGTTTTATCCAATGGTAACTGTTAAATTTGTTTAGTTAAATCATGTCATTAGTCCTATATTATGTGTAAAGTTATAGATTCAATTCACGTTCATCAATTGGATCATTTTTAGTAGTTATATTTTTTTAATTTCAAAATTTTGGTTTTAATGCAATTGACAATAGTTAAACCTATTAACTAAGTTTTTAAAAGTAATATGTGAAAATAACAAACAAACATAGCATTACACATGTTATAATATATTTGACACTCCAAATTTAAAAATAGCATTACTTAATGACTTAAATAGTTATCATTTGATTAAGACAGAAATTTTCAAATTCTAAATGTACAGGAACTAAAAATGATCGAATTAAAGTAAAAATACGAAATCCATAATTTACACAAAATACATGGTTTAATAACAAAATTTGACCCAATTAAAATAAAGATACTAAATATATAGAAACTGAAAATGACCCAATTAAAATAAAGATACTAAATCCATAATTTACACAAATTACAGAGTTCAATATCAAAATTTGACCTTTATTTTCTTCCTTTTCTCCTTCAACTTTGAAAATGATTAATGTTTTTTTTTTTGTTTGTTTGATAGAAATGAAAATTATTATTGTTTTTATATAAAATGGAGATTCTTTACTTTACCATTAATAATGACCGATTAGTTTGTTGTCTACTTTTGGTATGAAATGGTTTTAGAAATAAACGAATATACTTTTCTTAGTTTACAAAATATGTTAAAATGTGAGCAATTGTATCTTCTAATCAAAGTATTATGGTATGCATTAAGAATTCCCTAGTTTTTGTATGCTTTTTTAATTTATTAATGGAGTTGATGGTACATTGCTCATGGTATAATTCAAATGATTCCTTTTCATAATTAAATAAATTTTGTACACTTTAAGTGAATGGTACATGTTTTTTTTTTTTGGGTTTATTATCAAGTTATATTTTCGAAATTATTTATAGAAATAGGTCATTTTAAAAAATATTTATGAGTATTGGCCAAAAATACAAAAACGTGTTTACATGACGTCGTTTTCAATGGATAATCAAAAAAATGCTTCCACGTAAGTGGTTTTTTCGTTGTGTCAAGTAAAAACGTGCTGACATGAAAGCGTTTTTTAAAAAAAAATACACGTAGACGCGCTTTTGTAAAGCGGCCAAATAACTCACTGGGGAAAACACAGGCAAAAGCGCGTTCATGTGGATGTTTTTTTGTAAAGTGCTTTCACATCAACACACTTTTACCTAACATAATAAAAAAACATTTACGTGAAAATGTTTTTTTGATTTATCACTTAAAAATGATACCACGTAAGCGCGTTTTTATGTTTTTGACTCATATCTGTAATTAATTTTTAAAATGATCTATTTCCGTAAATAATTTCAAAAATGAACTTTTACGGGTGCCTAACTTATATATATATATATATAATCACACATATATATTATAGATAAAAAAAACATCAACAATTGATACTTTTAAAAAGAAGAATTTTAAAATATCAAACTAAACTCTATATCTATAAATTATAATATATATAATGTACGAATTAAAATAAAATTTTAAATCGATAAGAAATTTTTTCTATCATAGTACTAAACTGACATCTAAATATAATTATAATATAATAGAAGTTACGGTGATTATAAATTTAAAAATAAAATAAAAAATTAGTAATTAAAAAGTTATATTAATTTTAAAATAGAGTTGTTACTTGAAAAGAGTTCTTAATTTATTTATTATTTATTATCTTCTCCAACTTAATTTATCTTTAATTAAATTACTTAAAATAATTAATTTTTTACAATTTTTAATCACTCTGTTTTTTTTTTTTCAAAAAAAATTAGCTTCTAGACAGTAGATATTTTTTTTCCATTTTAAATACTTTTTTATTTCATATTATACATTTTTTAAAAGTAAAAATTATATTGCATTGAATCTTCAATAATAAGAATTGTGTAAAATTATATGGATGTATAATAATAATTTTATATCTTTAAAATTTGATGATGTTGGGATCGATCTGATTAAGTAACAAACATGTAAAAAACAACGAAATAAATTGATAAATTTAACACACAAATTTAACGTGAAAAAACTCTCCAAAGAAAATAAAAAATCACGGGCAAAAATAATTTTACTATAATGATAAAAGAACGAATAGTACAAAATATGAAGATAAAAACTAAGTCTCGAAAAAACCCTCGTTTCTTATTTATAGGCTAAATTTGTAGGTCAAATAATAATAAAATAATCTAGACCAATCAAAGTTCGACTGAAACAAATAAACAAAGTTTAATTTGGAGATTATCTCTCAAATTTGATTGAAATATGAGGCATACTCAATAAATCTCTATCTTGACTCGAATTTTCACAACGTCATTTTTGCCAAAGCCTGTCACATGCTTATCTTGAACCACGTAGGAAATTAACTAAGTCGAATCTATACTTAAAAGCTAGAAGACTTTTAACTTTCAACTTGTGCATTGCCAAATCAAAACTAACAAGAAATCATCACCCCCTTAGTCGACCAAATCAGCACCATCTACATCTTCCTCATTACTCTTAGTAATCTTTTTATTTCGTAGTTTATAACAATCTGCTTTGACGTAACCTAACTTATTATAATAACGACACATTTTTGTCTTGCTTTTTTTATACTACCAAAACGAAAGCTTATCTATTTGCCTTGTTATTTGAACCAAACTCATTGTCGAGTTTGTCTTTACTCAATAAATGACCCTTCACATACTCGAATGATAGTTTTATCTCTGCGATAAATCAGAGTCTGGCATAAATCACGTGGCAACTTTGGAAGCTTTCGTCAACCATGTCATCATGATTAATGGTCAAACCGACCAACTAACATTTTTTGTTAATAGAAGGGGTCAATTGATTTTTTTAATCATTAAAGGCTCAATTAAGTGCACTTTTTTCATAAAAACTCGATTTTTTATTAAGAACTTTTTTCACCCTTTAGCCTTAAATTTTTATTTTTTTCAGGATTTTAAAATTTTTTAAAACACTTGTTAACATTCCATATAAGATAAAATGTCATCTTATCAAATTGTCCATATTAACAGACACATTAATTGTCATATTATCAATTTCCTACATTAGTTGCTACATTATTGTTTTTTCATGTCAACTTTTAAATTAATTGTCATATCATCACTCATGACTATTAAAATCTTTTATAAAAAAAGTAAATTTGAAAGATTAATTGATTGAGTATAATGTTTTAAGGCTGGTTTTGTATTATAAGCTTAATTAGTTGCTATTTTAGATTAGAGGACCAAATAATTAACGAAGTATAACGGGTTAATTAATTATTAATTTCCGATCATGATCTTAATAGGATATTTTACAAACTCATTTAAATTGGACTGAACCATGAACTCTATATCAAAGATAGATCTAGAAGAACGATGGTTATACTTACAATTAATATAAAAATAACAATGAGGATAAAATTATCTACAATAATAATATTATAACTAAAAAAAATTAAACTCACCTCACCGCGTCCTACCTATCCATCCAAACCCGTCGCACCTACCCATTCAAATCCGTCCTAAATCAAATTTACTTTTAAGGTATAACTTTATCCCTCCTCTCCCCCTCCCACTGCCAATCAAACTTTCATGTTTCTACTCTCGACCGCCATTTTGTTTCTCTCTTTTTTGTTTCCCTTTTAGAACCTGAAATAATGGAAGCCAAGAATTAAAGCTTTTGTTTTCCTTTTAATTCGATAGTTAATTTCTCTCCTTTATTCTTTTAGATTATTGATGTACCGAAACAGAAATCCATGGCTTGTCTAAGTCTTTGCCTTCCGGAAGGTGAATTTGACGAGTTGCTTGAACATGTTCCTTTATCAACAAGGCAAAAATTGTTACTTTCTCCCACCGTCCTGTTCGAAAACCAGGTCGAAACCTCCAGTTGCCTGGTGATCGTTTAAATTATTATTTTGTTTCATTGAATTATTAGTTTTTGTGTTGCATTGTTCATATTGGCTTTATCTTTGACTGCATAAAAATGGGATTTTAGAGTTTATGACTGTAATTACTGAGTTAGCCGTTACTTCTATTTGTGATAAAGTTTGAAGCAGTGGGAGATTGTGATGTATGCTTAGTTAGTGAAAACAAATGGGAATGACAGAATAAGAATATGGTTTCAGATGATTTTGTTTTTTTCGGGTTATTGGACAATTTTCTTTTTTCCTTGCAACTGTTTATCTTGGGAAATTACTGTTCTGACACTTGTATGCCTATCAAAGCTTGAATTCTTTCATGATTCTGGGAGCAAACATGTTGTTCTTATTACTTATGATATTAGTCTTGAACTTCGGAGGTGAGTGGCATGAGTTCATTTTGGTTAAAACATAAGAAGAGGGGTAGGATCCATAGAGAGGCATGTATATTTGTTCTCTTTTATTGTCTGCAGGTGTATATATATATATATATATATTACTCAATTCCCTAAAGCCTTGGGCCTGGGGTTTGTGATTGTAAATTAAAATTGCTCCTTAGTTAATCCATTGATTTAGGATTTGAAATTACGTAGGTCATCTATTTTTCTTCTCTGTTTCTTTATTTTCTCACTCCTCCCTTGTTCCCTTGAGTTATTAGTAGGTTGGTAAGAAAGAAACAGATCTACCTCTGTATCATAATTGCCTTTTCCCATTGACATTGTTTCATAACTTAGTATGGAGCAAAATGAAGCCCAAAGGGTAACTGGAAAATGGAACTTCTTAGTTCATCTGGTTTCTTTTTTTTAATTAAAGTTATATTTTCTCTGGCTGTTCAGTTTAGTTAATCTAATGGCTTATCATGTGAGGTGAAATACATCTGTTGAGCTAGAGTGAATTTTGCCTAGAACATCTCGGTGTAAGTAAACTTGAGCTTTATCTTCAGCAGTTGAAATGAACTTGACTATAAGTTGGATGAAAAATGAAATAAAACTATAAGTATTGTCATTTATCTGAATTTTAAATTAGTTATTTCTGGTCAGAGAAAAAGGCTATCATCCTCTGTGTATTTATGTTTTGACTCTCTTGTTTGTGTTTCTTTTTCTTTTCCCATGTTATATATATTGGAGATTGACATGCGCAGGGCCCTCTCTCTCTTCCTCCTTGCTCTGCCCGTGATCAGGTGGATCAACATTTGGCAAAAGATACTCCTAATTACAAAGTTACTTCTGGTGCTATTGAAGTTGCAACTAATGAAGATCCATTAGATTCTGCTGCATTTTCTCAAGATTCTCAGCAGGCCTCTTCTTGCCATGATGTAGGTTTGCCTATAAATGTCAACAGTGAAAGACATCAAGCAGATGAGCTGACAGGTACTGAAGCTAATGCTGATGCTTCCGGACTGCTAATTAATGCTGGTGTCTTTCTGCCACCAAATCCAGTGCTGTCAAATGTTCCTGGTGTTATCAAGGTTGACTGTGCTGATAAAATGCTGCCTAGTTTATCAAAAGAAGATGCAAATAGTTCTGCAACTACTGGTGTTATAGCTTCTTGCCAAGATGTAGATTTGCCTATAAATGGTAACAGCCAAGGAAGTGAGTCTGACCACCTGAAAGGTAATCAAGCTGACGCTTCTGAACAGGAGAAAATCAGTTTTGATGTGCCTCTGTCTTCAGATGTTTCTACTATTGTAAAAGTTGACTGTGCTGATAACATGCTGTTGAGTTTATCAAATGAGGATACAAATAGTTCTGCCAGTACTGGTGTTACGGCTGTGAATATGATGGATAAAAAGCTCAGTGACTTTACATTTGGTGAACTTGACCACATTGTATTGAAAGAAAGAAGAAAATTGCTTCTAAAAAGGTGCTTCTTGCTGGTGATTATTGCTTATTCCAAGTTAGACTTTGGGTTAATTTGTTATATTTTTTGAATTTGCCACTGTTCTTATTTATAACTTTCCAGGAAATTTATGGAATTGGAAAAGCCGGCTGTAAAGGTAATTTGTTTTCCATTTTTGAATTTGGAAGTATGATCATGCAAGAATGCAGTAGTAGTTAACTAGTTATACACCATGTTGACGGGAAAATGTCATTTTCAGTTTTTATGTCTTTTTCTTATTTGTTTTACATATCCACATCCTATGAAGACAAGGATTAAATGGGGAAAAAAAGTTTAATCTGAGTTTTGTTCTCTCCTTGCTTGCTCTTTTCTTGCCTAACTGGAATTGGAAAAACCTGTTCTAGAGGTAAATTATCTTTTGTGTTTTTAATGTTGGAAGTAAAGCCTCTGTTGTCTTCAAAGAGTTCTGGACATGCTCACTACATGGTAGTTCTTATACAAGGCCAGTACCAGTTTATAGGAAAACTTTCGGTTTTTATCATTTGCTTGTTTACTTTCTTCTTTATTACCCCTTGCCTCTTTTATACAATGATCTAGTAGATGTTTAATGCAAGATTTTTTGCTTCTGTATTTTTTTGGGGGTCGACATATCTTACTGTTTATGGGGGAACTGGGATAATGATATTATTTGGAGGTCTGAACTTTGGTTTCTTAGCTAGAATGGTTGATGTGTTGATCCTGCTGTTTGAGTAATATGATGTATGCTCAAATTCAGGCATTTTCCTTCTCCTTTTTGAAGTATTTATTTTTGCTATTTGGTACTTTTTACGTCAATTAATGGTACGCAGGGCACCCCTGTGGGGTTGAGAGAAGATACTATAGCTAATTCTACCAGGAGCATTAAAAAAGAGCTTCAGCCTATTGATGGAGAATGTTTAACAGCTCAAAATCAATTTAATGATATTCCTATAAGAAATGCTGCCGATCTTTCTGGTTGTTCAGCAAATGATTCATCTAGTTTGGAAGACTCTGCTTGGAGGAACAAAGAAAAGCCTCAGTATGTTGATGGAAAATCCTGGTTGAGCGGAATTGAATATAATGGCATACCTAACAGAAGTGCTTCTAATTTTCAAAGAACTTCTTCCACTGGTACATCGATTATATTCTTCGTGGGCTGTCTGTTGCAGGTAACAATATTAACTATTGTCTGGTTGTTATGTAGGGACTGAATCTGATAGGTCAGGAAAAAGAATGGGAGATAGCAACATAGTTTGTCCCTCTCAGAGAACATCAATGGAGTTCAATTTGCGTGATGGAAATAATTTTGTTCCTGCAAGTACAAATATATGCAGTTCAGCTTTGAATACTTCTGTCAAAGTGAAAGTTGAACCATTAGATTATACTAACTTGCAAAACCCAGAAAGGAGCACTTCTGGTAACATGGTATCAGTAAAGTGTGAAGAGGACATCTCTGATGGGATAGACCATATGCTACTTCGAGATCGGATGAAGCTGCTTACAAATATATGCAGTTCAGCTTTGAATACTTCTGTCAAAGTGAAAGTTGAACCATTAGATTATAGTAACTTGCAAAACCCAGAAAGGAGCACTTTTGGTAACATGGTATCAGTGAAGTGTGAAGAGGACATCTCTGATGGGATAGACCATATGCTACTTCAAAATCGGATGAAGCTGCTTACACCATTTGAGGATTTTAAATTGAACTTTTCCAACAATTTTGAGTGCATGGGGCAAAGTGAGCCTGCTGCCTTTGGATGTAGCCTCTTTGTTTCAAAACCTGCCAAACCTATAATGATAAACCGTCCAAGGAGTAGAAAGAAGACTGCCACGTAGGATCTGCCATTCTTTTATTTACACTTTAGCTTTTGGTCTCAGTAATTGGTCCCTTAGGGATCTTTGCTTGTGAAAATTTGCAGGGATTCGGTTGTAACAGCATTAGAAGAAGATGCACCTGAACTTCTCAAGGTACTGTATTTATTATACTTTCTTTATGGCAGGGTTGGTTTTCTGTAGAAATATCAATTGGCTGCTAAAAACAACCCAAACTGAGGTGTTTGAATGGTTTATGCAATGCAAGTTAAAAAACTTTGGTTACCCGAAATTGAACCAAATTTTATTTTTTATTTAGTTTATAATTAATTTTGATTTTTATGGTATAAAAATAAATATTTTATTTTTAAAATAGTGAAAATAACTTAAAAGTTTTATATAAAAAAATTTTTTCAAAAAAATACCATATAAAAGTTAGTGATTATATTTTATTTACTTGAAAAATTTTTGTTTTTATGAAATATTTATAAGAAAGACTAAAACTTTGCCAAATAACATTTAAAAGCCATAAACAAAGCTCATATTGTCAAAATAAGTCTTAAAATCCAAAACAAAAAATGAAAATGGAAATACCAAGAACCAAGCTGAATTATGGATGGTTTTCCAAAAAATCTGACTAAACCAAACCGATATTACCGCTATTTGAAGGTACTAGGGCTGCATTTTCATCTTTTGGTTTCTAAAATATTTCAGTTGCAGGTTTTGCGTGATCAAGGTGTGTCGGTTGATGAAATTAAGCTTTATGGGGAGTCAGAGAATTATGATGCCTTAGATGAATCATTCAGCGAAGATAGCTTCTCAGAGCTTGAAGCTGTGATGACAAAGGTTCAAGGACATGAGATTGAAAATTCATTTGCTGTTGCCTTTTACACTTGTTTTGTGCTGGTTTGTGTTGTCTTTTGTCCATGCACTTTGATGCTTAATTCAACGGAGTCTGATAGATTGATTCTTAAGATACTTGCAAAAAGTTGAAAAACTAAGTGCTAATGTTTGGTTTATTCAACATAAGCCAAGTAAAGTGAACTTCAGTTGCTTTAAAATGGAGCTAGACGTTCTGATGGAGAATTCTGGGTATGCTTGTTAAGAGATTAAGTTGTTTAGGATTTTATTTTACATTTTATGGGTTTGATTGTGATCTTTACATTTATTTAGGCTATTTAGACTATTTAGGTTATTCCATGTTAACTAATATTTTACATTTCTAAATTATAGGGTAGATTTAAATAGGAGCTGCACCGCGACATTATGGCTGCTTTTTTTGTTGTTTCAGCTCTCTTTTTCAGATATTTACCATTGATGTTTATCACAATTGACCATAGTATCATCTATTATATCCGCAATTGTGATAAATGCGATGTGACTAAAAACACGTCTGCACCCACAGTTTAATCCATCTTTACAATTGATATTTTGCATTTTATTAGGGTTTAGGTGAAGTTATCATAAATCAAGGGGACTCTATTGATATATTATTGATATTTTCTGGATTTTGAGTTTCGGTTTATTTGTTCTACATCACTTTCACTGATCAATTTAGATTTATTAGTATTTTTCCCCAATAATTGCTAAGAATTATTCTATTTGAATATGCTTTTAAGTTGTATTTGAAATGGAAAGACACTTCTTTTCTGCTTATGGCTAATAATGAATTGAGTGGTATAAGGCTTGAGAATTTTATTCTGCATTAAAGTTGGACGTGTGGAAGAACTTTTTATTTTGCATTTCCTTGCATAAGTTCAACTTGGTTTTAGTTTGGAAGAAAACCTTAACCAAATGACTGTTAGTGGTCCTTAATGATTTGTGCAGTTCAAATTCCTTTCTTGGTCTTTACTACTGATAATTATGATCTGGTAGGATCAGTTTGAATTGTCCAGGATAGGAAGTTGTAAACTTATTTTGTTATTCATATATTTATGTATGCATGTAGACATTATATGATGAAAATGTATCTATTTTGTTGTCGATGGTTTATTCAGGTTTAAGAGGCACACCTTAAGTTCTAAAGACATTTGAAGTTTGTAGTTTTCATTTAACTCTAAAATTGGGTGTGCTCCTAGGCACGCCTATGCCTTCTGCCTTAGCACTAGACAACAAAAGAATCTCAAACTCATTTGGGTGAGGCTCATTTGGGTGAGGCACAATTGATTAGGTGCAAGCTTGATGCACCTGAACTTTTGTAAGGCGATGATTATAAAGAAAAGGCCACCTGATTGAAATTCTCTTTGATTTCTTTTAGTTTTAACTTTCTTTTCGTTGGACTTTCCTTTAATAGTAAGAAAGGGGATAATATCAAACTTTCTAGTTCTAAATGTTTGAGTATTCAACAATAGAGATAGAGGACCAAAAGGAAATCATTCGTATTGGCCAACCAAGAAATTTGCATGTTTTGTAGGTCAACTGAACTGCATTTTATTATCATGGTTATACATCTTAAGCGTATTTTATACACACACCCGCAGAAGACATGCATATAGTGCGCCACCTCACCCAGGGTAGTGCCATGGGCTTGAGGAAATATAAGGGTCTAGCTTCGAAATTGCCCATTGTGCCCTTTGACAACATTTTCTCTTTGAATATGAAAAGGACAATACTCCATGCACCACATTTTAATTAAATAGAGCAGGGATGTTCATTATCAATGAACTGAAATTTCTATAGTTTTTGAGAGTTCTCTTTACCACTTTGGCTTTTAAATGCTTTTCCTTCCAAAAGGCTTCTGATATTAGCTTTTCTATGATGTTTGGGACAGCTTTTCTCTCAGCGCAGCCATTTTTTTAAGTTTTCTTCTATACAATGTGCTAAGGGCTCAAAACCTAGTTATTGCTTGGCTTGCCTATCCTCACTTGTGGAGCAGGTAAAAAGCTTCGTTCAACATCAGTATCTTGGGTTTCTGTTTAATAGTGAACTTTTTCATTTTCAGTTGTTAAATGCTCATTTAATTATAATTTTTTGAACATTTTATATTTTTCCTACTCTTTCAGACACGATATCTGCAGTTCCGTAGATGGCCAGTTGAATGGGGTTGGTGCCGGGATCTTCAATCATTTATATTTGTCTTTAAAAGACATCACAGGTGAATAATCTGCTTAATGAGTTATTTTTATAAGTCTACAATTCCTATTTATTATTTTGGTTGATGAATAATTTTATGTTTTCTTGATTGCAGAATTGTACTTGAACGTCCAGAATATGGTTATGCAACATACTTCTTTGAGCTGTTAGATTCCTTACCTGTTGGTTGGCAGGTCATGAGATTGGTGACTGCCATGAAGCTTACTAGCTGTGGCAGGATAATGCTGATTGAGAACAAACCATTATCGGTAATAATTCATTCATTTTATCTTAGATTGTTTCTATTTTTTTGGTCAGAATAGTTGGAGTTCTTGGCAAATTGATTTATTCATTTTATAAACATTGCTCCTTTTCTAGAGCAGTTTGTAAAATTATGAAAAGGGGACTAGTTATATCATTATAAAAGGAGAAATTTTATGATTGCTTATTTTGTTATATTTTACATAAAGATTTACCATAAAATGATAAGTTTTAATAACTTGGTTACACATTAGAAGGATGGTAAAATTTATGAAGATGTCAACATAGGATCCTAATATGTTGGATGAAATAGAAAGTGTATTAGGGTTCGTTTTTACTGCCAAGGATCTTATAAACTCAATGAAAAATTCTATATGACAGCAATAAAATGTTCAATGCCTTCTGGCATTGAGTTCTGAGGCTGCCAAGTAACAGCATGCACAAAAGATGGGAGTCTAGTTGAGATGAGAATACTTAGGAATATAAGAGAGGATAATATTAAAAACAAATGTCCAAAAAGGTGGGGTGGCACCAATTTAGGATAAAATGTGGAAAAGGCTTTGTTTAATCATTGTACATAAACCCGAAGAGTAGGCTTTTTTTATTATTTTCTAAAGCATTGATTTAGTAATCTGTATGTAGACTGAATTGTTTCCTTTTCATTGTTACTTGGTCTATTCTGGTGCGTGGAATCTTTTTTTTTCAGAGGATCTGGAGGAAGCCTATCATAATTTTTATTTTAATAGACTATGAAAGAGGCCTATATGAAATTAATACCTTGAGATCATCACAAATATGATCACTTTTTGAGGTTTTCAGAATTAAGATTCTAGCCAACAGCTAATTGTTATTCTTTGTGAAGGCTGTCTGTTGTATCACAATTTCTTTTTTCATGTTGAAAGTAATATTGGGTATTTTGTTTTTTTAGGTTTTCATTTTCGTTTAGATTGGGTGAAAAAAATCGTAGATTTCTTTTAAGGCTTTGGGTTCCTTGGATGCTACTGATAGAATGTTCCTCCATTCCTTTTTAATTTATATTAGAAAAAATGAGTTTGGAATATAGAAAAGAAATGGTAATATTGATTTGGGTTTTATCAGTTCACATGCTTGACTAGATGTTCAATTGTGTGACAGTAATTTTTTCGTTTTCTAGAAGTAACTCTTCATGGATAATTGGGCTATAATTTTGTTACCTTGCGTATATTCCTTTCTTCTTGAAAACTCATGATTATAGTTTTATCCGTATATTTCGTAAAATTTCAGCAGGCTTTTTTTTTTTCTAGAACAGAGCTTTCTAAGCTTGATTTCAGGAAATTGACTAGTATGTCAGGCATCCTTTTGTTCTAGGGTTCACTTTTCTAAGATTGTAGCTAAACAGGATATGGAAATTGACAGTCAGTTTGACAGTTTTTTTTCTTTTTTTGTGTGTATGCGCAATTTGAAGATGTGCATCTCTATGTCAGTTGATATGGTTATATGTTTCATCGAGTATTTTTGTCTTATATTTTGTTCAGGTTGGAGAAGACTTGAGTGAAGGTGAGGCAAAGGTGTTAATGCAGTATGGTTGGGTCCCGAATACTGGTTTGGGAACAATGCTCAAATACTGTGACAGAGTTGTCCATGATCGAAAAAATGAGAACGACAGCTCGGAATGGAGATCAAAAATAGGAAAGCTGCTAATAGATGCATATAACGGTGGAATTATTGTCTCTGCTAGTCTTGTTGAGGATGTGAATGAACAGTGAGCAAACACAGATTAAAATGGAACTTTGATTAGAGATTTGATCCCCAGAACACAATATTTATCATGGCACAAAGAAAATTTTCCATCAGCCAGTGACAGAAGAGGTCAAACCCCAGTTTTCGTGTTCTTTTCTTAGAATAGGAAAATTCTATTTGACAATTACTTCCATGTATTTAGCTAGGTAAGGTAGGAAGTTGTGAATCCTCCAGTTTTCTTCTGTATGCTCTGCCTTCATGTAGTTTTTTCTTTAATTTTAGTTCTTTGGTAAAGTTCAGATGCAAGATATTTGGAGTAGACAAAGACACACACACATACACACAAACACATTAGAGTCTGTTCAGAAACACAAATCTTCCTGTTTATACTTTTAATATAAGTTCACATGTTGACTTGCAAATGTTGTTCATAATGTTGTCTTGCTTTCAGGATTTCCCGAACACTCCACTCCCTATGCTTTTCTAGGATATGCTAGTGGTGGTGGATAGGGAGATTTTAGGGTTTCCAAATAGTCTTTTGTTTGGTATTCATGTGCAAATCTCTAAAACCAAATATGCATCGCAATGCAAACATGCAACTGCCTCAGATTTTTTCCTAGTTCTACACACTTGATAAGATAGAATCAGTGATTCTTGGATGGGGTCATTAAATTGGATCAGGTGGGTTTTGGAAACGGACTTGTGATTGAACCGGTCTGACCAAAAGTTCTTAATTTTTTTTTAATTAATATAAAATATTAAAACTTTATAAAATATGGTTCAGTCGGTTTTTTTAGTTTGATTCAATAGGTTTATACCAATTCGCGAATCAATTGAGCTTTTGTCTCTCTTTAAATCGTACTTTAATTGATTTTTGGACCGAGAATTTTTAGAAAAAAAGGTCGAAGTTGTTTGGAAAATCAGTTGATTCTTTTCAACAGAACCTGTTTTAAGCAATAAAAATTCGATTATAAAATGTCACATTCACTCTCTTTCACAAGAGTTTTAAGTAGTTAACCTCGCAATTTGGTTATTTATAAAAATTCATCCACGTGGAATTAAAAATTAAAATTACACCTAAGGTCATTCTAAAATAAAATTTAATTTATTTTGATCATTTAAATTTTTTTTTTTCAATTTAGTCTTTCTAATTAAGATAATTATTTGAACTAGTTATTGTCATTTGAAATTCAGTTAAATACTTTTTTTTCTCACTTCTCTCTTTTCCTTAATAACAAAGATCACCAACGAAAAATTAATACAAGGTAAGAATAGGGAAAAAACACAAAGTTAAGAAGCAAACAATGTAAGGGCCCCTTTAGATGGGCAGTGCGTTTACCTACCGTTAGTATAAAAATAATGATGTCGATGAAATTAAATACTATAGCGTGAAATAAAAGAAAACTAAACGTATGACACGGGAAGGAAACGTCCCTCCAAAGTAACCCTAAAAAATGATGTAGAACCTCATTGAAAGCCACCATTTTAATTTGTTTCCTTTGTACATAGGAGGGAACCATCAGCCATTACATTTCACTCTTGAGATAAAAGATTAGTTTATACTTGAAACAAAGGGCACACCAAAAGGACCCACTTGTGGGAGAATAGAGAGGAAAAGCTTGAAAGACCAAGACATATCAGCTATTGCTATATCCAAAATGGAGTAGACTCCGAAACTGTGACTCCTCTTCCTCTGCCATGCTTTTCTACATCAGTGGGTTTTTTTTTTTTTAATGAGCAATGCTAAAGATGATCAAAGCCAGAGAGCAGCAGCTTGTTTTAGAAGATGAACAAGCGTGCCATTGATATGAGAAGCCATGACTATCCATGGTACCCACAAGTTTCCCACCAATGAACACAACAGGAACAGCATATGTTTTGTAATAATTATATAGAGGTCCTTAAGCTTTAATTAAAAGTAAAAAAAGAAAGTGTCACGTGTCGTCACTCAATCGTCTAATTTGTCACGGGTGTGTTTTTAAAAATAATGTTCAATAAACAATCAAACATATGTTTTGAAATTAATAATAACATATAAGGGAACCTAACAAGTGGCTCAAGTGGAAAGGAAATATTGTTCATCTTAGGGGTTTCGGATTCGAGCGCCTATGTGTGTAAGGTGTGTGTGCGTTGTTAAAAGGTTAAGAAAGTATGAACAGATATTATCATCTAATCATATGAGTATATTAAAAAAATAATAACATATAGGGTAAACTACATAAATTATTGCATGCATTCTATTTTGGTCATTGAACTTTTAAAATTTCTAATTTAATCATTAAATTATTCGAAATCAAAATATTTGATCATCGAACTTTAACACATATTTGAAATTTGATGGTAGTGTTGATGTGGGCTTTTTTTATTGATCCAATAAAAAATTTAGTCTTTTATTATTGACACATTATATCAATTTGATCCTAATTAAGGGTGAGCAAAATTCGATTCGATTAAAAAAATCGAAAAAAATTTTGAATTTCGAGTTATTCGAGTAAACTTGAATTTTTTTCGAATTTCAAGTTCGAATCAAGTTGAGTTTTCGAATTCGAATAACTCAAATAATTCGAATAAACCGAATATCAAACTATAATATTTTACATTTTTACCCCAAACCTCTAAACTTTTTTACTTTTCCCCCAAAACATTTACTCTCCCCCCATCCCACCCCCCATCTACCCCAAACCCATTTCCTCCAATTTTTTTTTGAATATTTTCTCTCCAAAATTGTACTCCTTCCATTTACTTTATTTTATTATCCAAAAACCATGAAAACTTTTTATTTTCCTCCAAAATTTTTACTCTCTCCCACTTTTCCCTCAAAACTTTTATTCCCCTTCCATGTCACCCCTCATCTATTCAAAACCCATTCCCCTCCCCCAATTTTTTTAAATATTTTTTCACCAAAATTTTACTCCCAAAAATTTTTATTTTCTCCTTAAATTTTTACTTCTTAACCTTTACCCCCAAATCAAAAATCAAAATCACCCAAAAAAATTCTTAAACCTAAATAGTAATATTTTATATTAGGGTTTGACCCTTGTAGATATTTTTTTTTGGAGAAATATTTGGAATTTATGCATCCCTCATAAAGGGCGTATCTTCCTGTGGAGGATGGGGCATGAGCTTCTGTCGACCAACGTTAAGATTGCCTCGATTAATCAGGATTTCGACTGTACTTGTCTTAGGTGTTGCGCTATTGATGAAACTTTGATACATGCTTTTAGGGATTGTACAAAGACTCGGAGTATCCTCATGCATGGCGGATTGGATAACAAGTTGCTTTACTCTATGTAGATGAATGGCCTTGATTGGTTGGAGGGAGCCATGAGATTGTTGGATAGTAAGGCATTTGAATGTCTAATTATGGCTCTCTGGAACATATGGAACTCCAGAAATAACTTTGTTTTTTGCAACTTAGATGAGGACCCGAAGATCATTTGGGATAGGGCTGTTGCGTTTTGCCAGGAATTTCGTCTCCATAATTTGTCTCTCCCTCCTATGCTGCCAAAGCCTACCAGGGATAAAAAGTGGTCAAAACCTCCTCCAGGAACTATTAAAATTAATATTGATGCGGCCTGGGATAATGGCAAAGCGGGTATAGGTATTCTGGGCCGACACAACGATGGTTTCGTGGTTGGTGGCTCGATTGTGTTTAAGGAAATATTGTTAATGCCTGCTGGGCTGAAGCCGAGGCTATAAGTCTTGGAGTTGACTAGACAAAAGGGATTAATTGCTCTAATTTCATTATTGAGGGTGATTGTGCAGGTGTTATAAATCAGATCCTCAAAGATGAGGAGGACGTCACTACTATGGGCTATGTTTTACCCGATATAAAAACACAAATGAAGAGATGTAATAGCTGTTGTTTAAAGTGGTGTCCGCGTATTTGTAATAAACCTGCGGGTAGGTTAAGTGAATTGGATTTGGCCAATAGTTGTAATTTTGTCTTTGAGATTTTATTATTCGAGTGAAATTCATAATGATGTAATTTTCGATGCTTATTAATTAAGAGGTAGTGGCCTTCGAACCCTTTTTTTTGTCAGAAAAATAATTTTATTATATCTACTATTTATATTATTAAATTAAGTTTAATATTTTGTACTATTTAATTATTAAATTTTTTTAATCATATTGAATCTTTATATTAAAATTAAATTATTAATGATGCTATAAAATATTCGTATTAAAATTTTATGTTGATATCAATTTCACATTTTATCTTTAAAATAAATTTTATTAAAAAAATACATTTTTACATTTGATATATTTTTTAATTTCAAAATATATAGTTACAATAATTAGAAGATAATTGAAGCAACAAGCAAGCAAAAAAAACTAACTCGTATATAAAATATTAATAAATAAATTATGAGGTGATGAAAATTAATAACAAACTTGATTACGGTGGACAAATTTGATTTTGGTGAGTAACAGTAGTTACAAAAACCCAAAGATATTTTTTTAAATTTAACTCGAACAAATATATTCGATACGAATTCCATCTCATTCGACTCGATTCAAGAAAAATTCAAATCGAGTTAGGATGATAAAATATTATTTGTCAATTCGATTAACTCGAAATTTTTTCATTCGATTCAATTCGATCGAACGTTCACCCCTAATCCTAACTATAAAAAAACAAATTTAACCCTCAATGTTTATAAATTTTATCATTTTAGTTCAAATTTGAAAAAATTCAATAAACTTAGCCCTCAATATTTCCAACACGACAAATTTTAATTTTTAAAAAATTTGTAAATTTAAGAAAACAACAACATTCAAACCTCTATTTCTCTGACCTTTTTTTTTTTTTTTGTAATAACAAGTTGATTCTCCAAAAACTCAACGGCCAATCCCCTTATCCCCAATCTATCCTCCGCTTATTCTTCATGCGCTACTTTTCTATCTAGGCCCATTTGACCCGACAAGTCCACATTGGCCGACTATGACATGCAGGTTCACAAAGTTGGTGTAGCATCCCTACTTATATATATATATATATGTAAATCATTGAATAAATGATTTATAAATAAATAGTAATATAAGAAGTTATGATCGTTTTTAGAGGAAATTGTCAGACATGGAAATATAGAAAATTATTATTAAGAACATGTGGTTAGTTAAAAATTCGTTATCAAGTTTAGAGACTACATTAGATAAGTTGAGAAAGTATAGGAACTAAAGTGCAATTATTCTATTTTTATTTTGATGGAAAGAATTTAATGGCAATCTTACCATTTAAGAAAAAAACAACAAAGAGTTCATGATTTCGTTGATATTTTCATTAAATAAGTATTAAATTTATTTAAAATATAAGTATTTTATTATTATTATTATTATTATTATAAAAGTAAAAGAAAGTTTTCTTCTTTCTTCATTTGTTCTTTGTTTCACGAAACAAAACAGAGGGAAAGAAAAAAATTTCTTTCATCATTTTCCTTCAAATTCAAGTATAAGGTATGATTTTTTTTCAATATTTTCATAGATTTTGAATATTTGAAACTTGTTTTACATATATATACCAATAATTTTTGATTTCATCAAGTATTTTGAAAGTTGCTATTAAAGAACATTGATAGAAGCTTAGGAAATTTAAGTGAAATAGGTATATTTTCTTCATAGAAAATGATTAGAAGAAGAATTCTAGCTTGTTAGAAGTATGAAAAAGAAATGAAATTGGATGGGAAGTTTACTTAGTTTATTTGGCCATGGTGAAGGGGTAGTGGATAAAATTAACTATTTTGAGTAATATTGGTGCTAAATGATAGCTTGTGAAGTAGTGAGTGCTCCGGTGAAGACGAAATTGAAAACGGATAATCGAGTCAAAAGATATGAGAATTTCGGATGAGGAAACTTAATATGTTAACATGATTAACCATATATATTTATGTTTGTTTTTATTAGTGTTAGTATTAAAATGGTTAAATGACATTATTTCGTATTGAATTGCTCTTATTATAGCTAAAAACGAAGTGAGCATCTTGAAGGAGAAAGGCAAAGAGAAAAAGTAAAACGATTGAAACTTCAGTTTGTGCTAATATCTTATTTCCATTACATAAAGCTTTAGAATACTTAGATTATTATGACTAATTATATTAATGTTATTCTTATATTATTTTTATGAGTTTTGAATGATTTAGTTAATATTTACAAAATTATGTATTGAGATGAATATGTTTTCAAATGATTAAATTAACAAATTAATGGTTATGTTTTGAATTTGAGTATTATGATTTTCGATGCTTGAGCAAGAAAATGTTTAATATATTTTTGAATTGGAAGCCTAATTTTACATTAAGAAATATATGATTTGATTATGAAATGAAACTAAAATGAGAATGATATGAAAATAGAATTGAGATGAAACGGATTATGAAACTTGATTTTTATCTCGGTAGACTAAGTTAGACTAGATTAGATATAGTTGGCATGCCATAGAGTCTTTATATCAGAGGATTTTAGATCTCTCCAATTCCCAGATGGTCGAGGAACAAAAGACCAAATTGGTCGGTTTTTATTATTGCCAGTCCTAATTCCCTGACGGTCGTGGACTACTCTGATAGCTATCGTTGCTGAACAACTCAGGGTGGTAGATTGGTGTATCTGGTTATGAGTTTAAATTTTAGCATGAGGTTTAAATTGAAAGAAAAGCAAAAACAAAAGTTGAATATATTTGAATTTCTTTATTGCGTGAATTAAATTGATTATGTGATTTTAAATTTGATTAAAAAGCTTATTTTTATTTATTTATTTATTTTTATCAACTAATCTATATTTAATACTTATGTAATGATTTATTTGATATTAGCACCACTGAGCATAAAAATTGCTTAGCATACGGTTTGTTTATTTTTCCGTGTGTAGGTAGTTAGTTTTGGTAGATCATTTCTACAGCATCTGAAGAACCAAAGATCAGCTCAAGCAAAGTTGGTGAAAATTTTACTTTTTGGTTAATATTAATGGCATATACCTAGGCTTATATATATAATACTGTGTCGTAAACTAAATTTAAATATTTTTGTTATGTTTTCCTTGCTAGTGCTTTATAACTAATATTTTGATAAAATAGTTAAACATAGAAATCTAGTTTATTGGAATGGTTTGAGAAATCAAAGTGTTTAGAATTGATTTGGGAGAGTATTTGAATGTGAATATATTGTGAAATACAAATTTTGCAGGGGGATTTTACGTAAATAAGCAGAAATGTCGTCAAAATTTTTATAAAATAATTTTACCACTACGTTTTCATTTTAAAAAAAATAAATAATAATAGAAAAGTAAGTTGCTTCGGCAATGGAATGTGACATTTTATATTCGGATCCAACAACTGGGTCGAGTATAAGGTGTCACATTTGATCTTGCAGTAAATCGAGGATCACGATTAAAAATAATAGACTTTGGCACACCATGCAATCATACTATCTAAGCTATGTATAATTCTGCAAACTTATCTAATGACCAATCCGTCCTTACTGGTAGAAAATGGGCTGATTTCGTCAATCGATCCACTATAACCCATATGGCATTATGCTTCTTCCGAGTGAGAGGTAAATCATTGACGAAATCCATAGTTATTCTGTCCCTTTTCCACTCGGGAATCGATAAAGGCTGAAGTAGCCCTGTCGGAACTTGATGTTCAGCTTTCACCCTTTGACAAGTTAGATACTTTGTAGCATATTCTGTAATCTCTCTTTTCATATCTGGCCATCAATACAACTCTCGCAAATCTCGATACATTTTGGTACTTCCTAGATGCATAGCATAAGGACTATTATGCACCTACAGAAGTATCTCATTCTTCAATTCAACCTTGTTTGGTACATAAATCCTTCCATGAAATCTTACACCACCATTATCCCCAATATCAAAGTCTCTCGGGCTATTGTGCTAAATTGATCTTCGTTTTTCCATCACCTTATCATCATTTTGCTGAGCCTCTCTAATCTACTCAATTAACTGCAGCTTCACTTTCAATTCAACTAATAATGCACCATCATCACAAACACTCAACTGTGCAAACATTGATCTAAAACCAACAAGGGATTTTCGGCTCAAAGCATCAGCAACAACATTTTCTTTACCTGGATGATAATCAATCACACAATCGTAATCTTTTAACAATTCTATCCAATGACGTTGTCTCAAGTTCAATTCTTTCTGGATGAGAAGATATTTCAAGCTTTTGTGATTTGTGTAGATGTAGCACTTTTCACCATGTAAATAGTGTCTCCAGATCTTTAATGCAAAAACCATTGTTGCCAATTCTAAATCATGCGTTGGATAGTAACGTTCATATGTTCTTCGTTGTCATGAAGCATATGTAATCACTTTTCTATCTTGCATCAAAACACAACTAAGACCATTAAGTGAAGCATCACTATATACCACAAACTCCTTTCCTGATTCTGGAAGCGTTAACATTGGAGCCTCTGTCAACAATTTCTTAATTGTATTAAAGCTTTCCTGGCATCGCTCATCCCATTTGAATGGTACATTCTTTTGAAGTATTCGGGTTAGGGGCAAAGCTATCTTTGAAAATCTTTCAACGAATCTCCTATGGTATCCCGCTAATCCTAAAAAGCTATGAATTTCTGAAACATTCTTCGGTTGTTTCCATTCCAGAATGGCCTCAACTTTCTTCGGATCTACACAAATACCTTCGACCGAGACTATATGTCCAAGGAACACTACTTCAGATAACCAAAACTCACATTTGCTAAGTTTCCCATAAAGTTACTTTTCTCGTAATTTCTGCAACACAACCCTTAAATGTTGATCATGCTCTTTCTTAGTCTTTGAATAAATTAAAATATCATTAATAAACACCACTACAAACTGATCTAAATATGGCTAAAAAATATGATTCATGAGATCCATAAATGCTGCAGGAGTATTAGTCAACCTAAAAGGCATCACCATAAATTCATAATGTCCATATATGGTTCGAAAAGTAGTCTTCGGTATATCACTTTCTTTCACCTTCAATTGGTAATAGCCAGATCTTAGATCAATCTTAGAGAACACTGTTGCGCCTTTCAATTGATCAAATAAATCATCAATACGAGGCAAAGGATATTTATTCTTTATTGTCATCTTGTTTAATTGACGATAATCGACACACAACTATAACGAACCATCTTTCTTCTTTACAAACAACACTAGTGCACCCCAAGGTGATAAGCTGGGTCGTATAAAGCCTCGATCTAATAAATCTTGCAACTGTACTTTCAAGTCTTTCAACTCTTTTGGTGACATGCGATAAGGGGCAATAGATATTGGAGTAGTTCTTGGATAGACTTCAATTGCAAACTCCACCTCTCGGTTAGGCGAAAGTCCTGGTAAATCTTCAGGAAACACATTTGGAAATTCACACACTGTATAGATTTCCTCCAATTTCAGACTTTTTGCAGTCGAATTCATAACATAAGCAATAAACGATTCACAACCCTAATTAATCAACTTATCTGCCTTTATTGCTGAGATAATTCGGGCAAGACCAACTGGTTTCATACCTTTCACTTCCATCCCTTCATCATTTGAATCTTGTATCAATAGGACACTGCTTACATACTTGATTTACTATCACTGAATGTCCCATCGAATTTGTAACATTAATTCTAACCTCAGATATCTCAACTATTAGTTTCTCGGTATTAATCAACCTAGTTCTCATGTATGAATGTGTAGAACCTGGATCTATCAATGCATGAATAAATACAAAAAATAGAGAAAAAATACCAGAAATAACATCGATGGCATCACCTTCATCTTTGGTCCTGATAGTATAAACTCTGACAAGAATGGTAGCTTCTGCACGACTCACAAATGAATCAGTAACTCTCTTTTGACTGCCTTTGCTATTGGCACCACCTCGAGTACTGTCACGACTTTGAGCTATAGAAGTTGATTGCTGAGATGACACAGAAGTAACACCAACCAACTTCGGACAATCCCGAACATAATGCTCTATCGAACTACATCTAATACATTCTCCGATCTTACGCCAGCAATCTCCTTTATGACTCTTTCCACATTAATCACACTGAGGTATCCAAACAGTACGACCAGGACGATCTGTTCTGGCTATTAGAGTAGATGACTGTCTAGATCGGCTTTTGCTATCAGCACCAATTTGAAGTGAAGTAGATCTCCCTTGACTTTTGAAATATCTAGCTCGTTTAGAAGGTGGCTGTGAGCTAGAACTAATCTGCCTTTTTCCTTAAGCTTTATCATCCACTTTCTCTTTATCTAACCCCATTGCTTGCTCTACCATTTTGACTCTTTCAACCATATCAGCAATCTCTATAATCCTATGAGAAGCCAATTGAACTTTAATCTCACCTCTCAATCCCTGACGGAAGCGTTTGCAGTTAGCTTCATCAGTAAGAACCAATTTTGGAGCATATTTGGACAGACGAAAAAAATTCTCGTTCATAGTCACTAATGTTCATCTTACCTAGTTTCAGCTCAATAAACTCATTCTTCCTTTCTTCTAGGTACAATTCTCCAACATACCTTTTGTTAAACTCAGTTTGAAACAACTTCCAATTAATCTGATCTACTCGATGAGAACGAACCACTGTTCTCCACCAATGGAAGACAACTCCTTGCAGTAGAGACACAACACACTTCAAACACTCAATTGAGATGCATTCTAATTGTTCGAATATCCTTTCAACTGATTCTAACCATTCTTTAGCAATAGAAGGATTAACACCTCTCACACCTCTAAACTTAGTGGCCCCATGCTTTCTTACTTCTTTAATCAAAGACTTTTTCTGTCTAGCAGGAGGTGCAGGCTGAGATGCAATACCAACAACTCTCTGTAATAAATCAGCAACAATACGCAATAATGGATCATCACTTTAAGAGATTGTCTCTGTCCTGAAGTTCTTGGGGATTGATGAACACTAGTTCCCTTTTCACCAGGTGGATTGGGTCTATTTTCATCTTCTATTTCTCGTTCCATACTATCTTTCGATTCCTCGGACATATTACTATACATAATTTCAAACAAAGCAATTTCAGCATTCGATTTCAGCTCAAACTAAATATTTAATGATGGCATGTACACTAAACTTAACTATACATAATATATCAAAATTTTACTCATACGGTATCAAATTCAAATAGCTCTGATACCACTCAAATGTGACATCTTTTACTCGACTCAATTGTTGGATCTGAATATAAGGTGTCACAGTTGGCGAAAACAGATATATGGCAACAGTAGGCTACCTTTTCAAGCGTGTGAAAGACGAGTGCTTTAGCACCAATACAAAATCCTTTCTCTTGATCCTCGACCCTTTGGTCAAAACCTTATTTCATTTAGAGAAGGCCTCACATGCAAGGACATGTTTGATTTGTTCATCATGTGCCTCCACAAAATCGAAAGGATCGAGGAGTCGCTGCATATGGTTCAAACTATAATGGGAAATGGTGGGTTGAATGCCACCATCTTTCTTCCGATCATGAACGTGTTGACAAAGAAGATAGAGGAGGTGTGGCTACTGGCGGCTTTGATGAGTCATCGAAGTTTCATATCAGACTTGATTGCATATAATTGTTTTTACTAATAGTTAGGGGTGTTCATCTGGTTAATCGACCCGAACTACCATTGACCGAATTAAACAACCCCATTAAATATTTAACCGTTAATTAAACCAAATTTTTTTCAAAAAAAAGTAACCAAACTAAATTTTTTTTGTTAATTCGGTCGGTTAACCGAATTAATCGAACATTATATATTTTTTATTTTTTGTTAAAATAAGTATAAAAAATTACTCGAATTACCAAAATTAATCGAATTAAAAAATTAATCGAATTAAAGTATTGAATCACTACATAATTAAAAACACTATATAAGTCTTGAAATTAAAACATAATTAAAATGTAAGTCTTTAATATTCCCCATTTGTATCCATTTTTTTCTCTCCAAAAGACCTCTATTTGCATTATACCTACCAAAAATATGTGTGAAAAATGAGCATATAATAGAAATATATGCATTTAAAAAATCAACTAATATAAACAAATGAATATATGCATTTATTAAGTTATTTGTAATTTTTAGGATTGGGTTGGGTACTTGGATATATATATATTGGATTGGGTCTATATTGGGTTTATATTGGATTTGGTTTGGATGGGTAGTAGGTTAATATTTATATATTATAATATTATTTATTAATTCGGTTAATTCGATTAACCGATCGGTTTCGAACCAAATTAACCGTTAACCGAAAATCTAAAAAATTATTAATTGATCCCAGACCAAATTTATTCGGTTAACCAACCGATTAATCGAATTCGGTCGATTAATTTTCAGGTAAAGCTAGAGTTGTCTGTGGGTCAGGTTCGGGTCGAGCTTAGAGAAAGAGGTTTCTAAATATTTTCTCTGCTTAAGCCCAATCTGAAATTTGGGCCTGGCATCTTATACAAGTTCGGCCCTTTTTAAATATGGGTAATTCGGGCCTATTCCAGGCCAACCCAACAATAAGTAATTTGACAGCAATGGTTGTTGATTTTTATGAGAAAATAAAATAGCATCTAGGAGGAAAAGTAACAGCTTATATTAATTACTAAAGCAAAAATAAAGGAATGCTTTGTTTATTCTTATCTAATTTTAATTGCTGATTTCACTTAAAAATCCTGCAACAGACTTCACCCAAGGAGAATAGCGGAGAAGACAGCTGCCTTACGGAATTTGACGGCAAATTATGAAAAACAGCTCTAGGTTAGAAATGAGGTTTTAGACTTTTACGAGTTATTTGGGTTTGGGTTTTTTTAGGATAAATTTGGACTTCAAATTAAAAATATTTTGGATTTGGGTTGGATTTTATATATTAAAAATTGATAATATAATAAATAATACTTATAATATATTTTACATGTATCTGAGTCGGGTTGAGTTAAGCTTGGGCTTCAAAAATTCTATCAAAAGACTGGTCCAATTAAAAAATAGGTTTACATTTTTGCTCGAGTCAATTTTTCAAGTTTGGTCTACTTGTCCAAATTATCTCAGATTTCGAATAGATTTTTAGGCTTGGACGAGTAATACAATCCTTGGTCAACTCTACCGACAGAGTATTGTTTGGAGTGTAAGTTGACAAAGATGAGCACAATGGAGAAATAGAGGTTGACGTATTGGTTTTTATTTTAAATTTACAAAATTTTTAAAATTTAAAGTTTGTTATTTTGTAAATGTTAATAGTTAAATTTATTGAAATATTTGGAATTTGGATTAAATTGATAAATTTTGTAAATATTGAGGGTTAAATTTCTTAAATTTTTTATATTTAAGGTCAAATTGATAGAATATGTAAACATTAGAGGGCTGAATTTGTTATTAGACCAATAAAAAATATTTGAGGGCTACATTTGTCATTAGACAAATAAAAAAAGCCCGTGTCAGCACTTCCGTCAAATTTAAAACAGTTGTTAACATTCAATGACGAATTTTTTTATTTTTATTTTGAGTAGATAGTGACTAAATCAAAAAAAAAAAAATTCAGTGACCAAAATAGAACATGGGCAATAGTTTAAAGACTATTTATGTTCTTTACCCTAACATGTATGCAATATGTATGAAATTAAAAAAATTAGTTTAAATTGTGAGTAAAAATAAATTTAAATAGGTAAATCCAATAAACAACGAAACATATAGTTAAAAATTAATAATAATAATATAAACACAATATGCACAAAAATAAAATAAAATAAAATAATTTAAATTGTGAGTGAAAATAAATTTAAATAGGTAAATACAAGTGATTAAAAAATATTAATTGCACACCAATTACTTTCTAATTTATATTACATTTTTTTACGTTACTTTAAGATGTCATCATGTTAGGAAACATTATTTAACATGTTATCAAAATATCAAAATCCTATCTCATGTTGGTGAAATAAAAATTTAATATTAAAAATAGAGTTATAGAAAATTTATTTAATAATTGAATCATTAGTGTAACTTGCTTAAAAAAATAACTCTCATCAAGTTTGAGTTGATGCCATGGGTGAAATAGTTTGAGGAATGGTATTAAAATGTATTTAAAAATTTGAAACAAAGCTTAATTTAAAATATGCAAATTTGGTATAGTAATTTAATCAATTGAGTTAGTGTAACGAACTTAACTCGTAACATCAAATTTGGTAAAAGACTAGAAATGAATTGGTGTTATTTAACTCGTGACACCAAATTCAATAAAGCACTTAATATTAATAGAGAAGTAAAGATATATAAACAATGAAAGTGAAATAATATGTGCAATAACATTGAAATGTATAAAAAAAAACAAAATAAATTTTAGATTGTGGTGATAATTTTTTTTTTTTAAAATGTTAATTGCATAGGTTCCAATTATTACCATATGTAAATTTTTTATTAGTTTTATTAAAAAAATAAAAAGATACAATACACTCACAATAATATAGTGACTTAATATATTGATTGACCCCTGAGCTTGACTGCTTTTCTCACATTATACACTGAATTATTTTTGGATCATATCAATCCCTAAAATTGACAACCGTTACCTACATTAATCCTTGAGGCTTACTCGATTTACTTTTTAAAAATTTAGTGACATGGATCAATATCATTGTAATCCGTGTTATTTATTTATCTATATATTCATAAACATATAAATGTTATGAATATTATTAAATAGATGTTCAACCTTTCATCTCTTTTGACTTTTAACTTTCCAGCTTCTTTAACCTTTCATATTCTTGTAACTACTTTTTCTTATTTATGTATTAGAATATGAAGAGTTGAATCTTCCTATATATATAGGAGTATGCTATTTGTAAATTAGTGGAAGATATAGAATGCAATACAAATTCTCATATTCTCATATTCATCCTTTATCTGTTATTTTTGTTTATAACACGTTATCTGCATGAGCTTACTCGATAGTATTCAATATTTTTTGGAGAACAAATAATCTAGACGTACAACGTTCTTGTTGAAGCAACAATGTTAAGGTATGTGAATTTCTCTGTGTTCTTGAAAGATTTTGAGATTTCAATATTCTTAATGAAAAAAAAGTTAAAATGATACTCATTTTTTTCTCGTATTTATGTTTTATATATTCCATGATATGTTTGTTTATGATCTAAGGCTTTGAATAAGATTGACGTATCAACAACTTGAATATTTTTTAGTTAAATATGTATATATTTCATAACATATGACATTGACATGATTAAAAATAAAATAATCATTTTTAAAAAAAAATTATTTTATTTGGTGACCTTTACCAAATGTACTACGTTGCCTATTAGATTATTATTTTTGACACTAGAAGCTCATGTTTAATATTTGGATATATCGCATGAAAAACTTAGAAAAAAAAGTTAAATATACTTGTACTGAATATATATCCAGATGCATATGATATAGTTTATGGCTATTTGTTTCTTTTCGAATGAAATTTTCTATGGAAACCTTGATTATAGTAAATAAAATAATGTGATGTCTCTAGCTAATATTCCATAAAACATTTTTTGGAGTATTCTATTGTTATGTTGATTAAATTGTAAGGTTGACCTTAGTTATCATAAGATTTTAATAGATCTAGATGATCATATTTCTATACTTAAATTTGAATAGACATGAATAATAGTGCTTTCTCGCTTTAGTTGTTAGCTTAGAATATATAACTTGACACGAATAATTATGAGAAAATTACCATTGTGAAAGTTCAATGATTATCATATACATGAAGAATTAAAAGCGTGAAACATCTAACCGTGAAAGATCCTCTTGATTCTTGAATGATGTAATAATTTGAAAGAATGATTTTACCATTAGAAAACGATAATACTCTCTAAAGCTTGCTATGATTGAAATATCTTATGTGCTCCTGTAGCAGCAATATTGTGAAAAAAGCTTTAAAAAGTATTTTGGAACGATCTCATGCCTTTTAGTGAAAAAGACTTCATTCCCTGAAGTGAATGTTACAACACATAACAACTATGAAAAATCAAAATATAGAAATCGTGGTTGTCATTGTAATTAAGGATGTGGTTGGAGACAGACTAATAATTGTTATCATAGTGGTTATAATAGTGATAGTTCTAACCCCTAGAAAAAAGAAGAATAAGGAAAATCAAGGAAATGAAGGTTAAAAATATTTGAAGGTTATTGAAAATTCATGCTACCAATGTTGTATGAGAATGCATTGGTCACATACCTGTAGTATGTTTAAGCATCTAATAAAATTTTATCAAAGCATCCATTAAAAAAAACGGAAACAATATTGAGACAAATTTTGTCCAAAATGATGAAATGGAGGATAATTTTTTCGGAAAAAGATGAAAATTTTCAGTATGATGCTAAAGTTGGCCATGCATACAAGGATGATTAATATGTTTTTAGTTTGTGTCAAAATTTTGTTGAGATCTAAGCATTGAAATTTAATTGTTTGATTTAAAAATCATTAGAATCAATGTCTATTTGATATTTGCTTGGGGATAATCTCTTTCTCTTCATTACAAAGGATGCTTATAATCACTACTTCTCATCCATGGTAACCTAAGTTAGTCTAATAAACTTCTTTTGAAATTTGATTTGATTTTTATTAAGAAGTTTAATTTATATAATTTTCTATCCATAATTCTATGAATTTTTAAATCTCTTCACGTATTTAGTTATCGGGATTTTTATGTGGAGATAAATGTTTTTATTTTTATTGGCTCATTTTAAATAGAATTGATTGGTTTAATTTTGATTTTGATTAAGATATATGATTATTGTGGAATGGGAGTAAAAGTACTTGTCATGAATTTTGAGATATTCACCTTGTTTGGATAGTTTCATAATTGAGGTGAAGATTATAAAATGTTTATGTTTAAACCTTTATAGTTGTAAAGTTACTTTAATATGACATTATAATATTTTTCATTTTATTGTGTTTTGATATATATAAAAATATATATTGTCTAACCATAGTGATTTATTAGTAATATGAATTTATTATTTATTATGTTTAATATATGTTTTATTTATACCTATTCATTTTATTTTTATATGAATAAATTAAGTATTCATTAAGGATATATAATAAAATGATTGCATGCTCCTAAAGAGCTAATATTGAATCAAACTGTAAAAAGCTCTTGAGAGCTAATATTTTACCTCCTTGAGATGCAAAATTTTGTAAAACATAAGATTATTTTTCCGATCAAGAAGATATATGTTGAAGGAAAATTTTTTATGTTTTACAAAATCATGGATAGAAATGACATGAGATACTCATGTTTTTGTATTATAAATATTCCCAGAAGGAATACATCACACTTATATGAATGACATATGAGATAGTGAAAAGAAGTTCATAGTGTTGGTATGACCGGTAGACCATCTCGAGTCAATGTTGACGCAAAATAATTTGATGAAATTTTATATGAGTTTATTGAAGAATTAGAAGTTATATTTTAATAATTTTCATCATACTAGTTATTTGGACAACATATTGATCTAACACCAGCTAAAGTTAGGGATCGGTTGCATTTTTCAATGATAACCAAATAATATACGAGCTCATGTATCACATGTGTGCAACCCGAAGTTTGTCATACTATTTCTTGAAATAATTTGATTGTGCACAATCTTTATAGAATGCAATTTGTGCTAACAACGCTGGTGAATTATATCCCTAGCATGATTTTCGTAATATTAACTGGGATAATTTTAAGTTGTCTATTGCCTATATATGTTATATTTAATGGTTAGCAAAACTATGCCTCCATTTAGTTTCTTAACCATTAATATAAAAATTATTTTACAATAAGCATGTAATTTTATTTGCATCAAGCCAACATATAAGAAATATTTGTCTCGTGAGAATTGACTTTCATTTATAAGTCAATGGATTCCATCTAAGAATATATGGATGTGCAATATCTATTTCATATTCCGCCATAATGCACTAAGATGGATCATCTAACATGAAGTTGAGAAATTTTAGAATTTTCATTAGATATTGAAGGGAGATATATTTGTAATTTTGAAAAAAAAAGTATTGTTATGTTGTAAATTTTCTTGACATTAAAAGGAGACAAATTAATTAAATAATTATATCATAATTTTTCTTTTATGATCCTCACTAATATTATGTGCACAAAGTTTGAAGGATAAAAATTATTTGTTAGATATGTTTAGTGATAACATTTAGAGATTCCATATACTAGTTGATACATATACGAGCTAAAATGCTCCAAATAATTATATATCCCAAAAGGAAAATGTGATAAAAAATAAGTCTTGAGCATGCTAAAAGCATGACAAGCTAGTCGACTCCATAAAACAAAAAAATTATTGAAAAAAAGGAAAAAGAAATGAAGACGGTCACATACTAAAAGGAGGCGAGTACTCCTGAAGAGGCCCAAGACATAACTTTTGATAAAATCCTAAAAGAGGTTCAGGTACCTGAAATTATGAATATAATGAGATATTTCAATTAGTTATGTCATAACTAAATATGATGGAGTTGAAAAAAAATGAAATTGTTGTTGACAACGATAATATACGTAGAACACTTCAATATTATGGAAAAGTGAGGATCTTGAATGAAAATATACTTGAAAGCATTGAGATGAGAACAAGTCATCAAAAATAAAAAAGTGTTTCTATTATAACTTATGAAATGTATCTCGGACAAGAAGTCCAAACACCCGAAAGGTGTAAAGCCAAGAGGAGTACATGTTAGCATAATAGCGGAAAAAAATACAAATCATAATATATAGAATTGACATGTAACAAGAATGGTCACAAGACACCTGATATTGATTATGAAGAGACATACTCTCCTGTGGTGGATGCAACTACTTTTAGGTTCTTGATTAGTCTGGCAATAAGAGAAGAGCTTGATTTACGCCTAATGGATGTAGTTACAGCCTATTTATATGGCCACTTGATAATAACATTTACATAAAACTCCCAGAAGGTTTTAATCCGCCATAAGCGGCTAATTCAGGTTCTCGAGAACATTACTCAATCAAATTAAACATATCCTTTTATGGATTGAAACAATTTGGGTGCATGTGGTATAATCGTCTTAGTGAATACTTATTGAGGGACGACTATAAGTGGTATAATCGTCTTAGTGAATACTTATTGAGGGACGACTATAAGAATGATCCCATTTCTCCGTACATTTTTATAAAGATGTTTGGATTAGAATTTGTTATAATTGTTGTGCATGTTGATAATTTAAATATCACTGAGACTCCTGAAGAGAATTTAGTGATAATAGAGTTCTTAAAGAAAGAACTTGAAATGAAAGACCTTGGAAAGACAAGATTTTGTCTAGGGTTAGGATTACAAATTGAGCACTTAAAGAATGTAATCCTTATGCATCAAACAACATATATAGAAAAACTGCTAAGAAGATTTTACATGCATAATGCACATCCGTTGAGCACCCCAATGGTTGTTAGGTCACTTGAAGTAAATAAAGACCCTTTTCTATCCTCGGGAAAATGATGAAGATTTTCTTGGTCCTGAAGTACCATATTTAAGTGCTATTGGTACATTGATATATCTTGCTAGTCATACAAGACTTGATAGATCATTTGCTATCAATTTATTTGCAAGATTTAGCTCTTGTCCAACCCGAAGACATTGGAATGGAGTTAAGTATGTTTTTTGTTATCTTCAAGGTACAAGATATATGAGTTCATTTTTTCCTAACCTACCCAAAACAGAATTAGTTGGTTTTGCAGATGCAGGGTACTTATCTGATAATGCTCGATCACAAACTAGTTATGTTTTCACATATGGTGGTACTGTAATTTTTTAGCGCTCTATGAAACAAACAATTATTGCTACACTTGAGACATTAATTTTTAACATTAGATTTCGTTGTTTCAAAGATCTTAAGTAATGGTTACATGAGGGGGAGTAAATTCACACTATATATATATGGTTATGATATACTATGTATCAAAGGATTATGTACTCTTTTTCCTTCACTAGGTTTTTGTCCTACAGGGTTTTTCCTAGTAAGGTTTTTAATGAGGCATATCCTTTATACAATGAACATCCAAGGGGGAGTTTTATGAATATTATTAGATAGATGTTCAACCTTTCATCTCCCTTGACCTTTAACCTTCCATCTTCTTTAACCTTTCATATTCTTGTAACTACTTTTTCCTATTTATGTATTAGAATATGAAGAGTTGAATCTCCTATTTATATAGAGGAGTATGCTACTTGTAAATTAGTGGAAGATATAGAATGAAATACAAATTCTCATATTCTCATATCCATCCTTTATCTATTATTTTTGTTTATAAAAATAAAAATGTTTTTATTGAATTTTTGTTCTTGCGTTACAAATATTTGGTTTTCTTCTTCTAGACTCTCCCTCCTATTTCTCCTATCTCTCTCAAACACTTCATCAGTATCAATTTTTGGGGAATTTTTTTTTACTTTATTCTGAAATTTGCTTTAGATTTCTTTTTTTCCTCTATGGGTTGTTCAAATCCAAATATTGAAAAACACTACCCAAAAAAAATCAAGAAAACCCAAATTGACTTCGCCTGCGCATCCATGTCTCATTTTCATTACTCCATTACACCACAGTAAATGGAAAGTACCCATTTTATGATAGTAAAGAATTGTCTCTACACTAATTGATATTGATTTAGTTTCTTTTTTACTCGACATCTTTTTGTGCTTGGAAAAAGCAATATAAGAAATAACTTTAGTTGAAGCCATGAGATGGGATGGAAAAGTGGTGGCTTTTCATGAATAAAAAATAGAAAGAAAAGCTAAATTGAGGGAAAATAATGTTATGATTCAAATTTCTAAGAGGAAAAGAGTAGAAGAAGAAGAGTAGAGAAAGAAGAAAAAAGTCTGAATTCAGAGAAAAGAGAGAAAAGGAAACTTATATGTATTTTCATAACCAACAACACCCCCTCCAATGATACAAAAAAGGAAGGAGTAACGACTAATACAAGTTGTCATGTTATCAACCAATGATCGTCCAAAATTGACTGTTTCACTAATAGCTAAAACATAAACTGACACGCAATGTTTCGACCAAACTATTATTACCTTAAACGTAACATTTAGCTAATTACACTTAAAAGCAGAGTTAAAACATAATTAATAACTTTTTAAATGGCAACAATAGCTAACTAATTATCCCATAATAATACACTCCCCCGAATGAGATCCTTATCCTCAAGGATTAAAGAGCGGATATAATTGATGAAGGTCACTCCAACTCTCTCAAGTAGAATTTTCAAGAAAGGTATCGGCCCATTCCAGAAGTACTTTAGTAACAATTAAGTTCCCCCTTTTAACCATTCGACGATCCAAGATTCAAATTGGTTATTTGAGCATGGAACTATCTATATTTGTAGTTGGCAAGACAATAGAAGTAACATCTGAACCCACATGTTTCTTAAGTTGCGAGATATAGAAGGTGTATTTTAGCAATAGCAAGTAGAGTCAACTTGTAGGCAACTTCACCAACCCGAGCCTCCACAGAGAAGGGACCAAAATATGTTGGAGCAAGTTTTTGATTTTGAAACTACCTCAAAGAGTGTTGTCTGTACGATTGTAACTTGACATACGTACGATCCCCCACCTCAAATTCTTTATCAGATCTCTTTCTATCAACTATTTACTTCATTCGTTCTTGGGATCTCTTAAGATGAAATCGTAACATATTTCTCACAACTTTCCTATGCTGCAAACTTCGATCTACCTCAGCCACTCAAGACACTCCTACAAGGTATGGTAAGTGAACTAGTGGCTCTTGTCCATAAAAGGCCTCATATGGGGACATGTGAATTGAGAATGATAAGTGGTATTGTACCACAATTCAGCTAAGGACAACCAAGCAACCCATTCAAAAGGTTTCTCACCAGACATACACCTTAGGTAACTTTCTAAGAACTTGTTGAGAGCTTCAATTTGACTATCTGTTTGTGGGTGATATGCCATAGATAAATGCAGTTGTGTACCTAAGTGTTTGAACAACTCCTACCCAAAGTGGCTCAAAACAACTTATCTCTATCCGAAACAATGGATTTAGGGGCACCATGAAGCTTGTAAATTTGTTGGTATACAAAGGCTACTGATGCAGTAGTAAAAGGATGGTGCGATGCCATGAAATAACCATATTTGGTGAATCTATCCATCACTACCAGAATAGTGCTTTTACCTCATGAGACTGGCAATCCTTCCACAAAGTCCATACTTATGTCTGACCAAGCCCACATAGGAATTGGCAAAGGCTGTAGTAGTCCAGGATAAGCTAAGGTATCTTCCTTACACCTTTGTCAAACTAAATATTCACGAGTCCAATTTCAAACATCCTTAGAAAGGTCCTTCGAATATACAATGCTAGCCAATCTATGTCTAGTTGCTTGAGTACCAGTATGACCACCAATGGCTCCCCCATAAAATAGATAAAAAACAGGTACTTTTCAGTGTTGGATTAATGCCCACCACTACTTTTCCTTTCCTTCGAAGAAGAATTCCATCCCAAGAATAGTTAGGATGAGCTTGCTGGTGTGACTGAAGTGTTGAGAAATGTGCCCATATTGTATTAAACATCTAATTGTTTTCTACTTATTTGAATGATGAATAAATAAATAAAGTTAATTTCACATTTCACTATTATGTCTTTTGCATTTTGTCTTTCATATTTTGCATGCATAGCAAAATTGTGACAAGCAAATATTAGCTCACTGATTATCTAAGTTAAAACTAAAGATAAGTGGCATTGTAAGAACGTTTACATTGCGAGAAAGACAACTTACTTCAATAGATAATCTAAATGAGTTCGTAATCTCATAAAAGAATCAAAGTGAGCGTTTAATTCAAATACTGAGAAGGATTATTATGTCGTCTACAACTCCAATTAGGGAGATGACTAGTCTTAGCTATTGGAGCAGTTGATTCCATGGGTAGAGAAACAGATGTATTCATTGGTAGAATGATACATTAGACTAGACCCAAGATGAATTAATTCTAAAACCATTTGTGAATTAATTCACTTGTGATGTTTATATTATGATTTAACTAAATCCTGAGTTAGTTACTAACCATGCATATACAACTCATGTGCTTTGATATAAGTGGAGACTTATGCTCTAAAGATGATCGAGCCTATAGCCGGTATGTTGGGTACATAACTTGTGTATGGTATGGCTTTACCAGCAATAGTGGAATTCATAGTTCAATTAAAGAGTTAATGATATGCTCTCATTGGCATTGTGTGGATTGATAAATATGAAACGTGGACACTGGTTGCTTGTTCTTATTCTCGAACGAGTAATTTATCACAGTCATTTGCTGACAATGATCATATTAATCATTAAGAAGACACAATGGTGACAATGAGATAAAATAGGATTGTATTGAGTGAACGGATTTAACTCAAAAGAATCAAGGATTCATATGAGGGTAACACACACATGACGAGGTCATTGGGCAAAGCAGTTGGATGAATTGCTTTTGTATAGAGTATACAATAAGGAATTTTCAATCTTGGTACTTCTTGTGGACTGACTCCATGATTAAATAATTGCGAATTATCATAATGATGCATCTAGACATAATTGCAATTACTAGAGCCTAATTGTATATGTATGATTGGTCCCTTCGCTAGCTCAACAAAAGCTCGATTGGACTACATTGAATCAGAAGAAAATTCTATGACTTTGAAAATAATTTAATTGAGTCGATTTATTTGATGTGGAATTAAATTAGGCGGTCGTGAGAATTGTTCAACAAGAGAATTTGATTAAAGAATTTTCTTGAAAATTTTATTTGGAAAATCTAAGTGATTTTTAGAAAATTAATTTTGATCAAGTAAAATTATATTAATCAAATTAATTAAAATTAATATGATATTTTGGAAATTAATTTTCAAGTAAAACAATTGACCCAATAGGTAATTGAACTTGTCATATTAACTATTTCAAAAATAATATTACTTTAATAGTATTAAATTAAATTTAATATTTATTTTAATAGTATTTTATTAATTTAATATTAAAGTGACTATCTTAATATTAAATTTAATCTAATATTTATCAAGATAAATATTATGTTAATTTAATATTAAATTGATTAAGTTTAATCATAGTTGAATTCTCTATACTCTCCCTATATAAAGATAGCCTTGGGTCATTATTTTTTTTAAACACACTTGAATTCAAGAGAAAGTTGTAGAGAGAAAATTCTCTGAAGAGATTATTTCAGAAAGTCTGTAGAGATATTTTTTGATTTACAACTTGACCTAAAAGTTTAGAGAAATTGCGAAATTACCCCACTGATAATTTTTGTGAAATTTTTTTTGATTCGAAGCGAGCCCACACTTGACAGATGTGAGCTTGAGGATAGCGAAGAAGGCTATTCAGTAAAAGTGCTCATCCTAGACGAATAAAAAGGGTAATATTTTGATTAAGTATTTATTATTTTAGATATCCGACCAAGATCTTGTTTTGGAAAAAATTTAAAACTCTGTTATCCCTAAATTTATTTTTCACTACGATTTTTAAACTCGTTTTTTCCAACATGAAGGTTTGGGCACAATTTTGAATCTGTGGATCCTGAGTGTATGATTCCAAAATTTGAGCCCAAACATCTGACCAGGTAAGGTCAGCATGACTCGAACACTGAAATAACTGTACCTCCAGCACATGTGGTCTTTGAGACAAGGCATCAGCCATAGTATTTCGAGCGCCTTTCTTATTGATGCAGTCGAAACTAACTAAAAATATGACTAAGGTAAGTGCACCTATCAATTAATAGTATAGTTACAGTGAGCACAGATATCATTCCCACAAGGACTAAAAGTGTAACAACTCGGTTTTCAATGGTGTCGAAAATAGTGATTTCGAGATAAAAAATCTGATGAGTCAAGTCATAAATTTATTTATTTTAATATTTATGATGTCATTAGCATCGTATTAAATTTTAGTTAATAAATTTTATCATTTGGATAATTAATTAAGTGAAAGGATTAAATCGTAAAAAAAGTAAAAGTTGAAGTCTATTAATTAAGGGTACTATAAGCTAATTGAAAGAAACATTAAGGCACTTAAATGGTAATTATGCCTTTGGGGGTATAGATGGACAGTTTAACCTTTTAAATTAGTTGAAATATGAAGGAATGACTTAAGGGTAAAATGGTATTTAGACAAATAATAATTATAAACAAAACCTAAACTAATTTCATCATCTTCATCATTGAAAAAGAAGGAAGAAACCCTAGTTAAGAGATTCAAACATTCGTCCATACTTAATCCACCTATAGGCAAGTGATTTTTCATCTGTTTTTAGTATTTTTTTTATGTTTTTGAGTCCGTATTAGCTTAATCTAGCTAACCCAAAGACTAATTTGTGAATATGTCAAATGTTATAAAATTTACCATTGTTGAATATGCTTGCTCTTGGAAGATTATGGAAGTTTTGGAAGTTTGGTTGATGGATTTGTTGTTTTTGTAAAGTGATTTTTATTAATTTTACGGTTTAAGGACTAAAATGATTAAATGATGAAATTTTGTGCGCTTGGTGTGAAATAATTGGATTGTAAGGACTTGTATGAGGACTATGAATATTCGATTGAGGTGGGTTTAGAAAGAGAATGATTATTGTGCATGTTTTGTGTTTAGGGACTAAATTAAATAAAAGTGAAATGTTAGGGGTAATTTCGTAAATTTTCCAAAAAGGACCATATTTTATTAAATGATTTAATTATATAATTTAATGAGGAAATTGGGTGATTCATTGTGTAAGATCATGATCGCACCACAGATCGAGGAAAAGAGAAATTAGTAGAATAGTCCGTGGAGCTTACTCATAACTGTAATTTAGTTCGGTAAGTTCGTGATGTTAAATTTGTATTTAAATATTATTTTATTTGTACTCTTTGAAATTGTGGCAAACAAAATATAGCACTTGAACTTGTGAAAGATGAGAAAAAAATGGATGAAAGAGATATCAGACATGCGATGGTTGAGGTCTTGCATATGTTACATATTCTCAGTAGCTTGGGTGAGTAGCATCGTGAGTCGGAGAGATGTTGAAATGAATCCTGGATTGGATTACATGGCCCTACGATGATTGAGATTTATACATTAATTGCATATTCTCAATAGCTTGTGTGAGCAGCATTGTTAGGGAACATATAAATAGATACTGTATCGATGGCTGAGGTACCGCATTCATTGCGAGTCCTCATCAACTTGTGTTTGTAGCGTTGTATACTGGAAGAAGGTTGATTCTGATAAGAGTAAATGAAACTCTAGTTATGGCTTGTTGAAGCAAAGTCCTATTCTGGTTTTATTGAGTTATAGACTGTTCAACACATGTTATTTGGTAACTTGTTAAACTCTACGAACTTACTAAGCTATGAAAGCTTACCTATGGAATTATTATTGTTTTGTAGATTCTATTTTGCTGTTTGAAGATCTGATAATCTCGAAGAAATCACACTATCTCGAGAGCTCATTCGATATACTTACATCACCTGGTTATATGACATGTACAAGGATGTTGTTATCTTCTATAGTATTTGATTTTGGATGAGTTGTAAAATGATAATGACTTGGTTGAATGTTGAACTTATGTTTTTATAAGCTTTGTTAATGCTTCAAGTAGACATATATGTATAAGGTACAATGTCTTGTGAAACCATGAATATTTGGTATGTTTTGCTTTCTTTCCATAAGAAATGGTATGTTTTGAGTTGGAAATCAATAGAACTATGAAGATTGTTGATATTTACTTAGTATCTTGATTCGTAAAAATCCTTAAATTATGCTAATACATCTATTCAAGCATAAAAGCAACTGACTCTAAGTTGATTAATAGAAATTTCTTTCTAATTAAAATCCTTGTTGTCGCATTTATTATATCTATGGATCCCTTATTAGATTTGACTCTAATTCGGTAGATTTATGTCGTCCTATTTCTAGGATTGCATGCAACTCCACTCAATTATGCTAGATCTACTCTTAAACAAAGTCTATTATTCCTCTAATTTAAGCACATCAAACAAGAATTAATATCCCAAAAATATTAAATCAAGAATCAAACACACACAATTGAGAACAAGATCTAAGTATTTATTGTGTAAAATCAGAAATCAAATGACAAAATTCATCATAGGGTTCATCTCCCCTAGGTATTTAGAAAATTAGTTCATAATCGCAAATAAAAACATCTTAAAGACAATATAACCACAAGACAAAGAGAAACTCATAATAAAATCAAAAGAAATTAAGAAGAAATCTTCAATCTTGATGGAAATATACTTCAAAGACGGCTTCAATGGTGTCCAAGTTGTTTTCTTGAATAATCTTTGACGGCTTACTCCCCTCTTCTCATATTTGATATTTATACATCTTAGAATGCCTAAAAACCTAAAAATTACGCTTTTTCGCGCGTTTTGGAGTCTAGTTCGTGAAATCCACGTGGCTTGGCATACGCCCGGGTGGTAGCCTGTGTGGCTCACGTGGCTGTGTGTCCAACCCGTGTGGCATGGGTGCAGCTGTGGCTTTTAAAATCTGCTCTTTTTATCCGTTTTTCACTCCTTTCACTCTCAAATGTTCTCCTAAGTATAAAAACATGAATTTAAAGGATTAGGAGCATAAAATTCACCATTTAAATCGAATAATCATCCAAAAACTCATTAAGAATGAGATTAAAACATATTACTTTTAACACTTATAATTTATAAGCAATGGAAAAATCATATCCGATTATCTTGGCCACCCATTTCTATTGATAGGGTGTAATGACCTTGTTGTCTGTCAGAAATCTAAGGCTTTTTTTATCAGTTTTGATTTGGAAATGTCAACCCACTAGGTAAGGGTGCCACTTCATAACTGCCATAATTACTTCCATCATCACCTTATCATAAATCGATAGTACTTGGTGTTTAACACCCAAATCCTTGCTGAAATAGGCTATAGGTCTCCCTTTCTATTGTAACACTGCCCCCACACCTGGACCACTCACATTCCCACTTCCAAGGGACTCCTTTCTTAAGATGACCAATAAGAGGGGCAGCTAAGATCCCATATCCCTTAATAAATCTCCTGTAATACCCTAAGAATCCTAAGAAGCCTCTCAAGTCCTTCTATAACAGCCCGATTTTTAGTGGTGTCGAAAATAGTGGGTTCGGGACCACAACTCCGACGAGTCGAATTAAAATTTTATTTTATTTTAATATTTATGGTGTCATTAGTATTGCATTAAAATTTGGACAAGAAATTTTAATGGTTAGATAATGGATCGAGTAGAAATGACTAAATTGTAAAATGGGATAAAGGTAGAGTTGATAAGTTAGAAGGACTAAATGGACAAATTAACCTAAAAGATGTTAGTGGGTGCTTTATCATGAGAAATATTAGAAGTAAAAATGATTAATTAAAGTTAAACAAGTGATTAACTAAACTAATTATGAAAGTCACTAAAATTACAAAATTACCCTTTAGTATATAAAGTAAATTAAAAGAAGAAAATAGAGAAATTCACTCATTTTTCATCTTCTTCTACACGGCTAGACAAGGGGGAGCTAGGGTTTTTTAACATAAACTTTGATCTTTGATTTGGGTAAGCAAATGATGATCGTTTTTAGTAATTTTTGTGTTTTTTAGTCCGTATTAGCTTAATCTAACTAATCTAAGGACTAATTTGTAAATCTATCAAATGTTGTGGAACTTTTCATTATTGAATATGCTTGTTATTGAAAGCTTTTGATGAATTTGTATGTTTGGTGTTTGGGTTGGATCTTTTTGTAAAGTGATTTTGGATAAAATTAGGATTTAAGGAATAAAATGTTAAATAGTGAAATTTGTGTTTATTGGGTGTGAAATAGATGAAGTGTAAGGACTTGTGGAACCTATGACTATTTCAGCTGGTATTGGTTGTGTAAGAGAGAAGGTTATTTTACATATATCGTGTTTAGGGACCAAAATGAACAAAAGTAAAAGGTTAGGGGTAAATTCATAATTTTACCAAAAGAACTAGATTGTGTTAAATGAATTGATTGTGTGATTTAATGTGAGAAATTGAATGATTTGTGGATGTAGACTACGATCCACCAATTGCGGAAAAGAAAAATTAGCAGAATAATCCTTGGAGTCCATCCATGACCTCAATCCAGTTCGGTAAGTTCGTATTGTTAAATCTTAGTTTAAATCATATTCTTGTTTGTAAACAATTCCTGTGAGTTGAAATGATGATTGAAAGTGTAAAAGACGGAAATAAAAGAAATAAAGGGCTAACAAGCTTTGAGCTATAAATGTAAAAGGTCCGATGACTATGTGTCATTGTGAGTTATGAATCCCTTATGGATTATGAGGTCCGATGACTACGTGTCACCGTGAGTATATGAATCCTTTATGGATTATAAGGTCTGATGACTACATGTCATCGTGAGTATATAAATCCTTTATGGATTATGAGGTCCGATGACTACATGTCATCGTGAGTATATCGGTACTTTACGGATTGTGAGGTCCGATGACTATGTATCATCGTGAGTATTAAATGAAATGAATCCTGATATGGATTAAAGGTCCGATAACTCTGTGTCATCGTGAGAATCAAATACGAATTGAAATCAACCTGGAAATTTTATAGCTTACTCAGTTTGGTTGATTAGATTTTACAACTCTTGAAGTTTGGTAAATCTACTTAACTTTATGAACTTACTAAGCTTTGAAATGCTTACCTATGAAAATTGTTGTTGTTTTATAGATTCAATTTTGCTGTTCGAAGATCGGATCATGTTGGAGCATCACACTATCCCGGAGTTGTTCGATAGTTCTTACATCACTTGGTTATATGGCATGTACTAGGATGAATTGACTTGTACTTCTGGTATGGATAAATGAATATTTTATTGTGAATTCTTGATAAATGTTGGTCAAGTTGGTATGTTAGTTAAATGTGATAGACATACTATATTTGTTGTATGCAAGGTCTTGAAACCATGTACAATGCATTGGTATATTTCATTTGGAGATATGAAGTGATGAATGGTTGATAAACTTGTAATTATGCATGATCTATTGATTTCTGTGTGCTTGTTTCGGTAGAACTCATGCATGTATCGATAGAAGTACAGGGTAGGAGAGAGGTTGTTTACTAACTTGGGTTGTATCGATAGTTGCATGATAGGTATCAGTAGTTCTGTGTATCTTGTATTGGTAGTTAGGATACTTGTATCAGTAGAAATTGTAGGGTAAGACTTCCTAGCTCTCTAGAGTTTTTAGTATTAGTAGAAGCATGACTTGTTTCGGTAGAAGTTACACTTGTATCGGTAGAACTTTCCCAAGTATCGATAGAAGTCTATACTGTTTCTAAATTGTTTACTGACTTGACACTACCCATACTTATTTAACAAGTATCGGTAGAAGTCTCCAAAAATCATAAAAATGAGCCCTTTCGAGTTATGCTGACATCCAATTGATGAATCATGTTGTGTACTCTGAATTACTCTATTAAAATATGATTAAATGAAACAGTAACGTGAGGTTAAATGCAATATAAAATGAGACGGACATCGGGACCTTAATCGATGACGGTTTTGGGTGTTACACCTTCACTGATTGAGGGGTTGGCCAAGACAAAACTCCTTTTACCTTAGTTTTATCCATAGTAACAATTCTAGTGACAATGGTATGGCTCAAATACTCCACTTATTGTCATAAAGTTGATTGTCCCTCAACAAGGTAAGAACCTTCCTTAAGTGGCTCAAATAGTCCTGAAAACTCTAGAGTAGACTAGAATGTCATCAAAGAACACCAAGATTGATCTCCTTAGTAGTGGCTTAAACACTTGGTTCATCAAAGATTAGAAACTAGAGGGAGCATTGGTCAAGCCAAACGCATGACCATAAACTCATAGTGTCCCTCATGAGTTCTAAAAGCAATTTTGAAAATAGTTGGCTCCCATATTCTGATTTGGTGGTAGCCTAACCTGAGGTCAAACTTAGTGAAAACAGTAGTATTTCCTAGCTCATCTAAGAGTTCCTCAATCACAGGAATAGGAAACTTGTCCTTGATTGTTAGATGATTTAGTTGCCTATAGTCAAGTTCAACACACATTCTCCAACTCCTATCTTTCTTTTTAACTATAACTATAGGTGATGCGAAAGGACTAGTACTGTTTCTGATCACACCTGCTTGCAACATTTCCTGAACCAACTTCTCAATCTCAGTTTTCTAGACAACAAGATACCTGTAAGGTCGGATTCTCACCACTTGTTTCTCATCCATCAAGGGTATCCTATGATCATGCAATCTGTTAGAAGGAAGACCCTTAGGATTTTGGAAAACATCATCAATTCATTCAGTAAGTCCTGCAACTCTTGAGACAAAGTGCCTTGTGAAAGAGATAAGACCACTTGAGTGCATGTAGAAAACAACATAGTATAGAGACTATTTTCCATCAAACTAAAGTATTTAGAAAATTGGTCACCAGGAACAAGTTAAAGAGTACTAGGTGGAATTCCTCTAAGGGTGCATTGTGATCCTGGTACTAGAATTGCATAGCCAAGGAACTAGAGTTCCATATTATAGAGCCCAAGGAAGATAACCACTGTATGCCTAGAACAAGATCACACCCTTTAATGGGTAGTACTAAGAAGTTGGTGGTGAACTGATAACCCTGAGCTTCACAAGTAACAACTTTACAAATGCCTTGAGTGAAAAGACTACCTCCATTTAAAGTTATCACCTTCATCTTATCAACTGTTTCCATTGGCAGATGTAGCTTTCTAGCTAACTTGGAGTCAATAAAATTATATTTTCTCCTTAAATCAACTAACATGATCACCTTCACTTGTTCAATTTGAGCTTCTAACCTCATAGTTTGATGCCCCTAGGTCCTTTTTAGTGCATGCAGTGCTAACACTAGTGAGGGAAGCCCATTGTCAATTTCCTCAAGATTAAGTTGTTTAGGACAATCTTGAAAGTCCTCGGTAGTGGGACTAGTCACAGTTTCATTCATTTCAGCAAAAGGCTCGATCACCAGCTGGTACAACTGTGCCTTAGTACATTTGTGACCTACAGTGTACTTAAAGGCACAATAAAAACAGAGGCCTTTTTTTCCCTATATTCTTCATTTTTGCTTGGGATAAGGTCCTAGTAGGTAACTTGGCATTAACATTGGCACTAGGAGCCCTTACTATAGTATTGGAACCAAGCAATGCCCAGTCAATTTAACCCCTTGGTAAAGCTGCATAAGAAATCCTACACTAACCCCTTGTGGTTTTGGAAACAAAGACTTATAAGTTATTGTTCCCTCACTGGAGCTCATGAATTTCTTAGGATTACCCTCTACTATATTCTCCACTTGCTTAGCAATCAAACAACCATTAATCAAATTCTGACGTTTAAAAAGCCTAACGTATGGACCCTCTCAGCTTGTAAGTTATTAATGAATATACTCAAAGCATAAGATTTAAGGTGATGAAGTTGATTTAGTAAACTCACAAATTGGTCATGAAATTATTCCACAGTCATCCTACGCTGCCAGAGAGACACTAACTCCTCCATAAGGTCTTAATAAATCTCAGATCCAAACCTCTCCTTAACCCCTTAACATACGTTTCCCAAGACAACTAGTGCAAACCACCTTGCCTTTGAGCAAAAAAGTGATGCCAGTCTGAGGCTTTCCCTTCCAAATGAAGCATAACCATGTGCACCTTAGCTTGATCTCCTATACCTTCAACGTTAAAGTATTGCTCCAACTTCGACCACCACCTTAAAAAATCCATCCCATTGAAACGAGGACAGTCAAAATTGATATGTTTGGTACCGGTCTCCATACTACTAACACAAGAATATGCTCCCAGATTTGACTGTGGCGATAAAATGATTACCTCTTTAGGGGAAAACCAGAAGAAGGTTCCTCTAAAATTTCCTTGCCTTTGCTCGGCCATGAGCTAGCAACAACTAGGGTTTATGATTGCGCCAAAAAAATTTCACAGAGAGAATATAACTCAGTTCGCATATCTGACTTAAAATTCTCCTAAAAATCCTTAAATCTTTCAACCATTTTCATATCGATATCCACCTTGAATTGGACCATTTCTTGCTGTAATTGAGTAGTGACTCTTTCGCTGGCCATGAGGATCGTTGTAGCTTTGATACCCTTGTTATGATTCAAATTTCTAAGAGGAAAAGGGTAGAAGAAGAAGATTAGAGAAAGAAGAAGAGAAGCTTGAATTCAGAGAAAAGAGAAAAAAACTGATTTGTATTTTTGTAACCAACAACACCCTCTTTCAACGATACAAAAAGGAAGGAGTAGTGACCAATACAAGCTTTCAGGTTATCATCCAACAACTGTCCAAAACTGACCATTTCACTAATAGCTAAAACATAAATTGATATGCACCGTTTCAACCAAACTATCATTACCCTAAACACAATATTTACCTAATTACACTTAAAAGTAGAATTAAAACAGAATTAACAATTCTTTAAATGCCAACGGTAGCTAACTAATTATCCCATAACAAATAATGAAAATAAAAAGAAAGCTGATAGAAACCGAGGTCTGTATAAAGAAAATAAAAACCCAAAAAAGGCAGGTTTAAAAAAGAAATCCATAAATTTCTTTTTGGGTTTCTGTTTAATATACAAGATAATTTTTCTGGGTTTCCCCCCTCAATTTAATATATTTTTCTTTATTATTTTTAGCATTTATGATATACTTTTTTACTTTAGGATTCTTCACGTATTTTCAAACAAAAAAAATTTGAATGTTGATTTACAAACATTTGGAGATGAAATTGTTGTTGGTAAGTGTTCGAAACCTTGGGCTCAAAATTGACCTCCATTTGGTGAAGAGATGAGTGAGTAGTTAGTCACAGGGAATTGATTCTAGGCTTTTAGATTGGTGATGAAGAGAGGAGTCAAAAGATCAAGAAGAGCTAGAAGACAACGATAATAATTATTTTTTGAATTTTTAAAATAATTTAAATAAGTTTTATTTTTAATTTTTTTGTATTTTTTATTTTATTAAATTAATTTATATATAAAAATTATTTATTTATACACATGTCACTATAGGGTTGGTTGGTTTTGCCACAAATAAAAAAAAAGTTAGCCACATCAGTTGTAGGGGTAGATCTATGTAACAGTTGTTAACTTTAAGGGTTAATATAATTCAAAAAAATTAGGGGCCAATGTGAGAAAATTTGTCAAGTTTAGGGGTCAATCTATATACTAACCTAATATAATTTATATTTACATGAAAGGGTTTTTTGATAATTATTTTTGAATTTTTTTGTTCATATTAACAATGAAATTTGGTACTTTTTTAATTTGATCTCTGAACTTGGATTGCACCATGTATGATGACATGACACTTTAAAATTATATTATGTGGATTTTTAAAAAATATAATTTTTTTATAAATTTAATAATTTTGTACTTTTAAATTATATAAATATTTAAAAGAATTCATGTGATAATTTAGCACAATCTTAAGATGTCACATATTCACACTTTAATGTAAACCAAATTTATGAGCTAATTCATAAAAAGTCACTAAATTAACGTGGACTAAAAAAATTAGTGAATGAATTAAAAAGGGGACCATATGTTACATTATCCAATTTTTTATCTGGTTGTTATTACATGTTACTTTTTTCTATGCTGTAGGTCTTGTTGTATATATAATGGGTATTAAGAATGAGTGATAATTAAAAAAATAAAAGGGAATTAAGCTACTTAAAAATAGTGTTGATTCATCCAAAAAGCATTGAATAAGCTTTTTATTTGAACCCCATGTAATGGTTTGAAGATCAAAGGTATTCACATATTTGAATATTAAATTGTATAAGCTGTCTAGGTCAAGTGTTCTTCTCTGAGTAGTCTTTAGGAGTGAGATGCTGCTTGGGACAAAGTGCGGCAGAGTGATGGCAAAGGCGGTTGAGGAGAGGGATGAGATTTCATTATTAGTGGAAGAGTTGGTGTAACTTACGGTGAAGTGCTCTCGGATTATTCTAGAGGCTAAACCCATGCTAGCCAGTTCGATGTGGACGAGGAGAACATATAATCCGAATAGTCTCCGGGAGCAACTGAAGAGTCTCTGGAAAACAAAGAAGATGTTTAACATTAAGTTCGCAGGGCAGAGCTTGTTCTTGCTTTCTTTTGAAAGTTCTAAGGATATGGAGTTTGTTTTAGGAGGTTGTCCATGGTTGTTTCAGCGACAACTTGTTCTTTTAGAACGACTGTCCAGGGCGGTGGATAGGGAAGACATCAAACTAGTGAAATCGCCTTGGTGGGTAAAGGTGGGGCCTTGTCCCCCAGAATGTGACAAAAAAGATTTGATGCATGCAATGGTATCAACGTTTGGAGGTTTAATGGGGTCGGAGGTGCAAGGAACTTTTTGCTGAATAAAGGTTACCAACGATAGAGGGTGTTGATTCGGCTCAGTTTCGCGAGTGTCCGGTGATGGTAGGAGAGGTGGAGTTGGAGTCAAATTCTTCAACGTCTATTAGAACAACCCCTGTAGATTTAGAGGATTGGGTGGCGAAGGAGTTAGATTTGGTCTTATCTAAAAGAAAATGTTCCTCCATCTTATCTGGGAAGGCGGTGGTAATTGATGAGAATTTGGAGTCTGATGTGGTGAGTATGATGGGCCCGGTTGCTAAGAAATGGAAAAGGTTGGCACGCAGTGGGTCGAATAGGTTAGGGTCATGTAATTCTGTTGATGGTTGTAGGAAAAGGAATCGTGTGGTGTAAGAGGGGGCTGATGTGTTAAATTCTGTTGATAGCCCATTGAAGAAAGTCAAAGTTTTTTCAGCTTTGGAGTTTGGTTCTGGTGCGCAAGATAGGGGTGTAAGGGATGAGGAATGTTCAGAGTTTGATTATTATTTGGGATCGGTAGCTACCTATAAGCATGCCGACCGGGCGCAATGAAACTTATAAGCTGGAATGTTCATGAGTTGGGGAGCTCGCGAGCAGTTCGGAGGCTTCAGCAGGTGCTGAGGCTTCATAAACCCCAAGTTATCTTCTTCATGGAGACAAAGTTAAACAGAATAAGAATGGAAAGATTCGAAGATGTTGTGGCTTTCTTAACAGCCTCGATATTGATGTAGATGGGATATAGAAGGGGCCTATGTCTTGCCTAGAATGATGATGTAGTTATTTCTTTACAGAATTTTTCTTCTTGTTTTATTGATGTTTTAATAAAAGGAATCGATGATGGTCAGGAATGGAGACTTACGGGGTTTTATGGTTTGCCCTATGCTAGCAATAGATTGGATTCATGGAACACGTTGAGGAGACTAGGGGATGGGAACGACTTGCCTTGGATGGTCTGTGGGGATTTTAGTGATATGCTTTATGCTAGTGAGAAGAAAGGGGGTCTATTATGGGATGAGAGATGTATGGCTAATTTTCGTGATGCTCTTATTGATTGCTCTCTTATGGATATGGGTTTTACCAACCTTGGTTTACTTGGGAAAGGGGGAATCTATCGGGAATAAATATCAAGGAGCGGTTGGATAAGGGGTTGTAAATTCACTTTGGATGGACCTTTTCCCTCATATGGAACGTTGGCACCTTGCTCATTCTTTTTCGAACCATTTCCCTTTGTTAATTGACTTAAGGAGTACGATTTCTCCCATTAGAAATAATCACTTTAGATTTGAGGCTTGGTGGGTCTTGGAATACTCCTTTGAAGAAACTCTCTGTAATACCTGGATGCGGTTTAATGGTGACTTGGTTAGTAGGTTATGTGCCCTTCAAGGTATGTTGACCCGTTGGGGGAATCGGATTCGAACAGGATGAAAGGGTTTGAAACAAGAATTGATGAGCTTGAGGCTTTGGTGGACAAAGAGAGGGATGATGAGGTGTTGGTCAAAGTAATTGATACTTGAATTCGTTTGAATTGGGAATTTGAGAAGGACGAAGCTTATTGGGAACAGGGAGCCCGTTTGAACTGGTTGAAGGGGGGATAAAAATACAAAGTTTTTCCATAGCTCGGCTAATAAGAGGAGGAAAGCGAATGTTATTAAGGGTTTATTGATGGTTCTGGAAGGGAGACAAATGTGGCTTCAAATATGGAAGCAATTGTAAAGAATTTTTTTTGAGAACTTATTCATGTCGCAAGGGATACTATTGATGAGGATAATGTGTTTCCTCCTTACAAGTATACTATTGATGAGGTACAACGAGCTATTAAAGAGATGGGTCCGACTAAGGCTCCAGGTATGGATGGTTTTCTGGCCTTATTTTTTCAACATTACTGACATATAGTTAGGGACGAGGTCAATCAATTTTGTTTGGGAGTTTTAAATGACGGTTGGAATATTGAGCCTATTAATGTTACTAGTATTGTCCTTATTCCTAAAATCATTAATCTTATTGATATGGTTAAATTCCGTCCGATTAGTGTGTGTAATGTGATTTACAAGCTTATTTCTATAATGATAGCGAATTGATTTCGATGGTGTTAGATAAATGTGTTGATTTAGCTTAGAGTGCTTTCATCTTGGTAGACTTATTTCAAATAATGTTTTGCTTGCTTATGAAATTTTGCACTTGTTTAGTTAAAAGCGTAGGGGTTGAAGGGGAAAAATGGCTTTAAAGCTTGATATGAGCAAAGCCTATGATAGAGTTGAATGGGGCGTTTTTTTGGAGGATGTTATGATTGGGATGGGGTTTGACAAAGTCTAGGTGATGTCTATCATGCGATGTTTAATGACTACGACTCATACAGTCTTTATGAATGGTAGATCTAGTTTAGCTTTTAAGCCAACTAGATGTCTTCATCAAGGTGATCCCCTAAGCCCTTTCTTATTTTTGATATGTAGTGAAAGGCTTTTCTCCCTTACATGTCTAGCTTTGGCAGAAGGGAAGTTGATGGGGGTTCGGGTTAGTCATTTTGGTCCCGTTATTTCACATTTACTTTTTATCGATGATTTTATTTTGTATGGGAAGGCTTCTATGAGTACAGTTCGCATCTTAAAGGATATTCTTAAAGAGTATGAGGATTGCTTAGGCCAATGTGTGAATTTTAGCAAATCCTCAATCTTTTTTAGTCGGAATACTATGGAAGCGATTTGGGTTTCATTATCTTTAGATTTACAGATGCGCTATTCAAATGATAGGGAGCGATATTTAGGTTTGTTGAATATAGTTGGGAGGAAAAATCGGTTTCTTTTCAACACCTAAAAGATCAAATGCAAAGTAAGGTGGATGGTTGGAGTAATCGTTTGTTATCATAAGGTGGTAAGGAGGTTTTTGTTAAAGCCATTTTACAGGCCATCCTTACTTATGCAATGTCATTTTTTTTATTTCCAAAAGGCTCGGTTTTGGTGGCAAAAAGGTATGGGTAAATGTAGTATTCACTGGTGTGATTGGAAGAAGCTTTGCGACCTAAAAGAAAATGGAGAGATGGGTTTTTGTAGCTTTGGTAATTTTAATATTGCTTTGCTTATCAAGCAGGGTTGGCGAATTATGACAAGACCCGATTCGTTATTAATGAAGATTTTGAAAGCTAAGTATTTCCTCACAGACGATTTTTTAGATTGTAGTTTGAAGAGCAATGCCTCGTATACTTGGAGGAGTATTTGGTCCGCTGGGAAAGTGCTTAGAGATGGGATGAGTTTGCGTGTTGGTAATGGTGAATCTATTTCGGTATTTGATCATAATTGGATCCCAGGTGTTAATCATGTTTTTATTACCAAATCTGTTAATAATTCCCATTTAATAGTTGTAGCGGATCTTATCAATGCGAATAATAGGCAGTGACGAAGATATTTGGTTACCTTTGCTTTTGAGGAGGTTGTGGTTGAGAAGATTCTGTTAATTCCCCTTGATGAAAGTGCACACGATGATGTGCTTGTCTGGGGTGGTGATGCTTTGGGTGAGTTTTCAGTACGAAGCATCTATAAATTATTACAGATGGGGATGTCCCCTCTAGCCCTAAATAATTTACAACCAGTGTTTACCTATTTTTACGAACAATTATGGAAGATGATTTTGCCGTCAAAAATAAAAAATTTTATGTGGAGATTGTCGCACAATTTTCTCCCCACTCTAGAGAATTTGTATATGAGAAGGCTTGTGAATAGTGTTACTTGTCCAAGATGCCGTGGAGAGCCTAAAACTTTGGACCATGTTTGTTGGGTCTATCCTGCATCTAGAGAAGTCTGGAATTTAATTGGCTTACAGCTGAATGTTGACCAAAGGATTGGAGGGATTGTAGAAGACCTTACCCTTATTTTTCAACATAGTTTGATCTTTCAACGATGGATGGTGTGTTGTGCTCTTTGGTCACTTTGGTATGATCAGAATAGATTGGTTCATGAATCAAAATTTAGAACAGCCAAGGAGATTTCAGATTTTATCCTCCATTATCTAAAGGAAATTGGTGAGGTAGAGGGAGGTCGGCATACCTGTAATGTCTTTCAACAGAAATAGGTCTGTCCGTCACAGGGGTGGTTAAAAGTCAACTTTGATGCAGCTTTTTCCAGATCTGGCTCCAGATCAGGTTCTGGACTTGTTGCTTGCAATTCATCAGGTAAGGTTGTGGCTAGTGGATCTTTCGTTCATGATGGGGTCTCAAATTCCTTTATGGTAGAGGCACTCGCAGCATTAAAAGCAATCAAATTAGCACCTTTTTTGGGGTTACAAAGGGTTATTATTAAGGATGATTCGTTATCTATTATGAAGAAATATTCTTCAAATCAACAGGATCTCTCTGAACTATGTGCATATATTGGGGATATCAAGAATCATGAGTGTTTGTTTTAAGATGTTCAGTTTTGGCATGCATACAGATCGGCAAACCAGATTGCTGATGGACTCGCAAAAGAAGCACTAAGAATAGGGGAGGGACTATACCTGGTAGTGGCAGTGTCGGAATATCTTAAAACCATCCTTGATGATGAATCGATTTGTGAGCCTGATTGATAGTTGTAGTTCTTGCTTCTCTTCCTCCTCTAGGTTGTTTAGCTATTTCAGCAGATCTTTGGGTGTTTGAGACGAATCCCATAGCAAGGGGTTGGGGAAGAGTGTTTTTGGGGAAACTGGAAATCGTCTATTCTTTATTGTTTGCAGTGTTAGTGGATAAATTTGGGGTTTCCCAAGGAAAGGGGCGCAGTTTTATCTTGTGTGTCTTTTTAGTTCCCTTCTTTTTTATCCAGTTTCCTATTTCTTTCTGTCTTTAAGGTTTCGTTTTGGCAACTTTTGGACCTTTTGTTGGTATTATTTGTTAAGTTAATAAATGCCCATTTCCTATATTTCCAAAAAAAAAAAAGATTAAAGGTGTTCACCGCTTCAAGTGTTACCTGAGTTTGAGTCGTACTAATTGTATTTACTGTTCGGGATTTACTTTATTATTGTAATTAAAAAAAAAGCTTTTTATTCTTATAAAAAACAACATTATCTCCAAATGCAGCATTATCATTCCCCTTGTCTTTTGCCTATTTAATTACTAAAAATTTGAACTTTCAATAAAGGGGGAACTGTCACACAAATGACTATTTATTGCAAAAATGAAGTGTTATAAAATGATTGATACAGGTAGATCCCATTAATTATTTCAAAGATTAAATGGAAAAGAAGGCCCAAATTGAAACATGTTCAATGGGTCAAGTGTCTCAACCTTAGTTGCAAAATGTGTATAGTCTCCACCAACATGATGCCCCCTTTACATTCTCTACAAAATCATATCACCTTTACCCAATTTAAGAATAATGTAGAAGCTTTTAGTGTATGTATTCAAGAATATAAATGGATGGGTTGGTTAGGTTGATATTAGCTTTGAAATTTTATTTTATTGTTTGATTCATATTAATTGAAAATATAAGTTTAAAGTTTAAAAAGCGTATTTATTGAAAAATTTTATTTTTAAACACTTTCAATTTGATGAAATTTAATTTTAAATTTATATAAAAAAGTTGGATAATGAACATTGGAATGATTAATATATAATTTCAGTTTTTTGGATCCAATAAAAAAAGCATAAATATTTTTCCTGTTTTAGTACTATTTCACCAGAATCTTTAAATCATGGACACATTTGCATACCAATGATTTTGATTTGGGGTGGAAGTTAATAAAGTCAACATACTTTATCCATGAAATAGTTTAATCAAATTCAATTGCAAATGATTTTTTTTTTAATTATAAAGGTGGATAAAATCTTAATAACAATATGATTAGTGTACTCGAACTCAGATCACATTAAAAATAATTGAACATTTTTAATAATCAAACCAATACATGAGATTCAAATTGTAAATAATTTAATAGATGAAATATAAGAAAAAACTAATTATTTGCATTATTTTTTAAATATAAAATTTAATTATATAATTAATTTAAGTAGGAAATACTTTTATTGTTTAAACAAGAGATCAAACAACATTTGATCATTGCTAATTAATTAATTAATTTTTTTATTTAATTTTAACTCATGGCAAATGAGTATCGAAACTGTGCTATTGTTACAAAATATTTCAAACTCTAAATTCATAGAATGTTTTATTTTCCCAAAGAAATGACAGAAGCATTACAGAATAATGACATGTCATGATATGGTTGGTTATATTAAAAAAAGGTAGACATAATTATTGCATGAAAGGGATAGAATATATGCACTCATTGGATCATTGATTCATAAATTACATAAATGGAAGTGGAGGACAAAAAGGATCCTAAAATCCACTAAAAAGCCAATAACAGTCCTGCGCGTGGGGTGGTCGCCGAACCAGAACTTTTATGTTTATAGATTGGATTATTATTATTATTATTATTAAAGGAAAAAAACTGAAAAAGAAAATGGGTGAGGAATCATTAGCCTCAATGGGGCAGGTTTCGTGGGATTTCATCCCACTTCGCACTTAATTAGTCGGGATTGGATATATGTTTTGCGGATGATAAAATGAGGATGGGGATGAAAATTAGACTATCGTGGATAGTGGGGTGAGTGTGGATATGATCTTGTACTTACTTCATCCTCACCCGTCCTATTTTATTCTTGTCCGTCTCGCATAATATAATAAGTATATTTAAAAAATAAACATTTATAAAAATTTAATTTTGATAATAATACTCAACTCACATTTACTGTTACTTAAGCACTGTAAAGTTTTTCACTCAATTTGATTTATATTTATTTAACTTATAAATATATTATATGAAGTGAGTTACAAGACAGATATATATAACAGGGATTAGGTGAGTTTAGACATCCATGTCGGTGGTAGGATGGAGATGATTTAAATCTTGCAGATCATGAGACGGAGATTATTTTGAGATTTATACTTGCAATAGATCATGAGACGGGTATGAAGATAAAAATTATTGATAGAGATAAATGTAGAGAGAACACCCTACACCCGCCCTACCCAATTCACATCCATAGGAATCGTCTAGACATTTCCTTTTAAAGTGTTGAATGCTTGGTTTTGTTGTTTCCTTTATTTGAAATAAACTATATATGAATATACCAAATGGCTGCACCTCAAGCTTTCTAACATTTTCTTCCAATCCAATCACCTTTCCACTACACTCATCCTTTCTCCTATGGAAGGTAATCATTGTTAAGCCAAACAGACTCCTTTTCACATGTTTATGTTTTATATATTTACATTATTTTTTTTTATTCATATTCTAATTATTAAAATATATGATATTTATTGTTAAATTAATATCGATAATGACAATAAAAACAATCGCGAAACAATTAGAAAATAAAAATAAAAATACATAAGTTTTACATGAAAAATTCTTTTGGAAAAAAGTCACGAGCAAAAAAGAAGAAAATTCACTAATGTTGAATTTAAATGATACAAGAAGAGTTTCAACTACATCTATTTACAAGTTGAAAAACATTATTTTAATCAATGTCAAATGGAAATGTAAATTATTTTTACTTAGTATTAGAAACTACAAAATTATATGTATATTATTGTCAAGGGCGATTCCAGGGGGTTGGCAAGGGCTCCCAGCCCTCCTAATTTGGAAAATTTTTCATTTAGATCCTTGAAAAATTTTAAAAATTATAAATTTGTAAAGGTAAAATTACACTTTGACCCCTCTGAAAATGATAAAATTTTGATTTAATCTTTTAAAATTACATTTGATTATCGTAAAAATTACAATTTAATTTTGACCTCCTAATAACGATAAAATTATACTTTAACCCCTCTAAAAATGATATATTTGACCTTTTAATAACCATCCATAAATAGCGGTTTAAAAGTGTAATTTAAAAAAAAAATTCATTAAACTCCTACTTTTCTTTTTATTTAATTAAGCATTTAAACTGTAAAATGCTTAAAAACACCCTTGATAATCTTTTCTTTCTCTTCTTTGAGTTATCTCCGCCACATTTCATGCCCACAACATGGCAAGTGGTTGAGAAATTATAAAGTTGATTTTAGTCATAAAAATTAAAAAAATATTATAAAAATGTAAAAAAAATTATAAAAATTTAAAAAATAGTAATTCCTAAAAATATTAGAAAAAATATAAAAATGTTATAAAATATAAAATATTTCAAAATTTTTAAAAATATATTAGAATTTTTTAAAAAAAATTATAAATGATAAAAATCATAATTTTTTAAAAAAATTCTAGAAATTATAAAAATTAAAAAAAAAATACTTTATGAAAATTAAAATTTAACCAACGAGGACTGTTTTGCTATCACTAAACAGGTTGACTTATTTTACCTAAACTACGACCCCATTTTAGCTCCACCTTCAGCCTACTCTTCAACAATTGTAGGAAGAAGGAAGTTCAGTCTTTGGGCCGGTCTTATCTTTATAGCTACTGATGATGCCATTGCCTTGATAAGCAATTGAAAAAAAGCAAGTGGCAAAGCGATTAAGAGACTTAGGAGTTATGACTCTTTTAAAATGATAAATTTTTAATTTAAATTTTTATAATTTATAAAATTTTAAATTAATAATGATAAAATTGTATTTTAACTTTAAAAATAATAAAAATTTAATTTAATCTTTTAAAAATTATAAAGATATAAACTATTAAAATGATAAAATTATATTTTTATTAACGTAAAAATATACAATTTAATTTCGTTCTAAAAAAATTTATTTTTGACTCCGTGACTAATAAAGAGACTTGAAATTGTCAATGTTAGAAAAAAAAAAAATTAGAAAAAAGCATCATTAGACCTATATTGAAACTTATCAAGACTACATTCCTATTGGATAACACCTTAAGAAATGGTTGTGGTGGGGAGTAATTACAAACCAATTAAATGATGTCACTATTTTTTTATATTTGAAATTACTAAATTATAATTTTTATGTCTTATGTTTTTTAGTATTTTTTATAATTTTTATATATTTTTATAATTTACAAATATTTTTTTTATTTCTAATAAGTTTTTTATAATTTCAATAATTTTTTATAATTTTTTCACTATCACAATCACGGCATGACACGTAGTTAAGATAACTAAATAAAAGAGGAAAAAAAAGAGACCGTTAATTTGAATGGTCAGTCATTAAAGTTAATAATAAAATGATATTTTTGATGCATTTTGACAATTCAAAGTAGTCAATTGAGTGCAAAAAATAACATGGCTTAATTATTATTTTTTTTTTGAAAAAGTTCAAGAGTCTTTTATGTCCTTAAATCATAAATATTAAATACATAAAAACCCGAGCTTATTTGCATTTAGTATATTTTTGAAGTTAAATAAACAATTATGTGAATTTTTTTATTAAGAAGAGAAAATATAAAACAGTAACTAACCAACAATCAATCTTGGTGTCACAACTCCTTTTGCATTTGCATTCAGCAAGTTACTAATTGCATCCAGTGGAGAATAAAAGACAAAATATTGTAACGGTTGATCCCAAGCCATTGAAGCTAGGCCATTAGCGAGCTTATTACCTTCTTTACAAGTATGTTAAATAATCACCTCTCATTCCTTATTTGTGTACTTACGAGCCTCTCTACACAATCGATTTTCACCAAACTTAGCACTACTAGACAACATATTAGCAACCTCCATACTATCTATTTCCAAAATGATTCTCCGATTTCCATTCCTCCAAGCAATCTAAAGTCCTTCAACAACACCTTAAAGTTCTACTACCAATGTCAAACAAGAACCACTAAATCTAGAAAATCCAATAATCCATTCTCCATTCCCCATTCCAATCTTGTATAACTCCCCCCCACAAGTGACCATATTCGTATTTACTTTGCGCACACCATCAACATTTAATTTGTACCATCCGATATATGGATTCTCCCACTTTATCAAGTGCATACTTAAATTTTCACTTCTAATACTGCTGCTTCGGACACCTATAGCAAATACATATTGCTGCTACAATTTTAAACTTGCCTCCAAAACAGATTCAGCTTCCACAAAGTTTTCATAAAAAATTAGCATGTTGCGATGCCTCCAAAGATTCCAGCATAACAAACCGAATAGAATATCCTAATTAGCATCATCATGAGCAAAATAATAGGGGTTACATATATTACCATGAAAAAGATGAAAACATTAGTTTTCCCCCTTTGTTTCTGTGAAGAAGATGAAAAAGATGGAAAATATCATCTTCTCTTCCAACTTATATACTTAATGGAAAAATGATAAATTTTAAGACTTTCATGATTAACTTAATTAATCCTATTTATATTCAATTCATCTCATGATAAATCACCCACTAAAATACTTTTGGTTAATTCACTTATTTGGTCCCTCTAGTTAACCAACTTAATTTTTGCATCTTTGATGATTTAATCATTTCTATTCAATTAACTATCTAAACGTTAAAATTTTCCAACCAAAGTTTAATACGTTGCTAATGACATTATTAACATTAAAATAAATAAATTTGCAACTTGACTCGTCAGAGTTGTGATTCCGAAATCACCGTTTTTGACACCACTGAAAATCGGGTTGTTACAGATTAAGGATATCTTATAAGGGTAACACACTTATGACAAGGTCATCGGATGAGCACTGATCAAGTTGCTTTTGTTATGGTATGAGGTTAGGGAGAGCTTAGTCACGTTACTATAGTGGAATGACTTCACGACCAAATGAGTTTATAATTAATAGGCAAAAGGCTAGAACTTAATTAAAAGGCTTGAACTTAATTATAAATAATTTGATCCCTAATCGCAATGTCTAATCGATCCCTCCGCTAGCTCGTTGAATTAAATGAACATAAATAAATAGAAATGGTGAAAATGGAGAAATGAAAACATTTGAAAATGAATTTGACTTTCTTCAAAATGAAAATGACTTGGAAATGAATTTATGATTTTCAAATTAAATGAAGTTCGAAAATGGAAATAAATCATTTGGTTTTAATAAACTCGTTGAGTGTAGAAATATTAAATATATTTTCTCATAGATTCTTTTATGGTAATTTCGTCATGATTTTAATGGATTTAGAATTAGGTTGAGAAGATTATTTAAATGAAAAAAATATTAAGATGTTTATTTTGGTAAATAGAATAACAAATATCGGGTTGGATCGAACTATAAAGTGCTAGGTTAAAGTATAAGAAGTACTTGTAATTGGACCCGATATAAAAGAGGCCCAAAAGCCCTTAATGTTAATAAGAGGGACGACAAAGCCTAGTATTATTAACTAGGATTGTTGCCCCTTATATTTCTAGTTAGACTAGGAGTTCGTTTTTCTAGTTGAAATAAACTCTTACAATTCAACAAGGGTTCTACTTCATCTCCCTATAAATAGATGACACCGGTAATGTAACACCCTCAACTCGACACGATTCACCGGATCCAAATATTGAGTGTTACCAAATAGAATACATAACCAAAATCACTAAACTTTGGCTAACAACCCAATTACAAACCATCCTGATTTAGAATTACATTGCGAGATTAAATTTTAACAAATCATTAAGGTATTTAATTAATTATATTTATACAAAACTAATCTTTCTTAATACAACCAATTAACAGATACATACACAAAATTTTAAACTACTACTCAACAATTCCAAGATAGGACTGTATACATAATATTTTATTACGCCCCTTTCCTTGGCGTAATCTTGACATCATTGATGGTATTACAAATGACATAGATTTTCATCCCAATTTAGTGTTTAAATTGTCCCTTTTGTAGTTAATTTAGCATTCATCATTAGCATTTTATACTTAATTTACTTGTTTTCCAATTTATTGTTAGATAGTTTGAATTATTGTTATTTTCACATATTTTTGTACTAATGTCGACGCAAGCAGCCGATATATTGCGTCTTAATATTGTCAGCACATGAACTTAGTCTAGGAATGGAATATTGGACAAGTGCAGCCATAAGATCAGCTGAACATTGCGACCATGAAATGTTGCCGCATTGAAACTGAACCTCAATTGAGAAGAATCAAGCTTAATTCACAACTGGAAGCACCAGACGCAGAAATTTCACAGATGTCGCCACAATTATTCTTTCAAAATGCGTCTAGCGATATAGCGACAGTATGCAGATCTCTAAAGAATAGAACTGCGTGAGTGCACAGTTGTAATTTAACTAATTTTAACAGCTGCAAGATCTAGATCTAGATATGCAAATGAAAGGCTAAATCTTGCAACATTTTAGAGATTATAAATAGAATATCAAAGAAAGAAGAAGGTATCAAGAGCAAGGGGATTAAATTTCGAAAATTCTGTGTGAATTAAAGATTTGAGATGGAATCGGTGAATTGATGAAGCTGCAACTGCTTCTGACAAGAAGTGCTAGATGCCAAGAAAGAGGAACCATTAGGGACATAGTAATCTAGAGATAGTAACTTTGTTGTACTCGTTAATATTTCTTGAACGATGATGAATTCTGATAATGTTAAATGAATACGAGAGTATCTTTTAGTGTTATATCATTTTGATTCTTACTTTCGTTGCTTATCTGTTTATTCTTGGATTTAACCGCTTTAAACACAAAAGTGGAATTGCAGTACACCGACATCGAGAGATGCGGTGACAGGTTAGATTAACAAGTGGGTTAAGCGAAAGCTGCTCGGGACTGGGATAGACTCTAGTTACTTGTTCTTGGATACACATCATTGCTCACACCGAGAGGTGGAGTAGTGTATTTGAGTCGAGATTAAGTAAAAAGCTATTGTAAGTAAGAACTCGAAGGGACTTCATTGCTGCGACAATTCATCTATACTCTACCTTGTCGACGCATCCAGCGTTGCGACCTGTAGACAGTGAACCACTTCCACCCTTTACACTTGATCATTTTTATATTTTTTGCATTTAAATTTTTAGCACTCAACACTCAACACATTTAGATTTATTTTCAGTACACTGACATTTTAACCTCTGATATTTACTTCTAATTGCATTGACAATAATGATTACTTTAGTGTGCAAATCTGACATAATTACACTGACATCTTTACTTGCATTACACTGATTTTTAGTACTGATTGCTCCGATATTAGAACATCGGGAACCATTTCCTCGTGGGATCGATATCCGATAGCTCTGTCTATAAACTATACTTGCATCGACATGTGTACGCTTACACAATCGTTGTATCGTAAAAACACCGATCAATCTCCCTACAAGTGTGTAACCAACAACTAAACCTGAAACATAAAGACAACATAACTAAGTTCAAAGAACTCAATGAGGATCAAAGCAATTTACCTTGACGAATTTTTATATAAATAAAATATCATTTATACAATCTAGTCAATTGACTTGTTCACTTGCTCTGGCGAATACCTTCACGAAATCAGAATTTTGCTTAAATGCCAACTATTACACTTCACTTCTTACCTACTCTTATACTTCTAAACTAATTTATAATATTTTCCTTTATCTTCATATTCATCCCCTTCCTAATATTCCAACAACGGTCTTTTTATATTCCAATACATTCAGATAATATCCTCTCACAATCACTTCTTTCATAATGAATATCTACAGTTACAACAGTTTGGCAAATACTTCCACGTTGGGTGGTTAGCTCTATAATTCAAATAGTAACCACTCTCGATATATTACCATGCATTTAAGTAATACTTTCTATTTTCAGACGAAACATTATTCAATTTAAGATATCACTATGTCCCAAAGGATGGAAATTGTTGGTATTTTAGCAATAATATGGAACACAAAAAAAGTGAAAAGAGATATATTGGAAGCACACAATAATCTGTTGTAAAAAATAATAGAAACCTTCTGTAACCCCTTTTACCCGGCTTAGGAGATATGATCAGATCCAAAAGGCCACTACTGTAATTATACCCTCAGGCAAACTGATAATTCTCATCCATTCACGTACAAACACAAATATATATAGTTTATAATCATAACTAAATAATTAATAACTTCTAAAATAAATGCCAAAATCCCCAAATTTAAAACAACTTAAATCCCAATAAAATAATAATTAACAAAATATACTAAAATCCCCAAATTAACTTGTATGAAATAATAATATATACTAAAATAAAGTGAAGAAAATCAAAGACGTGCTCCCGAGTACCAAGTCACCTATGTCTCAAGTATATGTAAAGAAGACTGTAGGGAAATGATCTAAATAGCCCAGTGTGTTTCTGAAGAATATACTTCCTATTGCATTATCATAATGTTATTACAACGCATAATATAACCATAAAGCAGGATACAATCACAAAGCATAATGCAATGCACCCATGCTTCAACACACAAACACAATGAAGTGGTTCCCCAAAACCCCTTCCTAACCAGTCGTCACTAATTTTAGTGTGGTTTTATTATCAGCCGTTTGAAGGGGTGATAACCACGTCTCCCACCATACAAACCCAACCCATGAGCACACAATAGAATGATCAAATGTATATCTCAATTTTATTCTTAATCTCATGATACTACTCATAAATCAAAGTTTCACAATATTCTTATCCAAATATATATACTAATTAATCACATTCTTATAGGCATGCCGGGTAATATTAACATGCTTTAAAGCAACTCAAAACATAATCATACAATTTCCACATCACATGTAAATCATTACATTCATATCACATCACAGCATCATCACAAAATATCACAACACAACATTACATGTAATAGGATAAGTCGTAATTAGAAACACACCTCTATAAACTAAAACTCTAACGACGAGGAGGTCATCCACCACGTACTGATCGAGCACCCAATCTAACGGGATTATAACTTACAAACACAAACTTAATATTAACACTATTCATATGCTACCAACTAAATACAAAACTAAATCAAAATAACTAACGTGTAACTCTCGGAGTTGGTGCAGAAGTAGGTTGCACAAGTGGGAGAGGTGGTAAGTTTTTAGCGTCGGAGTCGTGATCACCTAAACACAATTATCTCACATTAGATTTCCCAAATAAAATCTCTAAATGACTCTAACTACAAAATTAAAAGTAAAACAGCTAAAACGTGGCTTTCGAGTTGGAATTTGATGAAATGGACTTAGGACATCGAAAAAAGGTAGGGTAAGGTTACCCGAAAAAGTCAACGGTTCGGTCAAAATCAACGGTTCGATTCGATCAAAATCAATAGTTCAGGTCGAGTTGGTCAAAAGGTCGGGTCGGGCTGGTTAACGGGTTGGGTTAATTCGATTCAAGTTAGGGTTAGGGTTTGGGTGTTAGGTTAAACAGGTTACTGATTAGGCTTCAAAATTTGGGTCAAGGCAAAAGGGTTAATGGGTTAAGGTTTTTAGGTTGATTATTGGGTCAACTTTGGGCTTGTCTTAGTTTAGGTCAACATAAAGCCCAATTTTGAAACTTAACACATGACCAAAAGTAGAGTTTTGACAACCCAACAGCGTCGTCAACCCTCCACCACTGCACAAGATGCACAACCGACAAAACCCATACGCAAACAAGCTAATCTCGCGGCTAAATCATGATTTTAAACACTTACCCTCACAAATGACGATAGAGCGAATGACGGTTCACCAAGAAACGAACGGAAGCCAAAGGTTCACTTGCCGTTTCTTACAAACGGTGGTCGACGAAAGAGATATGGGGTGTGAGTTTGATTCACAAAAGAATAGGGAGTGTTTTGGTGGTGTCGGTGTAACAAACGATCGTCAAACGATTGATTGTCGGAGGATGAATGGAAATGAAGGTAAGGGAGAGAGGAGAATTTCAATAAAGGTGGGGAAGTGTAAATGGGATAAGAAGAGTCTCAAAAGGGGGAAAAAGAAATTTTATACTCAATAAAGTGGGGTATTTACTCGGAGGCTCTTAGATAGTTCTAGGGTTTCTGATTTGCCTAAAAGCTTTACATGTATCACAATAAGGTCTCAAAATTTCCAAATTGGCCACAAGGTTTCATCTAGAGGTCAATTAAGTCCATAATTTTACTGAATTTACGTAATAGACCCCCAAATTCTCAAATTTTATCTATTTAGTCTTTAAAAGTAATTAAGTGTTACACTTTCTAAAATTACTCCTAAAATTATGCTCCAAATACTTAACTTACTCCTAAAATCTTGTAACAAAAAAATTAAAAGTTAAAAAACCCTAAAGACTTGGTTTACAGACGTATTATTAAGCAAGTCTAAGACATATTCTCAACACTCCTCATTGCCTTAGTAATTGTAAAAGCCTAATTTATTTCTTAAAATTTTAAATGTATCTTTTGGAAGAGTCTTGGTTAACATATATGCAATTTGATCTTCAGTCTTGCAAAAAACATACTTAATTTCACCAATCGTTTGTTCTTCTTTCAAATGATATCCATCGGTCTTATATACTAGGCCATAAAAGTTTGTTTAAGACCATATGATGCCTTATTTAACATGCAAACTTTCTCCTCTTGTTCCTTGACTTGGAATGCCTCGGGCTGCTTTTCTTTCATTGCTACAATCCGCTTTCCATCCTTCTCAACTTCTTTAAACTCAGTAGACTCAAATATAGGAACATTGAACCTTTCATAAATTTCAGATAGAGATCTTATGTCACGAACTGGAACATCAAGTATGTTGTCATCAAAGTAGTGAGGACTCTCTAGCAATTACTTCGTTGTTGGCTTCTCCTCCGTTAGATTTAGAGCAAAGCTTTTCGCTTTCATTTTTATCTTGAATACATCTCTGCCTTTTGAGTCTTTGATCAAACACCATTTGTCTTCAAATATAACCTTGAATCCTTTTTCAACCAATTGCTTAACACTAAGTAGATCTTGGTCAATGTTAGGCACATATAGAACATCAGTTCTGTGTTTCAAACTTGTTAAACTTTCAATAGCTACTGTTCCTTTTCCCTTAATTGGAATAAACTCACAATTTCCAACTTTTATTTTGAAGTGATAGCTTTATCAAGTTCTTTAAAAAGTGTTAGGTCATTGGTCATGAGATTTGTGCAGCCGCTATCGATCAACCAAGAATCATTAGAGAAACATGTCGCCACAAAAAGGAGCTCATCTTCTTGTTGCTTAATAGATGTTTTTGCCACCTCATGTTGTTGAGACTTATAGACACGTTCTATGTGCCCAATACTGCCACATTTTCTGCATTTTATATCAGGCCTCTACCAACACTTCTTTGGCAAGTGATTTGTCTTCTTACAATGTGGACATGGTGGATATGTCTCGTTGTTGTTATTATTGCTTGTCTCATCTTTGATTTTCTTGTTTTTGCCTCCCGAATTTTCAAACTTTGCCCGAAAAGTACCCTCTACTAATGCTTCTTATCTCATGTTTCTCCTTTGTTCTGGAGTCTACAATGCATTAACTAATTCTGCCAAGGATATACTTGAAAAATCCTTAGATTCTTCTAATGAAGAAATTTTAGATTCATATTTTTCAGGCAAAGTGACAAGAATTTTTGCACTATTCGATCATCAGAAAAGTCTTTACCTAGCAATCTTACCTTGTTTACTATGCCCCCCAACTTGTCAGAATAGTCTTTAATGGTTTCTGTCTCATTCATTTTCATCATTTCAAACTCTCTGATCAGATTGAGCACCTGCATATTTTTTGTTCTTTCATTGGCTTGGTATTCTTTTTTGAGATAGTCCTAAATTTCTTTTGCAGACCCCAAATTCATGATTCCTGTAAATATTTTGCTTGAAGCAGTAGAGAAAAGAAATGCTTTAGCTTTAGACTTCCTTGCCTTCTTTGCTTTGTAAGTCTTCAGTTGATTCATTATTGGATTTGCTGGCAAAGACGAAACATCATAGTCTTCTTCTATTGCTTCCCAAAGATCGATCTCATCAAGATAGACTATCATTCTAACATCCCAAGCTTGATAGTTATCACCATAAAAAATTGGTGGAATAATATGCGAAAACGACATTGAGTCAGCTTCCATGTCTAAAACTTACGTGTTACTCTCAACTCACAGATCCTTTAAGATAAGAGCTTCGATGCCAATTGTTAGTATTTTAGCAACAATATGGAACACAAAAAATGTGAAAAGAGATATATTGGAAGCACACAATAATATGTTGTAATGTTCAGATTATATAGAAAATAAAAGAACAAAAACTTTCTAAAATTACTCCTAAAATCATGCCTCAAACACTTAACTTACTCCTAAAATCATGTAACAAAAAATTAAAAATTAAAAAAACCCTAAAGACTTGGTCTACAGACCTATTATTAAGCAAGTCTAAGGCACATTCTCAACAGAAACTACTCAAATTCTATAATCCTAATGTTAAACCCAATTTATTCAGATATGACGAATACTCTTTTAACACATACAACTTCTCATTGTTGTTTACAAACACTTTCTTCTATCTTCTACAAGTACATACAAATTTACCTCTATAGTCATCTTTAATTACTTCATCCTTTTTCCTCATCTGATCAAGCTTATATCAAACTTACCACATGTTGATTCATGATTTTATTTCATACCAATGAAACAAAGTACATCAAAATTCTAAATGGAAGATACCCTCAAGCTATGTCTAAAATACACTTTAGAAGTAAACATACGATTTATAAAGTATGCGATAATGCCTTCATTCAGAATACTCCACACAAGTACTAATATCGAATACGCCACAAAGGCGATTCATTCATTCATTCATTTCTGAGTGTGTCATGACCATGGACTTTTTTTTCAAAATTTCATACCAAAATTCGTGTCTACTGTCCCAACGGACTTCATCAATTACCACTACGATGACTTGACTCACTTTACAAACTCTTCAAACATGAACACATCCTAGACCAGACATTTCATATTACCCATCATACCCTCAATAAAACTCACATTCAAATAGACTAACTTATTTCTTAACATAAACATAACTTCATTCCTATAATTGTCTAAGTATCGAACTCATATTATACTATTCGTGATTTTTGATTCATAGTTTGATCACTTTCAGATAGATATACTTTAATTTGAACAATATACATGCATGAGTCAGAGTAAAAAATCACATACATACATATTCTGGTATACTATACTTATTTTCTTATCCAAATCATACTTCAACACACATCAACACAAACATATATCAAAGTGCACATCCCATGCGCACACACATTCTCATTTTTGCTTCACAAAATTACATGCACCCATATATACAAGTCATTACATGTTTGACTCACAAGAACTTTAAACCAGGGTTACACATCTTTATATTCAATAGACATTCAAGTATTCATGCATATTTACTGGAACATTTATCATAATAGAACTATCCAAAATGACTTATAAGAATTGATATTAAGGATTCACTTGATACTTACCTTTACTTCAGCACAGAGTTTCTATTCCAATGATCCTAGTCGAACCAACAACAACTACTTAAGAGATGATGAAACTTCCATTAAAACTCTATTTACAAAAAGTTTCCTACATCTCAATTATAGACGACCCTCATGTAAGGCCTTCTATTCACACCTATTGTTATTATACTTCTTAATATCTTTACTCTTACAAAATCATAACATTTAGAGTTATAATACTTACTAAGAGGTTGAAACATTCACCAATTAACCCACAAACCTTAGCTTTATACTTAACGAAGAATGAGAGAATATTTAAATTTTAAAAAGAATCTAGAATTTGGAACAAAAGGAAAGAAAGACCTTCTGAATGATCCCTTCTTACCATATATATACACAATTCCTCTTAGTGGAATTTGACAAATGTCCAATACATTACATAAATTGTCCTTTAAGTGCTCTACAAAACCAGAGAAATAAAAAAAAAAACTTATGAGAAGATTCTCTTTGACCAGTCAATCCATTCAGTTGCTTCCCAACTAATGTTGCTACAAGAACAAATTGAATAGTGCTCAAACAACAAGAAAGGGCTCACCTTAACAAGGATTCATGTTTAGCGTGGTCATATGACAATTATGTCTCACACAACTTATTGTCATAAAAACTATAGTGCTAAAACCTTAAAATATTTCGAACCAAAACCTTAAATACCATCAACGGGCGAATACTTATGCGCCAAACTTTAAATTTCCAAAAGCGTGAGAATTGTTAGATTATACAACTATAGTGCGATGAAACAGGTTCACTTATCTGTACACACCTTCTTAAATTTGATGAATTTGGGGTGTGATAGGTAGGGCTAAAAACATAACTTTAAGATATTGTTTCTCTGCTTGAAAATAGTGGGAGTTTTATTCTCTGAATATTAAATATATTTTCTAGAAAAATAATTTTGTCGATTTCTATTGAGAAGAAATTTTTTGTTTGCACACTAAAATAAAGAAAACTATTTCTAATTAGATTTGAATTGTTTGATCCCATACTCAAATAGTTCGAGGTACGTGAAATACGGTGGTCATTCCAAATAGTTCGCGGTACGGGAATAACGGTGGTCATTCATTTGAAAGCCAAGAATAACAAGGATCCATCTATCCAAAAACAAAGGTGTGAATTTGGTTAAGGGTTTATTACTATAAATATCACAAACTGACTTGATTTTTGAATTTTTTTAATTTTAACTGTGCAAGAAAACTATTTTCAAATAGAATTTTTTCCAACACTTTTTTGTTCAAAAAGGCTACATTCTCTTCAATCTTATTTCTAAGAATTTTTTAGTTAATTGAGATATCACCTTCTATGAGATTTTTTTACCTTTCAAACTTCTATTTCCAGTTGCTCCAATGTTTCCCCACTACTGCTTTTTGTCCCATAGAAGACTCTAATCTCCTTTCAAACCCCACCATACATTCCCTAATTTCTCCTTCTTCCCTTATCTCACCAGATCCTTCCCCTTACTCTTTTACCGTGGATCCTTCATCATTTCCACCCTTACCATCTCCTCCTCTTAGAAGATCTACTAGAACCACTACATAACTATCTTGGCTCAAAGATTTTGAATGTTCTCATCCATCTTCTTCATTCTTTTCACTTGCAATACAAGGTCCCTATCCTCTTTCTCTTTCTTATACTCATTTACCTTTACAACACAAAACTTTTTTGCCAATATATCACATATTATTGAACTGCAATCTTATCTTGAGACTGTTAATCACAAGTGTTGGGTATAGGCTATGCAATAGGCACTACAAGTTTTGGAAGCCAATGGCACATGGGAAGTGGTTTATTTACCTTTTGGCAAGACTCCAATTGCTTTTAAATGGGTGTACAAGGTCAAATATCATTCTAATGGCATAGTTGAAAGGTTCAAAGTTGGGCTTGTAGCCAAGGGCTACAATCAAAAGGAAGCAATTGACTTTTAAGACACATTTTTGTTGTTTCTCTTATAGCCCACTTTACTAATAGGATGTCTTTAATGCCTTTTTATATGGTGACTTGCAAAAAGAACTGTAAATGACTCTTCTAGAGGGATTTAACAACCAGAGGGAGCATAGGGTCTATAAGTTGCTTAAATATTTGTATGGCTTGAAACAAGATTCAAAACAATGAAATTTGAAGTTAACTAAAACTTCGATTTTACATATATTCAAAGTAAACATGACTACTTTATGTTTACAAAAAGTGTGGGATTCAAACAAGTCATCATGTGAATTTATGTTAATGATTTACTGATTACAGGAGGGAATGATAGTGAGTTGATTAGTGAATTAAAATATATATTGCATAAGAATTTCAAGATGAAAGACCTTTGCAGTTTAAAGTTTTTCTTGGGATTGAAGTATCAATATCAAATGCAGGCATTGCGCTAAATCAAAGGCAATATGCTCTCAAATTAATTGAAGATATTTACTTAAAAGAAACAAAACCTGCTATCACTCTAGTATAATAGAATCAAAAGCATACATTTGTAGAATTTGATGAAACATTGTAGACGAAAAATGATGATAAAGTTTTAACAAATGCAATAATTTATCAAAGGCTAACTGACAGATTGCTATATTTGACAAATACTAACGCAGACATTGCTTATGGTGTGCAACATTTAAGTTAGTTCATGCATAAGCCTAATAAATCTCATTATGAAGTTGTATTGAAGATAGTGAGATATATTTAAAAAATCCATGAAAAGGATTTGTACTTGCTTTAGGTGAAGTTCCAATCCGAGTTGCATATTGTGACTTAGGCTAGGCATCTTGCCTTATGTCTAGGAAATTAGTAACATGGTTCTATGTAAAACTTGAAAGTTCCTTGATTTCCTAGAAATCAAATAAACAAAGCATTATCTTAAGATCTTTAACCAAAGTTGAATATAGAAGCATGACATCTACTGCTGTAGAGCTGTAATGGTTACAAGGTTTACTTACAGAATTGAGGATCAAAGATAATAAGCTAGTTGTTCTTTACTGTGATAGTCAAGTTGCAATTCAGATTCCAGCAAACCCTATTTATCATGAAAGAACCAAGTACATTGAAATTGACTGTCACTTTGTGAGAAAAAGTATTCAGAAAGGTTAAGTGCAAACTAAACACATTCCAATAAAGGAATAACTTGCAAACATTCTCACCAAATGATCGAACGTACAATAACATCAACACTAACATCCAAGTTGGTAGTGATAGACATATATCATCCTCTGTTAGCCCTAGTTTTTCAAGTATTTTGGTATAAAAAAAAGTACATTAAAAATCCCTACTTAAATTTGCAAATATTGTTCATAAGTCCTTCAAATTATTTTCAAAGTGTTGGACAAATAAACTCTTAAAAAGCCTTCAAATAACTTAGTTTTTAACACAATTTTTGAAGTCTGGAAGACTTCAACTGATACTTAGTGGAAAAGTATCGGTAGAACATAAGGTAGAAAAACCTTTGTATATGCTTCAAACTTCTACCAATAGAACAGGACAAACTACTGATACAAGTCTTCTTTTACTGGAACAATGAAGCTGTTGTCTGCATTAAATGTTGGTTTTAATGGCTGCAACATCTCTATTTTATTTCTAACGGCTACAAATGTTCACAAGGTTGTTAGAGGACTTAAATACAAAGTCAAGGCTCCCCATTGAAGTTAACAAAGACAAGAAACAAGTGTTTAACTTTGAAGAACTCATTTTTCCATCTTTCATCATTCTTCTAGCAAATTTTTCTTGTACACACTTGTGGGTTAAGTTTTCAATCATTCTTTTAAGTGTTGTAACTTTATGTGAGAGTGCTTATTTGTTGATCATTTACCTTTTAGAGGTATATTCTCAGTCATCCTTATTTTCTTTTATTTTGTGAGGTGTTACTTAAGGTTTTCAATAGAAAACCTTAAGGGGTAGTGGTTTTATCTTACCTTTGAAAAGATAGAGATTTGTAAGGTTAAACCTTGCCCTTAAAGGTTCAAATCTAATGGATTTGAGAAATCCTTAGTTGAGGAAAGCTAAGGTAGTGGACGTAGGCAATTGAGGCCGAACCACTATAAATTCTTGAGTTGATTGCATTTCTCAAATTTACCAAAACTTTTTAAAAACACCAATTCACCCTCTTCTTGATGTATTTCGATCATAACAATTGGTATCAGAGCTATAATTCTAAAGACGATCTTATAACCAAGAGAAAAGATCCGAAAGTCTATTCAACGATAGAGATAACTACTCAGGCTTCATGCATCGGAGGAAATTTTCATCATGATGGGAGAAGGGCACTCTACTGTGAGACCTCCTCTATTCAACGGAACTAACTACTCTTATTGGAGAACAAGAATGAAGTTATTTTTCCAAGCCAACGACTATGAAGTTTGGAGAATAATCACAATTGATCCATCCATTCCAATGAAGAGGGTCGAAGGTGTAGTTATTCCAAAAAAAGAGGATGAATGGGATGATCACGATATCAAGTTGGTGCAATTGAATGCAGAGGTCATGCATACTCTATTTTGTGCTCTTAGTTCAAATTAGTACAATAAAGTCTCCTTGTGTAACAATGCCAAAATAAATATGGGACAAACTTGAGGTCACCCATAAAGGAACAAGTAGAGTCAATGAATTAAAGATAAGTTTTCTCACCCTTGATTATAAATTATTCAAGGTAAAACCGGATGAAGGAATCAAAGAGATGTCTGATCGGTTCACCAACATTATCAATGGTCTTAAAGCTCTTGGGAAGGTCTATCCTAATAAAGAGATAGTGAAAAAAGATGTTGAATTGTCTTCCAACATCTTGGGAGCCAAAAGTGACGACAATAGAAGAGTCAAAGGATCTCATTGTACTCCCCCTTGATGAGCTTATTGGTTTCTTATTGACATACGAGATGAAGATCAACCACCATACAAAAGTAACCAATGAAGTGCCAAAGGAAATGCCAAAGAAAGTGGAAGTTGCCTTCAAATCGACAAGTAGAGAGAAGGATAAAGATTCCAATTATGATGATGATGATGAGGAAGAGATGGCTATGTTGGCAAAGAAATTCAAAAGATTCATGAAATTCAAGAAAGCCAAAAGATTTCCAATAAAAGACATCATTACGAGTGAATCAAGCAAAAAGGAAAAGGACCCAATCATTTCCTATGAGTGCAAAAAGCTGGGTCACATCAAATTTGATTGTCCATAATTGAAGAATAAAGGGACATCAAAAAAAAAAAGCCATGATGGAAACTTAGGGTGGTAGTGATTCATCCGATGAGGAGGAAGAAAATGAAGTTGCCTAACTATGCCTTATACTATTGAAGAACAAAAGGTAACTCTAAACTCTAGTGAATTAAATGAATATACTTTTGAAGAGTTACAAGATGCACTCGATGAATTTACTATAGATTTTGAGACTATGAACTCCAAACATAAGAAATTGATTTCAAAGCTTAAGGAGGAAAATAAGTCTCTAATCATAGTTAAAGAGGAAATGGAAAAGAAATTTAATGATATGCAAGCTCAAATTGATGATTTAATTTTAAAGAATGAAAACTTGCATAATTCATTTTTTATGTTTCAAATGGGGAAACAAAAGTTAAATGATATGCTTAAATCTCAAAGAGTTTTCTTTGACAAGAGTGGTTTAGGTTTTGTAAATTTACAAAAAGAAACTAAATTTAAAAATTTGTTTGAGAAACCAAGCTATATTTATGATGTCTCACTTGTATGCACTCATTGTCTTTAAAAAGGGACATGATAGGCAAGTTTGTTCTTTAAGGAAACTCACATCTAGAAGAAAACTCACTAAGAGTGTATGGATTCCAAAAGGATTAAACACACCTCAAAATAAGGAAGCTTTATAGAAGTGAATTCCTAAGGGAACAAAAATTGTTAGTACTAATGCTAATGGACCCAAGAAAGTTTGGGTACCAAAATCCAAAGTTTAACTTTGTGTTTGTAGGAGGAAGAGCATTGCTTCAAGGCAAGCAACTCTAAGAAAAACTCATGGTACCTTGATAGTAGATACTCTAAACACATGACCAGTGACAAAAGTCATTTCACGGAACTAACAACAAAGTATGGAGGAGAAGTTTCATTTGGTGATAACTCCAAAGGACTTATTTGAGGTATTGGTTCTATAGGTATAAATTCTTTCATTCTTATTAAAAATGTGCTTTATGTTAACGGTCTTAAGCATAACATCCTTAGTATTAGTCAACTTTATGACAAGGGATTCAAAATAATATTTGAGTCCAATAGATGCAAAGTTGTAGATATTGTAAATAATAAAATTCTTTTTGTAGGACATAGAGTAGGTAATATTTTTATGGTGCATTTTGATGACATATATTCCTCTAATGTTTGTTTTGTGGCTAATAATGAAAATATGTGTTGGCTATGGCATAGAAGATTAAGTCATCCAAGCATGAGTGTTATTTCAAAGCTTATTAAAACTGAACTTGTTGTTGGCATGCCTAAATTTTCTATTGACTTTGATAAAATATGTGATGCATGTGCTAAAAGTAAACATAGGAGAGCATCTTTTAAATCTAAAGATATAGTTTCTACATCTAGAGTAATCCAACTTATTCATATTGACCTTTTTGGACCAACTAGAAGTATGAGTTTAGGTGGTAAACAATATGGATTTGTTATTGTTGATGACTATTCTAGATATACATGGGTTTTCTTTTTGTATTCAAAAGATGAAACTTTAGAAAAATTTATTATTTTTTGTAAAATGATTCAAAACCAAGTGGGATATTCAATTTCAAGTGTAAGAAGTGATCATGGAACGAATTTGAAAACCTTGGCTTTGATAATTTTTGTAATGAACATGGTATTAGTCACAGCTTTTCAGCACCTAAAACTCCTCAACAAAAAGGAGTTGTTGAAAGGAAAAATAGGACTTTAGAGGAAATGAATAGAACCATGTTATGTGAAAAATAATTTGCCAATATATTTTTAGGCGGAAGCTATAAATACTTCTTGCTATATTATAAATAGAGCTATGGTTAGGCCTATTTTAAAGAAAACTCCGTATGAACTTTTTAAAGGAAGAAAGCCTAACATAAGTCATTTTCATCTTTTTGGTTGTAAATGTTTCGTTTTGAATAATGGAAAAGAAAATTTAGGAAAATTTGACGCCAAAAGTGATGAAGGTATTTTTCTTGGATAATCCACTCATTCTAAAGCTTATAAAATTTTGAACAAGAGAACCCTTGTTATGGAAGAATCTATACATGTTATTTTTGATGAATCTAATTTTCCTTCTAGAAAGGAATCTATTGATTTTGATGATGTACAAATATATTAAATTGAGAAAAATCAGGCATCACGTGAAGATTATGGTATGAGTGAATTTGTTCAAGAACTCAAAATTGATGAACTTCAAGAACCAACTCATGTTGGAAGAGAATCTAGCCACCCAAGAGAGCTTTCATATGTTAAGGATGGACACATCATTGGTGATCCATCTAAAGGGGTAATCACTAGATCTTCAATTAGAAATATTTGTAATTATGTTGCTTTCATTTCTTGCATAGAGCCTAAGAACATTGATGATGTTTTACGTGATGAATTTTAGATAATGGCTATGCAAGATGAACTAAATCAATTTGAAAGGAATCAAGTATAGAATCTTGTTGATAGACCTAGTGATCATCCAACTATAGGAATTAAATGAGTATTTAGAAATAAACTTGACGAAAATGGTAATATTGTTATAAACAAGGCTAGATTAGTTGCCAAAGGATATAACCAAGAGGAAGTTATAGACTATGATGAAACTTATGCACCGGTAGCTAGGTTAGAAGCAATTATGATGTTATTAGCCTTTGCATGTTCAAACAATTTCGAACTTTTCCAAATGGATGTCAAAAGTGCATTTTTAAATGGTCTTATAAATGAAGAAGTTTATGTTGAACAACCTCTCGGTTTTGAAAATCCACATTTTCCAAATCATGTTTTCAAATTGTCTAAAGCTCTATATGGTTTAAAGCAAGCTTCTAGAGCTTGGTATGAAAGGTTTTCCAAATTTTTAATTGAAAATGGCTTTAAAAGAGGTAAAGTAGACATCACCTTGTTCATAAAAACTAAAGACAAAGACATTGTAGTAGTACAAATTTATGTAGATGATATTATATTTGGTGCTACTAATGAACTTCTTTGTCAAGAGTTTTCTAAGATTATGCAGGGTGAATTTGAGATGAGCATGATAGGTGAGCTCAACTTCTATTTGGAGCCTCCAAATCAAGCAAACTCAAAATGACATATTCATCAATCAAGCGAAATACATCAAGGAAATGCTCAAGAAGTTTAAAATGGAGGACTTGAATCCTCAATCAACACCAATGAGTACTTTAATAAAGTTTGATAAAGATGAAGGAGTTAAATGTGTTGATACTAAACTTTATAGGTCTATGATAGGATTATTGCTTTATCTTAGCGCAAGTAGACCGGATATAATGTTTAGTGTTTATTTATACTCAAGATTTCAATCATCTCCTAAGGAATCACATTTACAAGTCATTAAAAGAATCTTTAGGTACCTTAAAGACACTCCAAACATAGGACTTTGGTATCCCAAAGATTCATCATTTAATTTGCATGTTTACTCCGATGCGGATTTTGGTGGATGCAAGTTGGATAGAAAAAGCACTTTCGGAACTTGTCAATTTTTAGGCAACATGCTTGTATCTTGGTTTTCTGAGAAACAAAATAGTGTAGCTTTATCCACAACCGAAGTGAAATATGTTACCATAGGTAGTTGTTGTGCTCAAATTATTTGGATGAAGCAACAATTAGTTGACTATGGAATTGATATGGATCACATTCCTATAAGGTGTGACAACACTAGTGCTATTTGCTTAACCAAAAATCCTATCCAACACTCTAGAACAAAGCATATAGAAATAAGACACCACTTTATTAGATATCATGTGCAGCGAGGTGACGTAGTTTTAGAGTTTGTAGATACTTTGCATCAACTAGCCAACATTTTTACAAAGCCTTTAGATAATGAGTGATTTTGGACAATTAGGGGAAAACTAGGACTAATGAACATGCCTTCTTAAATAATTTACTTGATTTTCTAGTAATATTTGACATTCTTGGACACTTGTTTTATGTATGTTTTGTGTACATATATATATATATATATATATATATTACTTGATTTTCTAGTAATATTTGTTTAAGTATAACATTTTATTGTTTTATGTATGTTATCTGTGTGTTTAGTACTTCTTTCTCTTTAATTTTTCATTTTTTGCATAGTTGTTTCGGTAGTTCTGTGCCAAAATGGCATTTCTTTGCGTTCTTAAGATATCGGTAGAATCAAACATCTACCGATACCTGGACACTTCTATTGGTAGAAGTGTACAAGTATCGGTAGTTGCGGATATTTATAAACCCAAACAGCGGGTTCTTTTTTGACAGAAAACGTATTTTAGACTTTTTTTTGTCATCTTCTTCCCCAAACCACAATCCCTATTTTCGCTCCCTACCTCCCAACCCCACCTTCCACCATTTGCACTCTTTTTTTTCTTTAAATCTTGTCTCCCACATGCTTCCATTTCATTCTCAAGAAGGATTTTTTGTCAAAAAGGGTCACATTTTCCCCATTTTCCCCATTTTATTTTAAGGTAAAACCTAACTTTTTCTTTTATTTTCTTTTCAAATCTATAAATAATGTTAGTTTTAGGAGAACTTAGATTAGTAATTTTATATACATTTTTTTACATTGTATATTTTATACATATTTTTTTCAATATATACGGTTTTATAATTATACAATGTTATATACACATTTTTTTTTATATATATACATATATATACTATTTTATATTTACATATATTGTTTTTACATATATGTTGATATATATATATAGACTGTTATACAATTATTTTTATATAAACTAATTACATATATATATGTGCGTGTGTGTGCGTGTGTGCGTGTGTGTGTGTGTGTGTGTGCGTGTGTGTTTCTAACTTTTTTTCATAACATCATTATCTTATATTTCAAAATTGCATTTGCTAATATTGGGGATATAAATTGTTCGTATTTTTTTCTATAGGTCCATTGTTTTACTCGACCCATTACCCTTTAGTTTAACCCTTCATTAGATGGTATGCCTTCTCGTACATCCCGTAAGCGTCCAGCCACTAAACACGCTAGAGGTGAATCCTCTTCTGATCCCTTAGATCATCCTTCGGTACTTGAATGTTTCGAGGACAACGATGCTCTCAAAAAATTCAACACCTAGTTTGCAACTCGTCCAGTTCAGATATCTCGTCCTGTTGATTTTAACTTTTTAGCCAACACCCTTAAATTCAAATACCTCGATTAACTCCGCGATTGGGGTTGGTTAGAGTGTCTCCAACTTAGGGGTCCCTACTACGACAACCTTGTTCGAACGTTTTATTCTAATGCTAAACTTAAACACAACCTAAACACTCACTTAGTTACCTCTATCACCTCTTCAGTTATGGGCCAAGAGATTATTATCTCGGTCAACACCCTCTCTATATATCTTTCTATCACCAATAAGGGTGATGATCATCATACCGGCCCTTATAACCACTCCTTAGTTCGACCAAATGACTATGTAGGCAACGACATGGACCTTCATGATCGTATCTTACACCTTATTTTCACATGGATAGTTGCCCTAACCAACAAACATTCCGGTTTCGTCACACCGATTATTGGATGTGGCATTACTTTAGAACCGACAATCCCCTAAACTTAGCTTCCATTATTTTTCTAAATCTTATCGAAATTGTTAGATTACTGGTGTCTAGCAACAAAACCTTACGTTACGGTACTTTCCTCTCTCATATCTTTCGTACTCTTCGCATTAACGTAAGTGTAAAACTCGACCGTGCCATTAATTCTTTCATTGATATCTCGACCGTACATAACTGTAATTGGAAGCTTGATGATGAAGAAAATTGGGTTTGAAAGATTGATGGCCAATCCTCAGCAGCTCAAGGATCGACAGTTCCACCGATAGCTCCACCATCATCCGATGCTCCTCTGTCTTCACATGAGGAACATCCAGCTCTCCTCCCTCTGCCATCTTCGTGCACCGCACGCCTACGAGAGGCGATCAATGGACTGTCATTGCAAGTCAATGCATGACTTAATACATTGACTGCCCACATCGATGATCGCTACAATCAACTCGACGGGCATTTAAATGAGTTGGCCTCTAGATTTCCTCCATCGGAAGACTAGGACATCATGTTTTGGTTGAGTTATACATGCTTTTTAGTTGGATTCTACTTTGAATTGTTTGGTTGTTTGTCTTAAGATATCTATTTTTATTGTTTGGTTGCTTTGGGATGATGTTTTTTACTTTGATTATGTTTGAATGCTTTTGGTTCAACAGTGCTATCATTATTATTATTTTTTTATGCATAATTCTTCTTCACTTGTTATTTTTATTATTCTTTTGGTTCAAGTATTGTGCATCACTTGCCCTAGTTTTTTTTTTTAAGGCTTCTATTCTTTTTGGTATTTCAAAAAGGGGGAGATAAATGCAAAATTTGCTTAAATTAATTCAACTTAACTTTTAAAGCAAAATTTTTCAAGTTGAAAATTTAAATGAAATAACATCTAAAATTTTTATGGGAGCTTATTTTGGAAATAATGTTTAAGATAGGGAGGGTTAGCAAATTTTTTCAAAATGTTTTGTTATATCAAAAAGGAGGAGATTGTTAGCTCTAGTTTTTCAAGTATTTTGATATAACAAAAAGTACATTAAAAATCCCTACTTAAATTTACAAATATTGTTCATAAGTCCTTCAAATTATTTTCAAAGTGTTGGACAAATAAACTCTTAAAAAGCCTTCAAATAACTTAGTTTTTAACACAATTTTTGAAGTCTGGAAGACTTCTACTGATACTTAGTGGAAAAGTATCGATAGAACACAAGGTAGAAAAACCTTTGTATATGCTTCAGTCTTCTATCAATAGAACAAGACAAACTACCAATACTTGTATGCCTTCTACCGGTAGAACAAACTCCAAAGAGCAAAGAAGTTGTGGTCTGGGACTTCTACCGAAACAAGTCAAGTTAGTAGCCAAAGTTCAGCATCCCTTGCACTTCTACCGATACTCTGATGGGTTCTACCGATACCAGATGAAACCCTCAGAGTTTTACCAATACAAGTTGGGATCTACCGGTATAACGACTCCAACGGTCATTTTGGCAAAGGCTTTTACCGATACAAGTCTTCTTCTACCATTTCAACAAAGCTGCTGTCTGCATTAAATGCTGGTTTTAATGGCTACAACGTCTTTATTTTATTTCTAACGGCTACAAATGTCCACAAGGTTGTTAGAGGACTTAAATACAAAGTCCAGGCTCCCTATTGAAGTTGACAAAGACAAGAAACAAATGCTTAACTTTGAAGAACTCAGTTTTCCATCTTTCATCAGTCTTCTAGCAAACTTTCCTTGTACACACTTGTGATTTAAGTTTTCAAATCATTCTTTCAAGTGTTGTAACTTTGTATGAGAGTGTTTATTTGTTGATCATTTACCTTTTAGAGGTATATTCTCATTCATCCTTATTTTCTCTTATTTTATGAGGTGTTACTTAAGGTTTTGGGTAAAAAACCTTAAGGGGTAGTGGTTCTATCTTACCTTTGAAAAGATAGAGATTTGTAAGGTTAAACCTTGCCCTTAAAGGTTCAAATCTAGTAGATTTGGGAAATCTTTAGTTGAAGAAAGTTAAGGTAGTGGACGTAGGAAATTGAGGCCGAACTACTATAAATTCTTGAGTCGGTTGCATTTCTCAAATTTACTAAAATTTTTTAAAAACATCAATGCACCCCCCTCTTGGTGCATTTCAATCATAACACCCTCCAACTTGAAAGGGAGTATAGAAGTTGTTAAATAAGTTGTTATAACAACTATAGTATTTAGGGATTAGTTATTGGTAATTAACAATTAATATTCATATTAAGTATGTTAGTTAGTTACTACCTACATGTTATAAAAACAAGAAAGTTGTAGCAACAAAATTGTTATCAATAAATGAAATGATTCAATACATTCTTCTCTCTTTTCCTTTCTTAATAGTAGATGAAAGTAAATCAAAATGAAAAAAAGAGGGTAAAAAGACACCTCTGGTCTTTTTTAATTTTGAAATTGAGCAAATCGATCCCTTTAAAAAAATCGAAGTAATTTAATCCCTATCAATTTTGAAAGTGAGCAACTAAAGACAATTAATCACAACATTATTGTTTTCTGTCAATTGTACATAATTTTGATTGATATAACAATAAATTTAGCTCTCAATGTTTACATATTTTTTCAATTTGATCTTAATTCTAAAAAAGTCAACAAATTTTCCCTCAATATTTACATATTCACACAAATGTTGCAAGCTAAATTTGTCAAATCAGGACAATTAATAGAATGTGTAAATTTTGAGTGTTAAATTTGTTATTATACCAATAAAAATTATGTACAATTGACAAAAAATATTAATGTCGCTATTAATTACCTTTAATTGCTCGCTTTTAAATTTGACAGTAATTAAATTGCTTTATTTTTTAAAAAAAGATCAATTTACTTAATATTAAAATTGAGAATAAAAAAAAGAGTTTTTACCAAAAAAAAAAAGACTATCTATTCAACACATATATTTTGTAATATAAAAGAGTGTTATTAAATATTTGTTAGCAAAATTCCTTCATAAAAAATAATTTTATAACTAGTTCAAGTGTCACATCACCTTATTTAATTCGAGATAATTTTTTATTTACAAATAACATATTTATTATAATACATTAAAAAAATAAATCTTTTAAGTCACCTAAAGTACAAAATTTAAATAGGTTAAAGTGATGTGGATGGAAAACCATGAGCATGATGTTGAAAAACATAGTCCAACAAACTTAGTATTTTAATCTTGGGATTTATTTTAACACAGTCCACACTCAAGACAAGCGCCTGCTCTCAACATAATCAAAAGCTACTGTCTCACATTCATAGGAAAATGATTGTGCAATCCTTTTAGTTTTTAGTATTTTAATCTTGGGATTTATTTTAACACAATTCTTGGATTTTCTTTTATAATCAAAACTAAAAAAGGGGTTATGTACAAAAAAAAAATAATTTTTGAAATTATTTATGAAAATGAGTCCAAGTGAAAAAAATTATGAGAATAGGTCAATTTTATAAAAATGCGCTTACGTGACGATATTTTCAGGAAAAATTTCAGAAAAGCGCTTCCACGTGAAAGCACATTTCCTTGAATGGGACAAAAAGCTTCTACATGAAAGCTTATTTTAAATTAGTGTCCACGTGGACGCATTTTTTCAGCTTGTTTTCACAGTGTTTTTGTCGAAAAACGCTCTTATGTCGAGACCTTTTTGTTTCATTCAAGTAAAAATACTTCCATGTGGAAGCGTTTTTTTGGAATTCTCCCTAAAAGCGTTGCGACGTAGGCACGATTTTACAAAAATGGCCTATTTCAGTAATTTTTTTCACTTTAATCCATTTTCGTAAATAATTTCAAAAATTGACATTTTATGATACATAACCCCTAAAAAAGACTACATTTATCTTCTCACCAACAATTGTGTTAAAAAAAACTATCATTTATAATGTTAAATTAATCTCTAAATTTCATAATATTTTAATTGAGTTTTTAAAATATTAATATTATATTTTTCTGTCAATTTAATAATCAATTTAAGTATTTAATGTTAGTTTAGATTTGACGTGGACCATATTTAGAATATGTAAATTAAATTATAAATACGTGTATACCTACTATATGGGTAACTTACACATGTTAAACTAAACAAACAATGACACTGAGCTTTAGAAGAGTTGTTCTTTTAACACGTCAAATTCAGGTTATCCATACAATAAGTATTAAGATGTCCACGAACTATGTCGAAAAATTTTAAGCCCAGCCAAATCCACCCAAAATCCCCATATAGTTTAAAAAAATATATTATTTTTATATTAATATTTATATGTTTTTATTTTTAATTTTAAATAAAAATATTTTAAAAATCATTTAATTTAAATTAAGTCCAGGCTAAGGACAAAATGACTGATTCATAGACACATCAAGTATACATATGTCTAAAATTCGATTAATGTGTTTAAAATAAGTTAAATTCTATATAAAGCCTTTGTACCATATATTTTGAAGATTTATTCTCTCTACTGTAATTTGTTGATTGTTTTTTTTTTGTTTTGAGAATACAATTTGGTCATTGTTAATATTTCAACTTTTCAAAATGTGTACTTTCAATCATGTTAATTTTGTCAAATAATTTGACATGATTAATTTTTTAAACATGTGATGATATGATATATATTGTACATTTAGAAAAAATGAAAAATGAGAAAATATATAATATTTAATATGATAACAATATAATACTAAATAAAAGTTAGGTAATATCAACAAGTGTAAGGTGTAATAATAAGTTACGTTATATTTTTAATGAGAGAATGCAAGTTCAATTATTTTTTTGGTGAATTACAAGAGGAGTGCAAAGCTTTAAAAATAACATAATTAACGCAACTCGAATTCAGGTCACATTTGAAACGATAAATACCCTGATCATCAGACCAACACATGGGATTCAATGTAAATTCAAATTTTGAAGAAAATATCATTGAGAGAGATAATTACAGAGCTTGAATATGAACAATAAAATATAAAAAATATAAATATAAAATAAATTCATAAACTTAGAAGAGAGAGAGAAAGAAAGGGTATGCCAAATCTTAAATTATAGATTTTGACATATACTTTATATATACGGTTGGGCCATTGTCATTGTTACCAGTAATCTACGGGTATTGGCTAACACGACAAAGCAATCTTTTAAAATAGTGGTTGCCAAGTTAAGACAAAGTAACCAATGCAATACTAATTAATTTACAAACTTGCATTTATCAATAAATGCACCCTCAATCTGGCTGAAATAATTATAATAATTTGCAGCTAACACCATTGTAATGACATTTGAAAAATGAAATCTATGTGTTGATTTGATGGTCAGAGTTTTTATCGTTTTAGATGTGATCTGGGTTAGAGCGTTTATCGCTTCAGATATGATCTAAATTCGAATCGTGTTAATCACGTTGTCGTTAGAGCTTTACTTTTCTATTTTAATTCACCAAAACCAAAATGTAATTGAGAATAGTGTTGGAAAAACAAAAAAATAAGTATGGGTTTTTGGCAACTCATTCTTGGTATCTTATTTTTCTTTCTTTCTCTTTGTATGACAAGTGAGAGGCAAGTTACAACAAATACGAGCCACATTAAATTAAAAATAAAAAACCTCGAAATAAATTAGAAAATTTGATATGGGCGAGAATCTTGATCAAAACCCATCCTTGGGCACTGCATTAGTGGAGATGATAATGAATCGAGAGCTAGCTTTTTGTCGGTGTCATCATTGCTTACAAAATCCCAAATGTTGAAATCATCATCCCACAAGCTCAATTCATTGTTGCTATCGCTTGTGTTGTAATCATCACAGGGCCATTCAAAATCAGAGAATTGCAGTTCTTCAAGGAACACGGAGGAGTGACACGAAGAGGATGAGGATGAAGATATTGATGGTGCAGGATTAGGGACCAGAATTTCATGGGATTCAATCAATGGGACCTCATCCGTGCAAAAGCCATCAATACCGATGTTATTCATTGGGTCTTCCTCCTTTGCTTTTGTTATTGTGGATTTCAAAGAAGTTTCAGCTTCAGGTTCCTTTGGTGCTTGAGACCTGGCATCATCAGGCTTTGAAGCTTGTTTCGTCTGCTCATCCTGCTGCTGTTGGGGATGATGTTCTTGGGTTGTGGTTAATGGCTTGTGGGTGAGAGGATCAATCCCCATTTTCCTCAGTTTTTTCTTAATGTGAGTATTCCAATGGTTCTTAATCTCATTATCAGTTCTTCCAGGGAGATGAGAAGCTATCTTAGACCATCTGCAAATGTGTACAACAAAAACAAAATTATTTCAGCCCCCAAAAAACAACAAAAAGACAAGGCAAATTGTGAATAAAAACCTGTTGCCAAGTTGAGCATGGAGATCAATCACCATTTTCTCTTCATATTCAGATAAAAGTCCTCTTTTCAAGTCTGGCCTAAGATAATTTGTCCATCTCAGCCTGCAACTCTTTCCACACCTTAACAGTCCTGCAACACATACATATATAAATTCAAAGTTGTTATATATAATCATCAGTGACACAATGTGGGTGAGAGAAAGACCTGCAAGCTTAGGAACAGCTCTCCAACAGCATTGGCCATTGGTGAGGATGAAATTAAAAAGCTTCTTATCTTCTTCAGCAGTCCATGGCCCTTTCTTCAACCCAACTTTATCACAACATGGTTGCCTTCCCATTATTGTTCTTCTCTTTCCTTGTACAAAAAACTCAAAATCCCAAACTGATCATATACCAATCTCTACCAGGGAATTTAAGACAAAGGAGATGAATGAAGGAAATGAACACTCTTTTCAAGTTTGATGCGGTGATAGCAAGGCACAAAAGCAAGTTTCCACCTTTATATGATTATAAATGAATCATCCCCTTCCTCCTAAGCTCACCTTTTTCTTTTTAATATATTTTTATTTTAATACTATTACTTTTTGTTTGGGCTAATACACGTGTATATCAATGAGACAACCATGGATTGCCACTTTGAGAAAAAGTAATATTAATCAAATGTTTCACATATATATTGTATTCTATATTATAGCACCCACGACAAGATATATATTTAATATATTTACTAAAAGTTTACCTAATAATCAACTAAATTTTTTTGTTTAGATAATAATTTTTTCAAGATGAAAAAAATTAAAAATTAAGAATAAAAATTTGATTTGTTATTATTCTATTAGAAAGAAATACGGATGATATGAAATCACAATTTTATATAATCCATTCTCCTAAGTTAAAATATAAAAAGATAAAAACATCTGACTCATAACATGAGATAGTATCACTTAAAAGTTTTTTTTTTGGTGAATTACAAGAAGAGGGCAAAGTCTTAATAGCAATGCAACTAAAATGATTCAAACCCAAATCACACCTAAAACGATGAATACCTTAACCATCAAACCAACACACAGGTTCGTATTACTTTAAAATTTTAAATATTCATATCATATAATTCATATTAATCTTGTTGATGTATATTGTCTTTATTAAATGCATTATTTTTAATTACATTGACCATGATTTATAAGTAAGGCGAGCTTAGAAATTTTTTTAAAAGGTTAAAATTGAATTATAAATTTTTGAAATATTAAAATATAAAATTTATTATATGTTAATTTATTATTTCATTATTTTTGAAGAGATTATGTAGAAAATTTTATTTTTTGGAGCGATCAAAACATAATTTTATCTTATATTAATTTATAATTTAATTATCTTAAAAAAAATAGAATTACATTTTTCCATTTTGAAAAATCAGAACCCTTACTTACCCCTTGTATTTGCCGCTATTTATAAATAGAATTAAAAAAATGTTATGCCTCTTTAAAAATAAATAAAGACAACTCTTGATAATTTTTGACTCGAGTTAAAAAATTATTATTATTATTAATGTATCAAATAATTATACTTATTATCTATATCGTGCATTAAATAATTATCGCATTGATTTATTAATATTGTAATTAATACAATTTATTAAGAAGAAAGTTAAAAGTAAAAGAAAACCCAATAATTAGGGGCGAATTTAGGGGGGTTGGCAAAGGACCTTGGCTCCCCCTAAAATAAAAAGTTACATTTTAGTCTTTTTAAAAATGATAAAATTTTGATTTAATTCTTTAAAAATTATATTTTTACTGTCGTAAAAATTTCAATTTAATTTCGGTCCCCCTAAAAAATTTCTAGCTTTGCCCCTATCAACAATCTCACATTGGAAGATAATTTATAAGATTTTATTTTACACTAATTTATTTATTACCTTGATTTTATTGCTTGTAGAGTAATGTAAAATATAGGAATTGCTTACTTCTCTAGCTACAGTCTTGTCTACTAAGTAAAATTGGTCCACTTTGTACACCTATCCAAGTATGTGTGTTGTCCAATTTCTAAGGAATTTGTATTATACTACAAATTTTAACAAGGAATTTTTAATAAAATACTTCAAGAATGAAAACAATAAAATTTATAATAAATAAGAGAAATCAGTAAAGTAATACTTAATATTCTGATACACAAAAGTAACACGGTGTTAAATTTTTTAGTGTTTAATTTAGATTTTAAGGTGGATTTGATGAAAATTGATTGCTAATATTATTAGGTTAGAAATTTTCATGATTTTGTAATAGAATAAATTTAGTGTTAATTGTGAATTTGTTTAATTTTACATTTAATTTTTCAAATACAGTTTGATAGATACAATTTAATTCGGGTTTTAGGATGAATTTGATTAAAATTAATTGTTAATATTATTAAATATTTATGAATTTTCATCAAATCAACTTTAAAATCCAAATTAAATGTTAAAATATAAACACTATTACATTCAGGTATCAAAATGTACAAATTTTATCAAATATAAGTATCACATTAAACCAAAAAATAACATAAGTACCACATTAAAAAAAAGTTAAACTTATGTACCAAATTATGTACTAAATCAACTCTTAAAAATAAAAAATTATTAGGATAGAAAGGGAAATTAAAGACAAATTATTGACATTTGAATGCAATGAAGCGACACTCTTTTTTTGGTAAATTACAAAAAGAGAGAAAAACCTTAATAACAACACAACTAGCACAATTAGAATCCAAATCACACTTGGGACGATAAACACCTTTATCATTATACCAATACACGAAATTCAGTGAAAAGACTTTATTCCATTTCAATCAAGCATTACTTTTTTTCCTTAAAAAGAGAATTAAGGACGAATTCACGTATAAGGAAGATAGAGTAGAATTGGGAATACATACAAAGGGACATTGTATCTAAAAACTAATGCATTAGACCCAAATTTATGACTCTTGTAGTATATATATTAATATAATATCTTGTTTCTAAAGCAAAATGAGTTATTATAATAATATTCTAAAGTTTTAATACAAAATTAACTTCATTAATTAAGCAAGCAGTGTGAAAATTCATGTCTGAGTCAAAGGCTTTGCGACTCGGCTACGGTGCTATCACTGTTGAGGAGAGACTTGCCACCTTCTTCAAAACTCAATATCAACTTTCTTTTCTTTTTTAATTATTAATTTCATAATAAATGAATAAATAAAATAGAAGGAATAAAAGAGTTTAAGGAATCTTTTAGATGAGCGATTAACTTTTTTTTTATCTCATGTTACAGTATCGTTATAATATTTAATCTCACCGTCATTGTTATTTTTACACAGATAAACGCACTGCCAATTCAAAGGGGCTCTAAATTAAGTGTATATATTTTTACCGTAACTTTCTTTTTATCTCACGTTATAATATCGTTACAACATTTTATCTCACTATCACTGTTGTTTTTACACTAATTATAAATAAAAACATTATCCATTCAAAAAGATCCTAAATTAAGTGTATACATTTTTACCATAGCTTTTTTTTTTATCTCACACTATAATATCACTATAACATCTAATCTTACTGTCACAACTATTTTTAAACTAATACGTGTAGCTCCAATTCAAAAGTGTCCTAAATTAAGTGTATATACTTTTATCAATACTTTAATAATTATAAAATAGTTAAACAATCATTTAGGCAGCAAACTTTTAGGATGGTCCTTTGTACGTATAGGATCTTATGAGATTTTATTTGACTATTGATTTCTCTAACATGTTATACTGGGATTGGTGAGGGAGCATATATATGGAACAAAAGGTATATTTCTCTTCATAATTTTATATTTTCCTTCAATTATTTTTTATAATAAGATTATTAGAACATAAATACTACTGGGTATATTATATTATTTTTATTGGTTTGGTTAGAATGTACATTTTTATTATATTATCTTTATAGAATTTATTTTTTTATCATACAAAAGTTTGAATTTTATAATAATTTATTTTATTGATAAATGAATAAATTTCTCTAATTAACTGATTTCTTGTATTCTTTCTCAAATAGATAAAATGGAAGCATCAATGAGTTACACGTATATAGGTCTCTTTTTATCAAAGTGATAAAAATAAGAATGATAGTGAGTCAGATATCTACAATTTTTTAATGATTTGAATTCAAATCCACAAATCTACCTAAATATTCAAATATAATTCATGAATTACGAGTATTATTACTCAAATCTGAATTTGAATTAAATAATGTTATCCATCAAAAAATTTGAATAAAAAAAAAACCACTTTCAAATTTTCCAATATTCATATCCACAAAAACTCGAATTTGAATATGTTAAAATTATTTTAATATATATAAATAGAATTGTAAGAATTTAATAATCAGTGGATTCATATATCTGAATTTAAATTCGTTAACCGAATAAGTATTGTGAATTCAGATAAAGAGTATTTAAAGTATCTATCATATTCACTTTAAACTCATAGAATATAATAATTTTAAAATTTGAATCTAAATATTGTTCGAACTTGAAGAAAAATGAAACATTTGAATCCGCAATATGAACTTTCATCCTTTAACTTAAAATTTTTTTATTCGATTAACATATGTAAGTTTCCACCAAGCTTTGTTTTTTTATTCGATTAATTGATTTTTCTATTTCATTAAGAATTCTTGTTTTATCGTGGTTTTAATGTGGTGTTTTATTATTATTATTTTTCAGATTTTGTTAGTTCATAATTTTTATTTATGGAGAAAAACAATGAAAAAAATAGTTGATATTGTTGGGAACCAAGATAACTTGGTTGAAGAAAAGAAAGTAGGAGTGAAAGTGCATTATGAAGAAGCTTATCATCTTTATAATCAATATGCTTTATGTAAGAAGTTTAGTGTTCAAAGATGAAATAAGAGACGAAGTATGGTTGAATTTATAAGATAACGTGAATTTTTATGCTTTAAATTTGAATATCATAAATGTGAAGATGTTGGAAAAATGAGGAAATTTAAACATTTGGAGATAAGGACGGGCTGTCAAGTTAAAATTTATTTTACAATAAAAAAAAGAGGTGTTTGAGTTGTTTCTCACTTCAATGATCATCATAATCACAAGTTGGCAACTTTAGCAGAATAACTCAATTTAAGATCAAAAAGAAAAATTTTAAAAGGACATGCAAATGTTATTTTTACTGATCAGAATCAATAAATGATGAAAGCAATAGAGTTGATGTTCCCTGAGACATCTCATAGATTATGTATGTAGCACATTTCAAAAAATGTTAAACAACATCTTGTTAGTCGTTTTGTCAATGTTGAGTCCAAAGCACAATTTAACAAATACTTTTATGGATGTGAAAATGAACCAAAGTTTGAATATTGTTGGGCTACTATGATTGAAAGTTTTGAACTTAGAGCAAAATGGTGTCCTACCTTCAACATAAATATTTTTTTTAGGTTGAACTAGATTTATTGAAAGAAACGAGAGTATGAACTACATAATGCATCAGATTATGAATTGCTCTTAGTCCCTTATTTAAGTTATACAACATTATGAAGAAAAGACAAAAGAATTTTGACAAGTAGAATTAAATCAAGATTTCTAATGCAAAAATGGAGCACCAAGCAAAGTTAATGGGCGCATGATTTTGAAACATGCTTCCGATATTTACACTCTTGCTATGTCTAAAAGGTTTGAGAAAGACTTGATGGATAGTATAGGCTTGCATTGCGTTAAAGCTAGTAGTAGCGAAAACCTTTCAATATACCAAGTAATTGAAGATGGACATGAGAGAATATACATTCGGAGTTTGACATTTCAAGTAGCATTGTCTCATGTAGTTGTAATATGTTTGACAGTTTAGGATTATCTTGTCGTCATATTTTATAAGTTCTTGTTATGAATAATATGATAGAGATACCTGAAAAATATATACTAAAGAGATGGACAAAAAGAGCAAAGTCGTTGTGGGCAAGTGATTTTAAAGCTTCATCAACAAATGGGAAAAAATCCAGTTGTTTATTGTGCCTCAGTGAGTTGAATCATATCGGTTACAACCTTTTTGACAAAGGTTTAGTGACTCTTAAATATACTCAAATTTCAAAGAAAATTTAATGGAGACATTGCAGGTCGTTGAAAAAGAGATGGAAAATTCAAAGAGTACATCTTTCCAAGATGTTATTATTAATGGAGCCAATGTGAAATCAAACAAAAATCAATGTTTGATCTTGTATATGTGGTTTAAGAAATTCTTAAATAAAAAGTCAATTTGAAAATAGCCAAAAAAATAAAAAAGGTAATGGACTCTCAAATTTCAGAAGAGAAAGAGAATTTATCAAGTAGCTTTTCCTTATTATTGTATTTGCATCAACTTTTTATATTATTCAATTAATTTATGTCTTGATAACAGAGAGAAAAGATCAAAAAAAGTTGTAAGTTTTTATTGCCATACTTTGATTTGTATATTATCATATTTAATTTTAACTAATAATAATTATTTTAATCCAAACAACAAAACAAATCAATTATGCGTAAAGATTTTTCATTAACGTCTCTCCCAATAATAGCTCACACTCATATTTATCCTTCCAATCATCAATTTCTAATGTTAATACTCCAAACTATCATTATCATTTTATTCACCTTTAGGTACTTTTTGAATGCAATATTATGTTTTAAATGTCAAAAGTCTTAGATTATTTAAATACATGTATTATGAAAATATTTTATGTAAGATTTTCTTCAAATTGGAAGTGGAATCCTACATCTAACATGAATTATACTAGAGTGACGGAAGATATTAATTAGGTAATACATATTTTTTGTTTATAGTATATGGAAGTAATTCGAATCCCATAAAAAATTTGTCTTCTTTTGATGAAGGCTCATTGAGTATCATTCACCACCATTCCTATTACTTCTCTTAATCTACATGAAAGCACCTTTGCTACAATTTTATACTCATTGTAGCATTCAATCCTTCAATCACACATTTACCTTCTACAATAACAACTCTATCAACACAATGTTCTCTGGTTAACTCAAAACATTCCTTGTTCCACACAATAATCCATCCTACAATCTCCCTATAGCTGCCGAGAATCTAAATTCGAAATTATCATCATCCCAAATTTTCCTAATTAGTTCCATTGAAACCGTCTCTATTTTGCTTTCCTGTCAAAAACAAATATTCGCCCTAGCCTTTCTTATGACCCTTTTAACCGAGCTGACCTTTGCTTCCCATCCTAATCCTCTAACATTCCAAAAGATAATCCTCATCTCCACCCACCCCCTCTGTTTTAACCCGCCTTGGGTTCTTCTAATTGTATGATATTTGAATACTTGTCAAAGGTTCTGGAATGTCAACAAAAGTGATGATAGTTGATGTGGAAGACCGATGCAGATAAGTTGGCGAAGGAGCGAACAGATCAACTCATTGTTGAGTGTTTTTGTCTGATGCAGTTTAGTGTTTGCATTCATTGCTTACAGTTTGTGTACTGATTTGGGTTTTGGTTTGACCACTTTCACTTGGTCGTGGTCATTTATTTGCGTCTCTTGTATGCACTACAATGCAATTCATTGGACCATTTTGGCTAAACCATCAGCAAAACAATTTGCTTCTTGGTCACGCCCAAACAAGTCGATATTGAGACTTTGGATTGGCATGAGCAACAGTCCATACGAAGCATTAGACCAAGTAGAAAAATGCACACATAATAGGACACCAAGAGAAGCAGACCAAAACTTAAAGAAAAGGAAGCTACAACCAGGCCAGAAACATATCCAAGCTTGCCAAGACCATCTACGAATCGGTACGAGTGAGAACCAAATTGATAGTGCCAGCGACTCTACAGGATGTATCAATATACTGCTTGAAAGAGGCTTGGAATACATAATGACCCAAACTTTGGGTTAGAACAGTCCATCTATCCTTTCAATAAAGTAACATTAAATATTAAGGGGACAAGCAATATATATATAACTACAAAGGAAGCATTAAAGGTAACGTTGTTGCATTTTGCAAGCAAACACATACTTCCTACAAACGGGAAAGAACTATCAATAAATAAATATAAAAGTGCTGAGTTGATCATGATAAAAAAAATTATAATTGAAAGTGATATGCTAAAGTTGAACTCTTAAAACAAAAAATTATAATTAAGAGGATAGGGTTCTCTCCTTCTCTTATCTTCAGTGGATGCACTGTTGCATCGGTGCTGGGTTTTGGAATGTGGCTAAGCTATTGACAACCTGCTGCGATCCAAGTTCACCACCGCCTGGTGATCAGCGTTCTTGAGCCTCCCATTGCTCAGGTACTGCTCATCACAAGTCATTCCCAACTTACAAATTATACTTTTCTTTTATATATAAAAACTTGTTATTTCAAATATGGTGCCAACAACTATTCAAATAAAGCAACCAGTTAGACTTAGATGGCCAAGCTCTCCAAGGTTGACCACAAATGCCCGCCCCTTCAACAGGTTGAACAATGATCCAAGTATTGCCATTGTCCCTGTAATAAAGATGATCAATCTCCCATTGAAAATATAAAGGACTAAATCAGCAAAAAGTAATATTTTGTAAAATTTAAGCAATAGAGATCTTTGTTTTTTTTTTGCATTAGTTCATTAAACCAAAAAAGAGACAAGAGATAGGGAGTTGAGTGATAAAGGTGGGTGGAGAATATATTTACCTGGAGGTGACTGGAGACGATGAAACCACGTTTCTTGCCTCAATTTTCACAAGCCTTGACGATTTTCTATTCACTCGATCGAATGAAAATTACAGAATAAATAAGTGTTATGATACTCGCTATATTATCTAATTGGGTTTGGGGACTCAATCGGGTCGTATTCATGCTCTATGATGTTTGCATTTTGGGTTCGCATGTAAGGTGCTCGCATGTTTTTATGAGACCGCAAGATGTGGGTTTGCACAACCATATAAACGAATCCATGTCTAAAAAACGTGTTTTATTTATAGATTAGGATACGTGTTGACATGCATGAGAATTTACCAATGATATCACATTCATAAACAATAACTATATCATATAAATACACAACTCAACCTCTAAAAGGGATACACTCCGAAATACTCAACAATTAGAAAAATCAATTTATTCATAGAAACTATTTGCAATTGGAAAATAAGAGAAAAATAAATTGGATTTTAAGGATTTGGGTTTATTTTCGACAAATGTGTCAAATGTCATGTAAAAATAAAAACAAGTTGAAATGGAATATATGTTGACACGATATTCCAATTTCATATAATATTTTCTTTTGATTATGCAACGAGATTTTAAAATACTAAATTTAATAATTATGTCATTCGCTTAGTTGGATTTGTTGATTATTCAACACTATTTTTTTTTTATTCTCAAACCTCGATTACTTAGAGGATGAGTTCTAATTTTTTAACCGATTACATAATGAAAACTTTAAACTTTGTATCAAAGAAAGTTAAAGCTCTCCTAATTACCAAAGAAAAAATCCCCGCTCACCATTGAATTTCTTTTTCTTGTTAATTTTGAATTTAAAAAAAAAATTATATGTGCAGTTCATTAATAAAATTTTATATAATTGATAAATATTTTATATTTGAAATTTATTAATTATTATTTATTTTATATTTGTAAGTATTTATATATATACATTAAATATATTTATTTGATATTTATAAATATATAAAAATTTTAATCGGACTAGTAAATAATTAAACATAGATGAAGTTCTATTTCCGTGAAAAAAAAATACAAAACCAAGAGTAAAATAATTGCAAAGTTCAACAATTACCACAATTATTTGATCTGAACTGGAATTGAACCGGTTAAAATCGATTAGATTGAGAATTAATCATTATATACTGGAAATTAAAAATTTTGGGCTTCAAGCTGTGTCAAGTTGAAAAAGCAGCCCAACTAGACCAACTTTACAAGAGTTTATTTTCTTGATTCAGCCCAAAAGGAAGAGAACAAATAAAATAAAAAAAATAATTAAAAAAAGTAATAAAAAGTAAAAACCTAACCTAGCTCATTTCTTAGATCTCTCATCTCATTTCTTAGACCTCTTCCTTTTTTTTACTCAAAATTAGAGTTTTGTACATATTTTAGTTAGTTTTAAAATCTCAGGTCTCTTATCTCAATTTTTTTAATAGTTAAATGATTGGATCCGTCAGATCAATTAAAACAAAAATTGATGATTTAATTTTCAAATACGTTTTCTATTTTCTTGAATTCCTGCTATTGTTTTTGTAATAAAAATAGGAACTCTGCAAACTGCCCAAACATACTATTGAACCAAATGGCTACAAAGTGAAGATACAAAGTCAGACATAAGCAATCCTGGACTCATGCATTATGCATTGGAAGCTCAAGAACAATGAGTCAGAGGACAAGTGTAGACAATTGAATATCAAGGTTGAGTCATTGGAGGAAAGTGTGTCCTCCTTAAGGGAACAACTCCAGTCCCAAAAATTATACTTTGAGATGAAGCTGAGTGAGCTTTGTTAATCACACGATGAAGCCTTTAAGAAGTATCAAGAGGAAACAAGAAGAAACCTGATAGAGGCATTGTCTGAGTGGAAGGCCTACTTAATCCTCCATGCCTAAGTAGCTACTAGTCCCTTGAACTTGAGTCGTGTGAACTTTAGTTTCTTGTGAGACTTTTCTTCAAATTCTTAGGGTTTCGATGTCTACAACCCCAAGAGTAGGGTGTAGGATGAGTTCCAAACGAAATGGAAGCAAATAGCGGGTTTCTTCATCCCTGACTCGCTCGAGGGTGGAGGCAAAGTAGGTCCGGAGATGATCCAGAGCAATCTCCCGTGGTTATGGGACCAACATAAAAAACTTCCAGCAAGTCTATCGGGGATAATTCGGAGTGAGGCAACTAGATTCCTCCCTACCTTTTCTTTTGCTTCTCATTTTGTATAACTTTATTTTTACCAATGAAACGATCTTTCACCTATATTTCATTTTTTATTTGTTTACTATCTCTATTTTATTATCCATTAGTTCCATATTATCATTATAATAGGAAAAAACTTAAACATACTTGAGGAACTAAACCAGGCTTGATGCATTATGCATACATGGTTTTTTCCTTTTCCATAGTTCGAGGACCACATAAACCTAGGCATTGATACCAAAACTTGTTACGCCCTTGACTCGAGCCAATTGATTGGATCCAAATCTCGGGTGTTACAACACAAATACAAACTTGTACCTAAGGCACACATACGAAATTTCTGAAAAATACATCTCATTTATCAATAATGGTCGACTTATGTCTAAGTGTACCATGGGTAATTAGAAACATCAAACATGTCTTTACATTAGCGAAGTCTTACGAATAGTTGTATAGTTAATGACAGTCTTACTCAAGTTTGTCTTTAAAATCATGAAACTAACTACATTTACTATTTAGCCTATTTTGTTCATGCTACATGGGTTTACAATGCAATTCTCTTAATTGGTTGTTTAACTTTCAAGGCCCGACCATGCCCGTGCAAACCCACTCTATATGTATAAGTGCCCACCTCGCCATTCTCTTGGCGCAGCCTTGGCGTCACCCCTTTTGGCGTAACTTTTTAATTGAGACATAAAACACAGAGGGGTAAGTTCAATAGAACATAGTGAGAAAAATCCCCTTTTTAACTGAATTCACGTCTAGGACTTTTTTCCTTTGATGCTCTTCATCTATATCCTTGTCTTGACAATTGTAGAGTCTTCACCAGGTCGTTCAAGAATAATCTTTCTTTTAGAGTCCGCCCAATGGCGTTATCTTCAGATAATTACCACAAAGATCTTTTTACAGACTGCGCCACGAAGGCGTGCTTATTTGGAGATAGTCATAAAAGTCTTCTTTTAGACACAGATAGCTACAAGGGCATCCTTAAACAAAAATAACCACAAAGACATCCCCTTATCATTTAGCCACAAAAACGTCCTTTATAGACTTGCTACAAAGACAATCCCTTAACATTCGCCACAAGGGCATCCATTAACAAAGATAGCCACGAAGGCTCTATTACTAGAATTAACCACAAAGGCTTTCTTTAACAAAACTAGCCACAAAGGCTTCCTTTAACAAAATCAACCACAAAGGCTTCATTTAACAGAACCAGCCACAAAAGCTTCCTTTAACAAAATCAACCACAAAGGCTTCCTTTTAAAGATACAACAACAAAGGCTCACTTTTTCAAAAATTAGTGTTTTCAACGATAGGGATTTTCCTAAACTCATTGTCATGAGGTTTGCCCCTCTTTGCTTGGTACTCACCCAACCATCCTTTTCATCTATTACCATATGATGCCATAGCCAACCGCTAGGCCTTACACTATATGGCCTTCATTCCTCATATGATGCCATAGCCCATTTGACTATATGGTCTTCATTCTCCATATGGCATATGATGCCATAGCCCTCTTGACTAGATCTTACACTATATGGTCTTCATTCCCCATATGATGTCATAACCCTCCTACCTAGGTCTTAAACTATGATCTTCGATTGCCACGATCGTGGACTTTCTTTATCAGATATTCATGTTTATTATCCCGACGCAACCTTTAGACAAATTTCGAAGACAGACATAGATTCATCAAGCAGACCTATACTTGATAGACTCATTTCTTGTAGACTTCATCATACCAGATGCATTCATACTTCTAGACGTGCAATACATTTCTTTTAACTCCATGAAGTGACTTACTCATGACAGACATAATCATGCTTTCAAACACATTCATACATGCATATACTTCTTTTCATAGTAAAGGTATATTATCATGTTTTGTTATTTTTAGTTTCAAGATTTAGTTATTTAGCATAGAAGAGTTTATCAAACAAGCGTACAAGTAAAAGTCAGTTTAGAGACTGACGAGACTCTCAACTCCTTAAATGACATCTTATATTTTTGATTTAAGATCTTTCCAAGTACCACTGTGACCATTACTCGTAAAAGAAAACATTATAATTAAAATTTGTTTAAATATCGCTTTTATCTTCATTTCAGACCTAGATAACCCCCATACAAAGCCTTACTTCTTTGCTTACTCATGCAGATCTATAGTCGTATAACTTACCTCGAAAAAGAGAAATTTTTGATAAAATTTAAGGTTTCAGACTCGACTTAAGAGAATACTTCTTTTCTCTCCCAACTTTAGATTTCAAATTCAAGGAGAAGAAAATGAGAGCACTTCCTTTCTCTTTTGACTATTTTGGATGTGAAGGCCTATTAAAATAATCCATGCTTGCATTAGAATTTGAAAAAAGTTTCATCGCTACTGATTTGTCTTATCAAATATTTACAACTCTCGAGAAAACTAATTGAGTACTTCCTTTCTCTTTTAACTATTTTGGTTCACGTTCGGTTGGTTCTCAACCAACTTACCTTTTAACTTAACCTGTACAGTACCACAAAAAAGCTGTGTTAGCCTTATGTCGTGGACTCTATTGTCAGTACCTATTAACCCAATCGTATACTTCTTTACGTAAGTCATAACAGTTTGGCGTAAGGCTTTCCTCATCTTGAAACACTTGGACGAATACCACTCCTCCCATCATATACTTCTTTGCATTGAAACACTTGGGCGAATACCACTCCACCCATCATATTACTTAGAGACTCGTCAGAACTTGAAGAATTCCTATACTTAACCACTTTCCAACACCATTCACACACAAAGCTTACTCTACGTGTCTTGTTTCTACAAACAACATTCAAACATTAGGAGTGCTCCAGGTGGGACGTTACACACCACTTGGCAAAGATTTGTGGTTTGACAGACTTTTCTGTTAAGTGTACGCCCCTTAGATGCTTTGGTGAACTCGTTAGGTTTGCAGTTGAATAAATTTGTTTATTATTTTAGTAAGGTAATTTAGTTAGTTAAGTTGAGACTTAGTTGGAATGAAACTAAGCTATTGTAGTTGAGAAAACTTAAATTATGATAAACACACTTAATCACGAGAATCAATATTATTAGTGAAATTATCTTATTTTTCCACTAAACCTTGTGTTTGTGCTTAACTATATAAGAATAACAGTGCCTTCATAAAAAATCTTTGCATTTACTTTGTATTCATCTTCTTCCTTGATTTTCTTTGTACTATCTGAAAACTTAAGTCGAGAAACCTTTCCGAAGTTAGGTTCACTATAATCAGCTAACTTTTAAGTTTTTTTAGCTCACTAGTAATTTTTGATAAACCCTAGGTCATTTTTGAAGTTATTTACATGCTTTTGTTTTTGCATGCATAAATTTTAGATTGGTGTGTAAGGAAGAAAATTTCCTTATTCTGGGTTAAGGTTGATGTTTCTTGCATGCATGTTTAGATTTGATAAAGTAGTGATCTAATATGTTTAATTATCCTTATTTTCAGCTCAAGAAGTTACTGAAGGTTTGAGTGACAAAGGCAAATGCCTTGTTATATAGGCTTTGCAATATTTTTGATGAGTTTCTTCTCACTTCCATGTGTTAGGGTTTTCGTTACTATATTTTTGTAAGGTAAGTTGTCTTACTCTGTAAAGGATGAAAAATGTATGTGTATGAATAATGGCTGTCTAGAGTCGTCAGTCTGAGTTCAATATGTTTTGGATAAGAAGTATGAGTCATTTTCATGTTTAAGCTACTACTAGCTACTTTTGATACAAATGATATGATATGAATTGATGTGTGGAGATGGAGATGAGGAGATATGTTTGTGTAGCCTTTGGTAAGGTAGATATATTACAAATCGGATTGGTAGAGCATGATAAAATAGCTTTGCTATACTAAATGATTATGTTATGAGGAGTTAAAAGGGAAGAATTTATATGAATGAACTAGAATCGTATGATATGTATATGACTCTAAATTCTTGGTATTTGACTGACATGGAACTGGATTGTCTGAGTTATGTTGAGTTGGCATATAGTATTCGCCCATGTGACATGCCATCGGCATACTGAGTCTGTCTGAGTTCTTTATACGTCGTTAGGCGTACTCTGTGATAAAATGTAAAAGTATTCTTAAAGATTCAATTATGTAGTTAACATTGTTTTTAAGGATCTCCTTGGAACTCATTAATTTCTTTTGAACTTACCTCAATACCTTTCTCCTTCTCCAGCCAGTTGTTGAAGGAAGACTTTTTGAAGAACTACGCCAGAGGGCATCTGCTATTGTGAGATATCTGCTTATTTGTACTATGAATGACATATTGGGGTAATTTCTAATTGTGATGACTTGGTAGAAAAGGCATTGGGCTGATACGAGAGATGGACCAACGCAAACAGATTAACTGACAATAGCAATAGGCTCTCTTACATGAGTTGAAACTCCTGTTTGATAAACTATGTTTTAATGAAGTTTCATTTAAGTTTATGGAATGATTTTCAAGTATTATATTTTGATTGATGAAATTGTCTTACTGAAATTTGTATGCCATTTGGCTTATACTTTATTTTCGTATTTTATTAAAGGTTTATTCAAACATTGTAATTTTACAAAGTTTACGCCAGAAACAATTTAAAAGATAGATGATTTCTAAGTAATGACACGTCATACTTGGATCCTTCTAAGGGATCAGGTTTGGCATGTTACAATTAATATTTGACTAGTCAATCTAGTTAAGCCATAACCAGATTACATTACTAAACCTAACTAACATATTATTCAGGCAAACTGAGCATATTATACATATGACGGTAACTCACCTTGCATGTACTTCACTTGATAAATCCTTCTCTTATACAACAAAATAAGAATAACCTAAAACCTTTGTTCACCACCATGGCTGTTACTATACGCCACATTCCAATTCACCAGAAGACTGTAAAGTGGTAGATTATACTACGCGAAATAGATAACTTTATAACTCTACGCCTTAAACTTGGATCCGCCAGATTCAAAATGTGACAATTTCAATTGAAGGGGTGTCTTTTGATTTAAGGAATTATTGTAAATATATTGTTTTGCATGCTTGATTTCTTTCTTATAATGTTGAGTTGAATTGTTGGGGTGTGATTACTTTTTATTGATGCATTGCTTGTATTTTTGGTGTGAAAACTTTTGAGTTTTTAGTTTTTAGTTTTGTTGGGTTCATTGGTGTATTGCTGGATGCATATTTTGATTCTTAACTTTGTTTGTTTCATTGATAGTTGGATAAAAACATTGTTTTGGCAAATTATTTTATGGAAATTTTTTCAAGGCATTAGATAAATCTCGATTTGGTTAGGTGTAGATTTGGAGTTCAGCGATCTTTATTTTAGGTTATGACATATGTTATGTTCAGGGGTGTATCTAGGGGGGCTAGCAGGGGCTTAAGCCCTCCTAAAATAATTTTTTTTCATTTAGGCTCTTTAAAATTTTAAATTAGTATAGATAAAATTACTCTTTGACCCCCTAAAAATGATAAAACTTTTATTTAATCTTTTAAAATTATAAAAATATAGGCTAGTCAAATGGTGAAAATTAAATTTTTACTATCATAAAAAATAACAATTTAATTTTGACCTCCCCTAAAAATTTTTTTGACTTCTCCCTTGGTTATGTTCTAATTTTTTAGCATTTTTTGGGAGCTTTTTTATTGTTCGAATGTTTGCAGGCTTGTTGCTTTGAGGTGTTTGTTATATGAAAATTTTCTTGTCTCTCTATTATTAATAAAAACTTTATAACTGAGCAAAAATTAATAATGTTATAATGTTTCATTTTCTTTTTATTTCAATTATGTTATTATTTGTTGTAATTTTATTCAAGAATCAAAGAAGTTTTTGATTTATTATACATTATTTTGAAGCATTTATAAAATTTATAGTGTATTGAAACTTATCAGCCATTATAAAATGAAACTTTTCTACAAAACATTTTCTACAAAAATATTTAGATTTATTTTCATATTGTAAATGTAAGGTAGAGAGAATTTTGAGTAATTGTGATAGTTGGGTTCTGATTTTTGAACTATAGTTAAATGTATGTTTTCATTTGGGGAACAATATTATGATTCTAATATAAGATTTATGATTTTCTTAAGGAATCTATTTGAACATGGTTGTGATCATATACTTCCCGAATCATTCAACCTAAAAAGTATACTATTTTAAATAACAAGGCAAAGCGTGAACAACAAACGCAACTAGCGCAATTCAAACCCAAGCAACACCTGAGGCGTTAAACACCCTTAACTATCAAGCCATCATATGGGGTTCGTTGATAGTATGTTTTTAACACATAATGTCATTCATAAAAGCATTTTGAATCCATATGTGTAAAAAATTACTATCAACAAACATTATAAGTTAAATATTCAAATTGCATCCTTTTTGGGTTGAATTACTTGAGGGATGAGGGATGAGGGATGAGGGATCACAACAATGCTTAAACACTATTAACTTAGAGAAGAGTAACATCGAAGGTGTGTGTTCGAATAATTAGCTAAGTGCATTAAGAAACAAGTAGTTGATCTGCTATTAACATGGTGATCAGTATCCTTGAAGGGAGTGTGCTTGAATAATTAACAAAATGCTTTAAGAAGCAAGAAATTTATCTGCTAAGGGTATATTTGGTTAGTTTAGTTCGATTTGGTTTTCGTACAAAAATTGAACCAAACCATGTCCTTTCGATTTTTAAATTTTGAAACCTAAACCATATTGAATAAAAATCAAAATATCCAAAATAATTGTAATTTGATTATGTTCGGTTCGATTCAATGATTTTAGCAAATTTGAGATTTATAAAAGAAAACTACATCACCTATTTTAGGCCCAAAAAAATCTAATATTCCAATTCTTGATTATTTTATCACAACAATCATAACACATGTTTTAGATTCATTTATATATCTATAAATTGAATTAAATAGTTAAATTAATATCATAATCATTCAAAGTGATTAGAATGAAAGCTATTAAGTTGATAAATAATTCAAAGTTGTTAAAAATGAAAGTTAATACATAAATCATTCATATACCTAATGTTATATTGTGTCGTTTCTTTTAATTAATTCTTATCTGTAAATAGTTATAACTGAGTCATTGCAATATTTCATATAATTGATTACATCCATAATTATCAAATATATATAATTGACAACTTCTAAATAATTGTTTCTTTTATAAATAAAATTTTAATAAACTATTTTCCTAAAATTAGAATTAATCTTATAATTATTATATTTAAGAAATGATTCACTTACTCTAATATAAAACTACACTTTCATTACCTTTTTTATAAAATATTTTCGTAATTTAACTTTTGTATAATCATTTTTAGTTTTAACAACAACAACAACAACAACAACAATAGGGTTAAATGAATTAGTCCATATAGACATTAAAATGGTCAATTTATTATTGTTTTAGGACTATTCCTTTAAATATAGATTTTTTATTCAGTTTGATTTAGATAAAATGAGTGTCATGCAAAAAATTTGAACCCAGCTTGACTTATGCAATTTAGGTGATAACATCAACCCAAAAATGAACCGAGCAATGTAGAACCCAAACAAACCCAATTTGAATACATCATTTTGAACCAATTTTTCAGTTCTCTCAATTTCTTTCTCGGTCCTACATATACCCAATATATTAACTTTCGGCTCTAATACCAACTGAGCCCAAACTTTCAATATATTAAAGTATATGAGCTACGTACATATAGTCAATCACTTACTCATGATTGAGGTAAGTTATATCATAAATGTTACAAACGAATAAAGCCATAAACGAATTTAGGATAAATTCAACTTGGGTAATCTCTATCTTTCTAAGAGTCTTTTGTTTCAATACCCAATATAATGTATCTATCTAATTGGACTTGATAAACAACATAATATTCCCTTGAATCAATTTATTCAATTTTGATTTTTCAAACTACGAACCATTTAGATTACCTACTAATATAAGTGTTTTTTTCCCATAATTTGGCATGTTTATTTGTTGTTCCTTACACATGTTTCAACATGTTTTAACTACAATCAAGTCATTTTAGTATCAATTTGTGTTTTTAGGCGTTTAAATAGTAAAAAGATATGTGGTTATATAGAACCAATTAAGAGTTGAAGATACACCTTGAGAGCGAAATTGTAGCCAAGGTCACGACCACGGGTTGAGAAAGTCACAACATTGAAGATAGATGCATTGGGGGGACCAAAACAGACATCTCGTTGCAACAAGGAAACACTTGGTGTTAAGATGTGGAAACTTCATGTTATTACGAGAAATAGCCAACGTTAAGGGAATTTTAAGGTGTTGACCTAAGTTTTTAAGGGCATTTTGTGGTCATTCTTCAATTTTAAGCCTTAAATATAATGACATTAAAAGAATTTTAGTCTTTTAATTGTTTCCTATATAAACCAATATTTAATTTCATTTTAGAGTGAGTAGCTAGTAGATAATTTTTTTAGGAATAACTTAGAATAGATTTCTCTTTTCTAGTTCTTAGAGAACTAGGTTAGATATTCATTTTATTGTCGTGTGTGGATTTTCTATTTTGAGGTCCAAACTTTGTGATTAGTGAATACTCAAGATTTTTGCACTCATCCTGATTTATTAATGAGCATTTCTCTTCTTTTAGTCTCAATTTTAAATTTTGTTCATCAAGTGTTTGATAGAATGTTTGTATGAAAATTCCAATAGGTCATGTGTTTTTATGATTATCTTGCATAGATTAATTGATCGTTCGATTAAGGCTTCCTTTGAATGGGCGATGAGATTGACTCTGGTGAGATTAAAAATAATGGTGATGGTGGTGAGATTAATTATGGTAACATTGAGTTTGAGTACTATAATGGTGAGTTTAAAATCAGTGGTGAGATATGCGTTTTAATTAAGTCGCAATGGTAGCGGTGAGGTAAATAATAAGAAGATAAAAATAACATTAAGTACATTATTATTAACCACTCTATTTAAATAACATAAACATAAAAAAATTGTATTTTTTTATATTCATGAAATTAATAAATAAAAAATATTTTATTAAAGTAATTATTTTTATTTTATGTTTATGTTGTTTAAATCCTTCAATCTAAACAATCATAAATCTTTATCCATTCCCTTTCGAGAGATCAATACAACCAAAACAACATTACATTTCATACTTACCACAAAGCCATCACATCATCACAATTCACCATCTTGGGTACTCAGGTACGCTAACTAATTCGATGGTACTCAAGACCATTATTAAGGTAACACTAAATCATTATACATTGTAACCATATATCACATTTCAATCTCATCATCAACATATTTTGATACACTGCATACCATTCAACATTTCGTATCATACTTGTTTTTCCATTACTCAACCAGTACACAGTTTCAACGTTCAATATTGTCACAAAATTCAATTCAATTCATGATCTCAATCACATTCACATTCACATTCACATTCACAACCACAATCCAATTCATTTTCAAACACATATATTCATATCATACACACATTCTACTCAACTTCATAACACATATCACATCTCAAGATAATTCATATCATTTCTCATTTTATTCAATTCGGTCCATATCTCGATATTCAATCATAAGCATAGTAATTTAGTTCAATTAACCATTGATAACTTACCTCAACACCATAAATTTCATGAACATGCAGTAAATAAATTATTTTTGAATCATAGAAATACAAACTGGGGGTCTCGCATCACTTGTTGATGACTCTTCTTTCGCTTTCCTTGTAACACCCCTCACCCGTCTCTATCGCTAGAATAAGGTTACAAAATGCTACAACAAATAATAAAACAAGAACATGCTATTTTAATTAAAAATTTATTTAAAACAATCATTAAATATCAATCATTCAACAAAAACATATTATACATGCAAAATCGGGCTTAAACTGAAATTACAAAAGCTCTAAAACAATTCAGCACTAAACATGAACTAATTTGAAATTTTACATAAAAGTGAGGCAAAAACACAAAATAGAGGTCACATGATCGTTTGATAGGTTGAGGCCTTATGATGTTAGGTTACATGGTCATGCCTTCAAGTCATGTACAAGATTGATGTCGTGTAATGTTGAGTCACACGACTTTGTAACAAGCTGAGGTTGTGTCATAAATCATGCATTCTAGATACTAGTGGCATAGGGTTGTGTTACCAAATTGTGTGTGACACACAGTTGTGTGGTAAATTATGTTACTTAAATTCGCACTATTTCACCCTATTTCAATTGATTTAAATAAGCAATTCCAAAGACATAAAATGGTACAATAAAAACATGCTCATTCACGTCAAAACCAAACATAAACATGACATAATTCAACCCAAAAACGCTTAATCGGCACAATCACAAACAAATTCTAGATCTTAGCCAAACATCCAACAAAAATAACATGCCAAATCTTTTCAATTCGAGATGGTCATTTATACTTTATCAAACATAACTTTTGTGTCAACCAAATAGTTCATATATGTATTTCAAGCATAACTTACCAAAGTGCCAAATTGCACCTATTAAACATCTTACTTATATACATTCACTAGCAATTGAAGCAATCATTTTATCATTATATACCATCCTATTCTCATACCATAATCATATTTATCACATTTGCCCAACCATTCCACATTCAAAATTCTTTCATTCATGACTTCATTTGTAGCTTGTCACCATGTAACATGCACACTTAAATGCATAACATGTACATTTCCAAAATCAAACATCATTTAAATACAAGATCACATACATCCCAATATTCATTTATACATTACGACCCATATATACATGCTACTTAACTAGGTTATCAAGGTTGGATAGTGTAAGCTCCGAGTTGATTCAATCGACGCGTTCCTCAATAAGACCTAAACAGAGACAGGAAAACAAAACAGGATAAGCATTACAAATGCTTAGAAATTTCGTATGAAATTACTTAACTTGCCTTGGCATTAAATTAACCTAAGCAATTAAAACATGTTGGTATTGAACTTGGCATCCCTCGACATCCTTATGCTTTCATATTCATTTCAACAAAGCAACCAATTAGTTAGGTTATGTACACATCAAGTACTTATAATATGAATCACATGCACTTAACCTATATCTCAATTCATAAGAATATAATTAAATTCATGTTTAGGTTACATTCAAATTATGCTAAATTTACAACATAACAATTTAACTCATGTTCAATCTTTTGACCATTTATAACTCAAGTCATTTTGTTCCATTATCATTCACATCTTAAACAATATAACTACCTCAATTCATATTTAAATAAATGAACTAACTACTATACAAATCACTACTATCAAAATTTCACAATAATAGGTGAGTTTATCACACATGAATTATATAACATTATGACATTCCACTCTTATTTATCCAATTTAGAATCAATATTCAACATCATTCAACAATTTCATTAAAATAATATTAGGGGCTCGATGAATTATAGCAAACATAACTTCGATACACGATTACCTACACCACACTAGGGAGCATCATAATGTCAATAGGGGCATTGAAGTGCGATAAGGGCATCGAAATGTAAATAGAGACACCAAAGTGCAAACCCGTACAACCATGCATTCTAACCTTATTGGCGTGTGAATTGTATCCTAATCATTTACTATGTTTAAATGGGCATTTAAACGGGATTCATAACATATATAACATATATAAATTAGGGGAACTTCATGATTTCAAGATACATATCATAACTAGGTCATAATCATTTTGTATCTCACATAAATTATATTCCACAACAATACATGGTTTACAATTAGATCTTTAATCCTTTCTCACTTTAATACTAAATTATAAATGTTTCAGAATTTCAAACTTCATAGCTATATACATGTCTTCATATTCCAAAAACAAGTCAAATACATTCCAAACCACGTAATATCATCATATGCATCTCATACATTTATATTACAACTTCTTGTTTAATCGATACCACACATCTATTCATATTTATCATATATTTCATATTTTATGATTAAATCCATTCGATGCCAATACTTTATGTTCATAACATATCTAACTAACAACAAAAAAAAATATTAAAACATCTCAAGAATTAAAAAAGTAAGTTTATACAAACTTACCTATCCAAACCAACAACAAATACGACACCAAGAACTATTTCACAAATTTTCATTTTCTACGATTAAGGTCTAATTAGTTCAATCTTGATCTATATAATAATTAAGTTCAATTTATCAATTCAAACAACCTTATAACATCTTATCATATGCATATAACAACTTAATTTCATTTTAAAAAAATTTCCTAAAATTTCACTTTTTATTCAATTTAGTCCCTAAAACCTAACTGGTTTTATCATTAAATTCTAAGCTTCATTTTTCAATATGATTTCAATTTTCCCATGTACTACCCTCTAATACAATAATTATAGAATTTTCATATCAATTTTGACATATTCACATTTTATTCCATAAACTCAGAATTTAACAAATTTTAATTTACAATTTAGTCCATAATCAAATCTAAGCTTATAACCAATCTATTTAATAGCAAAAACATAAAAAATCATCAATGACAACATTTCAAAACTTTAGAAGTTTTATGATTTAGTACCTGAGCTAGCTAGATTAAGTTACAATGATTGCAAAAACATAAAAATATGAAAAACATTCTAAAATAACATACCCATGCAAAGATTGGAAGCTTGGTTGAATGTTTCCTTAGTTCATCCATGGAAAATTTGGTTGGGAAGAAGAAAATGAGAAAAGATGATGACTTATTTGTTTTCTTTTATGGTTTTATCATATCATATTATTAATTAAATATTATAATTAACATATTTCTACTTGAAACCATGCTATGACCATCCATTATAATGGAATATGGCATAATTTCCATTTAAATTTCTTCAATAATACTATTTGACTTATTTAGCTATTAAAAATTAATGATTAAGTTTTATGATTTTTATGATTTAGTCCTTATACCTTAATTAGCCATCTAATTAATAAAATCTCTAGACCAAAATTAAATTCACCTATAAACAAGCTCAATAAATATTTATGAGCTCGATTTACGAAAATAAGGTACAGATACCTCATTTTTCAAAACCATTGACTTTTGAGCTAACACACTTATGCCTCGACTAACTTTCCACATAACTAAAATTATTAGACTAGAATTCAGTATAATATTATAAGAACCTCGTAAATAATAATAAATTATATTTACGGACTCTATAATCGAAAAATAGAATTTCGAAACTATCGTTTTCGGTAACGTTAAAAGCCAAATTGTTACATTCTCTCTTGATGGCCCAACATCGAGGTTAGCTACATAATATAAATTTCCAGCCAATTGACAACCAATTACCAATTCATGCGTATTTTGTAATTTATTCAATTTAGTCCCTAAACTCGAAACAAGCATTTTTTCGATTTCTAGACTTAGATTAAAATTTGATTTCATATATATTCATTAGGGACCTTCTACTTTATATTCGTACTGAAATTTTATAACATTTTTGCATTTTATTCAATTTATTACTTAATGTATAAGATCAATAATTAAGCTTTACAATTTAGTCCTTTTCATAAACTAAGCATAATTTCTATCAATTTCACACCTAATTCTTCAAGAAACCAACAATGAAAATTTTCTAAAACTTTAACAGTTCACGAGTTGGTACATAGGCTAGCTAAATCAGCTCTGATGACCTCAAATCTACCAAAATTACAAGAAAAAAACTTAAATTTACTTACGGAATTATGGCAAAATGGTAAGGAAATTTTTTTAGGTTTTTCTCCTTTTTTGGATGACAATGGGAAGAAAATACATTAAGAAGATGACGTCATCTACTAACATTAGCTTTTATACATGGCTTAATGGTTAATGAAGCTTAATTTATTTAATTAATTATGTTTTCTTAACTAATTAATCTTTATTTTATTAAATTAATTAACCCACACATTATTGTCCACTAGCATATGATTAAAACTAGTTTATTAACCATTTTAGCCGTTTGGATAATTGCTATTTAAGTCCCCAAGTCATTTCCTAACTGAAACCTATAGCGATTGGACTTTGCAATTTAGTCTCTATGTCATAATTAACTATTAATTCAACAAAATTACTAGACCAATATCTAATATATTTTTATATAAGCTCCGTAAATATTCATATTTAATATTTATGGACTCAATTTATAGAAATGAGGTTTCGAAACTACAATTTTTGATACCACTAAAAATTGGGTCGTTACATATAAGCACAGTCTCCTACCAAGTGTTAGTCAATGGAAGCCCAATTAAGCCATCTCGACCTAAGCGGTGTTTATGTCAAAGGGACACCCTTTCTCCATATTTGTTTCTATTCTATCAAAATGTACTCTGCCTAATGTTTCTTCAAGTTGAACGAAATAAAATAGTGAAAGGTATTCATATTGGACAGTATGCAATGCCTATCTCCTATCTACTTTTTGCAGATGATTCCTATTTGTAATTTTAATACGTCCTTTAGCATCTGTAAAATGGTTAAAAGGAAAATAAACACGCTTTGTGACTTGTTTGATTTAGATATTAATAAAGAGAAATATAAATTGTTTTTAGTACATTTGTCAGCCCCCGAAAAAATGTTGGATTGCTAACGTGTTAGGAGTGAATACTTTTGAATTGCCTAGTAAGTATCTTGGGTGCATTTGGGACTTGTACACAAGAGGAAGCAATTTTTTCAATAAATAATTTTACCACATGCATAAAAAATTAGCGGGATAGAAATCGAAGTTATTCTCTTCAATTGGTTGATTGATATTGATTAAGTCCACACTTGCATCTGTCCCTCTATATTCTATGTCCTGTGTTCAAGCACCAAAGTCATTTACTTAGTCCTTTGAACTTATATAATATGACCAGATTTGTTATCAGAAGAAGTTCAAGGGTTTAGGAATAAGCCAATCTCAAATAATGAACGAGGCTTTTCTGTCTAGGCGAGCATGGCGTTTATTTAACAACCCTCAAGGTTTTATGTCTCGAATAATTTTAACTAAATATTGTATGAAACAAAATTTTTTGCAAGAATCGATCAAACCATCTGATTCTTGAACTTGGAAAATCATTTTGCGAGGTTGAGACATTTGTCTTTGTGGAATGGATATACAAATTTGGAATGGAGATAATGTGTTAATTGTTAGTAATGGCCTTGCGTTGAAACAACATGCTGAGCAACACCTACCAAGTGTGCCTATATCACACTTTAGGCCGGTGAATTCATAATAATATGGCTCAAACTTAGTTGCATGACTCTTGGGTATCGATTTTAGCATTGAAGTCTAACGATTGTTTTGTATGGAAGCATTTTTTTTTTGGAAAATTTAGTGTCAAGTTAGTTTATCGTTTCCTAAATCAATACAATATCCTGGATTTACTTAGTTAGTTAGCCTTTTACAAGTGCCCTGTTTTTTAGAAGATCAAGATACCTTTTAAACTACTACTTTTCCTATGGAAACTCATTACTCGACGTCTTCCAGGCGATCTAAATTATTATAGAAGATACCAAACATTGATGGCAAGTGTCCGATATGTCATGACAAGTGGAAACTCTTGATCATCTATTTCGAACATGTAAATTTACACGAGCTGTATAGTTTGGCTTAAATCCAAGTATCCATATTGATGATGCGAATATTCCACAACTTAGTGATTGGATCCTATAGTAGGTGAACTTGCTAGATGGTCAATAGAATAAACCAAATGATTACTGGAATAATAATCTACTGCAAAACAAATATGTTAGCACTAACTGGGAGAAATAAAAACTTAAATATGAAATCAGAAATTACTGTGTTGTGGTAAATCCATTGCCTTAGAAACGAATCCCCCTGATCGGTGTAATCGTGTAGTGCACATCATCCCTCAAGGTTAACAAAGTCTTTCGATATTTGTACACCCAAATATGGAAGATGGAACTCAATTGGTGTTGCTCTTCTCAAGAAATCACAGTAGAAATAATTCCCGAGAAAGTTTGAAGTGGTCACAATCTATCCTGCTTAAAACCCAAACTCCTAGACAAAAAATTCTCTAAAATGATTAGGGAACAAAAACAACAAGTTTATAAAGAAAAGAAATAGAAAGTAGAGGAGAGAAATTTTTTCAGAGAGACTCTTTTTTTTTTGTTTAGTGTATAAAAATGAGGACACTAGTCCTCTATTTATATTAATAACAGAAGGGCATTATGATAAAAAAATGGGCAATTTGGTAAAAAAACTCATAACCACATATCCACAAAATTTTCAACAACTGCCACTAAATCCTCAACAACTTTGCATTACCAACAATCCCCCACTAATGCAAAGTAGTTTGGAATTTTTTTGTAAACACGGGAAATTTAGTTAAAAAGTGAAAAGAGCAATTATGAAATTAGTTGCTTAAGCACTAGTATCTTATGAATTTGAACTACTACATATTGAAATAAGTTATTCTTCTCTTTAACAAGTGAACAAATCTTCAACTTGTTAAGATAAGAGTTAACTCATGACACACAACTAATCTCAGATCCAATTTGATTTTTTGCGATAAATCAACAACTTTTAGCCAACGTACCTCGGGATGCTAGTAACTGCTCTAGAAAAATAGCCCAAAATGTTTTCCATAGAAGGTGGCTAGTCATTCACACTTATGCAATTGATTTCATTAGGTATATATCAATATAAACCACTCATATCAAGACTATGAAATCATTAAGAGCTTTCATTAAGCTCATCTTCCCAAATTTAAGTTCGATGAATTCATTAAGTCCGTCTCAATGGGACTACCAAAAATCTGGGATATGAACTCATTAAGAGTAATAAACTCAACCTGTCAAGTCAGTGAATTCATCAAGTCCGTCTCAATAGGATCACCCAAAATCTTGGCAATGAATTCATTAAGAGTAAAAACTCATCCTTATGCATGTACGTTACTCACTATAGAGATAGGTAAAATGTATAATGTGAGTCATTCTATGGTTTTGTTTAACCATATTGAACTTAGAAACTAAGTTTGGTATCCACCATGAATTCCTCAACCACTAGGCTTAAGACCTATCCCTCTTGATGAATCAAGAACCATTTTCCTACTTAACCTTTTGGTTAGTGGATAAGCTAGGTTCCTTTCGATCTCAAATACTCCAAGGAGAGTGTTCCATTTTTTATTAAATTTCTTAAAAATTCATGTATTATCCGAATATGTTTCTTCTTACCATTGTAAGCTTAACTCTTAGCAACACAAATTGCAGCTAGTGAGTAACATAATAAAGATACAAGAGGTACTGGTTTTTTCCATGAAGGAATCTCTGCAAGTAGATTTCTAAGCCACTCGACCTTTTGCCTAGCTAAGTCAAGGGTTATAAAATCTAACTCCATTGTGGAGTGAGCAATACAAGTCTGTTTAGTAGACTTTCATGAAATGGTTGCTCCACCCAAACTAAAGACAAACTCACTTATAGAGCTTACCTCATCATTATTAGTTACCTAGTTTGCACCACAATAGCCTTCAAGGACTGTAGGGTAACCGAAAAATTATAATTCCCAAGATAAAGTACCTTTAAGGTATTCAAGTAAAAGCTTTAGAGCATTTCAATGTTCATTGCTCGAATTATGGGCATACCTACTTAGTCTACTAACCACATAAACAATGTTCGATCGAGTGTAGTTCATCAAGAACATAAGTCTTCCAATAATCTTTGCATACTCTAATTGATAAATATTGTTTCCTCTATTTTTTAACAATTGTATGCTAGAATCATAAGGAGTTCTCATAGGGATTACATCAAAACTATTACATTTTTTTAACACTTTCTCTATATAGTTAGATTGGTTGAACGAAAAACTCTTTTTTGATTTTGTAATTTTAACTCCTAAGATTATATCTACCTCTCCCAAATCAGTCATTTCAAATCTGGTAGATAAAAAATTTTTGGTTTTACTAATGACTTCTATATTAAAACTGAAAATTAACATGTCATTTACATATAAACTTATGATGACACAATCAGATTCAAACATTAAAACTGGAAAATACACATGCATCTGAATCATTAACTATAAAACCGAAACTAAGAATAGTTTTATGAAATTTCTCATACCCTTGTTTTGGAGCTTGTTTGAGACCGTACAAAGATTTTTTAAGTCTGCAGACTTTATCTTCCATACCAGCTGTCACAAATCTTGAAGGTTACTCCATATAGATCTCCTCATCCAAATCACCATTCAAGAAAGCTTTCTTTACATCCATCTGACGTATCAGCAAATTATAAATGAAAGCTAAAACAAGCAAAACACGAATGGTAAAGAATTTAGTCACAGGAGAGTATGTATCAAAATAGTCTACGCCAAATTTCTAAGTAAATCCTTTAACCACTAGTCTTGCCTTATACTTTTGTACTGACCCATAAGTCTAAGTTTCTTTCAAAAGATCCATTTATTACTAATAGGTTTTAAAACCTTTAGGCAAATCTACTAATTCCCAAGTGTGATTAGACTTAATAGATTCAAGCTCATTATTAATAACATCTCTCCAAAAGCTAGCATCTATTGAATTTATGACTTCATCATAAGTTTTTGGATCCTTATTTATAAAAAAGCATGAACAATAGAATCATTTATTAAGTCTAAATCATTAACTTCAGTTATGAAAGAAGTAAGAAAATCAGGTCCAAAACTAGTGACATCCCTTTATCTTTTACTTCTTCTAGGTTCCACATCATCATTAAGAATATCTCTATTATGTGTACTAGAAGAAGAAACATGCTCATCTAAGGCGTCTCAAGATTTGCAACAGATTTCTTTAGAGGAAAAATGTTTTCAAAGAAAACAACATCTCTAGATTCACAGATGGAAGAATAATGCAAAGACATAAATCTATACGCAACACTGTTCAGAGCATAACCAACAAAAATAGCATCAACAGTTTTAGACACAATAGTGTTCTGTTTAAAAACATGTATGCCTACTTTTGATAGGCACCCCCACACTTTCAAGTATTTTAAATTAGGGGGCATAACCTTTCCACAATTCGTATGGGGTACAATCTAATTTTTTATGAGGCCCTTTAGTAAGGATGTGATTCACAGAAAGTACGACCTCTCCCCACATGTGATCAAGTAAACCAGAACTAAGTAGTAAAGAAATCTTCATTTCTTTTATAGTTCTATTTTTTCTTTCAACTACACCATTTTTTTGTGGAAAATTAGGTCAAAAAATTCATGTATAATTTTGTCTTTCTCACAAACGTCTTTAAGGAAGTTAGTGTCATATTTTCCCTTTCTATCGGATCTAAGACGTTTTATTTTTCTATTAAGTTGGTTTTCTACTTTCTCTTTATAAAGGAGAAACGTTTGTTCAACTTCATCTTTTATTCTTAAAAGATAAACCTTTGTATACCTAGAGTAGTAATCTACAATGGTAATATAGTAGCGTTTCCCATTTTTTACTTTCTATGTTTCTAAAGTATGTTAGATCAGTATGAACTAATTCCAAAAGTTCAATTTTTCAATCAGTGATAGGATTTAAGAAATGTCTAGCATGCTTGGCTTCAACATAAATTTCACATTTATTAAGGTTACTATTATCTAGATTAGGCAACAAATTCATTTTTACAAGTTTCTTCAAAAAATGTATATTCACATGTCTTAATCTAGCATGTCACATATCAAACAATTCAACAATATAAGCTAAAGTGATGACTTTATTATTATTAAACATAGTCTCAATCACAAATAAACCCTCACATAAATAACCCTTCCCTATATATTCCTCGTTTCGGGATAGTACAAGTTTATTGGATTCAAAAACTAGTTTAATGCCTACCTTATTCAATAGACCACCAGTCATCAAATTTCTATAGAGGGTAGGTACATACAAAACATTATTCAATGCCAATTTTACCTAAAGTGAGTTTGAGTAAAATTTTCCTTTATCGAGTACTTCCGAAGTGCTTGAATTGCCCATGTAGAGTTGCTCACCTTCAGTTACCTTTTCAAATTCAGTGAACATTTCTTTGTTAGCAAAGAAATGTTTAGAGGAGTCTGTGTCTACAATCTACTCGGTGTTGATTGAGGTAGACATGTTTAAGAACTAATTAGTTTCTAAATTGTTTGAAATATAATCTATTGCAAAACAAATTTGTTAGCACTAATTGGAAAAAATAAATAATTAAATATGAAATCAAATATTATTTTGTCATGGTAAACCCACTACCTTAGAAATGAATTTGCCCTGATCGGTGTAATCGTGTAGTGGATGTCATCCCCCAAGGTTAACATAGTCTTTCAATATCCGTACACCTGAATATAGAAGATGGAACTCGATTGGTGTTGCTCTTCTTGAGATATCACAGTAGAACAATTCCCAAGAAAGTTTGGAGGGGTCACAGTCGGTCCTGCTTAAAACCTAAACTCCTAGACATAATTTTCTCTAAAGTGATTAGGGAACAAAAACAACTAGTTTATAAAGAAAACACATAGAAAGTGGAGGAGAGGAATGTTTTCAAATAGAGTTGTTTTTTTATGTCCAAAGTATAAAATTGAGGAAACTACTCCTCTATTTATACTAGTAATAAAAGGGAAATATGGTAAAAAGGCATGAGAAATTTTAAAAAAAAACTCATAACCACATCTCCACAAAATCTTCAACAAACCCCACTAAATCCTCAACAACTTTGCATTGCCAACTATTACTTGACAATAAAATTTTTGACAATTTGGTAAATCTAGAAATACAAGAACCAAGTGTAATTTTCTAGTAAGAATCTGAATCTCGTTCAAGTGCTAAATTACATTAATTCTTCTAAGATGTCAATACTTTTGGCTTTTAAAAATGCTGACACACAAATTCAAGATCACCAGATGCTCACATTTGGGAGTATGTTGGTCACCAGTAATGTTCTCCGCCCACTCGACACCCACCCATTTCACAATGGCAACACCAGTAGTAGTATTGGTATCTACCTTTTAGTCAACCATAAGACTGGTCGTATGGATGGCGCAATTGGAATCACAAGTTCGATACAATTTGTTCCTCTTACTATAGGTACATGCCTATCTATAGATTCCAAGTTTCATGGTCGATTGGCTCTTTGTTATATCCTCCTTAAATTGATCACTATCCCTACTAGCTATGGGACAATCATTACAACTAAAAACAAATGGAAATCTATAATATCTCGTAGCTACAGTGCCCATTAGAATTTAGAACCTTTATAGGATGACGTACACTTTTACTACAACAGATGCATCTTTCGATTTAACATGGACATCATCTGATGGATCACTATATTTGGCGAGCAACAAGACAAACTTCAATGGATCACTATATTTGGCGAGCAACATGGTTTTAGCCTTGAACCAAAAACAAAAAAGAATTTAAAAATTTCAACAACAGGATAAACAAGTACAATTTGACAAATTTTGTGTATAATTTTAGTTTCTACCATTTTTTCACTTTAATCCTTTATTTTTTTTACCCCAATCATTACTTTTAAAAAATTAGGTGACCAAAATGAAAGCAATCTAAAAGTTTTGTGACCAAAATGAAAGTGTAAACATGATGTGGCATGTATAGTTAACCGTTGTTAGAGATTTAATGTTTGGGTGACTAAAATGAAAACATTCTAAAATTTAGATGACCAACTAGATAGTTTACCTTTTTTGGTATTCTCCATGTTGTGTGGTGGGCATTATAAAAACAATCACTCTTATATACATGGTAATTCTCAAAAGGATATACACTTTGATCTACTTGAGACAATATGAATTTGAACTAAAAGCACATGTAAATTTTATATGATACGATATAAAAATGAAAATATCACAAGAATAATGGGATTCTTTATAAGTTAACTACTCCATTTTACATTCCATCAACAATAATTTTTTTAAACATGCAAAAGAAAAAGAAAAGAGAGATACATGGAGCAATCAAGCTCCCCAAGGATCAATGTTAGGAAGGAAAACTAGAATTTAATGAAGTCAAGGGTTCAATATGCTATTGAAACACATTGAGATGCAATGGTGGCCCACAACTAATTACCTACACTTGAAAATGTGATGAATGAAATCTGTGCGAACCATCTTCTGTCCATTATATAATGTCATATAAAATTATTCAAAATTTTACCTATACATTTTCCACACAAATGTGATGAATGAAATTTTCACCAACCATATTTTGTCAATTATTGAAACAAACCATTCCTAATCAATCAGATAAATTATTAGGAATGGGGTCCTATCATGTCAATTATGATCAAATAATGTCATATAAAATTATTGAAATTTTACCTACACTTTTTCACTCAAATGTGATGAATGAAATCTTCACAAACCATCTTTTGTCAATTGTTGAAACAACCTATTCCTAATCAATCAAATATTATTAGGAATGTGATCCTATCATGTCAATTATGATCATATACTGTCACATAAAATTATTGAAATTTTACCTAGACATTTTCCACTCAAATATGATGAATGAAATCTTCACGAATCATCTATTGTCAATTATTGAAACAACTCATTTGTAATCAATCAGATAAATTATTAGGAATGGGGCCTATCATATCAATTATGATCATAAAATGTCATATAAAATTATTGAAATTTTACCTATACATTTTCCACTAAAATGTGATAAATGAAATCTTCATGAACTGTCTTTTGTTAATTATCGAAACAATTCATTCGTAATCAATCAAATAAATTATTAGAAATGGAAGCCTATCATGTCAATTATGATCATATAATGTCATATAAAATTATTTTTACTAATAATTTATACATAATTCTGAAATTTTGCAACCTCTTATCCTCTATATTTTCTTTCCTCCTTCTTTCTACCAAACCCCTCTGCATTTTTAAAAAAAAGTCTTATCCTTCAATCATTCATTTCGCCTCACATAATGCACAAAATTCCTTAAATCCCTTTTTCTTTTATGGTTCTCTTTGGTTTTTTATTTTTGGCTTTTGTTAAAGAAAGATATTAAGAACACGATTACCATGGTTCTCATTTACCAATTTCTAATAATTTTGAGCATTCAAGATGTAGAGGAGGACAAAACCCTAACAACAACATGATTAGCGTGACTCGAATCTAAATCACATTTGAAACGGTGAACACCCTGACCATCAGGCCAACACATGGGTTCACTGAGATTAGTCTTTTTAGATATGCAAATTTTTTAAATTTAAGATACATTATTAGTAAAAACTAAGGTTTTATATACTAATAAAATTTCATCATATTATCAAATTTTAAAAATATCAAATTATTATTATATATTCATTTATATTCAACCTACTCTCCAACTCTAGTTTTTTATTTAAAAAACATAAGTAATTAAAATAAAAAAATCAAATAACATAGAAACTTTAAAATTTACACAATTCTTATTATTGAAGATTGCAATATATTTTTTACTTTTAAAAAATGTATAATATGTGGAAAAAATAAAGAATTCATTACCTAAAAACTAATAATTTTTTTAAAAAAACGGATGCACAAAGATAAAATAAAAAACTAACTTTTGGAAAAAAGTCAAGAGTGTTTTCTCTGAAAATTCTAGTGAAACAGGTCTTCTGTTATTAGGGTTTGGAGAAACGGTAATGGCTAGAAAGAATTATGGAGAAGGACAATTTGGCGTTGTTAGCTGATGAATTGATTCAGTTAATGATGAAAAGTTCAAAGGTGGTTCCGATGGAGAAACCAATGTTGATTGGTTCAGTATGGACTCAGAAAATGTTTAATCTTGATATTTTTCGTGCGCAATTTAAGAGTATCTGGAAAACAAAGAAAAAGTTTGATATTCGGCTTGCGGGTCAGAATTTGTTCTTAATTTCTTTTGATTGTGAGGAGGATTTAGAGTTTGTGTAGGAGGGGTGTCCATGGTTGTTTCGTAGTTAGTTGGTCTTGTTGGAAAGATTAACAGATACAGTGGAACGAGATTTGATTCGTTTGGTGCGTTCTCTATTTTAGGTGAAAGTGGGGCCATGTCCGCCTGAGTGCGACAAGAAGGATCTGATGCATGCTATTGGCTCAATGTTAGGGGTTTAATTTGGGTAGAGGAGGGGAGTGATTTTTGTTAAATTAAGGCCTGAGTGGATGTTCAAAATCCTTTGAGGAGAGGTATTTTTGTGAATGTTGGTAGTCTTCAAAGGGTGTGGGTTCCTTTCAAGTATGAGACACTTCTTGTGTTTTGTTTTGGATGTGGTCGATTAGGACACTTTCTTCTGGATTGTGATACAATTTTGGAAAAGGAGAAAGGTCGATCGGAGGAGGAGCAACCGTACTCGATGGCATTAAAGGCGGAGAGTAATGTTTTGGGAAAAGAGAGTTTTCGTCTGAATTTATTGATTTGTAAAGGGGTACAGCAGAGTTCTTACGTGGGTGTGCCGATTACGATGCCAGAATTATTTCAAGTTACGAGATTAAGGGTGAGTGGGATGACAATTAGCTCAATTTCTATTACAAATAATTCGGGAACATTTTTAGGATATAAGGTTGGATTAGGGGAGGAGTCTCATGCACTAGAATTTAGGGATAAAAAAGAGGCTATGATTGGAGTGGAAACAAGTTCTGTTTTTGGAAGGAATTTAAATGTATAGGTGAGCGCCCAACGGGTGCGAACTCAATTATGGACTGTGCTACGATTGTGTCGTAAGATGGGTCGAGTGAGGAGGTGAATTCATTTGATCCAATGAAACAAACTAGGAGAAGATGGAAATGGGTAGCTAGGGGTGGTGATTTGGCTTTATTATTTCAAATTGGATTGGCGGCTTCTTTTGAGCAAGCTCATCGGGCGTAATGAAGTTCCTAATTTGGAACGTTCGTGGGTTGGGGAATTCACGGGTGATTCGAAGGCTTCGGTAGGTGTTGAAGTTGCACAAACCCCAACTGGTCTTTTTTATGGAGATCAAAGTTAATCAAAGAAGAATGGAATATGTTTGTCGTAAACTTGGATTTGTGAATGGTATTGATATTGATGCTGATGGATCAAAAGGAGGAGTGTGTCTTGCATGGACATAGGATCTATCAATCTCATTGCATTGTTTTTCGAAGAATTTTGTGGATATGTTTGTTGAAGTAGCGATGGAAATAAGGGATGGCATTTTACGAGTTTTTATGGAACTCCTTTTTTACAGAATAAAAGAGAGTCGTGGGATTCTCTGAAGTGTTTAGGTAAAAATTACGAGCTGCCTTGGTGTGTATGTGGGGACTTCAATGATATCATATATAATAGTGAGAAAGTAAGGGGCGCCACGAGAGGAAAAGAGGATGGAGATGTTCAAGGATGCATTATCTTATTGTAGTTTGATGGATGTAGGTTTTGTTGGGCCAACTTTTACATGGGGACGGAGGAATTCAGTCAGAACAAATATAAGGGAGAGATTAGATAAAGTTGTGGCAAACGAATGGTGGCTCACGAAATTTCTTGATATGGAAGTTCGACATATTTCTTCATCTGTTTTGGATCACTTGTCGATTCTTCTTACTCTTGATGCACGATTGGTTCCTTATAGGAGACTATTTTTCGCTTTAAGGCTTGGTAAGTGGTAGAGGAATCTTTTGAGGCTGAGCTAGTCAGCTTTGGTCTCGGGCATAAGAGGATTTGGTAGCGAAACTTGAGGTGCTTCGACATGGTCTTAAGATGTGGGCTTGTAGTAAAAGGAGGGATCGATGTAAATTGAAAAATGAGTTGAGTACTAAATTGGAGATGTTAATAGAGGTTGACCATACTGATGGGGTGTTAGATGATTTGATTGATACTCGAATTTGTTTAAACTGGGAAATGGAACAGGAGGAGATTTATTGAGAACAGAAAGCTCCGATAAATTGGCTTAAAGCAAGGGATCGTAATATTGCTTTCTTTCATAGTTCAGCTAGTAAGAGATGGAGGACTAATATGATATGGCAATTGGAATGTGATGATGGCCGTTTAACTTCGAGTTAACAAGAGATGGAGAGGATTGTGTCAGACTTCTTTGGGAAGTTGTTCACTTCGCAGCAGGGATAGGGTAATATTGTGCACTTACTTTTGGGAGTGGAACCTTGTGTCACTCCGAAGGATAATGGGTTATTATTGAAACCGTATTCAAGTGGAGAGGTTGTGACGACTTTAAAGGATATAGGGCCAACTAAAGTGCCAGGTACGGATGGTTTTTAGGCTATTTTCTTTCAAAAATTCTGGCATATTGTTGGGCATGATGTGAGTAACTTTTGTTTAGGAGTATTGAATGATGGTTGGGACTTGTCTCCTATGAATAGAGCTAATATTATTTTACTTTTGAAAGTGCCCACTCCCACTAGTATGGTTAACTTTTGGCCAATAACTTTTGGTTATTTTCTTTCAAAAACTCGAATGTAGTTTAAAAATACGATCCTTGAATGCATTAGTTAAGTTTAAAAGAAAATGGATTTGTTTGGAAATCCTGTTATTTCAAATTGATCGAGGAAGAAAGTTACGTCCAGTGAGTTAAGACATGACATTTCAAGATCCAGAAATAACGAGCTTTCCTTCGTAAAACTTTTTAAAATTTAGGAAAAGGATGTTCGATTATCTCGATTTGAGGAAAGGTTGCACTTAGTAAGTTAAGGCGCAACTTTTCAGAATCGAAGATAAGGAAACATTGCCTCGATTAAGGGTTTTCGATTATTTTGATTTGAAGAAAAATTGCACCTAGTAAGTTAAGGCGCAAATTTTTGAAACTCGAAATAAAAGAATATTACCTCGATTTTAAAGTTTTTATGAAAACAGTTTTGAAAATAAACCTGCGAGTCAAATATGAATAAGCAGTTAATAATGGATATTAAATAACACGAAGTAAGATAAATAAGAAGATAGATGGTAACAAAAAAATAAAAAATGCAAAACACGAGTGCATAATGAGTAAATACAAATGCAAATATTTATGAGAAAGAAGAATGATGCAATCAGAGTTGAAAATGAGACTTTTCGGATACTCGAGGGGTAAAATGGTAATTTAGGAATATTCGGGGTTAAAAAGGAAATTTTTAGACAAAAAGGGTAATTTTGAGAGTTTCGAGGTCGAAAATGGAGTTTTTGGACATTCGAGGGCAAAATGCTAATTTTTTAAAGTTTCGAGGTTAAAAATGGAAATCTTGGAGCTTTGGGGTTAAAAATGGAATTTTGGAAGTTTCAGGGGTGAAAACGAAATTTTTGGAAGTTTTAGGGTCGAAAATGGAATTTTTGGAAGTTTTGGGGTCGAAAATGGAATTTTTGGAAGTTTGGGGTGAAAATGGAATTTGTGGAAGTTTCAAGGTCGAAAATGGAATTTTCGGATAGTTTAGGGACCTCCAGGGCAATAAAACCAAAAATATGTGACACGTGACAGCCCCTCAGGCATCCTGAAGTCAGAGGACTAGTTTGAAAATCATGAAAATTTTTTGGGTCAATTTTGTAATTAAATAGAATTTAATTTGAGGATTAAATTAAAACAAATTAAAAGTAAGAGGGATTGTTTGCATAAATGAACAAAAACAATGACACATGGCAGCTCCTGATGCTTTCAAAAGGTCAAGAGACAAAATTGAAAAGCATTGAAAATTATTTGGCCAATTTAAAATTAATTAAAAGTACAAAAAGGACCTGATCGAAAATTTGAGAAAAAGCAGAAGGATCGAATACGTAAATATACCATTAACCAAAAACACGCGGATCCTGAGGTAGGTCGGGTCGGATTCAGGTCGGACATGGGTTTAAAAATTAAAACAACGCCGTTTATGGGTGATTTGGTCACACCCAAAACGACGTCGTGTTGGTTGCCCTTATATACCCATTTTAAAGCTTCTTTTTACTTTTTCAATTCATTTTTCTGAACTTTCAAAAAAAAATCTCTTTTCTCTCCTCTCTCTCCCCTCCTTTCTTCTCCTTGGAAGGCCACTCCGTTCGATCGCCGTCCGACGCGCGTCGCTACCACGCGCTGCCATCTACTGCTCCCCTAATGCCCGCGTCATTGCTTCGACGGTCACGCGCCGATCCCACGCCGTCGCCGCCAGTAAGGTAAATCGCCTCTTTTTTTTGTTTTTCATTTCTTTTTTTTTTAAAGATCTTAAAGGCTCAAATCTGGGTTTGAAAACCTCAGATTTCAAAGCGAAGTTAAATCCTTCATTTTTATTTCTTCTTTTCTTTTCTTGTCTTTGTTTTGATGTTTAAAACTTTTCCTTCTTTTATTAAACCTAGATCTAAACTAATGTCCAGATCTTTTTTTTAAAGAAACTTTAACCCTTTTTTTTGAAGGTTTTCTCCAGGCTCGATCACGGCAACAACTGTGTCGTGGGGAGGCGTCGATCGGCTCCGGCGGTGGTGCAATCAAAGGGACAGTAACCCTATTCACCCTTTCCTTTTCCTTTTTTTTATTTATTAAAACATTGTTATTAATTATTAATGGTTATTATTAATTACCGTTACTAATGCATTAATATTATTATTATAAACTTATTATCAGCTATTATTATTAATACTTATAATAAACAATGCATTTAATAAATGGAAGTAAAGATGAAAAAAATAAAATGTAACTGGTGATCGATGGGTATTCAATGCATATATTAATGCATATTTGAAAATCCAAAGAGGTTAAATGCTGAGCTATTCAATGGTAGTAATTATGCATTAAATGGTACTAGATAGTTTCAATGCTTGAATGTTCTTGTCGGTTCGTATATCTGATAGTCCGTTCGTGCTTAGGCACTGCCTCTTGGTTCCGCTTCTTTAGTATACTCTATGATATTATTAAAGAGGCTATTTCTTGTATTGATTTTTTAGGTTTCAAAAGTACAAAGAAAAGAACCCTTTTTTTTCCTTCCCAAGAAAAAGTCCCCCTCCAAAAGATTGAATCTGGTTTTTATAACCAGTGTTACCATCATGATTATTTGTTGCTTGCCATTTAATACTGGTCTTTTCTCCTTTTTTGCAGGTACAGCAATGGTGGCTATGTAGTGACGGTAGTAGAGCAAGTTGAAGGTGGTGGCATTGTCGGTGCTGACATGGCAGGCCCTGGTTGGTTGGGATAGAAGGTGGCTGGTAGCAACAATAGCAGACTTAGGTCCTCTATCTAGGTTTAGTTTAGATTGTATTTGGGCTAGTTTGAGTCAATTTGAAATTGGGCCCCAATTTGGGCTTGCCTTGGAATTGGACTTTGTAATGGGGACATTATTTAAATAAATTTAAATTTAAATTTATAATAAATTTAAATTTCAAATAAATTTAAATTTCAAATAAACTTAATTTTAAAATAAATTTAAATTTTGTTGGGCCCAGACAAATTGGGCTTCAATAGCTGCCCCTCTTTGCTCGTTGTTGTGTAACAGGAACGGAGCAAAGACCCAAAAGGATGTCCAATTTGTCAGGTCTCATCACTTTGACGTTCTTTCTTCAATTGGTCCACCTTTCATTTTATTGACTGTTTGATTTTGCCGCTTCTACCTCTGCATCTTATTCATCATGACTCCATCCTGCCCTAAGGTAATCTTCAGAAAGACAAAATTTGCTACTGTAATTTCACTCCATTCCTTTCAAGGAGATTGGAATTCGTCACCGTAGTCTTCGAGTCTGGTTTCATTGACTTGGCCTTCTTCTCAGTATCTCATCAGGCAGCTGGGGTTCGAAGATTTGCTCGTATCGAGTCCTGAGTTGATATTCTTCTTTGTATCTCATCGGGAAGATGACCGCCTTACTTGTTTCAATCCGCTTCTGTGTATCTCATCAGGAAGCTGGGATTCGAAGGTTTGATCACATCGAGCCCTGAGTTGGTATACTTCTCTATATCTCATCAGGAAGCTAACCATTTTATTATTTCGACCTACTTCTCAGTATCTCATCAGGAAGCCTGGGTTCGAGGATTTGCTCACATCGAGCGTGGGTTTGATTTGGTCTTCTTCTTAGTACCTCATCAGGAAGATGACCGCATCGCTTGTATCAATCCGCTTCTCTGTATCTCATCAGGAAGACGAATTTGGTTCACTTCTCAGTATCTCACTAGGAAGCTAACCATTTTATTATTTCGACCTGCTTCTCAGTATCTCATCAAGAAGCTGGGGTTCGAAGATTTGCTCGCATCGAGTCTTGAGTTGGTATTCTTCTTTTTATCTCATCAGGAAGATGACCGCATCGCTTGTTTCAATCCGCTTCTTTGTATCTCATCAGGAAGACGAATTTGGTTCACTTCTCAGTATCTCATCAGGAAGCTAACCATTTTATTATTTCAACCTTCTTCTCAGTATCTTATCAGGAAGCTGGGGTTCGAAGATTTGCTCACATCGAGCGTGGGTTTGATTTGGTCTTCTTCTTAGTATCTTATCAGGAAGATGACTGCATCGCTTGTTTCAATCTGCTTCTCTCATCAGGAAGCTGGGGTTCAAAGATTTGCTCGCATCGAGTCCTGAGTTGGTATTCTTCTCGGTATCTCATCAGGAAGATGACCGCATCGCTGTTTGTGGATGGTCGCAATTTGCCCCGTGATCGGGGTGGTTTTGGATTCCTACATCTCTTCAACTTTTCCTTGGTGATCTTAATGATTCATCTCGCCATGTGGCGGGGATGTGACCTGTGAAATTTGCTTCTATGGGCCTCTATGCAGGCCTAAATTAGGAAGTTAGGATTAGAATGAATTAAATGCTCCTAACTTGTATGAATGTGTATGATGAATGTTAGATTTATTTATTATTATTCAGGTCGACATGATCTATCGCCCGTCCAAATTCTGTCTTTGATGTGTTGCTCCATCTTTTCTAGGCTATTCTGGAACTGTTTGTTTTTAAGTTTGTCTTCCCATCGGTGGTCTTGTTTCGAACTTCTTGTAATTTCTGAAAACTTCAGAATAATGCTCATAACTTTTTGTATGATTTATTAGTTCATTACCCGTTATTTAGATGCGAAATGCTTGAACAAAATTGTGCAGGAACAAAGTCGGATTTCAAAATTCTATTGAAAAGAGTATCAAAGGAAATAACATTAGTCGAAAAATGCCAAGTATAAAATAAAGGAGAATTAGTTGCCCCGGATATCGTAAAATGAGCTACTCAGCACTGACTTGTTTGAGAATCGTTCCTAGCTCAGATATGTGTCTGGAAGATCTAGAGTGCTTTGTTGATGTTTCAAGTTGTAACCTCCCTCTATCTTGTCGACCCGTTCTTGGATCTGAGCCGCCCTTGGTTCCAGGACGCCTTTGCGGGTTTTCATCCTGAACCCCCTTTTTTTTTTACACTCTTTACGAGTTTTCATCTCAATTCCCCTTTTCTTTTTAGGCGAAATATTTTTTCATCAAGTCTAAACTGACGAGGTTGTACAAATCCTTACCGTCCATTTCTGTTAGGATGAGGGCTCCTCATAAGAAAGCTTTCTTTACCACATAAGGTTCTTCCCAATTGGCCATCCATTTTCCACGAAAATCTTTATGTATGGGAAGTATCTTTTTCAAAACTAGATCTCCCTCATAGAATTCCCTAGGACGAACCTTTTTGTCGTAAGCTCGCATCATTCTTTTCTGGTACATCTGGCCATGGCGAATGGTTTTTAACCTCTTTTCCTCGATCAAATTCAATTGGTCATATCTAGCTTGGATCCATTCAGCCTCGTCTAGTTAAAGCTCGGTTAAGACTCGAAAGGAAGGTATTTCAACCTTGATAGGCAAGATTGCTTATATACCGTATGCCAATGAGAATGATGTTGCCCTAGTAGAAGTCCTGACTGAAGTTCTGTAGGCAAAGAGGGCAAATGGTAGTTTTTCGTGCTAGTCTTTGTAAGTCTCAGTCATTTTTGCCACGATCTTCTTGATTTTCTTATTAGCTGCCTCCACAGCTCCATTCATTTTTGGGCTGGGAGAAGAATTATGATGCTTGATTTTGAACTGTTCGTAAACTTCTGCTATCATTCTATTGTTCAAATTCAGGAACTTGCTAACCGCAGACTTGGTAACATTTGCATATGAGGTTGCCTCTACCCATTTAGTAAAGTAGTCAATTACCACAAAGATGAATCTACGGCCATTGAAAGCCTTTGGAGAAATTGGCCCGATGACATCCATGACCCACATAGAGAAAGGCCAAGGAGAGGTCATGACATGAAGGTGTGATGGAGGTACATGAATCTTGTCTCCATAGATCTGACATTTATGGCACTTCTTGGCATAATTGATGCAATCGCCCTCCATACTAGACCAGTAATACCCAAACCTCATTATTTGTCGTGCCATCATGAAACCGTTAGCGTGTGTCCCACAAATGCCTTCGTGAACTTCTTCTAAGATCTTCTTAGCTTCGATTGCATCGACACATCTCAGCAACACTTGATCTTTTCTCCTTTTGTATAAGATTTCCCCGTCTAGGACATATTCATTGGCCAATCTTCTTAATATCCTCTTTTCATTTTTTGAGGCTTGCTCGGGGTACTTTCGATCTCTCACAAATTGAAGAATATTCTGGTACCATGGGCGATCATCCCTTTCTTCTTCTTCCTCTGCCTTAATATCACAACAATGAGCAGGAGCTTCATAGATACTCATCTGAATGGGTTTTACATCTTTTGTCCTACCCACCTTAATTATCGAGGCTAAAGTGGCAAGGGCATCGACCATCTGGTTTTCTTCTCGCGGGAGATAATGGAATGTGACGTCTTCGAATTCTGTGATCAACTCGAGGACCAATCTACGGTAATCCACTAACTTAGAATCCCTGGTTTCCCATTCTCCTTTGAGTTGATAGATTACCAGTGCGGAGTCTCCATAAATCTCCAAAATTTTGATTCTCCGCTCTATGGACGCATGGATTCCCAAGATACATGTTTCGTATTCAGCCATATTGTTTGTGCAATCAAAATCAAGTTTACTGGTAAAAGGGTAGTGATCTCCTTCTGGTGACACCAAGACTGCCCCGACCCCATTGCTCGTGGCATTTGAAGCTCCATCAAAATTCAATCTTCAAGATTGTTCTACTGTGATTGCCCCTTCAGTAGTCGCAATATACATTAAATCTTCATTCGGGAAATCGAAGTTTATCGGCTCATAGTCCTCTAAAGCCCTGCTGGCTAAGAAGTCTGCTATCGCACTCCCTTTTACTGCTTTTTGATTGACATAGACTATGTCGAATTCTGAGAGCAAGATTTGCCATCGAGCCAATCTCCCATTCAACGCAGCTAACTCCATCAGGTACTTCAGAGGATCTAATTTCGAGATCAACCAAGTGGTATGGTATAACATGTATTGTCTTAATCTGCGTGTAGTCCAGACTAGTGCACAACATAATTTTTTAATTGGCGAATATCGCGTCTCGCAATCAGTGAATTTCTTATTGAGATAATATATCGCCCTTTCCTTCTTTTGGATTCATGGTGTTGGCCTAGTACGCGTCCCATGAAATTTTCAAAGATCGTCAAGTACAAGATCAATGGCTTAGTAGAAATTGGAGGTACCAATATGGGAGCTTTGGATAAATAATCTTTGACCTTGTTAAAGGTTTCTTGACATTCATCATCCCATACACCCGAGTTGCGCTTTCTAAGCAGGTAGAAGATAGGATCGCATTTCTCAGTCAACTGTGAAATGAACAGAGCAATGTAATTTAGTCTTCCTAAGAACACTTGAACTTCTTTTTGCTTGCTAGGTGGTGGTAGCTCCTGTATGGCTTTGACTTTATCCGGGTCAATTTCAATTCCTCTTTTACTGACTACAAAGCCTAACAATTTTCCTGATGTGGCCCCGAAAGTGAACTTTGCTGGGTTTAGCTTTAATTGATATTTCCTGAGCCTTCCAAATAACTTTTTCAGGATTTTTACATGTTCTTCCTCCGCTTGGGATTTCGTAATCATGTCATCGACGTAAACTTCAATCTCCTTATACATCATTTTGTGGAACAGGGTCACCATGGCCCTTTGATAAGTTGCCCCTGCATTTTTTAGTCCGAAATGTATCACCTTCTAGCAAAATGTTCCCCATAGTGTGACAAATGTGGTTTTGATCATATCCTCAGCGTCCATCCTTATCTGATTATACCCAGAGAAACCATCCATAAAGGAAAACAAAGAATGTTCTGCCGTCTTGTTGACTAAAGTGTCGATGTGGGGTAAGGGAAAATTATCCTTTAGGCTGGCTTTATTTAAATCTCGATAGTCCACACACATGCGCACCTTTTCGTCTTTTTTAGGAACGGGGACTATATTAGCTACCCATTCAGAGTATTTAACTACTTGGAGAAAGCCAGCGTCAAATTGTTTCTTGACTTCTTTTATATTTAACAAATCCGATCTCATCCTTCGTAGTTTTTGCTGTACGAGTCTACTTTCTTCCTTTATAAGGAGTTTGTGCACCACAATGTCAGTGCTCAAGCCGGGCATATCTTGGTAAGACCATGCGAAGATATCTTGGAACTCTTGAAGCAACTCGATAAGATTCCTTCTGGTTTCTACGGAGATGCTTGTCCCAATTTTCACCTCTTTCTTTTCATCTTCGTGCCCCAGATTAATAACTTCCACTGGGTCCGAATGAGGCAGGATCTGTTTTCCTTCCTGTTCCATCATTCTTAACAGATCCGGAGGCAGATTACAATCTTGATTATCTTCAAGGTCCTGAAGCTCTTCCAAACACGTATCTTGCTCGAAGTGAGGTTCTAAGTTAGCGTCATGGTTGTTCATATTATTGATATTCGAGGATATGTCAAGGAATGAAAGGAAGGTCCAAAGAGTAAAATAAATTTATGAAAGAACGATTATGTGGTATGTATAAGTATGTATGTATTAAAGATTAATTAATCTTGTTTATTGGATATATACGAATGGTTTATTAAGCTGAATTAAGAAATGAAAGAATAATTATGGAGAAAAATATAAGATGGAAAGTGCATTTCATTCAAAATAACTGAATAATGACCATGGGCCCTTTTACAAAAAGATTCATATTGCTTTCGAGCCTAAAGCAATATGTGTTTTCGAACATTACTCTGAGGAAATCTTAAAAATTAGAGGGAGTTCCTCCACGATCCAATTATTCAAGGTGCTTCCAAGTGCACACGGACCAATTCTTGATGGATTCCCTTCCTTTTCTTCATCTGATATAGCATTAATGCCTAGATCTATGATGCCCTCTTTGGTTCTAATGGTCACTCGCTCCTTTTCTTGCTGGTTGGTCACCCTTCCTGAGATGAAAGTCTCATAGATGTGTGGGAAGACCATGGGTTCCCATGAGATGTCCTTTCTAGACAGTCTGACCCTCTTTCTTTCTTACCTTTTCTCAAGCTCCTTCTTCTTTTGTCTCGCGTCTGGCTTGTACCCCAGACCATAACGATCTCACTTTTCTATTAGCATCGGCACATTAACTCTTCCTTGGAGGTATTTTCCCAGTCCTTTCCCGGGTATAGCTCCCTTTCCGATTGTTAATTGCAAGTCCATCCTGGTGGTCGATGATATCATTGGCATAGGTATCTTGCTCCCTTTCGAAATGAAAGTTGCATTGACAAACTCTAGTGAGCGGAACGAGCACTCCACAGCCTCTTCGTCTATTCCCATGTAAGGTGAATCGCTCGTTATGGACGCGATTATTTCCTCCTCAGCATTAATCGTGATTAGTAGCCCTTCATTTATTAGCTTCACTTTCTGGTGCAAAGAGGAAAGTACTACCCCAGCTGAGTGGATCCACGGTTTCCCAGCAGACAGTTATAAGTAGGCCTAATATCCATCACTAGAAAATCCACTTTAAAAACTCATTCGCCTCATTCTCGGATACGGGCTCGTTCGTGGGTACTTTGGGCTTGCTAGTTATTTCTTTCTCAAGCTCACACATTCTTGCCTTCCCTTTATTGACCTCTTTTTTTATTTACAGGGTCATAATTTTTACCGCTACGGGTAATAAGATTCACGTCCTTCCTCGGTTCCCCCTCTTTTGGTATGGTCACGTTGCAATTGTAACTCCATGGGACCTTCTTGCTATCCCTGTAAGGAAACGTTATAGGCTTTTGTATGATGATGCGAGGGGTTTTCTGTTCTCTTATCGTGCCACAAATAATCACCTTAGGGTGATTGCTTTCATAAGCCTTAGTTGTTCCGTCCTCGGAGGCACAAACATCATTAGCTTCCCGTCCTTCTTCAAAAAATTCTAGCTCTCGATTATCCATCAACATCTGGACCACGGCTTTGAACTCAACGCAGCTTTGAATTTCATGCCCCTTAACGGCATGAAACTCGTAATGGTCATCATCCCCGATTATCATACTCTTTTTATCCTTCACAATTATCCCTTCTTTGACCATCTCTTGTCATACCCACCGAAGTGGAGACTTAATTTCTTCAACACTTCTCTTAATTTTTAGAGCTCCTTCTTCGAGCAAGGCATTCACCCCTTGCTATGGGTGATTAGGCAGAGGATTCCCAGCTATATTAGGCTTGGCTGGCTCTTCTAACTTTACGACTCCATGCTCTATAAGTCTTTCAAATCGTCTTTTAAAAGCAAGGTAGTTTTCAATAGAGTGTCCTTCTTCCCCTGTATGGTATTCACAGTGAGCATTCGCGTCATACCAAGCCGAGAATGAGGGTTTATATGGTCTTACTCGCTGAGGAGCTACCTCATGCGCGTCATATAGTATCATGTAGAGTTCTCCGTATGACATCGGAAGGGGAGTGTATTGAACTCTTCCACTATTCGACCTGATGCCCGGTTCCTGTCGCGGGGCATTTTGGTAATTGCTCATTGGAGCTTTCGGCTGACCTGTCACGAAGGGTTTGGTGTAGCTAGGTCTGTATACGTTTGCATTGTTGACCTGATTATCCTTTCTTTTAGGGGCAGGCCTTTTCGGGCTTTCTCTAGTTTCAATCTTGTCGGCCTTGATCGCATTTTCGATCATCTGTCCCGATATGACCATATCAGAGAAACTCTTGGTGGCGTTTCCTAACAGGTGATTCAAGTAAAGAGCTTTGAGGGTATTGACAAACAACATTATTGTCTCCTTTTCTGTCAGTGGTGGCTGTACTTGGGTTGCCACCTCGCGCCATCTTTGTGTATATGTTCTAAAGTTCTCGTTCGACTTCTTCTCCATATTCTGCAGTGTAAGCCGATCAGGAGCTATTTCTATCACATGACCGTGTTGGTTTAAGAAAGCCTGTGCCAAATCTTTCCATGAATGAATCTTTGATCGGCTCAATTGATTGTACCATCTGATTATCGACCCGGCCAGGCTGTCTTGAAAGAAATGAATTAACAATTGGTCATTATACACGTGCCCTGCCATCCTCCTGCAGAACATGGTCAGGTGGGCTTCAGGGCAGCTCATCCCGTTATATTTTTCAAATTTTAGAATTTTGAATTTGGGAGGGAGAACCAGATCCGAAACCAGACTTAACTCTTTGGCATTTACCCCATAGGAAATTTCAATTCCTTGTATCGCGTCGATTTTCTCCTCTAATCGCTTGTATTTTTCCTCTATTTGTCTAGGGAGATCCTCTCTTATCATCTCGTCAAAGTCTGGGACACTCAAATTCGCAGCATTATCCTTTAGGTTTGACCCGGATCCAATTGGATAATTGGCTGGTCTCGACGTGCCTGTAGCCTGTTGCTGTGCCCTTATAGTAATGGTGGGCTCCCGTGCCGGCATTTTATGTGAAGCCGGGTTATGGCGAGGTGTAAAGCCTAGGGGGACCATTGGGTCCTCTTCTTCCTCAATAGCAGGGCTCTTTCCTTTATCTGCCATGCTTTGTTTTACTTGCGCTAATTCATTCATTAAGCTCTTTTGTACCTCCATGAATTGATTTTTCATTTCTCTGCACATCATGGTCATTTGCTCTTGGATGCGTTCTTTCTTGTAATTCTTTTTGGATTTGTTCAAGTCTTTGCTTCATAGCCTTAGTTTTCTTTAGAGTATTATAGCGATGTGAGTTTTCAATGATTACTGATGTAGCTGATCAGTAAGTTTTTAATAAGTTAGGATCGTTTTGCAGAAATATGCAAAAATGTGATGCAAATAAGATGCATGTATGCAAGAGAAATGTATTGACTTATAATTCATTTTTCATTTAGAAAACTTCATTTGGATAACAAGTTCCTTAACATAAAGCAAATTACATAAACGGTTTTGCTTTGATGCTCAGAGCCTTGACTTTTTTAAGGAGGCTTGATAGCTTTTGACCTCATTCCGTCTTCGTCTTGTACTGTATGCTTAGCTTTTCTGCTTCAACTGCCAGTGTTTGCACATGATCAGTTACTCTGCGGATTTGATTTAAGGCATCACCCATAACATAATCCCTCTCTCTGACTTTTTTTGGGTTTGTTGAAGGTGTCAATCATTTATCTCCAAGGTCCTTTCCAAAATCTCAGTTCGTATTTCACTATTCTGTAAGGAGGCTTCTAATTCTTCCACCCTCTTATTCAGTCTCTCGATCTCAGCTCGGCTTGCCTTAAACTCTATTACTGAATTTCGACTACTATGCCTGTACAAGGATTCCTCCAATTCTCTTACTCGAGCTTTTAATTCGGTCACTTCGGCTTGGCTTTCCAGAAGGCTACTCTTCATAGCATTTTCCTGAACTTGGGCGTCCTGAAATTTGTTTTTCCAGTGACTTGTTTTATTTTTCTCTTCGCGAATTTCCTGTTGTCATTGCTTTGATGTCTTACCCAAACCGAAAGTTCTCATTGACAATCGAAGCTTTTTATAGTCCTTTTTTAGGCTGCTAAGATCTTCTTCAGCCTTATTCTTCCCTTTTCTCAATTTTTTCGCTTCTAGCTTCTGAACATCAACGTCCAATCCTAAAAGCACCTTCTCCTCTTCCAGCTTTTCTATCGTTTTCTCCATCTTAGCATTTTTCTTTTCGAAATCTTGTTTAATTATTTCTAATTCAGTTGGGACAACCTACAAGTGTTCTTCAATTGGGCGGATAATCTCCGGGTTTGGCATAGGGATATTGTCGTTGATCCTTCTGTTTCTCCACCAATCATATTTTACAGTTATCATGGGATTGGAGCCGAATGCTTTCATTTTTCGAACCTGATTCCATGCATTTGAGATTTCCCGAATCCTTTTCTTATTATTTTCTCCCGGGTACGTGAATTCACACTGAGCTAACCCCTGAGTCGCGGGTATGAACTGTCTTGATCTGTTTTGTCTTGAAACTAGAAAAGGTGCATATCCGGTTGCTCCCCATATTCCTGCTAATAGGACCCAGTCGAGATCTCTGCACCGATACAATATTTCATCAGGAGCGAACCATGGTGCTCGCCACTCTATGTCCTCGTCTTTGAGGCTTTGGAGTATGGCCATCCACTTTTCTACTGCGAAGTTTTCTTGTCTTTGCGTGGCCACGAACTCTTTCAAAGGGGAGTAATGTTTAGACAAGTACTGATAGGAGACTTTTTCTGTTTTCTAGAAGTGACTATGAAACCATACCATCAAGAGCGATACGCAAGCAATAAATCGACCTTCTCCCTCCTTTCTACACGCATTTAAGGATCTGAAAGTTTTAGCCAGTATGGTCGGGGCAAGTGTCACTCTTTTACTCAATCTATCAAACAAATCTATTATAGTATCATCTATATGCCCCAAAGCCTTTGAAAAAATGACCAACCAGTAGATGCTTAGTGCTAAGATTTCGTATTTGGATGAGACAGTATCAAATCTCGCAGACTTTTCCATGTGATGCACTTGTTATCGCCTTTGACCTTAACTCGAGCTGCAACCCACTGTTCGTTGATGCCAATGATGTTTATTAATATTGTAACAATGGTCGGGAGATTTGAAGCTCTAGAATAGGCCTTATCTACCAAAATCTTCGAACAACGGAGCAGAGCGGTGTAATCTTCTATGGTTGGTGTCATGTCTATATTCCCGAAGGTGAAGCAATTGTAGGCTGGGTTCCAATACTGTGTTAAGGCTCTAAGGAGGGATTTGTCTATCTTAACTTCACACAAGTATGAAAAATCTCCGTATTCTTGGTAAAAGGTTTGTTTCATGTTTTTGTCCCAACTGTCCCATATATCTTTCAACTCTAGCACATTGTTTTGAGCCGTGCTAATCCTGGTATAATCCCAAAGCTCTGACTCATATCCTTTCACTAAGCTGTCCCCCTTTTGGCGCTGAGTCTCCTCCGACCACATGCGCACGACCATATTGTCCTCCACTTTATCAAAGTACTTGTTTTCCATGAATAATTCTCTTATCGGTAACTGAACTTTTGAGTCTATAATTTTCCTTTATATGATGATGAAATGCAATGCAAAAAGAGACAAAATAAACAAGTTAGCGAAACGCAACAATACTAATATACAAGTATAGATAGAACCTAAGAGTTTGTCTTGGAAGGTTGATAAATGGTTTAGTACAACTCCTTCTAAAGCAAATTCCTACGGCTTACTATATGTGGTTTTAGGTTCTAAAGTAAGGGTACCCAAACCAGCAGATTCCTCGGTCCTCACTCATTACAGGCTCACACGGACGAGTTCGATTTAGGGGGACGCATTTCTCACATGTTTGCACGGAAGTGAAAACTTCACGAAAACAAAAGTACTTTGTAATCCCGAAAACGATCCACTATCTTGCATGGAGGTGAAGACCTCACGAAGGAGTAGTTTTCGGCTTCCACTTAAAAGGGTAATATCATATGCAGATGTATGCAAACTTACACTAGCAATATCACATAATATAATGTCACAAAAGACGTCGAGGATCGCATATTAAACAAAACTGAAGCTTAAAAGTTTCCAAAAAAGACCCGAAAATAATCAATTTTGGCTTAACTCTCGTTTATTTAAAAAAAGTCCCTAACGGAGTCGTCAGCTGTCGAAACCATCCCCGTTTTGGAAAACAACGATGTTGCGAAAATTATTTTAAAATAGAAAAATAATGGGAGTCGCCACCAATCCTTTATTCGATGTGATTGGATCACCACAAAACGTTTTTTAAAAAATCATTTTGAAAACATGTAGGTCTTCGAAAACCAGAAAAATAGGTTCGAGAGTCGATTACGCATGAGGAAGGATTAGTACCCACATACGCCCAAAATTGGTACCGTATTGATTATTTTTGGGTCTTGATTTGTGACGTTTAAAAACTCGAATGTAGTTTAAAAATACGATCCTTGAATGCATTAGTTAAGTTTAAAAGAAAATGGGTTTGTTTGGAAATCTCGTTATTTCAAAGTGATCGAGGAAGAAAGTTACGTCCAGTGAGTTTGGATATGACATTTCAAGATCCAAAAATAACGAGCTTTCCTTCGTAAAACTTTTAAAAATTAGGAAAAGGATGTTCGATTATCTCGATTTGAGGAAAGGTTGCACCTAGTAAGTTAAGGCGTAACTTTTCAGAATTGAAGATAAGGAAACATTGCCTCGATTAAGGGTATTTGATTATTTCGATTTGAAGAAAAATTACACCTAGTAAGTTAAGACGCAAATTTTCGAAACTCGAAATAAAAGAATATTGCCTCGATTTTAAAGTTTTTTAGTGAAAACAGTTTTGAAAATAAACATGCAAGTTAAATATGAATAAGCAGTTAATAATGGATATTAAATAACACGAAGTAAGATAAATAAGAAGATAGATGGTAACAAAAAAATCAAAAATGCAAAACACGAGTGCATAATGAGTAAATACAAATGCAAATATTGATGAGAAAGAAGAATGATGCAATCGGAGTTGAAAATGAGATTTTTCGGATACTCAGGGGGTAAAATGGTAATTTTAGGAATATTCGAGGCTAAAAAGGATATTTTTAGACAAAAAGGGTAATTTTAAGAGTTTTGAGGTCAAAAATAGAGTTTTTGGACATTAGAGGGTAAAATGGTAATTTTTGAAAGTTTCGGGGTCAAAAATGGAAATTTTGGAGGTTCGAGGGTAAAAATCGAATTTTGGAAGTTTCATGGTCGAAAATTGAATTTTTGGAAGTTCGAGGGTAAAAATGTAATTTTCATAGGTTCGAGGGTAAAAATGGAATTTTGGAAGTTTCAGGATTGAAAATGGAGTTTTTGGAAGTTCGAGGGTAAAAATGTAATTTTTGAAGGTTCGGGGGTAAAAATGGAATTTTTGGAAGTTTCAAGGTCGAAAATGGAATTTTTGGAAGTTTCGGGGTCAAAAATGGAATTTTTGGAAGTTCGAGGGTGAAAATGGAATTTTTGGAAGTTTCGGGGTCGAAAATGGAATTTTTGGAAGTACAAAAAGGACCTGATCAAAAATTTGAGAGAAAGCGGAAGGATCGAATGCGTAAATATACCATTAACCAAAAACACGTGGATCCTGAGGCGGGTCGGGTCAGATTCGAGTCGACCATGGGTTTAACAAGTGAAACGACGCCCTTTTTGGGTGATTTGTTCACACCCAAAACGACGTCGTTTTGGTGGCCCTTATATACCCATTTTAAGCTTCTTTTTTACTTTTTCAATTCATTTTTCTGAACTTTCAAAAAAAAATCTCTTTTCTCTCCTCTCTCTCCCCTCCTTTCTTCTCCCTGGTCGGCCACTCCGTCCGATCGCCGTCCGACTCGCGTCGCTACCACGCGCTGCCATCTACTGCTCCCCTGATGCCCGTACCGTTGCTTCCACGGTCACGCGTCGATCCCACGCTGCCTCTTTTCTTTTGTTTTTCATTTCCTTTTTTTTTAAAGATCTTAAAGGCTCAAATCTGGGTTTGAAAACCTCAGATTTCAAATCAAAGTTAAATCCTTCATTTTTATTTCTTCTTTTCTTTTATTATCTTTGTTTTGATGTTTAAAACTTTTCCTTCTTTTATTAAACCCAGATCTAGACTAAAGTCCAAATCTTTTTTTTTAAGAAACTTTAATCTCTTTTTTTTGAAGGTTTTCTCCAAGCTCGATCACGGTGACGACAGTGTCGTGGGGAGGCGTCGATCGGCTCCGACAGTGGTGCAATCAAAGGGACAATAACCCTATTCGCCCTTTCCTTTTCTTTTTTTTATTTATTAAAACATTATTATTAATTATTAATGGTTATTATTAATTATCGTTACTAAATGCATTAATATTATTATTATAAACTTGTTATCAGCTATTATTATTAATACTTAACAAACAATGCATTTAATAAATGGAAGTAAAGATGAAAAAAATAAAATGTAACTGGTAGCAGTGGGTATTCAATGCATATATTAATGCATATTTGAAAATCCAAAGAGGTTAAATGCTGAGCTATTCAATGGTAGTAATTATTCATTAAATGGTACCTGATCAGTTTCAATGCTTGAATGTTCTTGTCGGTTTGTATATCTGATAGTCCGTTCGTGCTTAGGCACTACCTCTTGGTTCTGCTTCTTTAGTATACTCTATAATATTATTAAAGGGGCTATTTCTTGTATTTATTTTTTAGGTTTCAAAAGTACAAAGAAAAGAACCCTTTTGTTTCCCTCCCAAGAAAAAGTCCCCCTCCAAAAGATTGAATCTGGTTTTTATAATCAGTGTTACCATCATGATTATTTGTTGTTTGCCATTTAATACTGGTCTTTTCTCCTTTTTTGCAAATGCAGCAATGGTGGCTATGTAGTGATGGTGGCAGAGCAAGTTGAAGGTGGTGGCATAGTCGGTGTTGACGTGGCAGGCCCTGGTTGGTTGGGATAGGAGGTGGCTGTAGCAACAATAGCAGACTTAGGTCCTCTGTCTAGGTTTAATTTGGGTTGTATTTGGGCTGGTTTGGGTCAATTTGAAATTGGGCCCCAATTTGGGCTTGCCTTGTAATTGGACTTTGTAATGGGACATTATTTAAATAAATTTAAATTTAAATTTATAATAAATTTAAATTTCAAATAAATTTAATTTTAAAATAAACTTAATTTTAAAATAAATTTAAATTTTGTTAGGCCTAGACAAATTGGGCTTCAACAATTGATTTTGTTTGCTAAGGCAGAATCGCAAGAGGCTCAAAGATTGAAGGCCATTCTTAGAGAGTACGAGGTCAATTCGGGTTAGTGTGTTAATTTTGAGAAATCTTCTATATTTTTTAGTTCAAATGTTCATAGTTCTTTGTGTTCCTCCCTTGCCGACGAGTTGGGTATGAGGCATACTAGAAATTCTGAGAAGTATTTAGGCTTGCAGAATGTAATTGGGCGAAACAAGAAAGCTTCTTTCTTAGGTTTAAAGGAACAAATGCAGAAAAGGGTGGAAGGTTGGGGCGCTCGGCTTCTTTCGCAAGGTGGTAAGGAGGTATTTATTAAATCTGTGTTGCAAGCTATACCGTCATTTGCTATGTCTTGTTTTCTTTTCCCTCGGACTTTTTGTGATGATTTAGAAAGAATTGTAGCCCGATTTTGGTGGTAGAAAGGGAAAGGGAGGAGGGGGATTCATCGGTGCGAATGGAAGACAATGTGTGAATCTAAGGAGAATGGGGTCCTCGGCTTTAAAAGTTTTGGAAGTTTTAATGTTGCACTCTTAGCTAAACAGGGGTGGCGTTTGTTTAAGGATCCTGAGTCGTTGATAGTGAAGGTAATGAAGGCGAAGTACTTTCCTAATGAAGAGTTTCTCCAGGCTAATTTAAAGAGTTATGCATGAAGAAGCATTTAGGCTTCATGTAAAGTTTTAAATGATAGTATTAGTTGGCGTGTGGATAATGATGTTAGTGTTTCAACTTTTATTCATAAATGGTTACCAGGCTATAATGATTTTCGGTTTACTAAGATTGTTAATAATACACATCTGGAGACAGTTGCTGAGTTAATTGATGCAGAAAGTAAACAATGGAATAGTGAGTTGATTACCTTCGCGTTTGATTTACATGTTTGGAGTGGTGAGGGATCTGGTGATTTCTTGGTGAGGAGTGCGTACAGGTTATTACAAAAAAATTCTCTATCTCTTAGTTCTAATTTTATACAACCCGAAGTCAAAAAATTTTACAGAAATCTTTGGGATCTAAAGCTTTCGTCGAAACTTAAGATTTAAATGTGGAGATTTTCCAGAAATATTATACCTTCAATGCCCAATCTATTCAATAGACGATTGGTGAGTAATTCACTATACATACCCTAGGTGCAAAGGTGATATTGAGACATTGGGGCACATTTGTTGGGGGTGTCCTATGTCAAGAGATGTGTAGAGATTAGTGGGATTGCAGTGTTTAGATAATGGAATTGAGAATGTTAGGAAGGATTGGTTAACCTGGTATTTTAATGGTCGCTTGGGGCAGCAATGGTGAATTTTTTACTGTGCTTTGTGGGTGATCTGGTTTCATCAAAACAAGTTGGTGTATGAGACACAAAATAGTACTGCTGATAGCATTAGAAAAGACCATTAATTCCTCATTGTTTAAAGTGTAATTTGTTCCCATTGTATCATGTTTAGCATATATTTTTAGCATTTTATATTCAGTAATTGCATTTTCTAAGTTAGTGATGTTTGGTTTAATTTTCTTTAATTTTGTCCTACTTTTGCTACTAATGTCACCACATTTAGTGTTCAGTTTTGCGTCTAAAGATGTTAAAGCGAGAATCTGTCCCAAAAGGTCAACGTATGAAGGTGTCCAAGGTTGTCATCGCAATTTAGAATCCAAACTGCGTCCAAACCTGCCACTGCATGAATATATATAAAAGTACCAATGCTTGAGAATATCAAGGTTGTCGCAATGAATTAAAATCTAAATTTGCATCCAGAAATGTCGCGACAACCTCTAACTGCTTGTTGGATGCACCAGATCTGCGTGAATATACAGTTGGATTAACTAACTTGTACAGTTGTAAGGAAGTTAGATTTGAAGAAGAAGGACACCTGTAATTGGCATTGAAGATAAATACGGATAGAGAAAAGAAGAGAAGAGGATCAGAAAGCTAGTAACCAAAAATTAATTCGGGTTTTCATCTTTCTCTAAGTTTGCTTCCATGGCAACTTAGGTTCTTGGAGGGTGAACTGATTGTGACGAAAAGGCAATCCTTACTCCTGACGAGGAGTATTCCTAAGTGCGACACAAGAGGAGCATTAGGGAAGAGTTCTAGTAGGCTAGGAATAAAATGCTTCAACTTGTTCTTTATTTCGTCTTAAACACTGATAAATTCTAATGAAGTTAAATGTATATGGAAGTACCTTTTAATTTTAGATCTAATATGATTTCTATTCAATCTTCTATTATCTATTTATCTTAGGATTTAATTGCTTGAACACGGAAGTGTTATTGCAATTACTGACACTGGAAAGTGCATTGAAAAATTAAATTAACAAGTAAGACAACAGAAGTTGCTTCGGGAACGAATGAATCTGACCACTTGTTCTTGAATGCAAAGCATTGTCAGTACTGGAAGGTGCGGTTAATGTGAGTATTTGGGTCTATGATAAACGGTGAAGTCGAAATTGGTAAGATATCATTAAGCTAAATTGTGGCGACAATTTATCTATTATTCACCTTGTGTTCACATTTAGAATTTGCCGATTTGTCAAGTCAAGGATCCCCCATTCTATTTTAATTGTTCTTACTTCTTCATTTTGCTTAAATTGTATCGACAAATTATCTTCAACTTTCTCTGCATTTCTTATCAATTTGCTTCGACATATTTTATTACAGTTTGACAATACTGACAGTTTGGTTCATTCATTTATGCACTTCTTATTTTAATTGTGCTGACATTATTCATATAGTTTCTCTTAGTTTAATTGTAACTGAATAAGCAATTATAAACACAAATAGCCATTTCTGTGGGATCGATATCTGATAGTTTTAAACCTATCAACTATACTTGCATCGACAAGTGTCTACTTGCATAATTGCTGTGACGTTCATAGCGCGGTCAACTGCACAGGAAATTGCAAAATTTGTTAAACACTATCTCAGCGAATTAGATGAGATAGAGGAACAAAAACGTACCTGGATTGTGTGCAAACAAAAGTGGATGGCAGGAACAGGGGTGGTTGCTCGAGATTATACTGGTGCGGTCCTAATCTCATCTTCCAGTTTCCATCGGAATGTTGCGTCGGTGTTCTCGGCGGAGGCTATCGTTGCATTAGAGGTAGTAAAATTGGGGTTAGTGAATTGGTTTTCTAAAATAGTTCTTGAGGGAGATGCCCTAACCATTGTTAAAAAGTGTTTATCCGATTCCATCGATGGTTCTGAAATCGGTCCTATAATTTGAGATATTAAAAGCTTTTGCAGTGATTTTCACCAAATTCGGTTTCGACATGCAGATAGGGTAGCTAATAAAGTGGCGGATAGTCTAGCAAAAGAAGCGCTCAAGCGTGGGTATGGTTCGTACCTGTTTCAAGATGTTTCGGTGGTTGTTCGGCTGCTTGTTGAGGCTGATCGGGTGCAAGAGCCTAATTGATAGTGATCGTGGCTGTGTGTCTCCTCAATTTTTGCCAATCTAGTTTCTGATGAATGTTTTGGAAACTAGGTGTTTCCATCTTGGATAGGGGAGGGATTTTGTCGTGGGAATCCTAATCGTATGAGGCAAACAAGTTTATTTTTTATGGTGGCTTGGATTTCAGTGTAGTGAGGGTTGTAATTTTATTTATTTTAGTTGCTTTTTTTTTAATTTTTTTTACTTGCCTGGTATCCTCTTGGACTAGACTTAAAACATTTTTTTGATTCTATTGTATTAATAAAAGCCCACTACTTCATGATTAAAAAAAAAAAAAATCAAAATTTTAAAAGAAGAAAAGATGCTTATATATAATTTAAAAAATTAAACATTTTAATTAATTTAATTAAATTTAAATTAAACTAGAAAAAATAATATATATAGATGAGTATATAATAATATTTTATTATCTTTAAAATATAATAATGTGATATTATTTTATTGATATCTAAAAAATATATTATCTCGTATAGTTTATAATAAAATTTTCTTTTTATCAATGCCCAACCCAAAAATAACACTTGCGTTGAAACTACTAATTCCTTACAAAGGCAACTTCTGCCAATTCTTTTCGTTGTCATCGAAATCAATGGATGACCAACAACAACTTGAAACACCAAAGCCTGTGGTGGTCTGCGGTGGTGGCATAATCGGCGTTTGCGTTGCTTATTACCTAGCCAAGAAAGGCGCCGCCGTCACTCTCGTTGAAAAATCTTCTGTAACCTGTGCCTCTTCTGGAAAAGCTGGCGGTTTCCTAGCTCTAGATTGGTGCGACGGCGGTCCTCTCGAATCACTAGCGCGTGCTAGCTTTAATCTCCACCGTTCACTCTCTGAATAGCTCAATGGCTCTGAATTATACGGCTATCGACCACTGACTACTCTTAGGATTACAGTAACTGAACCGGGGGCTTCTTCTCCTTCTCCTTCTCCATTAGGTGACTCTACAATCCCGTCTTGGGTCGATGGCCCGGTAGGTGAGGCTAGGACAATTGGGACAACTCAAACAACAGCCCAAGTACATCCTCGATTATTCACAACAACAATGTTAAACACGGCTGTTGAGAAGTATGGTGTTAAGGTGGTGATTGGGAAATTGGAGCAGGGGCGGGTTAAGGAAGGTCGAGTTAGATCGGTGGTACTCCAAGGGGGACGAGTCATTGAATCAGACTCGGCTGTTTTGGCACTTGGGCCATGAAGTGGAAAGTTTGAGATATTAGCTTCAAGGTTCAGAATCTATGGACTTAAGACGCATAGTATAATTTTTTCGCCTAAAGAGCCTGGTGTTATAACGCCCCATGCGCTCTTTCTTAGCTATTTTCCGCTGGGTGGTAAAACCATAGACCCGGATGTTCAACCTCGCCCAACTGGTAGGTTCCACTGCAAATTTCACAATTTATGATATTTGTAGTTATAAAAGTGAAGTATGATTTGGAATTGGATTAATTGGCAGGGGAGGTTTATATATGTGGGATGTCAGCGGAGGCAGAGGTACCAGATAATCCAGAGGAAATAGTAGGTAACCCAGCATCAATAGAGATGCTAAAGAGAGTGGCCGGAAATGTGTCGACCCATTTGTCCTATGGTGGAGGAGCGAAAGTGAGGCAGAGCAAGCTTGTTTCTTGCCATGTACCGACGATGGTGTACCAGTAATTGGTGAACTTCTAGGGAGCAAGGGGTGTTATGTTGCCACTGGTCATAGTTATTGGGGGATACTCAATGCTCCAGTTACTGGTGCTGCTGTTGCTGAGCTTGTTCTTGACGGACGTGCCACCATTGTTGATCTTACTCAGTTTAGTCCCGCTAGATTTGTTGGGCGCCAAAGGCTTAATTAATGTTTAACTTGTATATTCAGATGCCATTTTTCTCATTCAAGCAAGCGGACATTAATAATTAAATCGACAATATTCAAACACTTTTTAAATATTAATGACTAGGAGATAAAAAATCGAGAACTAACTATTAATCATCAAAACTTAAATACTTAGTTGAAGAATATTCAATATTTAAAGTATGATTTAGATTTGAATCGTACTAATTACGTTATTATTAAAATTTTACTCTCCTTTTATAATTCATTAAAAAAAAAACTTAAATGCTTACATATAAGCATACTTAAAATATGAAAAATAAATATCAATATAAATAAGTTAAAATAGGCATCCAAGCATAAAATTTTATCACAAACGAAATCAAAATTAATCAAATTAAATAATTATAAAATAGGACATTAATAATTAAATCTCATATAACACATAAGTTATATTCAAATAAAAATAAAGTAAATTTGGTAATTGATTCTTAGCATTATTAGTATAGGTATTATTGCCGATGTAAGATGATGTGGGTTTGAGCGCGTTGAAGCACATTATCCTCCTATTTATGGGTTTGGGAGGGGCTATGGGTAGTTTTAAACGTTGTGTTAAAAAGAGCAGATATGACCAGAACATATAATGAAATTATTTAAAAAAAAAAGTAAATTTAATATATAGGTTAAGAAATCATTTTTGAAATTTGTTTAAAAACAAAAAATTTGTTGATTGAATTTTAATTTGAGTTGGCAGCAGAATTGTTGTTAATGCAGGAGAACGTAAATTTTAACATATTATAATATGTCTATCATCCTATCTAAGGGTTGAAAAAAATTATGATTACTCTTAAACATGGTATAAAAAACAAAATCTCAATTAAAATAAAATTAATGTTACCCCTAGTTCCTTTTTAAAAAAAGAAATTAGAGTATAGGAAAGGTACTGTATAAAATATGATTCAATTTCGATTTTTATATATGATGATTTTTAAATTTATGATTTACCTTATTTTATATTAAAATAGGACAATAGTTCAATTAAAATATGAAGAGAACACAATAAGTTCTTAGAAGGAAGTGCCACGTGCCCTTAAAATAGGTTGTCCACATCGGTAGGGAACTCAAGACTTTATAATATAATATATATGATTTATAATAATATATTTTTTTATATATTCTATATAAAAAAGGTATTTTATATCATTATTTTATATAAAATAATAATATAATTTCAAAATAATAATACATAAAACTTGATACTGTATAAAAAAATTTGGTAAAAAGCACTTACCAGCCCCTCTCAATTTTTTATATTGAGCAACTTAGGTCCTCTCAAAAAATTGAAGTAATTTAATCCTTGGCAAATTCAAAAGCGAGCAACTCAAAAAATTAATAACGTTGTTAATATTTTTTATCAATTGTAATATTTTTTATTGATACAATAAAAAATCAGCCCTCGATGTTTATATATTTTATATAAATGTTAATAGAATATGCAAATGTTATAGGTTAAATTTGTTAAATCATGATCAAATTGATAAAATGTGTAAATGTTGCCGGCTAAATTTGTTAAACAAAGACAAAATTGACAGAATGTGTAAACTTTGACGGTTGAATTTATTATTATACCAATAAAAAATATATATAATTTACGAAAAACATTAACATTGTGATTAATTATTTTTACTCACTCTCGAAATTTTCAAAAATAAATTACTTTAATTTTTTTCAAGAAACTACTTTACTCAATATTGAAATTGAGAGAGACCAAAGAGGTCATTTTACCAAAAAATTTAAATATGTATGAATTTGTTAAAAAACACATCTATAATGAATCTAATCAAAATGACTTCCACCTTCATCTATATTTGGATTTTCATTTGTTCACATTCTTGATGTGAAATAATGTGTTTAATTTTTTTGTAAATTTATATACGCTTGTCACATGCCATGATACGAGACTGCCACATGTTTTCGCCTCATTAGTTATTAGTGTCGCGTCATCATATTCTAATCATGTTAGTAAAAAAAATATTAATTTGTGCGAATAATAGATAAAACTAAAAAAATTAGGTATTAACTAAATACATGTGGCTAAATTCAATGCGGCAAAGTATACCTTAACCCTTTTTAAAGGTTAAATTATGCTATTAATCTTTGTGCTTTATAAAATTTGTGGTTTTAAATCATGTGCTTTAATTTGGTTGGTTTTAGTTCATGTAATTTTTAAATTTTAATTTTTTTTTGTGAATTACAATAATAGGGAAAAGCTTAGATAACAAATGCGACTAGCACGACTCATATTATTATACATGTAATATCATGTCACCTTGTTATTTTCAATTAAATTCTATTATTTCCAAAATTTGATATGGCAATCATATTATTATATGTGTAATGTCATATCCCTTTGTTATTTTCACATATTACTCACTAAATAGTCAATTAATGGATTAATGACTGTCATTTGTGTCAAGATTGAAATTTAAAAATTTTAAAAATATAAAAACTTGGAATGATTCAATTAGAGAATACACATAGTACAAAACTAGCGATTGAGTTTAACTAAACATGTGCAATTGATACTATTTAGATTAGAATTAAAATTGACTTATTTAAAAATTATATAAGCTAAAATTAATTAAATTAAAGTATAAAATTTAAATTGTTTTAAACTATAGACATCTTTTTTTTTTTAATATAGTGGTATGATTACGTTATAGTATCTGTTCATATTTTCTTAACCTTTTGACAACGCACATACACCTTGCACACACAGATGCTCGAACCGATACCCTTAGGATGAACAATATTCTCTTTTTCACTAGAGTCACTTATTAGGTTCAAACTATAGACATCATTTTTATATACTATAAATACCAAAAAAGATTATAAGTTTAAAATGTCCATTTCAATTGTCAGTTAAAGTCTCAAAAGAAAATATTGAGGATAGATTAAATAATGTGATGACCTGATGATTAGGGTGTTTATTAACTTAGATATAACCTAAGTTCGAATTGTATTAGTTGTATTTATTATTTAAGCGTTATCTTGTTTTTGTATCTCACTAAAAAAAGTTTGGGGATAGATTTTGTGGTAGTAGGTATATATATATATTAAAGTCTAAGATCTTACCATGATCGCTTATCTATAAAGTAATAAGGAAAATCAAAAGAGAATTTATTAGGTAGGCTTGTCCTATTATATTAGTATAATGTTTTATTGATTTAGTGATGAATTTATGTGTATTTTAAATTAATTGATAAAGAATTTGCTATTTGTGAGTGTAAATTTTTTTATTGTAATGTATTTGTTTACGAGAATAATTTATATTAAGATTATCTTAAAAAATATAGTTTTTAAGCACCAATAAAATAGTATTATGTCATTAAAATTTAAATATTACAAAATATTGTTATACACTCATCTATATCTATCATCTTCTCCAACTTAATTAAAATTTAATTAAATTACTTAATGTTGAGTATGCCTCATATTTCAGTCAAACTTGAGAGACGATCTTCCAGTTAACCTGTCTATTTGTTTCAGTCACTCTGATTAATCTAGTTTATTTTATTATTATTTGACCTACGAATTTAGCCTATAAATAGGTTTTTTTTACAACGTTAGAAAATACACCCATTAAAGATTAGAACTCATAACACTTTTGGAGAATTTTGTGTTTATGTTTTTTACGGTTCTTTGTTTTCGAGTTTCGAGATTTAGTTTTTTATCTCCATTTTTATACTTTTTATTCTTTTTTCATTATAGTAAAATTATATTTGCTAGTGGGTTTTTTATCCTCTTTAGAGTAGTTTTTCCACGTTAAATTTGTGTGTTCAATTTCTCAATTTCTTCCGCTATTTTTTTACTTGTTTGTTGCATAATTGGGTTGATCCCCAACAAATGGTATCCGAGCTGTTCAATTTTCGCAGATCATCCTATTTAGAGAAGACAACAACAATATTTGACATTGAGAAGTTTGATGGTGTCACAAATTTCAATCTGTGGCAAGTTCGGATGATGCAATTCTAGTTCAGATTGACCTAAAAAAGGCCATTACCGAGAAAAATCCTGAGAATCTAAATCATACAAAATGGGAAGAGCTTGATAAAAAGGTTATAGTAAAATTATATTTGCTAGTGGGTTTTTTATCCTCTTTAGAGGAGTTTTTCCACGTTAAATTTGTGTGTTCAATTTCTCAATTTCTTCCGCTATTTTTTTACTTGTTTGTTGCATAATTGGGTTGATCCCCAACAAATGGTATCCGAGCTGTTCAATTTTCGCAGATCATCCTATTTAGAGAAGACAACAACAATATTTGACATTGAGAAGTTTGATGGTGTCACAAATTTCAATCTGTGGCAAGTTCGGATGATGGCAATTCTAGTTCAGATTGACCTAAAAAAGGCCATTACCGAGAAAAATCCTGAGAATCTAAATCATACAAAATGGGAAGAGCTTGATAAAAAGGTCTTGCCTGCAATCCAATTATGCCTCGTGAATAGGGTATTGCAAGAGATATTGATGGAGAAAACCTCATTCGCCTTGTGGAAAAGGTTAGAAACTCTTTATGCGACTAAGTCCTTGGCTAACCGTTTAGTAGTGAAACAATATCTATTTACGTTTCGCATGAATGAAGGAGCTTCTTGGAGATCACATTAGTCAATTTATTACTCTTTCGAATGATTTAAAGAACGTTGAGGTTCAAAGTGACGATGAAGATCAGACTATATTATTATTGTGCTTTTTACCTCCTTCATACAAGTTTTTCAAGGAGACCCTAATTTATGGCAGAGACAAACTCTCATTCGAGGATGTGAAGGGTCATTTATCTCGACAATGAGTTTGGTTCGGATAGTAAGGCAGATAGGCAAGCTTCCGTTTTGGTAGCATCAAATAAGCGAGACAAAATGTGTCACTATTGTAAGAAGTTAGGTCACGTCAAAGTAAATTGTTATAAACTACGAAATAAAAGGGTTGTTGAGATCAACGAGGAAGATGTAGCTAGTGCTAATTTTGTCGACAAAAGGGGTGATGATTTCTTGTTAGTGTCAACAAGCAAAGCTCCGACCTTACGTGCGAGTGGATCCTAGATTTGGGATGTTCTTTCCACATGCGTCCCAATAGAGAATGGTTCTCCACATACAGTTCAGTTGAAGGTGGAGTTGTGTGGATGAGAAATGATTCATCCAATAAGGTAATTAGTATTAGTACTGTTAAAATTAGGATGCACTTTGAGACTATTAGGACACTTTCAGATGACTTGATTTATGAAAAAAATCTCATCTCCTTGAGCATTTTAGACTCTAAAGGTTGTAGGATCAACATTAAGTCTAGCGACATTAAGGTGTCTTATGGGGCTCTCATTTTGTTAGAAGGTAAAAAGATCGATAGTCTTTATATTCTGTAGGTTCTGCAGTGATCGGTGAAATCAAGCATCCCTCATCTGTTACAGAGTCGAAGTCAACTCGTTTGGAGTGGAGACAACTTGGTCATAGGAGGGGAAAAAGTATGACCGTTTCGTTAAAAAGAGGTTCTCTTTTGGATGCAAGTTTTGAAAAGTTAGGGCACTGTGTTCGTGAAAACCAGAGCCAATTTAGTTTTGATTTGATAGTGCACAAGTTGAAGGCTAGAAGTCTTCCAGCTTCTAAGCACAAATTCGACTCAATTAATTTCCTACATAGTTCAAGATAGGCCCGTGACAAGCTTTGACAAAGATGGCATTGTGGAAATACAAGTCAAGGTGGAGATTTGTTGAGTATGCCTCATATTTTAGTCAAATTTGAGAAATAATCTTTCTGTTAAACTCAGTTTATTTGTTTCAATCAAACTCTAATTAATCTAGATTATTTTATTATTATTTGACATACGAATTTAGCCTATAAATAGGCTGTTTTACAACATTAAAAAAGTACACCCATTAAAGATTAGAACTCATAACACTTTTGGAGAAATTTGTTTTTACTTTAGGGTTCTTTGTTTTCGAGTTTGGGGTCTAGTTTTTTTATCTTTATTTTTTGTACTTTTTGTTATTTTGTCATTATAATAAAATTTTCCCATGGTTTTTATCCTCTTTAGAGGAGGTTTTCCACGTTAAATTTGTGTTTTCAATTTTTCAATTTTTTCTGCTATTTTTCACTTGTTCATTGCTTAATCAGGTCGATCCCCAACACTTAAAATACTTAATTTTTTAAATTATAAATTAACATATTTTCTTCTTTTATAATTTTTAATCATTTTATTTTTTTTAAGTTAATTTTTTATTTTATTTTTGCACGTCCATGTTTTCAAAAAAAAAAAAAAAAGTTTCTAGCCATTGAATTTTTTATTTTTTTTCCATTTTAAAATTTTTCTATTTCATATTATACATTTTTTAAAGTAAAAAATATATTGCAATTTTGTAATAAAAATTGTGTAAATTTTGAAGTTTATATGTTATTTTATTTTTTTTATTTTAAATACTTATGTTTTTTTAAAAAAAATTAGAGTTGGAGGGTAGGTTGAATATAGATGAGTGTATAATAATAATTTCATATATTTAAAATTTAATGATATGATGAAATTTTATTGGTATCTAAAAATCTTAGTTTTTAAGATCATCCTAATAGAAATTATTCCCATAAAATATTATTTGAAAAATATTGTTAAATCATTTTTAAAATTACAATTTAAAAACATTTAAAATAATTTAGTATCAGGTTTGTATTTGAAATTGTAATGAGTATATTTAAATATAATTGAAAAAGTATATTAAACATATAGAATTTTATAAATAATTCTAAAATGACAAATAAATTGAAAATAAATTTTATTTTATAAACATTTTCAAAATTTAGGATTTAATCATTTTAAATAAATTAAATAAAAAATAATATATTTTTTAAATCCATAACAAAAATTTTATAAATGTCTCACTAAAAGAAGAAATTATAATCAATTATTGCTTTAAATAATTTAGAAAACCAAAATTGAATTTGGAATTTGGTTAGTAATTTCGTATGCGTCTGTTAGAAGTTTTGGAATTGTGTTGGAGATATTGGTGTAGGTAAGAAAAAATTGTTTAACCAAAGGAAATATGGAATTCGGTTAATAATCTTTGTATCATTAGAAATCATTTGCTATTTTGTCAGAGATATGGTTATACACAAGGAATTGTGTTATTTGGTATGGGGCATTTAGTACTCGAGAAAGATGATGATATTTTGTTATAGCTTTCACAAACTTATATGGACTAACAAAATCTCTAACATATATCAAAAATACCTAATGCAATTCTGTAACACCCATATCTCATAAATAGCGATGGAAATAGGGATACGGATTGTTACTATTCAATCCACATCATTCTTTTACCCAATGAATCATAAAGGTTATTAATTTAAACACGATTGTTCTTTCCTTAAACCGACATTTGGGGTTTTTAAAAACTTATTCCGAACCATCATGGACTTAACTGAATTAACTAAAAAGTTCGAGCAAAAATTTCAAAGTTTGGAAAAGAGGGGCACACGGTTGTGGACTAAGTCGTGTGCTTGCCCGTGTTTGAGTTCGAATATAGGTCACATAGTCGTGTGACCACTGCATCAATTTAAGAAAATCTACACGGTCGTGGGTCAGATTATGCGTTAAACTGTGGGTGTATTCGGCCACAAGTCACACGCCCGTGTGTCTAATCATGGGTCAGACCGTGTATAGCTGCGAAAAGTGACCCAACGGCCATGAACTGGGCCGTGTGCTAGGCCGTGCGTGCCCTACAACTAACATGCCCACGACACATGCCCATGTGAGCCCAAAATCACCTGTAACTACATTTTTAAAGCTACACAACCTCACCAAATTAGATTTCCATACCTAGACTATTACACAACACATTTAAACAAAGGTAGAACATGACAATAGACAATCAAAAACAGATTACTTTACTTCATAAAAATTCATACACATACTTGCAAAAGATTTCACAACAACCACACAAGTTTAGATAAAAAAAGAGTTGACATGTATTTACATAACCTAATCTAAGTCATGACCTACAATTGAGACCACCTATACACATGCCATAATTAACCTACAGAGAGCATAAAAAACTACCAAGATATAGACTTGGAGTTGTGTGCTCCAACTTGAAGTGTTCAAAAATCCAAAATCTACAAAACAAAGAAAATTCAAATGAGTGTTATGTCTTTAAATAATCCTCCAAGACAACCACTATAAAAATAATCAAATCTTTAAGTAAGCCTTTATTTTGCAAGATCATTTCATGCATATTATCCCTTCTTCATTTATTTAACATCACGCATACAAAACCGTCAAATGTATTGTACATTTATAATTTCCATCTTATACACGTTTACACTAGTCAGCTTAGTTATGCGTTTACGCTCGCCAGCTTGCACACGTTTATGCTCGCCAGCTTGCACACGTTTATGCTCGTCAACTTATTTATGTGTTTACACTTGCCAACTTGTACACGTTTATGCTTATCAGCTTATTTATGCGTTTACACTCAATAGCTTGCACACGTTTACGCTCGTCAGCTTATTTATGTGTTTACGCTTGTCAACTTATTTATGCGTTTATGCTCGTCAGGTTATTTATGTGTTTATTACAATTCGCACATGTACGATCATACTATAGCTTCGGTTTATAAATATTTAAGAAATAAATATTAGAGTAAGTTTACCGGTGACTTACATAAGAAGCTTCTCCACTCGGAGCTAGTGAGTAGCCTTGCTCTTTCCTCTCACATCTTTTACATGTCGTGATTCTTGATCTAGATAACAATTTCACTTCATTTGTTCTCAAATTTTTACTTCAATAATTGACTCATTTTCTCAACTCCCATCTTGGGTAGTTTATCAAATACTTTCAATGACAAAATTATTAACCAATATGCTTAACCATAAAATCATATTGCCCACAAAAATCAAACAATTAGCCAAAGCCAATTTACATAAGCACCCATTCAATAAAATTTTTACCCTATCACATTAACTCCTATTAGCTAATACCACTAGCTTCTCTAATCTTTAACTTTCATAACACAATAACCCTTACACCCATGTCCATAGCCAACTATTTGCCATAAATGGAAGACCCAAATTAAAATAAAATTCAAGATATCATAAGTGGCAAAATCCCTAAACTCTCAAGGGCTTTTCGAATAAATTTGCCATCTAATTAAATTAAACTATCATAAGATTAACCTCAAAGCAAAATTTACAATTAAGTATCTAGAAATCTTACAGGAAGGCTTGAGTAAATTGAACCCTAGATTTTTTCCCCAAATTTCCTTCCCTTCGTGCGTGAGAAGAAAAGAGTGATAAAAGAAGATTTTTCTTTCTCAAATTTCCCTTCTCCATTCATATTATTTGTTTATTTTCTATTTATTTATTATAATTAATCCTCACCACAAAAATTTCATGCCTAAAAATTAACTCCTTCACTAACTTTATAATTATGGGCCATTTATTACTTTGGTCCCTAATTCCTTCCTTTATCACTTATTACTCATTTCTCTTTTACTATTCAACCTTCTTTCTTACTTTATTTATTTTGTATCTTTTTAATACTAAATTCCTCAAATCCTCAAATTTAAAAACTGATTATAACTCCACCCCTTACTCTTAAATATTGAGACACTTAAATTTTACTATAAAACCATTGGTAGTACGACCCTAGGTCACTATTCTCGACACCACTAAAATTGGGGTGTTACAAATTCTGAAATATGTAGAGATTATGGGCTTTTGTTATAGCTTCCAAAAAATTATATGGAATAACAAAATTTTTAAAAGATACCAAAACCCCTTATGTGATACACAAATATTTAAGGTATACACGATGTTGTAATGAATAATAAAATATGCATGAATTGCGAGCAACTCCAATTATGAAAATGGAGGAGGAAGCTTTTTCAGGTTTTAGAATTGAAAAATAATAAGAAGAAAAGGAGAGTAATTGCACAAAATAAAATAAATTAAAATTTATGTTTATGTTTTTGTTTTTGTTTTTTCTGCAGATTTAGACAACAAAGGAAATAAAAAGAATATGAGTTTGATCGGGAAATGTGGAATTTGATTAGTAATTTTTGTATCATTACAAGTCATTTGGTATTTCGTTAGATATTTGGTTATACATGAGGAACTATGCTATTTGGTAGTGATCTGTTATAATTAGACCTAGAAGATTAAACTAATTTTCGCACTTTAGGAGCTTGAAATTAGGCATTTTCATTAGGAATACTTAGGATTTACTTTAGTTTTCATGGATTGAATAAAATGTGTAAAAAGTGTAAAAAGATGTCTTTTATTGACTTTAGGGTCGATTGAGGCCTAAAGGTTGGCTAACAAACTTTGTGAGTGTGCAGGAGACCCTTAGAAGACGAACTACATCAAAATTGATCACTATGTCATGACACGGGACAAGCGATGTCGCAACATAGGGACCAGAATCGAAGAATCCTAAAGCTATCTTCTATGTCGCGGCACGAGCACAGCATGTCGCGACAATGCTTGGAAATCACTCCAAAAGGAGTAAACTGCCTACCTTGTTGCGACATGGACCTTGTGTGTCGTGACATCAACTCTTGAATGCAATATTACACCGAGTGAGAGGCATTTTGGTCTTCACAACACAACCTAAACCCGAAGAACGACAACTGACCTAGGGCTAAGGAAAACAGCCGTCCAAATGCTATAAATAAGCCCTTTTAGCACTTAGATTTACACATTCTCTCTTTAGTTTAATTTCCTTATTGTAATTTAGGTTTAGTTGTTTTTATTTTCATTTTATGGAAACGAAATTTGTACATTCGCATATCGTCCCAACAGATTGCAATACAAATCCCTAAGTTTCATCAATTATATTTTCAATCTTATTTCTTATGTTTAATCTTTTTATTGAACTTATAATGTGTCAAGAAACCATGAGGAACTAATCCCTTTGTGGGGGATTAGGGAGTAGAGGTATGATTATTTAATTATTGTATATGGATCTTCAATAGATCAACTATTTAGAAAAGAAAGAACGTGAAACAACCCTAGGCTTGACAACCAAAGGAAGTCATTTAGATGGGAATTAACCCAAAATTGGTATTGCCCATTCATGAACAACTTTACCCCAAACCAATCTAAACTGTGAGGTCGAAAGATAAGTAGTCCTTGTTGACTAGTAATGTTAGTGGAAGATCGGAAGATCCTACTAGGGTAGCGACTAGTTGATTGAAGAAAACCCTAAAAGCAACCGTTAAAGAAGTTATACCAAAGTGATCTAATCCCCCATAAATCTATTTATCGAATTCTCTCATCTCAAGTCCCTTATTTTGTTTTTACTTTACTTTTATGATTTATTATTATTATTATTATTATAAAAAACCAAAAACTCTTATTTTATTTTCGTAATATAATTATAAGAAGAGTACTAATTAGATCTTGTATGTCTAAGAATTTAAATTATTTTTGCTTCGTCTCCCTTAGGTACTATCCTCGAAGTACTCGTTACTTCGTTGTAAAACTATATTACAACTCGACCCGTATACTTGTGGAAGCCAAAATACACACCAAACAAGAGTAAGTTCAGAGGCAATCAAGTTGTTGTCACCGTTGCCAAGGAGGAAACATCTTTAGTAATTTTCATTTATTGCACTTATAGAAGAATAGTTAGGAATTTGTTAGATTATAGTTAGGTTATAATTTGAAAAGAAGAAATTAACACTATGAGGAATGCATTAGGGATTTTTTATTATTTAGAATGGTTACGATTTGATATTATTAGGCCTCCAATTTATAATTCCCATTTTGAATTAAACCCATCTCTAATAAACTGGATTACTAATAATGTTAAAATTTTTTGTCCTCAGACAAAAGATCCTAAGGAGATTCGAGGTTATTTGCAGTATGGTCGCTTATACGGGAGTCTCCATGGATGCTACTAAACTACTCTTGATTCCTTTTGCTTAGATGGAAAAGAAAAGTTATGGTTGGAGTCATTACCACCTAACACAATTACTACATGGAGAGAATTTGTGCAAACATTTCTACAGCGTATGATCCCTACGCCTAAATCATGCAAACTTATGTACAATTATTTCATTTCAGGCAAACCATCATTGAAACTTTAGGACAAGCTTGGAAAAGGTTCAAGACAATACTCCAATCCATCTTAAGGGGAGGTATTCATATCACCATCCAAATTCAGAATTTTTATGATTGTTTAAATGCCGAAAATAGGAGAAAAGTAGATATCATGACAGGAGGTAGCATTTTGACAAGTAAATAAAAAGAGAAATGAGTTTAAAAAGAAAAGAAAGGAAAGGAAGAAACCTAAAGTTTTGTTTTTAAAAAAGAGGGAAGATTTTTCAACAGATTTAGGTTCGATCTACTAATCATGAATCTAGATATGATCGAAAACAAAGAAAATAAAAAAGGGCTTGTTTTTCCTTACTTGCCGCCACATACGGTGTTTTATGGTGGGCATGACGACGCGCGTGTGATGGAACCACGACGGAGCCATGGTCGGTCGAGGGGACGCCGAACGGTCGGACAAAGGGGATTTCAGAGAGAAAATAAAAAGATAGAAAGATGAGTTTTTTTAAAAATGGATAAGTAAGATGATTTTTTTTTCTTAAAATTTGACTTAAATACCTGTATCCATGCGACGTCTTTTAGTGGGGGTGCCTAAGTGCCAAAACGGCACCGTTTTGTCAAGACCTGGCCGACTCGACCCGCTCTATGTCAAGATCCACGTGTTTTCGTTTAATGGTCTATTTATCGCGCGGTCCTTCCGCTTTTTTCCTTTTTTACAATTTGATCCTTTTTCATACTTTTAATTTATCTTAAATTTGCCCAACAATTTTATTCATTTTCAATTTAGTTCTTTAACCTTTTTGAAGCCTGAGAAGATGCCACATGTCCCATTTTTTTTATTTCCCACAAGGTCCCTAAATTTTCCAAAATTACATTTTTGCCTCTAAACTTCTAAAAATCACATTTTTACCCTCAAACTTCTCAAAATTTACATTTTTGCCCCCAAACTTTCAAAAATCACATTTTTACCCTTGAACTTTTCAAAAATTACATTTTACCACTAAACTTCCAAAAATCACATTTTTGCCCTCAAACTTTTCTAAAAAAACAATTTTGCCCCCGAACTTCTAAACATCACATTTTTGCCCTCGAACATCTAAAAATTACCATTTTGCCCCCTTGCATTCAAAAATTACCATTTTGCACTCAAGTTTTCAAAATTCACATTTTCAACCTCAAATTTTCCAAAAGTTCAATTTTAATCCTAAATTTTCCAAAAATTTCAATTTTGATCCCCAAATTCCTTAAAAATCACGTTTTCATCTCGAATTCTTTGAAACTCCGTTTTTAGCCCTGTTTATTTTCCTTTTCTTTTTTCTTCAATGTTCATACATAGAATCTAATTATTATTCTTTCGTATTTTTTATTTTATTAATTTTATGTTTAAATTTTCTGCATTTATTTATCTGCTTAATTATTTTGTTTCGTCTTATTTAATCTTCGTTAGTAGCTGCTCATTCATATTTAAATTACATGTTCATTTTCAAAAAAAAATTTACATACAAATAAACTTATAAAACCGAGGTAATGTCCTTTTCGTGTGGAAATCTCGGAGAATCATGCCTTAACGTGCTGGGTGTGATTTTTTGTACAATTTACACGAATCGAATATCCTCTTCCAAACTTTTCAAATGCCTTTTAATTTTGAGATTCCGAGAACGTCGTGCCCTAACGTGTTGGTCACGACTTCAATTCTCCGTGAAAGTTGAAACAAATGGGCATTTTTTTCAAATCTAATTTTTTGAAAATCACATGAAATAAGCTATGTGTTCGAGGATCGTATTTTAAACTCAATTCGAAATTGAGTTTTCAAAGAATATACAAATAATTTTTTAAAAAAAACGAAGCAATATGCTTTCATTTTCAAAATTATTTTACCTACAAATAAACCTTTAAAACCGAGGCAATATCCTTTTCGTGTGGAAATCTCGAAAAAACATGCCCTAAAGTGCTGGGTGTAATTTTCGTATAATTCGCGTGATCGAATATCCTCTTTTAAATCCTTCCAAAATGTCCTTCAATTTCGAAATTCTGAGATTGTCGTGCCCTAACATGTTGGACACGGCCTTAATGAAATTCAAAATACACGGGCGTTTTGTTCCTCGTATTTTAAACTTCACTAGAGATTTCAAAATTTTAACAAACAAAGACCCAAAGGTAATCAACATGGTACCAATTTTAGGCGTGTGAGGGTTCTAATCCTTCCTCATACGTAATCGACTCCCGAACCAATTTTCTGGATTTCGAAGACCAAAATATTTTTTTAAAATGAATTTTAAACGTTTTGTGGTGATTCTATCACACCATATAAAAAGATTGGTGGCGACTCCCATATTTTTTAAACGAATTTTAAACGTTTTGACAGAGATAGTAGAGCCTGAAGAAGAAGATTCCGAAGGAAAAGAACAGGTTGAAGTTGAACCAATTCCTGAATGTGTGACAACCTAGTTAGATTGGTGGAAATAGAGTAAACGAGTGTTAAAACAGTCTATACCAAGTACTCTAAAAATGATACCATCAACAGTAAAACCACCAGAGTTGGAGTTAAAACCATTACCTAAACATTTGAAATATGGGTATTTGGGAGAAAAGAATACTTTACCCATAATAATTGCATCAGGACTAAGTGGAATTCTAGAAGAAGCTTTGTTGGCTATTTTGAAACAACATTAGAAAGCTATTGGGTGGAGTATTGTAGATATAAAGGGTATCAATCCCTCATTTTGTCAATACAAAATTTGTTTGGAGTAAGAAAAGAAACATGTGGTGGACGCACAAAGGAGACTTAATCCAGCCATTAAAGAGGTAGTGAACAAAGAGTTGTTAAAATGGTTGGATGTAGGTATTGTCTACGCGAAACCAAACAATGCGTGGGTTAGTCCTACACATTGTATGCAAAAAAAAGGCGGCTTGACTGTAGTGTAGAATGATGAAAATGAATTAATTCCCACATGAACAGTTACTGGGTGGAGAGTATGCATAGACTATAGGAAATTGAATGATGCAAAAAAAAAAGATTATTTCCCGTTACCATTCATTGATCAAATGCTTGATCGGTTAGCAAGAAAAGAATATTATTGATTTCTAGACGAATATTCAAGGTATTATTCACATGTACTTTTGGTACTTATGCATTTAAAAGAATGTCTTTTAGGCTTTGTAACGCTCTAGCTACATTTATGAGATGTATGATAGCTATTTTTGTAGATATGCTGGAAGAAAGACTAGATGTATTTATGAACGATTTTTCTGTGTATGGCAACTCATTTCAAGAATGCTTGTAGAATCTGGAAAATATGCTAAAAAGGTGCGAAGAAACTAACTTAGTACTCAACTGGGAAAAATGTCATTTTATGGTAAGAGAAAAGTTAGTTTTGGGACATCAGATTTCTTAAAAAAGGATAGAGGTGGACAAATCCAAAATTAAGGTGATTAAAAATATGCCACATCCTACAAATATCAAAGGTATTTAGAATTTTTTGGGACATGTAGGGTTTTACATAAGGTTTATTAAAAATTTTGCTCATATCTCAAAACCCTTAAATTTATTGTTACAAAAAGATGTTCCTTTTGTGTTTGATAAAAACTATGTGGAAGCCTTTGAAAAAATTAAGGAAAAATTAATATCGGCTCTTATAATTATCATACCGAACTGGTCAGAACCCTTTATTATTATGTGTGATGCAAGTGACTACACTGTAGGTGTTATTTTAGGTTAAAAGAAGGATCGTCTGTTTGGAGCAATTCATTATGCAAGCAAAACTCTCAACCTTGCGCAATGCAATTACAGCACCACTGAAAAGGAGATGTTAGCAGTAGTATTTACTTGTGAAAAATTTTGTCCATATTTAATGGCTAATTGTGTTTGTGTCTATACAGATCATTCTGCATTGAAATATGTGATGAAGAAGAAAGAGACAAACTCGATTAATGTGTTGGGTGTTACTGCTTCAAGAATTTGATCCATGGATTATAGATCGAAAAGAGACTGAAAATCAGGTTGCAGATCATTTATCTTGACTTGAGTATAATGGCACATCTAAATATTTCGAGGAAATTAGGGAGACCTTTGTAGACGAGCAGTTATTTCGTGTAGATACCCAACAATTAAAAATAGGGACGCCATGGTATGCAGATTATGTAAATTATCTAGAAAAAGGAGTATTCCCGCCAAAAGTGTCATGGAAACATAAAAAACAAATCATTCTGAGGCAAAAAATTATATTTGGGAAGACCCTTATGTATTTCAACAATGTGCTGATCAGTTAGTCTGACGATGTGTGGCAGAAGAAGAAGTAAATGATATTCTTGAGGGATGTCATGCTTCTCCCTACAGTAAGCATTTCGGAGGGAAACGAACGGCACAGAAGGTATTACAATCAAAGTTTTATTGGCCAACCATGAATAGAGATGCATACAAGTTTGTACAGAACTGTGATCGATGTCAACGAATAGAGGATATCTCGAAAAGGGATGAAATGCCACAAGCAAGAATTATTAAGGTAGAAATATTTGATATTTGGGGGATTGATTTTATGGTACCTTTTCCTAGTTTGTTTGGAAAACAATACATTCTTTTAGCTGTGGATTATGTCTCTAAATGGGTAGAAGTTGTGGCATTACCTACTAACGATACAAAGTCAGTGGTTAGGTTTTTATGAAAGAATATCTTTGCAAGATTTAGGACACCACGTGCATTAGTCAGTGATGAAGGGTCTCATTTCTGCAATAAACAATTTGAAGCAACACTTGCAAAATACAACATAAAACATAAGATGGCGACAGCATATCATCCACAAGCTAACAGACAAGCTGAGGTTTCTAATCGAGAAATTAAGCACATCCTAGAAAAGACTGTGAATCCTAATCGGAAGGACTGGGCAGTAAAACTAGAAAACTAGATAATACCTTATGAGCTTATCGGATGACACATAAAAAACCATTAGGAATGTCCCTATACAAACTCGTTTATGATAAGAGTTATCATTTACCCATTGAGCTAGAGAAGAAGGCATATTGGGCCATTTAAGAGTTGAACTTGGATCCGGAGTGGCGAAAAAAGAAAGGTGTTCTAATTACAAGAATTGGATAAATTTCGTTTCATGGCATATGAGAACACAAAGTTATACAAGGAAAGAAGTAGGTTGCGACGTGATACCCAAATTCGAAAATGAACCTTCATGCCAGGTCAAAAGGTATTACTGTTTAACTCAAAATTATTTTTTTCCAGGAAAACTTAAATCATGGTGAATAAGACCGTACACAATCAACCAAGTAACACCATATGGTGTGATTGAGTTGATAGGAAAAGGTGGCCAACTCTTTCTAGTAAATGAGCAAAGGGTAAAGCACTACTTCGGGGGGACAACTAACGTAATTGTCGACAAGCAACCATTGTAGTGTAATACTCTATGTAGTACGAAAAAGTTATTAGCATCGGAGAACAAAAATAACAAGTGAAACAATCAAGGAACGACTAGTGATTTAGAATCAAGTTTTGATGAAAACTAACCTTGATGTCGTGACACTAATCCTCTATATCACAAAAAACTCTTGCAAACAGAACAAGGAAACTGGTCCCGATGTCGCGACAATGGCCTTCTCTCTCGTGAAAAACTTCTTCAAACGGAACAATGAGTTTGGATTCGAAGTCGCAACACGAAACTTGGGTGTCGCGACACACCTGCGTAAAATCAAACATCTAGGTAAACACTATCTCTTAACATGTAAATAGTTTAGTTTCATTTAAATTACTTTATTTGTGCTTATCAACAATTACAATTAAGTTAGACTTCTTTTTATTAATATTGTGTATATTTAGTATAAATACCCCCACCCTCCTTCTCCATTCTTCCCCACAATTCAAAGAGAAGAGAAAACAGAGAAAATAAAATCATTGATCACATGACTAGTTCAAGTGAAAGTGGTCCTAATTTCTCTTTTGAGTTTCCTTAGAGTGACATGGACAGGTACCTTCAGCGACATCAACAATATACATTTATTCAAGAACAATGGTTTGATCCCATGATAAGGAATTATAGAGGAATTTGGGGAAATGCAACCAATCATGAATGGACTCAATTTTGTTTACTATGTAAGGATCCAGTAAACATTCTAATGGTGCAAGAATTTTATTTGGCCTTGAAGAAAAGGGAAGCAGGTCGACCATTCTATTAGGCACAGTGCTTAGTAAAAGTCCAAGGGGTAAAGGTGCCAATTAATGAAGTACCAATTTGTAAGTTTTAGAACGCACCATATTACTATCAGAATTATTTATATAAGACTGATTTGAAAGAATTTAAGAATATAGATACAGAGGAAATTCTAGGATTTCTGATGACCGAAAAAGAATTATGGACATATCAAGACAGTACGACAATCTTAAAAGCTTTTAATCAAGAGTTAATGACGCCTAAAGCCAAAATATGGATGAAGTTTGTGTTCTCAAGAATTTATCCCACGACAAACATGTCTAGTATATGCCCAATCCATGCTATTATCACTTATGGGATCCTTATGAGAAAAATAATTTGCATCAGTAAGTGGATTTACCGGAATATGGTTGAATGTGCAAAGAATTCGGGGAACAGAGTATTCTTCCCTCATTTAGTGACAGCTATGTGTAAGAAAGCAGGGGTACCTACAGAACGACTGGATTGAACAATGAATCCTCCCAACAAGTTCTTAGGTGACAATATGTTTGTTCAGTTTACTCTTTTGTAGCAAAAGCAAAGTGAAGAACGGAGGAGGAGAGGTTTAAACGATGATGATGAGTCAGATGTAGGAATTTGTGTTTTAGTTTTCTTTAGGATTAGGCAATTTAGTTTTAGGTTTCTTTTATTTAATCAAAAATTAGAGTTACGGTTATGTATTTATTTTTTATATTATGAATTTTGTTTTATATATATATAGTGTTAAAAAAAAATTACTATGTAGGAACCCTACACAAAGGAGGCACGATATTTTGAGCTATTTACGTCGAAAAGAGGAGGAACCTACCATTAGTTGAAAAGCCATTCACGATCAATTGGGTAATTTTTTTCCTTACTTTTTAGGGGATACACACTGAGGACAATGTGTTTTCTAAAGTGTGGGGGTAACACAGTAATTTTTGTTTTCATTGTTGTATGCTTGAGCTTGTAGAAATATAAATAATTGGTTAGGAGCATGCACATAGGTTGCTTGTACTTTGGAATAAATTTGGCATGATGATGAGTCATTTTTAATTTTTTTATAATGACACTACTAAGTTTTATAGGTTACATTAAATATAGGTTAAAAGATATTATTTGTATCGAATAACACGAGTAATATGAGGAAACAAGCATGCTAGTATATATGATAAATGGTACTTTTGGGGTTGTGTGATTAAATTGAAGTTTATGCATATTGAGATGTTTAGGGATGACCTAAGGCATTGTTTGGAATTACTTAGAGCCAAAAAGAAAACCTATTCTTATTTTTGCCTATTAGTACCAATATTTTAACTATTGAGCTTTCTTGATGAACCTCATTACAAAGCATAAAACCTGAAAAGAAAACTCAATTTGTGTTTATCCTTTCCTTTGGTCCTAAATTGCACGATTATAGTCGTATGGCCATATGTATTGAGGGTAAGTAGACACATCAAGGTGAAGTTTGTAAAATAAGAGTGAAATAGGAAAATCAATATGACATATGAACTTTAGAATAGCCAGAATTGTGAAACAAGAAAAAATCCAAAAAGAAGAAAAAGACGAGTAGAAATGAATGAAAAAATGAAAAAAAAACGATCTTGAGTGAGAGAAAAAATCATGAAAGGTGACAAAGTCACAAAGTCAAAGGAAAAACTTGTTCAAGATGCATAAATACTTGTAGGTTAGCTAAAGGGATTATATCATGTTGAGATTTCCTAATTGGAGAGATAAGAAAGGTGAGAGAAGGAGAAATAAGATAGTGAGTGGGAAAAGAGATACTAAAAGATAAGAATAGGGAACAATACAATGTGTCAAACTATTTTCATGTTGTAACCACTTATGGCTTACCATTCTTTTGAAATTCATACATGTTCCAAGCCTCAGAACGTTTCAAGTTGAAAGACCTTTGTGACCTAAATGAATCTATGCATGTATCAATATGACATTAAACAATCCCATTACAGCTATTTGTATTGTACTAGGATAATTAAGGTACTTATATTAGTCATCGATGGAACTATACATAAGACCTTTAAATTTGTATCTTTTGTAAGTTACTGAACTTAGATGTTTTAATCAAAAGTGGTAAGAATACTTGTCTATCATGTTGAAATTATTAGAAGATATAAAATACCTAAGGTAAATGTTCCGAACCTAGTACTTGTATAATATGTGCTCAAGATTTTATGTTCTTTTTATTGTTTTTGCTTTTGTTTGCTTGAGGACAAGAATGACTTAAGTGTAAGGGAGTTTGATCTACCGTAATTTGACCTAGCAGATTAAACTAGTTTTCGTAATTTGAGAGCTTGAAATTAGGCATTTTTGTTAGAATTACTTAGGATTTACTTTAGTTTTCATAGATTGAATAACAAGTGTAAAAAGGTGTTTTTTATTGACTTTAGGGCTAATTGAGGCCTAAAGGTTGGCTAACGAACTTTATGAGTGTGCAGGAGACCCTTAGAAGATGAACTACATCGAAACTAATCACTATGTCACGACACAGGACAAGCGATGTCACAACATAAGGACCAGAATCAAAGAATCCTGAAGTTGTCTTTTATGTCATGACACTAGCATAGCGTGTCGCGACAACGCTTGGAAATCACAACAAAAGGAGTAGACTGCTTGTTGTGTCATGACACGGATCCTGTGTGTCGTGACATCAACTTTTGAACACGAAATTACTCCGATTGATGGGTGTTTTGGTCTTCACAACACAACCTAAACCCGAAGAATGACAGCTGATCTAGTGCTAAGAAAAAATGATTGTTCAAATGCTATAATTTTAGCACTTAGTTTTACACATTCTCTCTTTAGTTTAATTTAGTCTTGTAATAGGTATATTTATTTTATTTATTTAGTTATTTTTATTTTCGTTTTACGGAAACGAGATTTGTATGTTCGCATAAATGCTTGTGGATTCATCCTTATAGATTGCAATAAAAATCCCTGAGTTTCTTCAATTATATTTTCAGTCTTATTTCTTATGTTTAATATTTTTATTAAATTTATAATGTGTCAAGAAACCATTATTAACTAATCCCTTTGTGGGGGACTAGGGAGTGGAGGTATTATTATTTAATTATTGTATAGGGATCTTCAACGAATCAACTGTTTAGAAAGGTAGAACATGAAACAAACCCTAGCTTGACAATCCAAGGAAGTCATTTAGGTGGGAATTAACCCAAAATTGATATTATCCATTCGTGAACACCTTTACCCCAAACCAATCTGAAATATGAGGTTGGAAGATAAGTAGTTCTTGTTGACTCGTTATGTTAATGTAAGATCGAAAGATCCTGCTATGGTAGCGACTAGTTGATTGACGAAAAATTCAAAAGCAACAGTTGAAGAAGTCATACCAAAGTTAGCCAATCCTCCATAAATCCGTTTATCGAATTCTCTCATCTCAATTCCCTTATTTTATATTTACTTTACTTTTATGATTTATTATTGTTATTATAAAAACCCAAATCTATTAATTTATTTTCATACTATAATTCTAAGAAAAGTAAAATTCGAACTTTTATATGCAGGAATTAAAATTATTTTTGCTTCACCTCCCTTGGGTATGATCCTCAAAGTACTCGTTACTTCATTGTAAAATCATATTACAACTTGACCCATATACTTGTCGAAGCCAAAATACACGCTAAACGAGAGTATGTCGGAGGCGGTCAGGTATAGGGAATTTGGTGGTCGAGAGAGATAATGGTATTTTGTTACAAATTTTACGAACTTCTATGGGCAAACAAAATCTCTAATGTATACAAAAAATACCTAATTCAATTCCTAAATATGTAAGGATTATAATTTTTTTATAGCCACCAAAAACTTACATCAAATAACAAAATCACTAAAAGTTTCAAAAACTCCTTACGTAATACACAAATATTTAAGGTATACGCGATGTTGTAACGAATAACAAAATATGCATGAATTGCAAGCAACTCCCATTTTGAAAATGAAGAAATTTTTGTGGGGTTTATAATTGAACAAAAAAGAAAAGAAAGAGGAGAGTAATTTCCCAAAATAAAATAAATTAAAAGTTGAGTTTTTTTTTGGCAGACTCGAGTAACTAAAGGAATAAGAAGATGAAGATGAATTGATTGAGATATATGGAATTTGGTTAGTAATTTTTGTATAATTAGAAATCATTTGATATTTGGTAAGAGAATTGATTATACGCGAGGATTCGTGCTATTTGATATAGGGCATTTGGTACTCGAGAGAAATAATTGGCATTTTGTTATAACTTCACAAACGTATATGGACTAACAAAATCTCTAACATTTACAAAAACTACCTCGCACAATTCCAAAATATAGATATAATTGTCTTTTATTATACCTTCTAGAAACTTATATGGAATAACTGAATCACTAAAGGACACAAAAACCCCTTACCAATATACAAATATCTAAGTTATACATGATGTTGTAATGAATAACAAAGTATGCATAAATTGCGAGCAACGCCTATTTTAAAATGAAAGAAGAATTTTTTGTGGGGTTTATAATTGAACAAAAAGAAATAAAAGGGGAGTGTGACACCTTATACCTAACCCGGTTTGTCGGGCCCAAATATAGGATGCTACCAAACTTAAATACTTACTCAAATTTTAAAAAAAGATCGGTGAAGACATATTGAATATGCCTTTCACTTATTTGTTTATTACTCTAAGTCGAAAGATTTTGCAGTGCAAGTTATTGTTTACAGCTGATTTTCAAAAAATAATGCAAGACATTAAAGGCAGATAGAAATATCTCTCTAAGCTAAGTTTAGAACCCTGGTTTTTGCTAGTGATTTTCCTTACATCAAGGTATGTTTCGTAACTCTGCTTTGTAAGATGTCTAGGTCTAAAAGTGATGGTAAAGATTACTCGAATGTGTTTTAATGAAGTATTTCTGTTCTAAAAAGGTAGGGGAGACTATAGCATCTTGCTAAATAATAGAATTGGAGTCCAAGCTATTATTAAACAATGAAAGACTAGATCAGGAGTTTGAAGCTACAGACTATGAAAACTAGGTGAGTCCCTAAGTTGACTCATGTATGTGTGTAATATCTTTTGGAAACTTTTATGCAAAATGATCAAACCATAAGATTGAATTCAGAAAAGTATGATACCATAAATCTGATAAGGAGTGTAAGATTTATGAAATTTCATAAATGGATTGCATGAAGATTGAAGGCCTAAATACGAATTTACGAAACTTGAAGTTAAAGGATGTTCATGTATGAGTAATTGAAATGTGTTAAGTGTCTGATAAGCATGAAATGTAACTACGTATCTAGAAAATAGTAATGAGTTTTTCATTAATGGGTTTGTTATGTATGAGTCAATATATGGTAAGTTTGTGTCTATCTCCAAAGTCGTCTAAAGGGGTTCGTTGAGACTAAAAACACAAAAATTTAAAAGGAAAAGTCCATGGCACCATATTATGTAAGACCATGGTTGGGCTATGGCATTATATGGAAGACTTGAAAGAAGGTTAGTACCAAATGAAGTTTCTTTATGTATCCCAAGATGATGAGTGACAAACCTTACGAAATGTGAGTCTATGCAAATCCCTATCGTTAAAAACACTAGTAAAGAAAAACCTTTGTGAAAAACTCTGGAAAGATAAGCCTCTGTGGCAAACCTCTTAAAGGAATAACCTTCATGGAAAAACTCTGAAAGGTGAGCCCTTATGGCAAACCTCTAAAAGGAAACACCTTCTTGGAAAAACTTTGGAAGGGTAAGCCTTTGCGGTGAAACTCTGAAAGGAAATGTCTTTGTGGCAATATTTGTAAAGGAAACATTTGTGGCGATCTCTGTTAAAGGAAGCCTTTAGGGTGATCTCTGTTAAAGACAGCCTTTGTGGCAATTTTTGTTAAAGGAAGCCTTTGTGGTAATCTTTTCTAAAGGAAGTCTTTGTGGCGATCTCTATTAAAGGAAGTCCTTGTGGCAATCTCTATTGAAGAAAGTCGTTGTAGTGATCTTTATAAAGGAAACCCTTGTTGCTAATTATTTAAAGGAAGCCTCTATGGCTAATTAAATAAAGGAAGCCCATGTGGTTATCTAAGTAAGGGAAGCTCTTGTGGTGAGTTAAGGAAGGAACACCTTCGTGGTGCAATCCAAAGAATGACCCTTGTGGCATTTATCCAAGGGAACATCTTTATGGTGAACAATGAATGAAAGAAATGGTATTTAGACGAACAATAGAGGAATGACATGTAAGGTTTTTTGAAGGAATGGTAAGTACAGTATCTTGGAGAAATGATAAAGGTAATAAACTTTGAAGGAATAATGTATGGGGCAAACAAAAGGAATAAGGTATACGATGAACTCTAAAGGAAAGACTTCACATGAAAAGTTGTGGTGAATCTTACGTAGTCAATAAGATATAAGCAAAGAAGATAGGACTTTAAAGTAATGAAAAACTTGATGAACTCTAAAGATGAACCTTGAAAGACACAATGTGGTGAACTTTGTGGTAAGTGAATGGCATAAACTACCTCACCTATAAAAGTAAATGGTAAAGTCAATAAGTATGAAATGTAATTATAAATCTATTAATAAAGCAAACGAAGTGATTAAGGTCTGTGCAAGGATAAGATTTAACGCACTCGAGACTCTAACAAATTGATGGTTTAATGATTGAAAAAGGAGGATAAGTCATTAGAGACACTAAGAGGAAGGTAAAGGCCTTAAGTACAAAAGAATAATTATAGTAGGTTAAAGGAAAATTCTAGGGAAGTATCCATAAGAGGGAATAAGGAAAGGTCAAAGAAACTTGAAGGATATGCAAAACATCTAATGCATTGTGATGTAATGAAACAAGTATTTAAGGATTATCTTACTAAGTTCTCATGAACTTACAAAAGTTATTTCCTATTTCAATTTGTAAAGAAGTACGAGTCGAGGGATGATGCCAAGGCTAAGTCAAAACGTGGCGGTTAGGGTTATTATGAATACAGAGCGAGAAAAGGGCACATTCGAGTTTGAACCCATGTTCATATATATATATAAATACATATTCTAAAGTACTTTGACAAGTTTGGAAGTTATACATAGATCTCACGAAAAATATAAGTATTTTGAATTATATTTATAAACACTTGTAGCACATATATAAGAAACTTCGAATTGAAGTTTGAACTTTACAACAGTCATAGATAGAACTTTTACATAGATAAGACAAAAAAGGATTAGGTTGCATTTAAATTTTTTATCATCACCTCTATTTTTCGTCCCCTTAGTTGCCTTTTTGGAGAGATTCTTTCCTCCCTTGTTTTGCTCTCCCTTCTTTCCTTAGCCCCCATTGCACTCCACATGTCCCATTTCCTTTCCTTCTCTTTCCTCCTTTCCACTCCCTTTATTTCCCTTTCTTTCCAAATTGTAAAGTGTTAACTAAGGTAGCCATCCAACCCTTGTAGTCTATGCACTTATTTCTGTTTTTCATTTTGTAAAACTCTCCCTTTTCTCTCTTTTCTCCTCCCTTTCAACAAACTATGTTACCCTATTTGGTTGTTCACCACCTTTTTGTAACACCCCTTATCCAGTCCGATAAATCGAACCCAAATATAAGGTCTCACACCTAAATGCGAATGTAATCATATTAGTTTTTATTTTGCCTATGTAATATTTCTATCTATGATCATTGTAAAGTCTCAAGATTCAATTTAATAATTCCTATGTGTATACAATGGATGAATACATATATGGTTCATGATAATTAAAATTACAGTGATATCTATGTTTAACTCCTAGACCAATATAAGTACCTTAGAGCGTTGATATGGCAACATGTGTTCAGGCTTGAACACGTCACTTAACTTGCTCTGTATGCACAATAGCCCTAGCCGTCACTACTTGGTGTAGTGTTAGCATCATCCCTTGATGCGTACTCCTATATGACCTGAAATAGGAAATAACTTATGTAAGTTCACAAAAACTTAGTGAGATAATCATCAAATACATGTTTCATTACTTCACATTGTATTGGATGTTTTGCATATCCTTCATGTGTTTCTTAACCCTCCCACTCACCTCTGGCAGGTGCTTCATTGGGATTACCTTCTTCATATTGTGGTTATCCTTCCTTACTTGAGACCATTTCCATTCTCTTAGTGTCTTTAAGGACTTACTTCCTTATACAATCATTAAGTCTTCACTTTCTCATGCCCTAGAGTTTAGCCCATACTCAGGTGACCGATTCTTCCTTTTGAGCGTATCATATTTACAAACTCATTACATTTTATGTCTCTTCAAATCTTATCCTCATACAAACCTTAGTCATATTATTTGTCTTACTAATAGTTTTATAATTACAATTCATACTTACTGACTTTACCATTTACGTTTAGGGGCGAGGTAGATTATGCCAATTACTTAGCACAGATTTCACCATGATTTTCATTACTTCAGACTTGACACATACATTTTTCTTTCAAAGTTCATTGTACTTATTATATCTTCAAGGTACTGTACTTACCATTCCTTCAGAGAACCTTACATGTCGTTCCTCCATTGTTCACCAAATTTCCTTTCCTTTTGTTTAGTATTTGCCACAAAGACGTTCCTTTAGATGGTTATCACAAGGGTCATTCTTCAAATTGTGCTACAAAGGTGGTCCTTCCCATATCCACCACAAAGGCTTCCTTTACTCAGACAGCCACAAAGGCTTCCATTATAAAGATTGCCACGAAGGATTCTTTTACTTAGATAACCATAAAGGCTTCCTTTACGGAGATTGCCACAATGACTTCCTTTACATAGTTAGCCACAAAGGGTTCCTGTATAGAGATTACCACAAAGGCTTTCATATTTTGGTGTGTTCATGATAAGGATTTGCCTAAACTCACATTACGTGAGGTCTGCCCCTCATCGTTTGGGTCGCATAGAAAATCCCATTAGGTAATAACCTTCTTTTAGTTATTTTCATATGATGCCATAACCCACCAATTATGGTCTTAAACGATATGGTCTCATGAACTTTTCCTTTCAGAGATTCATGTGTAAAGTCCCAACGAAACCCTATAAACGACTCCATGAAGACAGACCCAAACTCATCACACATTGACTTACTCATAATAGACATAGACTCGTTTGACAAACCTTTCATACATTAACACCACTTAAGACTTAACATAATTCATTTCATATCACTTTTTACAATTCAAGAAGCATCTATATAGTCTTATTTCATCTTCAAAACAATCATCACATGTGTACATAATAAATACCACAAGAACTACACATGTAAGATTTGTCTTATCATTCATTCATCAGTACACTTGATAATGCTTAAAAGTGACATACTTTTGGATATTAATTATATATATATTGAGTATGATCCTACTAATTTAGGCTATTTATGATTCTTTTACCTTGTAGGGACTAAATTGAAGATAAAAGTAAAAATTTGGGGCAAAAAGAATGAATGTGGAAGAGAAAATGCCAAAAGTGTACTTGGGAAGAGAATTATTGGACATAGGACTTTATTTAAATTTAAACTCTATTTTTTTGGATTAATATTTAGGATTATTATTATATTGTTTATATTTAATTTTCATTTATCTTTTAGGCTTTATAATTTAGAGTTTAATTTGAATCCAACTAGGGAATTATTGTTTAGATTTAATTCTAATTATCTTTTTAGAATTTAATTTGGATCCAACTAGGGATTTCCATGTAATATAAATAGGGGATGGAGTGATATGAATTATTCACTTCTAATTTTCTTAAAATCCTTCATCTCCCAAAACCCTAGCTGTTTCTTTCAATAAAATTCTATTTTCATTAAGCTTGTGTATTTTTTCAAAAGCACGAGCAACTGAAACCTCTCCAGCCAAAGGTTATCAAAATTCCTCCAAAAGAGTTCATGAGGCTTAGAACCCGCTCTTAACCCTTCTCAACCAAGTATTAATCACTTCTCCACATTACGGGATTGACGCTTTCATCCATGTCCTTTCAAAAGTAATCATCTCATCTTGTGCGAAGACGACCGCTTTGTATGTTTTGAGAAGGTTGCACAGTTGGTTCGCTAACTTACTATGTCAGAGATTGTCGAACCAAAGAGACAAAATGGCGTGGCATTCGTCACTAATAAGAGATGATCTAGTGTAAGACAGTCTCATTGGAGTGACGATTGGCTAGAGTCAAGTTCCTCTAAAAATCACAAGTTATAATTGAAGCTGGTGGCCGTAGGTGTCCTCTTCCACTATAATTGGCTTATTCGGTAACAAAAAGAACCATCTAAAAGTCAATGATTGAACCAAAGAGGAATTAAGATAACCGGAGGCTATCTTAAAATTGATAAAACCTTTTCTCTCAACTCTGTTTATTTTTCGTACTGCAATTTCGATTCATTCAAACCTAAACTTGTTTGAATTTTAATTCTGTTTATTTTTTTTCTCCACGTCAGACATGTTTTTTGGGCACGACTACGCTCGGGTTCTCGATATACAAGATTCTACAATATTTCAGTCCCTGAGGATTTGACCCTACTTCTCTTATATTGTTATTTTCAATATTTTTAGGGATATGTTATATTTGGTGCTCCCAACGACACACCAACACTTGTCGTAAATTCCTTTACTAGTTACAGTTTATCATTCATACAATTCTTTATAGAAAAATCTAAAATAAAACAGCTTATGCACATAAAGTCAACTCAAGGACTCAAATCATACATTCCAAACATACTATTACAACCATACTTAAATGGTTTGACACTAAAACAACAATCTATGCATACCTGAACTTATTAGATTCATTATAAAAAACACATTTTATACTCAACAAATATTCATATAATCATAGATATAATTCATCTTCACAAATACCTATGCACTTAGGCTTGTCTAACCTTTCATCAAGTTACAAGTCTAATTTATACCCCTTTCTTGATCAAACCTTACTTGCATATTCATCATTTTTACTTTTTATAAATGCAATCCTGCATAACATAACTTTACTCGTCTAATTAATAATCAAGTTATGTCATTATTTAATCATCTATACCCATAATTCACATGCAAAACTCAAAGAAGATACTCACATACAGGTTGACTAACTCATTTCTTTAGCCAAACTATACCTTATTACCTATACCAATCGTATCAACAAGGTCACATTTCATAGTATACATTTTAGACGAACACATACATAGTAATTATAAAATGTCACAGCACTAATGCACAATTCATCACATACTAGACTCATCAGATTCTTTATCAAATGTTCTTACAATCCTCAACGGTGATTCATGCACTCATTCATTACTTTCAGAACTTAGATTATAAATAACTTATCTAACTGATTTACATGAGTCCTTATGAGAGAAGTCACATTCGACCAGACCACTTATTTATTAGCTTAATCATAACTCAATACCCATTCATGTACAAAGTCAAAATCACCAGACCTCATATCCAACACACATACCTTCATCCCAATAGATGTAAAAGTGTCATTTATATGCTATCCATGATTTTAGATCCATAGTTTGATCAATTTCGCAAAGATATATTTTAGTGTGAATGAAACGAAATATGTAACAACCCATTTTTTAGTGATGTCAGAAATAGTGGCTTCAGATTATGGGTGTTACAAAATATATATACAAGGGTCGATGTAGAAACTCTCCTAATCCTCACCTATTGTCGTTCAAAGCTCCAAATCCAAGCATCTGACTAGAAATCACTGCTCAAGGAATATAAAAACATCATCAAAACCTTTAACCATCTCTCAAACATGCCCATTTTTCTTTAATTTTAACATTCAACCAAAATTAACATCTTACTCTTCAAGATTTCACTTGCATGATTGAAATACTCTATAACACCTAGATTTAACGGGTCTTGAGTCTGGGCAAGTAGCTCAAAGGAAATTTGATTGGCGTGATCTTATCCACACACAATTGACATTTCGGTGCACTCGTAGGGGCATAAGCAACAATAGGATTTAAAGCAAATGATGTTCTCTAAGAGGTGTGTGTATGTGTGAAGGAGAGATTGGTAAAGATATTAAGTGTTCTTGGGTTGTAAGGGATGTCGCCAAAGTTAAGGTACGTCCAATTTATCTAGTTAATGTATAAGTTATGTACTAATGAGATAGTTACGAATAAACAATAGGTCAAATCGAAGATATGAAATGACTTTGGATTCTTGTATACATTTCTCCACAACTGTAGGTCACGAATAAGAATAGATTTGAAAGTTCGTGACATGTGTTAAACTTCAATAAGAGAAAGTGGGTTTATATATAGGATTCTAGAAAGAGAAGAGTTATCTTTTTCCTTCTTATGAAATCACCATAGCTGACCTACTTTGACCTAATCAAGGATTTGTTCTAATAAACTGAAACTAAGGATAGAAGTTAATGTCAATAATGTTTCATGCCCTGGGTAAGTATTCTAGACTCGCATATAGCCTTCTAAGAGAGTAAGTCTATTCATGTATGAAAATAGGATGATGAGGAAATTAAGGCCTTACATAGTGGTTATTTGGGTCTTTGATGATGATGATGAAATTTGTATGATTAGGTTTTTAATGGCGATCTTATGTTGTCTAAATAGTGGTTATTGTGGTTTCTAAACTAGATGTCGAGATCTGGAAATCAATTTGTGTCAATCTTTGTAAATGAAGTCTTTGTGGTGATCTCTATAAAGGAAGCCTTTATGGTGATCTTTGTAAAGGAATCCCTTGTGGTGATCTCTGTTAAAGGAATCCTTTATGGTAATTTCTTTTAAAGGAATGCCTCTATGGCGAACCTTGAAAGAAAGAAAATGAACCAGTGGCGAACTCTGAAGAAATGATAGGCATGGCTAACTCTGACAGAACAGCAAGTATGGTAAATTCAAAAGGAATAACATGAATGGCAAACTCTGAAAGAAAAACTCCATATGAAGTGGCAAACCCTGTATAGTAATAAAAAATGAATAGTGAAGTTATAAGGCGTCGGAGTATGTGACGAATCTGGGATATGTGCCAAAAGAATGTATAGGTCAACAGTATTACGCCTATATCATCCTCTGAAAAGGTATAGTTAAGAAGTCATGAAAGAGTAAGGTGAAGAACAAGAATGAGGTATCGAAGGTGTGAAAGGCAAGTTATGATCTTAGTACAAGGCATGGTGTCTATGGTATAATGACTAAAATCTTAGAAATGTAGTCGCCAAAGTCAAGTTGAAGAATAAGAATGGGGAGATAGATAAAAGAGTTCTTGTATAAGACTCAAGTAAATGAGGGTTTACTCGTAAAGTTCTATCGAACTTACCTCTGTGTTTTCATGCCACAAGTAAGGTAAGTGAGTCTACGCCAGGAGGGACAATGTCAAGGCATGTCAGAGGAATGGCGAGATGGGCTATTATGCATATAAAGTGAGCTTGTGATTGGCATGATCTAGTTTTGACGAGAATAATGAAAACAATCTGAGAAATCCACCTATAAGACTTAGCAGTGAATACAAACCATGTCAATAATATCACCTAGAAAAAAAACTATATGAATCATGTAATTAAATTATACTACCCTCTCATAAGCTATAGAAATTGTAAAGTCCATTCTAAACAATGTTATTAACTATTGCGCCCTTAGACGTAATTCAATTGGATGATTATTCATGAATCAACTAAAAATTTGTATGAATGAATTATGAAGGCCCGAATATGTATTGTACACTCAAGATTCGGATTCAAGGAGTTGGATCGGGTTGAGGGCGTTATAGTGTTGGTCGACATGACATTCATCACTCCAAAATTGGGCTTTGGGGAGATGATGGAATAGAATGGTCACTTGATTGAACATATTTTCCCTTAAATGGTAACTGACAAGCTACACTTGATCCATGAGGAGAGACTTCTTCTAGCTCATGAGTTGGTGAAGAAGAATCATAGAGTGTATTGTCACTGAACATTAAAGAAGTTAATCCGAACAACTCCAAAAGGACTTTCGTCTTCTACCTAGTGTCATAGAGATGGGCAAGAAAATTGGTGCTTAACTATGAAGTTGTACGAGCTACAATATTAGTTTAAGCAAACTTGCTGATAATGATCTTCTTTGAGGCCATCACAACTTTAAACTTTGACTTTGAGAAAAAGAGATGAAAGGCAGAGATTGTCCCACCGGGCATGCAAAAAATTTGTACACACAAATTTCGAGTCAAAAGTAAACTTGAAAATTCAGAGTCAAATTTATTGTTAGATTTGTAAGAAAATTTACAATCTTTAGATTTATTTACAAAGAAAACTCTTTTGATTCTTCTCTCTGGTTGATCCAAGGGTTGTCTAACTTGGTCTTGGATGGATATGGATTGCTTCAAGTGTTGTGTTGATGTGCTCTTGAAATGGGTTTAAACCTCCTTTCTTCAATTGATTTGGATCGAAAGGTAGCTTCATTCAAAAATGAATTTTGCTTCTTCTCCACTGTTGAACTATATCAACGAGCGATTTTCTTCAAAACTGATGCAGCATTCTTCGAAATTTCTTCAAGTTCTTAAGCTTCTTCAGAGAACTCTACAAAGATTTTATAGACTTCTTGAGCTTGTGTGTATAGAATGTCTTAGGTGGCCCCTTTTTATAGTGTCAATTACTTAAATAAATAAGAGTTCATGTAGAATTTAACTGCTCCATTTAATTGTTCTACAAGAATTTAAACTCTTTTAGTTATTATTTATCTCTTATTAATTTAATTAAATAGAAATAAAATAATCATTTGATATTATCACTTAATTATTTTATTTGTAATTAGTGATAATATAAATTTTTAATATTTATCTCTAAACGAATTTAAATTAATTATAGAAAAATAAATATGTCACATATACGATGTCATCATTTTTACAATGATAATTTTGGTTTTAACCCACGGTAATTTCAACTTAAAAAGTGGTGCTTTTTAATTGGTCCAAAAATTTCTTTCTCTACATATGGGTGTACGATAATCTAATATAGTTGATAGCATTAGTATTGACATCTATTTTCTCCCTAAATTTGTGTATTATTTGTCTCTTTTATACCATATTTAGCATGCATGTTAGACATTTCATACTTAGTATTTATGTTTTCTAACTCATTTATGCTTGGTTTAAGTTCTTGTTATTTTATCTCTTTTTGTGCACTAATGTCGTCACATGCAGTATATATATTGCGTCTTAGAATTGTCAGCGCAAGGATCCATCTCAGACGACCAAAGCTAAAAAGAATCCAAAATGCAGTCACAAATTCAGCTTGAAATTGTGACTAGCAATATCGCCGCATAGGAATCTCTACTTGAAATGAGAGAATTCAAGCTGGAATCACAACTGGAAGCACCAGCGTAGAGGAAGAGCACGTTGTCGTCACAATTGAAGGTTTCAGATTGCACCTAGTGATGTCACGACAACCTGCAAATCAATGAAGATCACACTAGACCTGCGTGAGTGCACAGCTGGACTGTAACAAACTTTTACAGCTGTAATTGGATCTAGATCTGAGAAGAGAGAAGGTATACTATTCTTGAAACCTATAAATAGAGGAGAAAAGATGAAGAAAGATATCAAGAGGTAGAGGAATTGAACTTTGCAAATACTTTGTGTTCTTGGATATTTAAGCTGGAGAACGGTGAGCTGATTGATCGAAGGAGCAACCACTACTGACGAGGAGTGTCTATGCAGCACAAGAGGAGCGATTAAGGAATAGTCCTAGTAGTCTAGAAAGAGTAAGCTTCGATGTATTTGTTAACCCCTCTTTTATGCTGATGAATTACTCTTGACAATTGAATGAATAAGAGAATATCTTTCAATGTTAGATTACTTTGATTCTTACTTAATTCTTCTCATTTGTTACTTGATGGATTTAATTGCTTTAAACACGAGAGTGGAATTATAGTCTACCAACATTGAGAGATGCGGTGACAAGTTAACAAGCAAGTCAGCGAGAGCTGCTTGGGATTAGAAGAGATTCTATCACTTGTTCTTAAGTGCACAGAGTTGCCAACATAGAGAGATGAAGTAATTATGGGTACTTGAGTCTTGATTAAACAGAGAGTTGTTATTGGTAAGATTTCATTAGAGAATTATTGCTGCGACAATTCATCTATACAAAACCTTGTCGACGCATCCAGTTTTGCTACTTAGTGATATCAGTGATCCATTCCAACCCTTTGTACTTGATCACACTTTTATTTTTCTACATTTAAATTATCAAAACTTTAACAATAATTTGATTTACTTTCAGTTGCTCTGACATTTAACTTTTATAATTACATTGACAATTTTAACTATCTTAATGTGCAAATCAGATTTAATTGCGTTGACATCTTTACTCACATTATCTCTAATCTTAGTTTTAATTGCCTAGACATATAGACATAAAGAACTCATTCCCTGTGATAGAATTAATCTATCAACTATACTTGCATCGATGTGTGTTCGCTTGCACAACTGCTGTGACGTTACAGGCCGATCAAGTTTTGGCGCCGTTACCGAGGAATTGGCATTTATTGATGTTTATTTTTAGTTGCAATTATTTTTTCTTGCCCTCTAATTTCTACTAACTTGTTTAATTTTCTTTTGTGATTTCTTTCAAAAAAATTTTAGGTGTTGTATGTCCACAAGGAGAAATCCTAAGGATATTGCGAGCTTTGATCCAGAACTTGAGAGAACACTTAGGAGGAGAAAACAAGAGCAAAAGAAAATGGCTGGCAATAATAATAATAACAACCTACCACCATTACTGCCACAAAATGTTGTTCCTCTGGTGCAGCCACAACTCGTAAATATAATACCACTGCCTCCACAAGAAGAACAAGTGCAAAATAGGACAATCCGAGATTTTGTTGTTCCTATCCTTGATGATTTACAACCAGGGGTTGTGAGACCAGCTATACAAGTTGGAAATTTTAAGCTGAAACTTTTGATGTTTTAGATGCTTAATTCAAATAGGCAATATTCTGGTTTGCCTCATGAAGACGCAAGAGAACATTTAAAATCATTTTTGCTTATTTGTGCATCCTTTAATCAACATGGTGTCCCTGATGATACCTTTAAAATGCAATTATTTCCTTTTCATTGTAGGGTAAAGCGAGAACATGGTTCTTGGGATTGCCAGCTGGATACATTACATCTTAGAATGCGCTAGCAACACAGTTTGTTTTGTGTTTTAATCAGCTGACAATGAATGCAAGGTTACGAAATGACATTACAGCATACCATCAGTTGGATGATAAGAACTTACATACAATATAAGAGCGTTATAAGACTCTACTTAGACGTTGCTCAATGCATGGAATTCAACAAGAGACCTAGATAAAGATCTTTTATATTAGATTGAATGCTCAGACAAGAAATCTTGTTGACGTATCTGCCAACGATCCTCTGTTGGATTGCATCTATAATGAAGCTGTACTAATTCTAGAGAGAATCGCACAGAATGATTATCAATATCCAATCTCTCGTTCTGCTTAGGTAAAAACTAATCTTGGTGTTCTTGAATTAGATGTTATTTCTACTTTGAGTGCACAGGTATCTTCTTTGGTTAATATTATAAAAAATATGAAGGGGACAAGTGACGTTGCTCCTATCCAAGTGGCCCAATAGATGGACGTACCGACATTTTCCTGTGAGATTTGCGATGACAACCACAGTTACGAAGATTGTCCACAACATTCTGAAAATGCATTTTATGTTAATAATATTAGAGGAGGTTCTTATGGTAATTCATACAACAACATAGATCAACAACCTTGAGGAAATCAGAATGCTTCCACATATAGATATGGAAATTCCTCAAACCAAGGGAGTTATAGACAAGGGAGTTACCATAACAATCAACAACAGAATTTTAATCAGAATTCACAGGTATATTCGCACCCTGATCAATTGCAGGCACATAGCCAAATGCAACCACAGACGCGATTGCAACCACAAAAGAATACAATGCTACATATGCAAGGATGGCATCAGAAACAACAGCAGTTTTCTCAACAAAGGTCAGATCCTATGGCTGCTTTTGAAGCGCTAATGCGAGAGCATATCACAAAAACTAAAGCAATAGTGCAAGGCAATTCTTCTTCTATCTGAGCATTGGAAGCCCAACTAGGACAGTTGGCTTCTAATCTGAGTGCAAGATCACTAGGTACTCTACTTAGTGACACTAAGAACCCAACGTAAAGAGGGAAGAAGCATTGTAAGGCTATCACGTTGCGAAGTGGGAAGCAAACTGCCGAGCCAAGTAGACACTCTAATCAAGACCATGTCAAGGCATCCGAACCAACGCAATAAAAAGAAGTTGCAATTGAAGGAAACTCAAAAGAAATAAATGAGGAAGAGCCAACTATAGTGACATCTATGTCTAATATTTTCCCAATAAAGACGTTAACGCGATTTCCTGTGTCGATGCACCCAGTTATCCCACAACAACCTATTGTCAATATACCTTTGTCGTTCCCACAAAGATTTAAAAAGAAAGACCATGATAAGGACTATCAAAAGTTTGTTTCTACTTTAAAACAATTACATATTAGCATACCTCTTGTAGATGCTCTTGTGCAGATCCTCAGTTATGGGAAATTTATGAAGGAGTTGTTATCAATGAAGAAAAAATTGTCTGAAATCGAGACGATTGCGCTCACAGAGGGGTGCAGTGTTGTGCTAACAAACAAGTTACCATAAAAAATGAAAGACCTTGGCAGCTTAACAATCCCTTGCTCCATTGGAAATCATTATCTAGGTAAAGCTTTATGTGATTTGGGAGCTAGTATTAATCTCATGCCTTTGTCCACATTCAGGAAGTTAGGAATATGATCAATGAATCCCACTACGGTGACATTGCAACTTGCGGACAGATCTCTAGTGTAACCTGAAGGCCAAATCAAAGATGTCATTGTGCAAGTTGATAAGCTCGTCTTCCCCGCCGATTTCATAATCCTTGATTGCAAGGCAAACAAGGAAGTGCCCATCATTCTAGGGCAACCATTCTTGGTAATGGGGCGTACTCTTATCAACATTTTCAAGGGTGAGCTTGTCATGCGTCATGACGATGAGCATGTGACCTTCAATGTGTTCAAGGCATCTCCGTCGAAAAATAAAGAGCAGTGTCACCACATTGACGTACTGGATGAAATAATTATGGAAGAGTTTAATGAACAAAGTTCAGCAGTCCTAGATGAAGATGCATTGACATCCATTGATGAAGTCCTAGCTGGATGTGACTACAATGCTGAGGTTAATAGTTGTGAGCTAAGACAGAATTGGCAATTGGAATCTTTGGATCTGTCTAATAGGACAATCCCTGTGTTCAAACCGTTGATTGAACAAGCTTCTACCTTGGAGTTGAAGACATTACCGATGCATTTGAAATATGTCTTTCTAGGTAACAATGAAACATTACATGTTATTGACAGCGCAGCCCTCGACGCAATTCAAGAAGAAAAGCTCATTGTGATTTTAAAGGAACACAAAAGAGCTATAGACTGGAGCATTGCAGATATTTAAGGCATCAGTCCCTCGTTTTGCATGCACAATATTAGGTTGGAAGATGAAGGGAAGAAATTCATTGAGAAACAGCGATGACTTAATGAGAAGATAAATGAAGTAGTGAAGAAGGAGATTATCAAGTGGCTAGACACGAGCATCATCTACCCCATTTCTGATAGCAATTGGGTAAGCCCTGTCCAATGTGTGCCCAAGAAGTGTGGCTTCACATTATGAGCAATGACAAGAACGAGTAGATTCCTACTCGCATTGTGACTGGCTGGCGAGTATGCATGAATCGTCGACTGAATGTGGCCACAAAGAAGAACCACTTTTCATTACCATTCATTGACCAGATGTTGGATAGCCTAGTTGGTAAAGCCTATTATTGCTTCCTAGATGGCTACTCTGGATACAACCAAATTGTCATTGCGCCAGAAGATCAAGCGAAGAACATGTTCACATGCCCATTTAGGACCTTTACCTTTCGACGTATGCCATTTGGATTGTGCAATGCACCAGCCACATTTCATAGGTGTATGATGGCTATCTTCTTGGACATGATTAAAGATTCTTTAGAGGTATTCATGGATGATTTCTCTGTTTATGGGTAGACTTTTGATCAATACACTGACAACATGGTGAAAGTTTTGAAGAGATGTGAGGATACAAATCTAGTTCTGAATTGGGAAAAATGTCACTTCATGACAACTGAAGGCATTATCCTAGGCCATCATATATCATGTCAGGGCATTGAGGTAGATAAAGCAAAGGTCAAAATCATCGAGAAATTACCACCGCCAACAAATGTTAAGGGAATAAGAAGTTTTCTTGGACATGCTGGTTTCTATAGGAGATTTATCCATGATTTTCCCAAGATTGCTAAATCGTTACGCTCATTGTTAGAGCAGAATAAAAAGTTTGTGTTTGATGACACCTGTCTGCACGCATTCATTACGATAAAGAAGAAGCTAGTAAAAGCTCCAATTGTCATCACACCGGACTGGATGCAACCGTTTGAACTAATATATGACGCAAGTGATTTTGCTATAGGAGTTGTACTAGGACAACACAAAAAAAGGGTATTTCATTCTATTTATTATGCTAGTAAAAATTTGACAGAAGTGCAAGTCAATTATACAACTACTGAGAAGGAATTGCTAGCAGTAGTTTTTGCATTCAACAAATTTTGTTCATACCTTGTCGATGCAAAAATTACAATGTTCACAGACCATTATGCGTTGAGGTACCTTTTTGCGAAGAAAGACGACAAATCGAGGTTGATTAGATGGACCCTGTTGCTACAAGAGTTTGATGTTGAAATCAAGGATAGAAAGGGATCTAAAAATCAAGTAGCTGACCACTTGTCTCGACTGAAAGTTGGAAGTGCCAATGTGAATAAAATCCAAATTATCGATGCATTTCCAAATGAGCAGTTATTCTTTGTCGACGCATCGCCCTGGTATGCTGATGTTGTCAACTTTCTTGCGTGTGGGAAGCTACCTTTGAGTGCTATTGGTCACAAGAAAGTCAGATTTTTGTGCAACGCTTCGAAGTACCATTGGAACGAGCCATACCTGTTCAAGGTATGCGCCGACAATATTATTCATCGCTGCGTTCTTGAAGAAGAAATGACTTCTATCCTGCAACATTGTCATGATGCTCCTTATGGAGACCATTTTGGCGGTATAAGGACTACTGCAATGGTCCTCCAATCAGAATTCTATTGCTTCAAGACGCCCACAACTTTGCACAACAATGTGATCAATGTCAATGCACCGGCTCAATATCTCTACGCAACGAGATGTTCTAACAAGCTATTATGGAGATGGAATTATTTGATGTTTTGGGTATAAACTTCATGGGTCCATTTCCTAACTCTTTTGGGAATGTGTACATTTTAGTTGTTGTTGTCTCGAAGTGGATCGAAGCAACCGTGATGCTCGAACGGTATTGAAGTTCTTCCACACTTACATCCTTACGAGATTTAGAACACCTAAGGCACTAATAAGTGATCAAGGGACTCATTTTCACAAGAATCAAGTTGCGACAGCATTGAAAAGATATTGTGTGAAGCATCATATGGCCACAACATACCATCCACAAACAAATGGCCAAGCGGAGGTTTCTAATCGGCAAATCAAGAGCATCCTTGAGAAGGTCGTTAACCCATCTAGGAAGGATTGGTCTCTGTAGCTACATGACGCATTGTGGGCACTTTGCACCGCATATAAAATCCCATTAGGAATGTCGCCATATCAACTAGTGTTTGGTAAGTCATGCCACTTGCCAGTTGAGCTTCAGCACAAAGCCATATGGGCAATCAAGCAGGTAAATATGGATTATGATGTTGCTGGTAGGAAAAGGTTATAGGACATTATTGAACTAGAAGAAATTCACCGCAATGCTTATGAGAATGCCGCAATATACAAAGAAAAGACTAAGAGATGGCACGACAATATCATCTTGCCTCGATCATTTAGCCCTGATTAGTTAGTACTTTTGTTTAATTCACGTTTAAAACTGCATCCAAGTAAATTGCGTTCAAGATGGTCGGGCCCTTTTAAGGTTGTCAAAGCATTCCAAAATGGTGCGGTGACAATTAAGAATCTAAAGGATGGGCAACAGTTCAAGGTGAATGGCCAACGTTTGAAGTATTATGTGAGCCCAAAAGTCAAAGAACCAAACGATACCATCGATCTGGTTACATTTAAATAATGTCAACGCATTTTACATTTTCTTTTATCTTTTCACATTTACTTGTTTCCTTTCAATTTTATGCAGGAATAAAAAAATCATCTTAGCTTTTTCAGTAAGAATCGCGCCAATTGATTTCCCTCTCTTCCCAGTCGTTCGATCAATCAAAAGGGTACGATCTGCAGCCTGGCATTTATTGGCTATAGACATAACGTTTTCCCACGTTCCTTGCAATGATCACGACTCTTGCCATTAAAAGGTTATAAAACCCTTCTCTGCCAATTTCCTGTTCCACTCATGATCACTATTGTTACTACAACTCGTTTTCTTTGATATTTTTCTTTGATATTTTCTCTCTTACTCTCACAAGTTTATTTCTTTCTTTGTAAGTTTCTTTTAACCGCTTTACTGATTTATTATGGCCATAACTTGAGGTGCGAAAACTCCTTCTAAAACCCCTGAAACTTCCACCACCGTGGTTCGATCCACTGACCAACTTCCACCAAAAGAGTCGGTCCTATTTCTGTCTAAAGCGACCAAGGATCGCTACCATGATGCGATGCTAAAACGAAACTGCCTCCTAGAGCAGGGTCTATAATTGTCCCCACGCCAAACTTTAGGGAAGCAAATCGCACAAACAATCAGTCGAATGGGCTGGGAATTTTTCTACGAGCACCTAGCTGGATATTCCTCTACAATGGTAAGGGAATTTTATGCCAACCTTGTTGACATTGAGCAGGAATTTGTCTTTGTACGGGAGGGCGTAGTACAATGGAGTGCTGCCCACATCAACACTTTATTCCGCTTTGCTGAAATAGAAGACAATCATACTGTATTTTTGGAAGAACTGACCAATGAAAGTATTGACCAGATGCTGAAAGATCTTTGTGTTGATGGTGCCGTCTGGACGGGCACTGGTCCACACAAATTTACCATGCACCGTCGATATCTGACGACCTATAACAAGGTATGGTTCCACTTTGTGAATAGCCGCATCCTGCCCTCTACACACAGTACAACGACGACATTAGATCGCTTGTGCATTCTGCACTCAATCTTAAAGGGCCGCCACTCCTGATGATAAGAGTGTGGAACAAGTCTACCGTCGACGCATTAAAAAGGAAGAGCCCAAATCCTTTGCCTGAGTTCCCTGTCTTTCTATCCATTGTTAGGGAAGCTCCATCATCCTTAGAACAACCTACTCCTGATGGTAGGCCTCAACATGTCTCCTCTCCAATGAGAATCCACATTTCAGATGACGAGGAGCATGAGGGGCATTCTAATGATATGGATGATTGCTACAAAACTATAGCCAACTTATTCGAAGAAGAATTCTCGAATAGCCTTGGGGCTAATAGGCAGAGCGGGCGATTATGGTTGGGAAGGTGCATACCCCAATTGTATCCATGAGTGTGGACGCAGAGGAAGGCACCGACAAAGATACCACTGAGCAGGAATAGCCTGGGGAAGAAGAAGCAGAACAAGAAGAAGGCCAAGAGAAGGAAAAGGAAAGAGAGGAAGAACTTGGGAAGAAAGACCTTACAAAGGAGAAGGAGGAAAAGCAAGACGATGCCCCAACAGATATTGCTAAGGATATTATCGAAGCACCTGTAAGTGTAAGGGCATCTAGTGACGACATGGCTCCACTTGATGCGAGTTCGACTGAGGCAGTTACCAACTGCGCAAAAGAGTTCAATCCTCTTGCCATTGTGCCCTATGTGGCATCGCTAGCTGAGATCCACCCATCAGATGTAACTGTCGATGAGGCCGCCACCCAACCAGCTATGGAAGCACAATCCGCTACTTCGGTTGGTTCAAAGGACAAGAAGAAGAAGCGCAAGGACAAAAAGAAGAAGCACAATGAGCAAAAAGAGCGCCTAACGAAGAAGAAAAAGAAAACCAAAGCAGTCATGACATCGACTGCTGAATAAATGAGTTAGTTTACTTTTCTATAGGTGGTGCATGCATTTCATTATCATTGTATTGCTATTTTTCATTGCATTTTTCATATTTGTTTAATTGCATTGTAGTTGCATTTCCATTCTTATATGTATAGTATTGTAAGTGCATTGGGGACAATGCAGACTTAAGTTTGGGGGGGATATTGTGTGAAATGGAAATGCAATTACACTCACATATTTGAATTTTACTTGTTTCTTTAGTTAATGAAAATATGCAGAATTTTAACAAAAATGTGACCACAATTTTTTATTTGATTCATAAATCTTGAATTGATTGGGATGCTGGCATATGAATTGGATGAATGTGAATGAATATTGAGCTCTTCTATTTTTTTTAAATGAATAATTGAATTGCTTTAGTAATGAATGGATAGTAGCAATCTTTGAATCTTGCACTAACTTACCAATTGCAGTGACATTTTATTAATAAAGAACACTCCAATGAGAGTGCATTGTGACTTATCAAGGTAGAACACTTCGCTGCATGTGTTAGAAATATCATCTAGCCAAAGGCTGCCACTGCAAGAGTATGTGTCGATGCAATTACATACCTCTTGGGGGTTTATTGCACACCATCGTTACTGTCCAAGAACCAAGGTAGAGTAATGCAATGACATCTCAGTCACATATAAAAAAACGTTGAATGAGAAAAAGCAAAGGAAAAGAGAAAAAGAGAAACGAAAAGAAGAAATATTGCTATAAATGTTGTATTGGTTTAAGAAAGGGTAAGATTCAAAGCATGTTACTAACATGAGTGATGTTGCAGTTTTAATTGTTCATGCCTCTAAATTGTTGGCGCACTATTCTATCATGAATGCAATTTGTACATTAGGATCCCAAAAAATTTAAGTTGTGGGAATAATAATTGCGGTGACATGTTTGTCTGTGATTTTGCTGATTTTTCAAAAAATCTAACAAATGTACTATTTTCAAAAATTTTATTTTTAAACAATCTAAGTATATCTCAAATTTTGATCATATATGTGAAGTTTTTTTTAAGAATACAATTAATCATTTTTTAATTTAGTAAAAATAATGTATCAAATATAATTTATTTATTTTAAATAACAATTAATTCAAAAGTTTATGACATTAGCTATGACACTAAGTATTTCTTCAATCCAAATTGCTTTTTTTTAAACACCCAATTTTATTCGGATTATTTTTTCAAAGGAAAGTCAATACAATATTTAGATTAAACTACCAATATTTGACGAATTCTCTTCAAACAACTCCAAACCCTCATTCCTATTAAAATCTAATTTAGTGATGCAATCAATTTTTATATTCTCTTCTTGAGGAATATGTATCATTTCTTATTGAATCATTTTCGACAATATATGTTGAATACGTCCGATAAGTGACGGATTAGAATACCTTGACAATACTTCTTGAATAATCTCCACGCTATCTGTCCGAATAGACAGTTTATCCCAATTTTTGTTATGCAATATTGTTAAGCCATCTAAAATGCCCCATAACTCATCATTGTGTTATCCGGATTGTTTTAATTCAAATTTTGAGATGTTTCAGCTTTGAATGAGGGACTAAATAAGTCTTAATGACAAATTTGGCTACTAACATTTACATTTATGCTAATAGGGAGAGGATGGCATGCGAACTTGAAAATGATGTTTGGGAGGATGTAGAAGTCCAAGAAAGGCATGATGAAAGTACACAAGAGGCAAATGGTTATGAGAAAAATTACTATGAGTCTAATGACCATGGAAGTATAATGAAGTCTAGTTCAGATGAAGAGCACAAGCATGGTGCAAGGAGAAGAAAGAAGTTTTTGGTGTACAATACAAACCATGAAAATCCAAAATTATGTTTAGCAATGCTTTTTAGAGATGGAGAAACTTTCAAATATGTCATCTGAAATTATTCAAAGGTTTCAAGAAGAGAATTGAAGATTGTTACAAATTATCCAAAACGGATCAGTGTTAAGTGCATTGCCTATGCGAAATGTCTTTGAAGAATATCTTCAAGTTACAATAAGATATCAAAGTGTCTACATGAGACCAGCTTTCATGAGGAGCATAATTGTTGAGTAAGTTTCAAGAACAAAATGGTTAATGTTGCTATAATTGCAAACCATTTTGAAGAAACTATAAGGGACCATCCAAAAATGAAGTTGAAGGAGATTCAATGAATGATAGCTTCAGAGTTGCATGTGAATGTGAACCTTACCATGTGTAGAAGGGTGAAAAAAAGAGTGAACGAGAGGTTGGCTGGGAGCTTCAAGGAAGAATTTGCTATGTTATGAGATTATGCAAATGAGTTGAGGGTTAAGAATACAAGCAATACAATTAAAATGGCAATGCATAGGGTAAGTCTAGATTCTCCCCCACATTTTGAAAGGTTTTGTGTTTTTTTTTGTTCTTTAAAAAAGGGTTGGAAAGATGGATGTAGGTCAATCCTTGGTTTAGATGGTTTCTTTCTAAAAAGGCATTTCAAGAGTGAAATGTTAACAGCAGTTAGAAGAGATGCAAACAATCAGATTTACCAGGTTGCATGGGTTATAGGTGAGGGTGAATTTACATATTCATGGGCATGGTTTTAAATCTACTAGTTGTTGATTTGGACCTAAAAGATGGCTTTGGATATACAATAATTAGTGACCAACAGAAAGTAAGACAATATCTTTATAGGATTTTCTTATATGTATTTTTTATCCAATTATGTTAATATTTTTTTAATTATTTGTGTAGGTTTTAAAGATTGCAATTGATGAAGTTTTGCCTAGAGTAAAGCACAATAATTGTGCACATCATGTTTTTGCCAACTAGTCTGGATGGAAGAAAGCAAAGTCTTATGAATTTGATTTTTGGGAAATTGTGAAAGCTACAACAGAGAGGGGGTGGGAAGATAAAGTTTTAAATCTTAAGAAAAAAGATGAAAAGCTACGAATGAGTTGATGTCCAAGTCTCCTAAACATTGGAAGAAGGCTTTTTTTGGATGTCAGTGTAAGTCTGACATGGTTGACATTAATATTTGTAAAGCTTTCAACTTTAGCATTGTAGAGGCAAGGTACAAAAGTATAATCACAATGTTAGAAGAAATCAGGGTTAGGCTAATGACTAGAATTGTCGAGAAGCGAAAGTTCTACAAGTCATAGAAGTAGAACTATGGTCCTTTAGTGAAGAAGAAATTTGATCAAAATAAAAGAGATGGTGTTGAATGGCAGATGGTATGGAATGGAGATAATGGTTGTGAGGTGAAAAAGGGATGAAAGCAATCCATAGTGAACATTGAAGAAAGAACTTGCAGTTCTAAGTGTTGGCAATTAATTGGCTTGCCTTGTTCACATGGTTGTGCTGCCATATGGCATATGGGTGATGAGTCAAATGACTACTTGGATAAATTCTACCATAAAGAAACCTACAATAAATCATATACATATCAGCTGGTATCAATGGAACACATGAATGGGTTAAGTCTGGAATTAAGCCTGTTCTCCCACCAATTGACAAAATGTTGCCCAAAAGGCCAAAGAAAAATAAGAGGAAGCCAAAAGATGAACCGTAGGAAAAAAGGCCCGGACAACTTAGTAAGGTTGGTTGATAATGACATGCAGTGTTTGTGGAGTTGAGGGTCATAATGAACAAAGATGTCTGCAGGAGGTCACTGTCATTTAAGGTTCATAATATTGATTTTATGTGTTATTTAATAAATATAGAAATTGGTTGATTAAATATACTATTATTTTGTTTCTTGTAGACCCATCAACCACAAAATATAAAGCCTCAAGAAGCAAATAATTTAGTAAATATTAAACTTAAAAATATGATTTTATTTTATGCTTGATATATATCATATTGGCTGATTAATTTTTTTTTATTTGTTGCAGACTCATCAGTTGCAAAAACCAGAGCCTGAAGTCGTAAATAATTTAGTAAATATTAAACTTATAATTTTGATTTTATTTGTATTTAGTTGATTAAATTAGTTTTTATTTTGTTTTCTGCAGAGGACTAATCAGCTAGAAACTGTCGATGCTGAAGTTGCAACACCTTTGGTAATGATAATTTTGTAAATCTAATTTTATGTGTCATTAAATAAATATGAAACTGGTTACTTAAACTATTATTTTTTTTTGTATTATTTGTAGGTTGTTGTAATTGTTATTTGTTAGGGTATTATATAATTATTGTATCAATTGGCTATTAAGTTTTTTCATTTGTTTGCTACAGAGGAATAAACAACTCACAAACTGTTAGGGTGCTTGAATCCAGTAGAACATCCACTATGGGCTCTTTGGTGAAAACCAACTCCCCGAAAAAAAATGCCAACAACTTAAAGACCATGTTAGCACCCAAGAATCAATCACACAAAAGCAACTGAATAAGTGACACTTTTGTTAAATGACATGTCATATTTCATATTTTTTTCAAGGGAATCTTTTGTTATAATGACTATGATTGACATTATGTTTTTGTTTTTGTTTGCACCACATTGGTTGACAATATAGTTTATGGTATAGGAACTTGTGGCTATTGTGACAATGGTTGACATTATGTTTTTGTTTTTGTTTGCACCACATTGGTTGACAATATGGTTTATGATATAGAAGCTTCTTGCTATTATGACAATGGTTGACAATAAGATACAAGCACATTCGTTAACCATCACTTTGGTATAATTTTTTGGCAATGCAATTTAAAATATTACAAATATGTTAAAACTATAGAGAATATAATATATTTATATTAAATTAGTCACAAAAAAGATAAATATCCAAATGGTTACCTCAACAACAATCAATAGGAAACTTTACATCTTACAATTGTTATTGTCATTACACATGTAAACCTGATAGGAAAAAACAAAGCAAAATAGACGAGTAAACATATTTTTGATAATATGAAGTATAAGGTATGGTTTTTGACAAGCGCCAAGGGCGTGGTTTGAAAAGTTACGATCTTTTGCTGTTTCTATGGGGTTTATTCGAGCTCGGTTTGATACGTCTCTTTTTGTTCGAAAGTCTGGTGACAATTGTATGTATGTACTTGTCTATGTTGATGATACTATTATTACAGGGAACTTGTTGTCTAGTACTGACAACTTTGTTACTAATTTGAATTCTTAGTTTTCGCTCAAAGACATGGGTAATCTTCACTATATCTTAGGTATTGAGGTGTCACGTTTGTCTGATGGATCGCTTCACTTGTGTCAGCGCAAATATATTCTTGATCTACTTGAGCGATGTCGTATGTTGAATGCAAAAGGGGTTCATACTCCAATGGTTAGTTCGACTTGTTTGATGAAGACAGTAGGGACTCCTCTAACTGATCCCAGTGAGTTTCGGAGTCTAATAGGTACATTGCATTATTTTGTACTTATGAGACCTGATATTGCATATGTTGTTAATGGAATTTGTCAGTTCATGCATGCACCTACGAATGAGCATTTTGTAGCACTTAAACGGCTTTTGAGGTATTTGTGTAGTACTATGGATCATGGGTTGTTTATTACTCCGTTTAGAAGGTGTCTTTGGTTGGTTAAGCTGATGCAAATTAGGGTCTTGATTTTGATTATAGACGGTCTACCTTTAGTTATTGTATATATTTTGGGGACAGTCTGGTTTCCTGTGCTCTAAGAAGCAACAAGTAGTATCTCGTTCTACTGCTGAAACAGAGCATCGTGGTTTAGCCACTGTAACTGTGGATATCACTTGGTTGATGTCTCTATTAGCTGAGCTTCACTTTCGATCGGATGATACACCGACAATTTGGTGTGACAATTCTAATGTAGTGGCAGTTACTGCCAATCCAGTTCAAATTCCAAGTTTAAGCACGTTGAATTGGATCTTTTTTTTCGTGAGAAAGCTTGTGCTGGGTCGTTGATAGTTGGCGAAGTTCCAACTTGTGATCAGGTTGCTGACATTTTTACAAAGCCATTGTCTACTTCGTTATTTTGCAAGTTTCGGTAATTTTTAAAAGTTTTGAAATTTGAAGGAGATCGGTGAGTATTAGGAATTATATATTGTTGTGATTGTTGAGCTAAGATGTGAGTTTAGTAACAGAATAGGAACTTATTAACAATTAGTTAGTAGAAGTTAGTCAGGTATGAAGTCCTATAAATATGAGAGTAGTCAAGGTTCAATGTATGTGAATTTGACAGAGATCAATTTCAGAAAATCAAATTCAAAAAAAATTTTCATTCCTCCATTTCTTTAGTTACACTAGAATCTAGAGTATTTTACAGAAAATAAAACACAAATAAGAACCTCTTATTGTAACCCTAAAACCCAAAACCGTCGCTAGTCAGGGTCCCAGTGTCTTACTGTTCATATATCACTATTCATTTTTTTATTTCATTCAATCTTATTTAATAAAGATATGCACCCAACACATCATAAATCATCAATTAATTATAATCACAATTCAGCAAGGGCAAAAAGGTCATTTCCATGATTTTTGGAGACCTCTACGGGTACCTGTTGGACAAGTATCGATAGTTGTCCAGTCAAAAAATAGCTCAAAAACAGTGCAGAGTTCTACCGATACTCAAGATGGTTCTACCGATACATGTAACACTACTATCGAAACAAGTCATGCTTCTACCGATACTAAAAACTCTAGAGAGCTAAGAAGTTCTACCCTACCACTTCTACCGATACAAGTTCACAAACAAACGATACTTCTATGAGTATAACTATCGATACCTATCTTCCATTTACTGATACAAATCAGGTCAGTGAACAACCTCTCTCCTATCCTGTACTTCTACCGATACAACCCTAGGTTCTACCAAAACAAGTATGCATATGCCAATTATATACATAAATTTCTAAGTTTGCACAATAGTCCACAGCATTTACCAATTTCTCAAAATCATACCTATATAGACATTTCATATTGGTATTTAATTCTTCACATAACAACAAAGAATACATACCAAAACATTTATCAAAATGTTACCAAGCTATTTAACCATTACCCCAAAACAATTCAAGTAACACAATCCTAATACATGCCATAGAAGCCAAGTGATATAAAAACTACGAAACGAGCTCCCAAGATAGTGTGATTTTTCTTAGGGATTCGATCTTCAACAGCAGATGAATCTACAAAATAGTAAACAGATACACAGGTAAGCTTACAAAGCTTAGTAAGTTCATAAGAACAATTAACTTACAGAATAACATATTCGGTTACGGAAAGAGAAATAAAAAATCTTCGTATCTCGTGGCATTAGCATCAGGTTGATCTTATTGAGTCTTTCAGAAATTTAGCTCATAAGAGCCCAAAAAAAATTAGCTCATTCAAGCCTTGATAGGTTAGCTCTTACGAGCCCAAAATCAGAATAATGCTCTTTCGAGCTAGAAATCAAAATAATGCTCTTTCGAGCCAGAATCAGATTACTCCTCAAGCCTTCAATCTCGATCTGGCATTAGGAATATATTCAAAATAAATGTATAATTGCAAATATTAAATTTCAAAGTTAATAGTACGAACTTACGGGATGAAATTGCAGTTTGGCTAAACTTTAGGGACTACTCTACTAATTTCTCTTTTTCGTGATCCATGGCACGGTCTTAATCTAAATCAACAATTCATCCAGATTTCACATTAAAACACATAATCAAAGCATTTAACATAATTTGGTCCTTTTTGGGAAAATTACAATTTTACCCCTAATACTTTCCTTGTATTCAATTTAGTCCTAGCATCAAACTTGCAATTTAACCATTTTTAAACAAAAATCAAGTTTATCAAAATACTATAGTACTTCAATACAGCCCAATTTTGCAATTATTTCACCTTAAGTCTTTGCAAATTTATCACTTTAACATTTTAGTCCTTAAACATTAAAATCATCAAAAACTACTTTACAAAATAATCAAATCTAACAACCAAGCTTATAAACCCTTCCATAATCTTTCAAGAACAAGCTTATTCATTAATGGAAAAATTTATAACATTTGACATAATCACAAATTAGTCCTTGAGCTAGCTAGATTAAGCTAATACGAACTCAAAAACATAAAAATTACTAAAAACGAACATGATTTGCTTACCCAAATCAAAGCTTCAAAAGAGAAAAAATGGAAACCCTAAAATCCCTATTCAATCGTGAAGAAGAAGAGAAAAGATGAAGAAAAATGTCATCCTTTCTTTCTTTAATTCTATTTATATACTTAGGGTATTTTTGTAATTATACCTAAATTACACCTTTTTCAACCTTAATTAAAGTCATTTTAAACCAATTTATCTCATAAAAATCCATTAACTTAACTTCTTTGGTAATTTTACTCGTTTGACCCCTCAAATTAAATAATTAAACTTTTACGTCCTTTACGATTTAGTCCTTTTCACTTAATTAATTATCTAACGATAAAATTCCTTAATCAAAATTTAATACAATACTAATGACCTTTTAAATTTTAAATAATTAATATTTACGGTCTAACAAATCAAATTTGTGGCCTCGAAACCATCATTATCGATCTTACTAAATTAAACTAATTAGTAAATCCTCATTTTATTAGGATTTAATTGCAATTTACCAAAATCTAATGAGTTTCATATCATTTCTATTATTAGGCTATCTAAAGAGAGTCCAATTTCATATTTGGACCTTTAATTATATTAAATTCCAATTAAACAAACTTGTTTACAATTTAGCCTTAAACCAAAAAGGACTAAATGAATAAATAACCCAAAAGTTAGTGGAATGTAGTCATATCCTCCACCGCTTGGACTTTTTGACCATGGTGTAATTACCACTTTGGTCCATTTTATTTTTAATCAATAGCAAATAACTTTTACCTCTTTTATAATTTACTCCAATTTCCTTAATTATCAAAATTACCCAACCAAACTTCAATTCACATATAATAAGACTCTATAAATATTTAATAAAAATATTTACAGCTCTTAATTTTAGAAACGAGGTCCCAATACCTCACTTTCTAAAACCACTTGACTTTAAACCAAACCACTTATACTAACTTTTAATTTCATAATTAAAATTCTTCAATTCAAAATTCCATATAAAAATATTATTGACTTATTTAATTTAAACACTCATGATAACAATTTTCCCTTCGGGTTTGTGGTCTCAAAACCACTGTTTCGACACCACTGAAAAATGGGTTGTTACACTTATGTTCTCTTTATGCAACTCTTTTTCTTTTTTGGACATGCTCTTAACCTTTTACAAGAAAGAAAAAAAAGGTTGGAAAGCATAGTATAAGCTATTTGTATTTTTTTTAGAAAAAGATTGTTCTATTAGTAAAATCATGCAAGTTAGAAACAATTAACGATTACTAAAGATGTCAAATATAGAGACATCATCTTAGCAACTCATGATAAGAACATTTAACACATCATACAAACATAAAAGCTAAATCCTCATTTATGAGAAGCCTACTAAGCAAAACATCAATCCCTTTCAACTCCAACTTATTTATCTGTCGTAATTTGACCTAGCAGATTAAACTAGTTTTCACACATTAGGAGCTTGAAATTAGGTATCATTGTTGCATTTTACTTAGGATGTAGTAATTTTCGGTAAGCTTGGTAAAATGTGTAAAAAGTGCAAAATCAAATTTTTTATTATCCTCGGGCCCGTATGAGGTGTAAAGCTTGGCAAACGTACCTCGTGTGTGTAGGAGACCATTAAAAGGCGTGTCATATCAAGACTGCTCACTATGTCACGACACGGGACAACAAATGTCACAACATAGGGACCAGAACGAAGAAATGCTAAAAATTCCTGCTATGTCGCAACACGGAATATAGGTGTCATGACAAACCCCTTAAGATGTCCATGGAAGAGTACATTGACTGCTATGTAGCGAAACAAGACCTGGTGTGTCGCAACATCGACCTCTAGACATGGAATTACACCGAGTAGGGGCATTTTGGTCTTTAAAATGCAACTTTAAGCTCGAGAACGAGAACTAACCTAGAGCTAAGGACAATGGCCATCAAAATGCTATAAACAGACCCTTTTGGCACTCATTTTACACACCATTCACTTAACCTAGAATTAGTCTTTTAAATTTAGTTTAATTTTCTTTCTTTCAAAGGTTTTTAGAATTTATTTTTAATTGTTCTATGTTTTCAAGAGATCTGATTTGTGAAGACCATGAAACTTTGTGGATTCACAATCAATTCTTAATACAATCAGGCTCTTTCATAAACTCTATACTGGCAATTGATTTCTCTTTATATTGATCCTATATTATCTACGGAAGTCATGAGGAACTAAACCCTTTATGAGGGATTAGCGAGTAGAGATATGATCTATTAATGTTTTGTAGGGTTACTTAACGGAATAGCTGTCTGGGAAGGGAAGAACATGAAACAAATCCTAAGCCTAACAACTTTGAGAAGTCATCAAGGTGAGAATTAACTAAATTTTGGTATGGCCCATCCGTAAACACATTCACCCCAATCTAGTTTGGAATGTAAGGTCGGAAGATAAGTAGTCCTTACTGACTCGTTATATCAGTGGAAGATCAGAAGATCCTGCTGGGGTAGCAATTAGTTGATCGACGAGGAACCCAAAGTGACAGTTGATGGGGATTACCAAAGCAAGCTAATCACCCATATCAAATTTGATTTATCATATTCTTTGATCTCTTAAATTTTATCTATTTACGTTATTTTTAGTTCTTTAATTATAAAAACCCAAAAAACTCTTTATTTATGTTTATTCGTAATATAGTTTGTTTAAAGTATTAATTAGATCTATTGACGTTTAGGTTAGGGTTAATCTAGTACTAGCCTTTCTTGGGTACAATCCTCGGAATACTTACGAAGTGTTTCATTGTAAACAAACTATATTACAACCTAACCCGTATACTTGCTGACACCACTCAAATTCCATATATTTTGTAGCAGTATTCAAAGTCAAGATGTTAGTACATCCGGAAGCGGTCAAGTTGTTGGTGTTGTTACCGAGGGCAATACTACTAAATTGATTTTAATTTTTACATTTTAATAAAATAATTGGAAATTTTTAAATTACAGATACAATTTTATTTTATTCTATTTTTATTAATTTACGTTTACTAACTTCTTTCTTCTTTGATTTCAGTATATGCCCCAAAAGATAATAATACTTGTTTAGTCAATCACTGATCCATAGGGACTAATCCAAGAAAATCATTGAAACATGGATGAAACTGATCACATGTGGTTCAATGATAAGATGGGCTTTGATAACGAAATACACAAAGAGGGAGTATATGAAGAATGAGAGATCATGGAAATAAAAAATTGTTCATGATCGAGATGAGCCAACGAGGGATCGAAGCTTCAACAAACTAGTGGAGTAATGAACAAGGTATTGATATAATCGAACATCCATATGATTTCACTAGTAATTTATGTGAGGCACTTGAGAAAGATCATGATATGCTCAAACCTTCAAATAAGCCTCTTTGTGACTCGCATGAAAAGCCTTCATGTAAAACCACCGGGACAAACAACTTTGAGGTATTGTCACACATGTCAGATATGATGGCACAAATTATTAGAATAATGCAAGAAATATCTGAAACGCTATCTGTTAGGAAAGAGTATATGTTTAACGCTCACAACTTGATTCATCAGAACCATTATATTATCAATGATCATGATGAGAATTATGGTGATATTCAACTTGAGCTTGAAACTGAAGGTCATGAAGAGGAGTTGAACATAGTTGAAATGGTCTCTAATCCAACTGACATAGCAATAGATTTAATCATAAAGGTAGAAGTGACAGATGAACTAACCACTAACATGGAGCTTCAACTGATAGTGAATGAAAATGTAGAAAAGACAATACATTTTCTAACCATAGTAGAGAATGTGTCAACCGAAGAAGTTGGGGAGTTTGATTCATTCTCATTCGACAATAATAGCAAGGCTCGAGCAACCAAAACTTCATGCAGCATGGAAGGGAGGAAGCTTAATGTAATAATACCCTGAAAAATGATTTGGGTATGGCTCGAATTTGGGACTAAATGGCTTGTAATGTGGATGTCGCGTCGGTCAAAAATAAGGCAACATCATTGGCATTGATCGAAGGGGCTGGTTCATATACATTGATAGAGGAACAAACGTTGGATCAAAGTGTCGAGAATCAATTGGAAGTTCTTCTATGGTGGCGACACAAATCATCCCGATTTTTAAAGAACTTTTATGTCTCGCTTTAAATTTTGCTTTTATTTTATTTTTATTTTATTCTTTTATTTTTTTTATTAATCTTGGTCGTGTTTATTTTTTTCCCATAGCAAGTGTAGATACCATGGAGTGAAAGAACCATAAAAAATAATAAATAAAAAATAAAAATCGAATAAGCTAGAAATTGGGCTCAATGTCGCGATATCGCACCCTAATGTCATGACATACATCCTATACAGAACACAACCTCGAAACATTGGAAGCCCAAACTCATCCGATTATTTTTAGATATTTTGTCCTCTATTATCGACACTTGCTTTTCTTTTTTATTTCCTTTATATATTTCATATTTCTTGTTGTAGGATTTTTTTTAGGTACCTTTTCATTTGCTTGAAGCACACAAATCCCAAGATTATCATAACAACAAGTGTCTGACTTACTCAGGGAAGTTTTCTTGTTTGCACTTCAAGTATTTTTTGTCAAGGGCAATGTATGTTCTAAAGTGTGGGGGAAAATTACATAGGATTAGTCTTGGTGTGTTTTTATTTGTGTATTTACTCTATTTTAGTTAATTATCTATTTTAAAAAAAGAGGTGTTATTTTTTTTGCATGGTGCTTTGATTATATTAATGCAATGAATAATGGTTGAAAATAACAAAGCATGTAATGATTTTTTTAAGCACGAAATTCTTTCATAATTTGATTTTTTTTAAAAAGGAAATTGATTAGGTTACATAGTTGAATTACATAATAGATTAGAAACACCTAAGTAAAAATGTTTGATGATGCCATATGAGATATAAGTCTTATAGATAGTAGTAGACATATGAATGCTTGAATTGAATATTATTGGTTTGGTTTAAATTGAAGCATGAAAGAAATGGTGTACGACGGGATGCTTAGGGATGACCTAAGGCATTGTTTGAATAGTCAGTTCTCAAATGACCATAACTTAATGTCATGAATACCTAGTCTCCTTATTTGATCCTGATAACTCCTTTTTGATGAACCAAAAAAATTGAAACCTAAGGACCACACATAAAACTTGAACTCTTCCCTATCCTTGGTCCTTTAATACAATACGAAATATATGTCAAGCTACAGATATTGAAGGTTTATGTAGATACATTACGATGGTTTCCAAAAAAAATGAAAAAGGAAGAAATAATGTGATACAGTGATTATAGGTCAGGTAAAAATATGCGGAAAAAAATCCCAGAAAAAGTCAAAAGTAAGAACAAGAAGAAAAAGTACAAGAAAAAAAAAACAAAAGCATTGTGACTGAGAAAAGAGTAAAAAGTCAAGTGACAAAACCAAAAGTCACAAAAGTGAGAGAAAACTCATTCATCAATTCACCAAAACTCATTAAGCCAATCGTAGTTTTTAGTATTATATTGTATCTTCCTAAATGGAGATATAATGTAGGTGAGAGAGGGAGACAAAAGGTGGTGAGCTTGGATGGGACATTAAGGGGGAAGAAGGGGAACAATCATAGAAGACCAATGTGACTTAAGTGTTCTCTGTGCATAATCTTCTAGAATTACTAACAATTATTTAATTAATGTTTTTAATTCACATGATTGTGTTTGTTATATATTTGTTTGATTTATGTTAATGATGATATTGTTAAACATTTGGTCATGCTAATTATTTCTAATTTGTTAGTAATGTAACTTTGTAAATTAAAATTAATTTACTTTAAATTTTCAAGGCATAGAACTATCAAGATTAAAGTTACATGTGTGATAAGAATTGTTATACCTTTAATATTTGACAATCATATTCTTAGAAGAAATAATATCCGAGGGATTTCTTCTTATTACATGATTATGTGTCTCAACTTGGCTTGCTTGAGGACAAGCAAAAGGTTAAGTGTGGGGGAGTTTAGATGTGAGGTTCATTATACATTCATCTTCACTAACCCTAGCTTGTTTAAAGAAAGAATCCAAGTCATTTATTTTATTTTATTTTGACTTTGCCTTTTTGCTTATTTATTTATTTATTTATTTTATGTTCTGTCATTTGGTTTACTTTTATTTACAAATAAATCTTTTCATTTTGTTTTCATGTCTTCTTTTTCGTTTATTTTAATTATATGTTTATATGCTTGAGGACAAGCAATGACTTAAGTGTGGGGGAGTTTGATCTGTTGTAATTTGACCTAGCAAATTAAACTAGTTTTCACACTTTAGGAGCTTAAAATTAAGTATTATTGTTGGATTTTACTTAGGATTTAGTAGTTTTCGATAAGGTTAGTAAAATGAGTAAAACGTGCAAAATTGTGTCTTTTATTGACCTCAGAGCCGTATGTTTGGCTAACGCACTTCGTGAGTGTGTAGAAGACCATAAAGGCATACTGTATCAAGATTGATCACTATGTCACAACACGGGACAACATATATCGCAACATAAGGACCAGAATGAAGAAATATTGAAACTGCCTACTATGTCGTGACACGGAATATGGGTGTCGCGACAAACCCCTAAAGATGTCCATAAAAGAGTACACTAACTACTATGTCATGACACATGACCTGATGTGTCGCGACATCGACCTCTGGATGCAGAATTACACCGAGTAAGGGCATTTTGGTCTTCACAATGCAACTTTAAGCTCGAGAACGATAACTAACCTAGGGTTAAAGACGACGACCATCAGAATGTTATAAATAGGCCCCTTTTCGCACTCATTTTACACACCATTCACTTAATCTATAATTAGTCTTTTAAATTTAGTTTAGTTTTCTTTCTTTCATAGGTTTTTAGAATTTATTTTCAGTTGTTCTCTTTTTTCAAGAGATTTGATTTGTGGAGCCTAGAATGAGTCTTTTAAATTTAGTTTAGTTTTCTTTCTTTTGTAGGTTTTTAGAATTTATTTTCAGTTGTTTTATGTTTTCAAGAGATTTTATTTGTAGAGATCATCAAACTTTGTGGACTCGCAATCAATTTTTAATACAACCAGGCTCTTTTGTAAACTCTATAATGGCAATTTATTTGCATGTTTGCTCTTTATATTGATCTTATATTGTCTATGGAAGCCATGAGGAACTAGTCCCTTTATGGGGGATTAGCGAGTGGAGATATGATCTGTTAACTATTTTGTAAGGTTACTCAACGGATCAACTGTTTGGTAAAGGAAGAACGTGAAACAAACCTTTGGCCTAACAACCCAGGAAGTCATCAAGGTGGGAATTAACTAAAATTCGATATGGCATATCCATGAACACCTTTACACCAAGTCAGTCTGGACTGTGAGGTCGGAAGATAATTAGTCCTTGCTGACTCATTATGTCAGTGGAAAATCAGACCTCACAGTCCAGACTGGCTTGGTGTGAAGGTGTTCATGGATTAGTTGATTGATGAGTAACCCGAAGTGACAGTTGATGGGGATTACCGAAGTGAGCTAATCACCCATATCATATTTGATTTATCTTATTCTTTGATCCCTTGAATTTTATCTATTTATGTTATTTTTAGTTCTTTAATTATAAAAACCCAAAAAAAATCTTTATTTATGTTTATTTGTAATAAAGTATATTAAAAGTACTAATTAGATCTATTGACGTTTAGGTTAGAGTTAATTTAGTACTAGCCTCCTTAGGTACGATCTTCGGAATACTTATGAAGTGTTTCGTTATAAACAAACTATATTACAATTTGACTCGTCTACTTGCGAACACCGCCTCAAATTCCATATATTTTGTAGCAGTATTCACACTCTGGACATTATTATGTCTGGAGGCGGTCACTTATCCAAACATGTATGTGAATATGGTGTTCATTTCATGACTCCGTAACACAAATTCATAGATTTCTCTACTTGTATTTGTTTAACTTTAAGTCTCCTAAATATTTATTTGAATGGATTAGACCAAGAGTAGTGACATAATATACATTCATGTGGATTCATGTTATGCTCATAACAATTTTTTTTTATGAAAACGCACCAATAATGAGAAGTTGTTAAACCAATTTACTTTGAAGATGGAGATGGAATCTTTGGATTTTAAGAATTGAAAACGGCATTATTAAATTTTCAACCCAACCCATGAAGTAATATGTTCTATAAAGATATTTGGATTTGATTATCGTCTTTTTTTCATTATTTCTATACGAGAAGACAAATAACCTATCTTAAGATCAAGAAACCCATTTTTGATACATTTGACTAACATGTATTTCACTCCATTACAAGTTTTTCTCTCTTTTGAATTAAAACAACCCAAATACTAGATTTAATTTTGAATTTCGAAATTTAGGGCTTCAAAACCCTAAATCTAATTCAATAGAGATTACTATGAAAATCAAGTTAAACACCAAATTTCATAATCTTAAACCCAAAATATTAGAATGCCCTGATTAATAACGAAACACTAACCTTTGCTTCACCTCAGTCTCTCAATTCCAAATGCAGTCTATTCCTCTTCAAAGCTCAGTAATAGAGAAAGGTTTAGGGTTTATCTTGCCTCTTGATTGAAAGTTTAGTATTTTCGGTTTGATTTCAGTACTCGTAAGATTTCTAGTGATCCAAGGTTTCAATCTTTCTTTTTTCATTCAAAAGTTTTCAAATTTGTTTACTGATAAGTTTTTCTATTGAGTTAAGTTTTTTTAAGATAGCTACGTTTATTTTTTTCAATTAAGAGTTAATTTTTTTAATTTCATTTATAACTTATTTATTTTATTATTTTCCACATGTAATTATCTTATTGTGTTACCTAATTAAAAAATTACATCTCAAAAAAATATTTCACATATGAAATTTCACATCATCTCCATTAACTTTTTTAACGGTATTTTTATCAAATCTGTTAAAAAAAGCAAATTGAAAAAAAGAACAACAGTTGATGGTTAAAAAAGGCTCAAAATACAATTAGGCTTATTTTGACAAAATATGTAAACGTTAGTGACCAAATTTATCATTAAATCGAATAAATAAATAATTTTTAAATTCTAGATATTTTTTCTTTTCTTTAAATACCCAATTTCAAGGTCTAAAATCTGGTTTTATTGGTCCATATCCAAAGTGCCATTATTGGGTCAAGCTCAAATCAAATTGGTTCAAGAGGTTCATCGGGCTAATGGTCTGTAGCAGGTTGAGTCTAAGATGTGAGCCCTTTTTTGGGCCCAATACATTTTTACTTTTTTAGTTTAGGGTTTCTTAAATCCTATTTGTCGCCGCGTGTTTTGGGAATTGGAGATAGTTGAGAATTGAATTGCTTCAATCGCAATCATTATTAGGGATAATCTCTCATTTGTCACCTTCACTTTATAAAATATCTAAATTTGTGTTTTAAATTTTTTTTTAATGTAGTACCTAAATTATCAATATTTTTTTTATTATGATATTTATATTTTTATAAAATGTTTAATGTGGTATGTATATTTTAAAAATGTTTAATATGGTACTTAAACTATTAATATGTTTTTTTTTTATATATATGGTGTTAACACCATTAATGAATTGTTAAACCAATCAATAAAAATTTGATAAATAAAATTTTTTTTCTTCAAATCAAGTCTAATGGATAATATAACCGTACGTGAAAAACTAAATAAAACAAAAATTAAATTAAAAAAATATAACACTTTATATTATATTATATTATCAAGTCTAAATAGATATTATACTATATTAAATAACATTGAGTTGGTGTCTAATTGATTTACGACACTAACTCAATCAAGTGCTTAATATATAATATAGATATATTTAGGCTTAATATATGATTTTGCACTCGAGTTTGACACTTTTTTCTAATGTGATATCTGTGTTATTTTTTAGTCTGTTGAGTAATTTTTTGTGTGTTTCATTAATAAGAACATTTGAATATTTATACATATCATCATTGTTCATGACATGACCTCATTATTCCTAGGACTGACATCCTGAGTGAGACTCGAGCATGTTGGACACATGTAATGCTCTAGGTCGCCTACTAGACCTCGTGGCCCCTTTATGTGAACTCCTTGGGTACATGCGAGCTCCCCTTGCTAACCATCCACTGTAGGGCTCACGTAAATCCTTCTGGCAGAGTCTATCCAGGTCGTGAGTAGATGACCCGAATCTTATCTGGATCTCAAGTTGGTGATCATTAGTCTAAAACATAATCCAACATGGTAATTATATTTGACAAATGTTTTATATTTTGATAACTAAAAGTAATGGCGTTACCTTTTTAGTATTCAATTCGAGTTTTGAGAATAATTTGATGAAAATTAATTACTAATATGTTTAGGTTTCAATTTTTCATAATTTTATTAATAAAATAAACTTAATATTAATTGTAAATTTGTTTAATTTTTCATAATCTAATTGTTTGATGCAATCCTACTATTCTTCATTTTATGAGTAATTATATCAAAGAGCACATAAAAGATTAGCTTAAACAAGGTGAGGGCAAAATATTTACAAAAGAATTTGATATCTCATAACAATGTTTCAAGTTTAAATATTATGGATGAAGAAAACAGTTAATTTTTTTTTTTTGGTAAATTACAAGTTAAGGACAAAATCTTAATAATAACGTAACATACACAACTCGAACTCAAGTTACATTTGAGATATTGAATACATTGATCATCAAGCCAACACATGAGATTAACAAAATTTTTTCTTTAAATTGATAAAACTTGACTTTGAGTATAATTAAAATTTAACGTGATTATCGAATATTAAAGTTTTGTCTGAAAAGGAAAATAAATTACGTTAGCCCCAAAGAGCTTAGTTCTTTAGGCCTTTGTAGGCTATTTTTGTTATTGTCCTTTAGGCATTTGTCGGCCTATTTTGTTTGGGCTATCTCTTCGATGTGCAACCCTGATGATTCCAGCCCTTTATCAATCTGTAGAGTAGTAAAACAACCCCAATCCATCCCAACTACAAATGTCGCTCTAAATTTGATTTTATTAGAGGTGCTTATGATTAGATCGGGTCGGATTTAGGTACAGTATTAACATATTTTATGTTTGTTTAAATATGGTTTGACCTAAAATATGAGCTTAAAATTTTGTTTAAATTCATCCATATTTACAAAAGATTAACTCAATTACATTTTAAGTCTGACCATATTATTTTTTAATTTTTTTAAAAGAAATATTTATATTATATTATTTTAGTATTTAATAATTTTATATATTTTTTATTTATTGAAATTTTTTATATAGTTATCTTAACATTGTTTTAATGTTTACATTAGAGTAATATTATATATTTAGTCTAAATTTATTTTTTAATGTGTTCTAAATTATATAATATATAAAATAACATAATATAAAATTATTATAAACTTAAAAATAAACTGGGTCGGGCTCGGACCTTATTCAAATCCGAGTTCGACCGATATTTTAAACAGGTTTAATTTTTTTTACCTAAATTTATTTTTCGAACCTAATATTTTTACTTAAATCCTATCAAATTTTAGATAAAATTTCAGACTTAGATAAATAATCTAATCCATGAACGTGCCTAAATTTTACTTCCTACTTCTTAATTGGTGTATTAACATATATTTATTTATGATTTACTTTTTTAAAGGTTCGATTGTACAAAGAGTAAAATTTAAAAGTTTGGTTATAAAGACAGTAGAATTAAAAGTACAAGCCCAATCAATAATAATGTAGTATCCAATTAATATAATCCATAATAAATAAAGAATTAGATAAAATTAATTACAATATAGAATTCAATTACTACAATACATAACGAATGAGAAACCGAAAAAAAACTAAATTAATTTGGAAATGAATTTAACAAGTGATTCCAATGAAAAAAAAATGTTCATATTAGGGGTTTCAAGTTCAAGCACTTGTGTGTACAAGATGTGTGTGCATTGTCAAAGAATTAAGAAAATATGAACAGATACTATCATGTAATCACACCAACATATTAAAAAAATTAATTTGAAAATAACTGTATAAAACCCATGCAAAACATTTACATATGGTAAAAGAAAATCCATACATCGCAACTACAAAAGATAGGACTCAAACATAAGCTTTAAAATTTTAAAACCTCAATATTTGTTAATAATGCCAAAACTTGATTGAAATCAATATTTATTTTTATATTTCATGATCATATTTAAAAAAAAATTTATTTTTATTTTTATGAATTCTGATTATTCGTAACATTCATATAATATTTATGTATGATTTGATAGAATTTTAATTAATTTTTTTTATTTCATGGATTCATACCATCTAGTTGTAGAATCGTAAAATGACAAACTAAAGTTGAATCAATGAAATGGTTACAGGAGAGGTTGTGTGGAATTTGGATTTATTTCGAATTTGGCTGTCGGAAGATCTGGTGAAGCAAATTGTGAGCATTCCTCCTTCACATCCATTAGTGGGTTTTGACAGGTTTGATTGGTGTCGCACTACAAGTGGGTCTTTCTTTGTCAAAAAATGCATATTGATATTTATAGGAAAATTCTTGGTATTCTAAAGATGAATTGTCGAAACTTGCTTGGAAATTTCATGGCCCTCAAAGAGTTCGTTTATTTATTTGGTTTGTCATCAAACAAAGGCTACTTATAAATGTGGAACAAGTTATGAGAAGAATTGTCAAGATTGTTCATGTTCTTTTTGTGGCCATGAGTAGGAAGATACTATTCATGTTCTAAGGAATTGTTCGGCGGCAAAAGAAGTTTGGATGCTTACAATACCTAAAAATCAACAAAATAGTTTTTCTCTTGTGATATTTTTGAGTAGTTAAAGTTCAACATGTGTTCACATTTGAAATCGTCTTTCATGAGAGTTAGTTGGTCTTGCAGTTTTGGTTTAATCATGTGATGTATTTAGAAAAATAAAAATTTATTTATTTTTCATGGGCTACCTTAAAGTACTTCTGAGACTGTAAAAATTATTTATAATTGGACAAGACAATATAACAATACCCACAAAAAAAACCGTTCAAAAAACAAGAGATGTACCTCAATCATCACTTATCAAGTGATTTACTTCATTTATACACTGATGAATCGATCAAGAATGTGAAAGAAATTTACATTTGTGGGAAGTATATTAGAAAATCAGACTGGAGATTAGATTTTAAGAATCATTACCTAAGGGAAAAGGCCCCTCAATAATAAAATGATTGGTATATAAATAATAAATTGATGTGAAAGCATTAGATGTTAATGCAAAGTAGAGGCAAATTGGAAATGACCCCTCAATTCACCCACTCCAATTCTTAAGCACTATCATTATTCCCCCAATCAGAATTAGCTCTAATATGCTGAGATTAGATAAGAATCCATGTTCAATATTTTAATGTAATATTCAGTCGGTTTACAAAAGTGTGAGCCAACAATTTTAATTCCCCATGAAAACCTTGCCTGGTTTTGGCTTCAGCTTTTTTAGCTTTGTGTTGGGTAATTATGGATATGGATGAATCTCAACCTTTGACCTACAATTCAATGCGCCCCACCAACCCATGGATTTAATTTTACATCATCAAATTCTTCCTTCTTAATCTCTCTATCCCTAATTTGATTTTTATGAAAATTAATTATTTAGGTTTAATTATTAAAATGTGTAGATAAAAAAATAAATATCTTTCATGAATAAATATGTTAATTCGTCGTATCAAGTGATATTAATATAATCTACATCCTTAACTTTATCCAAAATCTACTATTCAAATTTTATATAATAACATTTATATTGATAAATAGCTACTTCAAACTAATGTATATATATGAATTAAGGACCCAAATGTATGGAACTATCATTATCATTCAATTAGATTTGATTATGAGTTAGGTTATCCGTTTAGGTCTTAAACTAGAAAAATGAAGTTACACAAAAAATTAAAGATTGTTTTTTAAATGGGTCGAGTTTCGGATAGGATTTTTTATCCCGACCCGGCCCGAATGAACTTTTGTTGTTTCATTGTTGTTTTGCTGTTATTTTATTACCATTTCGTTATTATATTGCTACTATTTTGTTGTTATTTTTTTATATTGTATAACTCTTATTTTATTATTAGTTTTGCTACTATTTTAGAAACATTTGTTTGTTAAATTGCAACTTTCTTAGTGTTATTTAAGTATAAATGAGTCGGGCCGAGCTCGGGCCTTAAAGGTTCAAACCTGAGCCCGACTCATATTTTAAATGAACCTAATTTTTTTGCTCAAGCCTATTTTTCGGGTCTAATATTTTTTCTCAAATCCTCCCAAATTTCGAGTGAACTTTCGAGCCTGAACGGATAGTCTGACCCATGAACAGGTCTAATTTAATGTATTATATTTTTTAAAATTGTTTTTATATATAAAAATAATCTTAAAAAATTAATACAAACAAATCGAATTGAACTTGAATTTAACATTTTTAATCTAAATCGATCCATTTTTCGGATCCAACTCAAACCTAAAAAACAGGCATAAACCCATAATTTAGTTCCAATCAGTTTTCATTGTTTAGGAATAGACTTTATTCATGCATATTTAAGTTTTGTTAAAGCACAAAACAAAGAATCCAACAAAATCTAAAAAAAAACATGAATTATTGTTAAAATATTAAAATTATAAAACATTTAATATTAATTTTTATTAATATATTGTTATAATTAAATTTAATCCAAATGATTTTGATAGGATTTTTCTTTTTTCTTCTTCAACAATTCTTTTGATGGATGACAATATATATGAGAATAGGATTATAGTGATTCAATTTTAAAAAAGAAAGTATTCCTTTTGTCTTTTCTTTGATATTATTAATTTTTTTCATTTCCTTAAAAAAAGGTTTATTATAAAAATTTTATATCAAGAATGAGAAAAAATAATTACAAATCTCTCTACATCTATGGTATTATGGGTTGTGATCCTTTTCACTAAAATAGAAAAGCAAATGCCTCACATTCATTGTCTTTGTGCCAGAAACCAGTTGGCTAAGCAATGAAGGGAAACCAGCCAACCCTTCTTCATCAAACATGAAATTCACCAAATTATGATATACTTTACATATATGTATGTATGCAAGAATTTTTGCTTGGAACACAACACCTCTATTTGGTTACCTTAGTAATCAAAATTTTAGCATGTCGTTCGACATTTTGCATCTAAACTAATGGCAAGTATGGGTAGCCAATTTAGTAGTTTACAATGTTGTTAACTTGTCGTATAATCAATCTCATGTTTTTGGCCATAAAAAGTTTTAGGAAAGGGACTTTCCTATCATCCTATATGTATATATTTTCACTTTTTGTCTATTTATATAATATGGTACTATTTATTGATAAGACAGTTTAAGTAAAATTTTATGCATGTAAATATGTACTTTACCCTAAACTGATCACGTGTTCATATGGTTTTGAACCCATACAATTTCACAATGTGAGATCTTGCAATACAGGGTTGAGTTTGGCTCGTCATTATGCGAACATACCTCACGAGATTAGATCTTCAGTCAAACCTACGAACCTACGAACTCCTTAGAACTCGACCCAAGCCCAAATCTAAAACGAGTTTGAGCTAATGATGATGCTAATATATATATAATTGAATAAAATTCATACATAATATACGTACATGTTAAAAAACTCACACATATCAATTTCGGATAATAAAACTTGAATATAAATATTTGGAAACCCAAAATATCCACTTCAATCAACAAACCAGGCCTTATCCACAAAATTGTGGCATTTTTCAACGAGGAAGAAAGGGAGGGAAGAGGTTGCTTAAGAAACTCATTTCTCCGAGTGATGAGCGGAATAAGCGATACGTGTGCCAAAAGCACACGTTTAATGGGCCCTCTTCTTTGATAAATAAACCCCAAAAGCCTTTCTTGGGACATATTCACACCCATTTTCCCTTCCCCTTTTCTGTTGGTTGCTTCACTCTTCTTAAATGAATTTCCCACCCTCCCAATTTACCCATCTATCCCTCATTCAATTTTCTATTTTCTTTTGGTAAATTATAAAAATAAGGGTAAAACATTAACAGTAATGCAACTGACACGATTCGAATTTAAATTATATTTAAAATAATGAATATTTAATCATCCATCGAACTAATACATGATATTCTAAATTCTCAAGTTTAGATTACTATTAAGAATTAGCATTGAAATAGCTTTATTAAATTTATAAGATATATGTAATTAGAGGTGATAAAAGAGGGCATTTTGGGTGCTCCATTCACCACGAAGCTTCTCAAATATAAAAACCTAGCAAACAAAGAATCTGTGAGGGGCAAATTTGGTACCTTACCGAAAAAGTAACAGCATTATTTACTTCCCTTGTCCTAATCCAAATACGTACTGTGGAACTCAATTCTCTCCTACTATAAATTCAAACCTCCCCGTTCGTCTCTCTCCATATTCCACACCACCACCACTAAAACCATTAAGACACAAAACTCTGCATATCTAAAGACAGAGAGATATGAGGCCTGCAAGCAACTCCACAGCGGGGCCTACAAGAGTCGTATTCCGGCACTGGAACTCTCCGATCCCGTACCTGTTCGGTGGAATAGCGGCGATGCTAGGACTCATTGCTATTGCATTAGTTATTCTAGCTTGTTCATTCAGGGAAACTTCACGCAGTTCCAACGATGAAGCTGAAGAAAAGCCAGCCAAGCAACCAGTGGCCGCCATGCAACTTGAAATGGAGCCCAAAATTGTGGTGATCATGGCGGGTGATGAAAACCCTACGTACATCGCCAACCCTATTCACCATCATGACCTACAAGTCTGAGAGGCTTTTGATTCATTTTAGGACCTAGAAATTTTATACTATATCTTCCTTCTCATCAATTTTTATTTTTAAATATTATTTTTACCATTTCAAGTCCTAATGGATGTAGTTTTGCGGAATTATGTAAGTGTTGAAGAGTACATGAAAGATGTTAAGCTCACTTTTGATTTTGTGTTTTTTTTTTTTTGGGTTTCTAATAAAATAAAAAAAATAAAACCATTGTTGAAGCAACCATACATCAAATATCAACCCATTGTTGGCAAAATTTGGAATGACATTAAAGCTGTAAAAGAGGAAGAAGATGGTGGTTGAAAATGGACCCTTCACCCTTAAGTCTAGTAATTAATAATTAATTATAGCAATTGGGGGGTGCATGAAGATGGATGTTCTGGAAATAATTTGAAGCAAAATAGGAAAGAGATGAGGAAAGGAGACAGAAGGTGGGGTTAATGTGTTGGGGGAGGGGAGGGGAGGGGTGGGGCCACACTAGCCTTTGCCTAATGCCGTGAAGAATGGTGGGTTCTATTCAGAATTTATAGAGTATTTTGAGGTTTTCAATTTGAAGTTACTTTAGAATATCATACCTTGTTTTTATGTACTTTAAAGCTTCCTAAATTAGTTGAATTGATTGCTAATTGCTAAATACAAAATTTAAAAAAAATTAATTAATTTTGAATTCGTTAATTGATCTGATGATCAAGATATTCATCGTTCTAAATATGATCTGAATTCGAGTCGCACTAATCATTTTACTGTTAGAAAATTACCTTCTCTTGTCAACAATGTCAAATATCATTAGTGCTAATTTAGTATTAGTAATAGAAGATGATTTAAATTTAATTATAAAGTTTAAAATTAACATAACATCTAAATATATTAAAAAGAGATTATTTGATTGGCATCCAACCAACTCCTATTAATATGGCATCAAAAAGTATATGCATATGCGTGTACTCATGGAAATCATGTTCATAAATGTGGATTAAATCAACAAGAATCTTAATCCGAGTACATACTTGTACCTTCAAATTTTCTCAAAATCCCGCACTTTCCTCCTGTTTTTGCTACCCAAATTACAACTATTTATTTTTTCCCTAACCAAACAGAGAAAATTAAATCCAAGAATTTTATTTGACCTTCTATTTAGGCCTAAGAAAACACTAGAGTTTCTTCTTCCTAATCACTTTCTCTAATTTTGGTCACAATAATCAATGATGTCAACTTACCTTATGATAGATTGAAAACTAAAAAAACTAAAACAGACCCCGTTTGTGGAAAAAGGAATACCCCAATAAAAAAATTAAATTATTTTATTTTATAATTGAATCGATGGTCATTTTTCTCAATTTGATTAATTGATTGGTTTATTATGCTCAATTGAATAAATTGTTTGAAAATTAAAAAATATATATATCTGGTTCAAGCAATCCGACTAGTCAAATTACTCTATCGGATTGATTCACAAGTCAATTAGTCTAACCCCTTATTTCAAATCGATACTTTTGTTGATTCTCGATTCAATCAATCTGATTTTGAAAACAATATTTTTTTTCTAAATAAAATTACACATAAATTTTGATTTAATTTCATGTCATTTAATTAGTAGTGTAAAGATAAAAATTTACGTAGTTATGAGATAATCACTTGACATCAATTTGGAATTCCGACCTTAAACAAGGGATTAAATTAAAAATATTGATAATTGTAGAATTTATGTGATTAATTAATGACTTGATTATTGACTTATTAACTATAACCCAATATTTTTTGATTAAAAGTAAGGAAAGTTGTTAATGGGTTTGGTTGAAAGACGTGGTGGCTCGAAAATGTACATTTGCCAAAGCCTACTGTTAATAGTATAGGAAGACTTTTGAAGGTTAAAAGCAGTGAATGAAATTGTCTAATGAATACAAAGGAAAGTGCAATTACACATCATCTTTTGTTTAGTGGGAGACATTTGATATGATAGTTTCCACCCCAAATCATCGCTTACCTATTTCTCCTCATTTTTGTTGAGATCCATTTAATTTAAAAAAATGGCTGCTTTGGGTCCTCAAATTCTTGCAATTGAAATCAAATTTGTGATAATTTGATGCAATTTGGACGGTCATAATAAAAGTAATTGAATTAGATATAAGATATGGTATGATACTTATTATTATCGATTCATAATTTGAGTTGGTTTAAATGGGTTTGGGTCGGATTTTACATTATTCGCATGATTGAGTTCACATATCAAACTCGCAAATCGAGCTCACGTAGCGAGCTCAACTAATGCTAAGTATTCGTAGGAGGGGCACTTACACTCTCTTGCAAGGTCACACATGTGACCATATAAACACGTGTTAAGTTTAGGATAAGGTACGTGTTATCATGTATGGAACCTACTTAAGATATCACATCAATAAATAGTAATCATATCATTTAAATATACAACTTTATCATATTCAGAATGACTGAGAAAAACACTCAACAAGATAATAAATTAAATGTGCTCATATTATGCCTCATTTGGTTACTAGTGTAATAATATAAGTAAAAAAAATTATTATTATAATTACAATAGTTAGACATAAAATAAAGAATAATTCATACATATTTAAACTTGAAACTAGAAAGATAAATAAAAATTCTTATAAAAATAAGCAAAAATTTTTGCTTTCTATTTGCTAAAAATAAGTCATGAGAGTGGCTAAATATTATCAATTGAATTAGTTTATTGCTAACTTATATACTAAAACATGCATAAAAAATAATACTCCAACCAAACAAAGCATTTTGATTTAATAGCATAGCAAAAAAAAAAAAAAATGCAAAAATAGAAAATGTATTTAAGTTTGGTTAAAATTTGTTATTAGTCTCTCTATTTTACAAAACTTGTGGATTTAGTGCTTTAATTTGGTTATTTTTAGTCCTTATGCTTTTATGTAATACTGTGAGTAATATTACTCACTAAAAATTCAGTTAATGGATTAACGATTATCATTTGCAGCAAGAATGAAATTTAAAAATTCGAAAAGTATAGGGACTTAGAATGATCCAATTAGAGAATATAAACTAAATCTACAATTGTACTTGTAACATCTTACCAGACAAAATCATAGTGTACGAATATTGTTATTGGAAGTAAGACACATAGGGTAAGCCTTAGGAGTGTATAGTGTTAGAATTGGACTAAGTATAAGAACTCTTCGAGTACCCCTGTAACACCTTAATTTTGGCAAAATTGAGATCAGACCTATAGTTTTAAAGAAATAAATTTGGTAAAGTAGTATTCGCCCAAATGAATCTTGACATATAGAGTGGGCAGACTACGAAAGGAAAATAAGTGAATAAAAGACCCATGTCAGATTCCCATGATTAGTAGAATGTGAATTGTGGTTATGTAAGATAATTTTTTAAGGAATGAGTTCACGCCAATGGTATAATATACCCTGTAACAATTGTGCTCCCATGCCAGCTAATTCATGAGGTTAGCTAGTTAGGAACTAACCGAACGTGAATTAGAAGGGTTATAAGCTAAAAGAGTAGTTGAGTAAGTTTCTTGGAAGTGATAAATTTTAGATAAAACAACTTAGTATTGATGTGACATTTACCAAGTTCCAATGGAGACTTGGGTTAAGTTAAAATGGCACCTAAGTTTAGTTAAGGGAGAGTTTTCTTCTTTCCCCTTTCCCCTAAAAACATTAAGATCTAGGGCTAAAGAAAGATAGAAACATTTCTCTAAGATGAGTCTAAAACTTTGGAATTTGCTAATGATTTTCCTTATATCAAGGTACGTTTCCTAACTCTGTTTGTCAAGGAAACATATATATATAAGTATGCTTGGGGAAATAGGGCTTTGTGAGATGTTTGGGTTTTAAATGACAAGAATGGTGACCCGAATGGGTTCTAGCGAAGTATTTCTATTCTAAAAGGTAGAGGATGCTGCAACATTTTGCTGAATAATGGATTTGAAGTCTAAGCCGCCCTTTGAGGTTATTAGGTGAGTCCCTAAACTGACTCACATGTGTATTATACATTCTAGAAACTTCTATGCTAAGTGATCAAATCGTGAAATTAAAACTAAAAAAGTACGATGTGACGATTCTGATGAGGAATGTAAGATTTATGAACCTACATGTATGGAATCCATGAAGTTTGACGGACTAAGTATAGGACATGAATCTAAAGGGTAATGAATGTTTGAATTTGAATGACTATAGTGTGAATAGGTGTTTGAAAGCATGAATATGTCTGTTATGAGTGAGTTATTTTATGATGAGTCTATGTATGGTGAGTTTGTGTCTGTCTTCAGAGCAGTCTAAAAGGGTCTGTTGGGACTTTAAACATGAATCTCTGAAAGGAAAAGTTCATGGTACCATATTGTGTAAGGCCATGGTTGGGTTATGACATCATATGGAAGACTTAAAGAAAGGTTATTACCAAACGGGGTTTTGTAACACCCAAAACCCGAAACCGTTGCCGACTAAGGTCCCGATGTCACTCAAATCATCTATCATTGAACTTCTTTTAAAATCATGTCATCCATTCTTACATTATTAGAGAAATACACCCAACACATCGTAAGTTATCATTTATTTATAGATACAATTCAACAAGAGCAAAAAGGTCATTTCCTAGATTTTTAAAGACTTCTACAGATACCTGTTGGACAAATATCGATAGTAGTCAAGTTAGTAAGCAATTTGGAAACAGTGCAGACTTCTACTGATACTTGTGATAGTTCTACCGATACAAGTGTATCATCTACCAAAACTAGTTATGCTTCTAACGATACTAAAACCTCTAGAGAGCTAAGAAGTCCTACCTTGCAACTTCTACTGATACAAGTATTCTAACTACCAATACAAACATGCACAGAACTACGAAACTTAAAATGCAACTATCGATACAATCCAAGTCAGTAAACAACCTCTCTCTTACCCTGTACTTGTATCGATACATGCAGGAGTTCTATCGAAACAAATATGCATAATTTTTAGATTTATACAATTTCATCTACAAAACTTCATTCATAGACATAAGGTGCGATGAATAACACCTTTGTGTTTAAATACAACACTTAGCATACCATTTAAGTATTAGATGTCACATACAACATTGATCAAACATTCAAAATTTATCATTTAACCAAGGTTCTATAAGTATCATAGTATCAAAATAAGCATATATAAAATATAACATCATCCTAGTACTTGTCATATAACCAAGTGATGTAAGAACTACCGAACCGGCTCCTAAATAGTGTGATGTCTTCGAAGTAATTCGATCTTCAACCAGCCAAAATGAAATCTACAAAACAACCATAATACACAGGTAAGATTTCTAGCTTAGCAACTTCGTACACAGTGAATCATTACTCAACATTAAGCATTGTAACAATAATTAACATCGGAATGCAGAATTTCCTCTTCAATCAATCTTATGCTCTATTGAGTCATAAGCCTTCCTTTTAATCATATTCTCATTCTCATCCAGAGACATGAGTCTTCCTTTAATCATAATCTCATTTTAATCTCGAGACATCAGTCTTCCTTTAATCATAATCTCATTCTCATCTCGAGACATGAGTCTTCCTTTAATCATATTTTCGTGCTTATTTCGAGTCAAGAGTCTTCCATTTATACAAATTCTCATGCTCAACCTGAGACATGAGGCTTCCTTTTTATACATCAAATATTTCAAGTACATCCTCATCAGGTAATAATCAACAGTTCAAATAGGAAATCTAACAAACGAACTTACTGAATAAAATTGCAGTTCAGGTGAAACTTCAGGGACTATACAATGATTTTCCCTTTTTGCGATCTGTGACCCGATATTGATTTATCACAAAATAAATCAATTTTCCCATTATATCATAAAATTTAATAAATTTACACATATAAGTCCTTTTTTGAAAAAATTATAAAATTACCCCTAAACTTTGCATTTCTATTCAATTTAGTCCTTAGAGCTAAAACATGAAAAATAACCATTTTCAAATTTACCCATTGACAATCGAATATTCTAAGGCAAAAATCTCAACTCATTCATACATTTAATCCACATCAAAGCCTGTAATTTTACCATTTTCATAATCTAGTCCTTAAACCCTAAATTTATCAAAAATCACTTTTCAAATATGTTAAACTCAATCTTCAAGCTTTCAAATCTTCCATAAACATTCAAAGACAAGCTCATTCATCAATGACAAAAGTTATATCATTTGACAGAATCACAAATTAGTCATTGTATCAACTACATCAAGCTAATACGGACTCAAAAACATAAAAATTACTAAAAATGAGCGATGTTTGCTTACCCAAATCAAGGCTCAAAGATTGAATATGTAAACCCTAGCTTTCTTTATTTTAGCCATGAGTAAGGAGGAAGATGAAGTGAAAATGATGATATTTTCCACCTTAATTTATTTAATTTAATATATATACTAATGGTAATTTTGTAAATATTTAGACTTTCATCATTAAACTTTAATTAACCCTTTTTAGTCTTAATTAAACCTATTTATATTTAGTTTAACTCATGCTAATCCACCCTCTAACATGACTTTGGTTAATTTACTCATTTGGTCATTCTAATTAACCATATCTACTTTTGCACCTATTATAATTTAATCCTTTCGACTCAATTAACTATCTAAACGATAAGATTTCTCAAGCAAAATTTGAAACAATGATATTGACATCATGAATATCAAATAAATGATATTTACTTCTCGACTCATCGGAGTTGTGATCCCGAAACCACTGTTTTCGATACCATTGAAAACCAGGCTGTTATAGGTTCTCAATGTGTTTCGGGATGATGAGGGGAAAACCTCACGAAATGTGAGTCTAAACAAATCCTTATCACCTAAAACACCAGTAAAGAATGCTTTTGTGGAAAATCTTTAAAAAGAACGCCTTTGTGGCAATCTCTAAAAAGAATCTCTATATGTTTCGGGACGATGAGGGGAAAACCTCACGAAATGTGAGTCTAAGCAAATCCTTATCACATAAAACACCAGTAAAGAACGCTTTTGTGGAAAATCTCCAGAAAGAATTCCTTTGTGGCAATCTCTAGAAAGAACGCCTTTGTAACAAAACTCTAAAAGGAACACCTTTGTGGCAAAGCTTTGGAAAGAATGCCTTTGTCGCAAAACTTTGGGAAAGAATACCTTTGTGGCGGAACCTCGAAAAAGAGCGCCTTTGTGGTGAAACTCTGAAAAAAAGTACCTTTATGGCAAAACTTTGGAAAAGAAAGCCTCTGTGGCGATGCTTTGGAAAGAACGCCTTTGTGGTAAAGCTCTGGGAAAGAAAGCCTTTGTGGTAAAGCTCTGGGACAGAATGCCTTTGTGGTGAAATTATGGAAAGAACGCTTTTGTGACGAAACTCTGGAAAGGAACAACTCTATGACAAAGCTCTAGAAAGAACGCCTTTGTGGCGAACCTCTGAAAGGAAAACCTTTGTGGCAAACTCTGGAATGGTAAGTGTTTGTGGCAATCTTTGTAAAGGAAACCTTTGTGACTAGTAAAGGAAGCCTTGTGACTAATGATGTAAAGTAAGTCTTTGTGGTAAGTAAGCGAAGGAATGCTTTTGTGGCGCAATCTAAAGAATGTCCCTTGTAGAATCTATCTAAGGGAACAACCCTGTGGTGAACATTGAACAAAAGGAAAAGAAATTTTAGCAAACAATAGAGGAACGACGTGTAAGGTTCTTTAAAGGAACGATAAGTATAATACCTTGAAGATATGATGAATGTAATGAACTATAAACGAATAGTGTATGTGACAAGCTTTGAAGTAATGGAATTCTTGGTGAACTTTGAAGATGAATCCTGAAGGACACCATGTGGTGAACTTTGTGCTAAGCAATTGATGTAATCTACCACAACCCTAAAAGTAAAATGTAAGTCATTAAGTATGAAATGAAATTATAAATCTATTAATAAGACGAACAAGATGACTAAAGTTTGTATAAAGATAGGATTTAAAAAAACGAAGAAAGTAATGAGTTTGTGATTATGGTACACTCATGAGGGAGAATAGGCCACTGGAGTAGGGGTCGCACTTGGGACTTTGACATAATTGAAAAAGGAAGGTAAGTCCTTAAAGACATTGAGAGAAAGGAAATGACATTGAGTAAGAAAGGATAATTACAGTAAGAAGGAAAAATCCTAGTGAAGTACTCGTCAGAGGGAAAGAGGAAAGATCTAAAGACACATGAAGGATATGCAAAGCATCTAATGCATTGTGATGTAATGAAACATGTATTTAAGGATTATCTTACCAAGGAATGGCGGTTAGGGCTATTATGCATATAAAGCGAGATAAGAGACGTTAACAAATTTGAACTCATGTTTATATCTGTATATGCCAGTACTCTAAGATACTTAGATCAGTTCAGTAGTAAACATAGATATCATTGAAATTTTGAGTATCATGACTTGTATTCATAATCTTTCATCGTACATACATAAGATACTTTTAAACGAAATTTGAATTTTACAATAGTCACAAATAGAACTTTTACATAGGTAAGGAAATAAAAAATTAAGTTACATTCATACCATATTGTGACACTCGAGATTTGGATCTGACGAATTGGATCAGGTTGAGGGTGTTACAGTTGTCATAGTTCAGGACTAGTAATTGAATTTAACCAAATACATTTAACTTTTACTGTTTGGACCAAGATTAAAATTTCAAAATTCAAAAAGCTCAATACTAAAATTGACCAATTCAAAAAATATATAAATTAAAATTGTTCAAATTAAAATATAAAGATTAAATCCAGAACTTTTTACTAAGTAAAAAAAAAAAATTAACACCTTATCCTTTTTGTTTTGACTAAAGCTTCAAATATTGTGTTACTTGTATCCTATCTAAAGTTTCTTTACTGTCCAAGCCACCTAAAGAATCTAGAAAATTATTTTATAAAAAGAAACCCCTTGATATATCTTAAACCTAGGCCTAGCCATTTTATTACTTGCCCTATCACTAATCCACTTATTACTTGATTATTAATTCATACATTAGTGAAATTTTAATTTTATAAATAAATTAAAAGTTATTATATAATTTATTTTTTTAATTTTTTAAATATCAATTAAATTCACGTGACATTTTTATAACCTTATTTATAAAATTAAAAATTTTTATCATAAAATTTTGTGTATTGATTTGATGGTCAAAATGTTCGTCACCATTTCAAATGTGATTTGAGTTTAAACCGCACTAATCGCATTACTGTTTAGAACTTTATCATTCTCTTGTAATTCACTAAAAAAATCATGATAAATATATCAAATAATACTTTTTGTCCAACTTGATTTAGTGGGAGACAATAAAAGGAAACACAGAAAGATTTTGGTAGTGGTTTTGGGGCATAAATGGGCATTTCTCTTTTAAGTTAATAAAGCATGATTAAAGAAGATATGATGGCAGCATGCAGGGTGGGCGGATTTCGGCTTCCATATGTGAATACAGCATACACATCATGATGACACTTAAGTCTTCAATTGCTTGTGTGATGTGAGAAAACGATTGTTCTTATTTTTTATTTTTTTATTTTGGCTCAAATTCTATTCGATACAAAATTTAGCATTTCCATGGTTGTTATGGAACAATTTTAAGGGCCATTATTTAATTATGGATTTGGATAGATGATGCAGTGTGTTGTGGTGCGGTGAGTTTAATTTATTTTTTATTTCACGTTACAGTATTGTTATAATATTTAATTTCATCGTCATTGTTATTTTTATACTAATAAATTCACCTCTCATTCAAACTCACTCTAAGTCATGTTTATGCCATTAAGGTATAATGTCAAAATTAACTCTTAATGTTTGACTTTTTTTCATTTTGGCCTTATTTTTTTTTGGAAATATGTATGTTATTTTTTTTGAAAATTTCAACATTTTTTTTGTAAATATTTGAATTTTTAATTTTAATTTTACTTTTATAAATTTTAAATAATTTTTCAATACGAAATATAGATAAAATAATATCACATCAATAATTAATTCATGTGAATTGTAATATGAACTGTCATGTCAACGATTAAAAACCAAGTCATGTTCTCAACGGTGATTTAACATTTTCCCATCCAAATTTCAACAATTTGATAAAAAAAAAAAAAAAAAACTGTAAGATTAAGGTTCAATGGCTTAAAAAATAATAATAATGGCCGAAATGAAAAATAACCAAATATTAAGGATTAATTTTGGAATTATTCCTATAATTAGCATATCATTTTCCTGAATTTATTTAATTTCTACAATGAATTGATTCACACCTTTCATTTTTAGAAACAATTCAACTAAGTTATGAAGATATACCAAATATCAAAATCATAGAATTTTATGGGCCAAAATTAAATTATAAAATTTTAACATGTCAAATATAATTTTTTCCATGTATTAATCTATTATTTTATTATTTTTAAAAAAATTAAATAAAATAATTTTCAATTTTATCATTTATTTATAATTTTATCATTTATAAAATAATTAGAATTATAATTTTTCAATATTTTTGAGAGGTAGGGCTCAATTTGTTCCTTGTATTCATCCCTGATCAAAATCATAATTTATAAATCTTAAAATTCCACATAATATTTTTTAATTCATAATGTAGTATATAAATTTTAATTTGATAAAATGACACAAAACTTTAATTTTAGTTTATTTATAAGACAAAAAATTAAATTATTTTATTTTTAAATAAATATAATATTTATGCATATAATAAATAATTTAAAACAATATCACTTTAAATTTAAAATAATTATACTAAATAAAATCATATTACACATTGTTGAGGTATAAATTTAGAAATTATTACAACCCATCTAGTTTCAACCATGTCATTATCTTGAAGCTATTCGAGTCCCCGAAATTAAGCTTTCAAGAATTAAGACCCTTATCACAAAGATTTGCTTGGATTTCAAGAGAAAAAAAAGCAAGCAACCTTATCTACACAACTATAATGCCAGCTATCTTAGAGGGCAATAGAACAAATTATGGGTCGGATCATTCGTTCAAGTTTAATGGTTCGCTCAAAAAGTGAGAGGATTTGAAAAAAAATATAGACTCGAAAAATAGACTTAGACAAAAATAAGTCGTTTTCTAAATGGATTGAGCTTCAGATAAATTTTTTTTGCTTGGGCTCGACCCAACCCGAATGATTCTAAACTTTTTTTTCTTTTTTTGTTTACTACTGTTTTGCTGTCATTTCGTTATTATATTGCTACAATTTTATTGTTGTTGTTTGGATATTGTACATTCTTGTTTTATTGTTAGTTTTGCTATTATTTTAGAAGCATTTTCTTATTAAGTTGTAACTATCTTAATCATATTTAAGTATTTATTTTAATGTTTTTAGTGTAGTTGATGTTTCATATTTTTTAAATTTATTTTTATAGAAAAAATTTAATACGAGCGGACTAAGTTAAACTCGGGTTTAGCATTTTCAATCTGAGTCAAACTTGATTAAAATTTTAAGCCCATTTTTGGATCGAGCTTAAGCCTAAAATTTTATATCGACCTGACCCATTATCAGGTCTAGATGAAAATTATATTCCACTTCTTTATTAGAATAATTACAAATTAAATTATAAAAAAGAACAATTTACAAATTCAGTTATTAAATTTACAATCCACAATAAATTAGTAGTGAATTCAAATACAAAATTTCAGATATCTATCAATTAAAATTATTTTATTTATAAAAAAAAAACTTTAAAATTTATTATTTAATTGTACAAAATAATTACGTCATAAATGATTTTGATTAAAATAAATTTTCAACCTAAACAATTTATTATTATTATTATTATTATTTGGTGAGTTATAAGAACAAAACAAATCCCTAACAACAACGCGATTAATACGATTTATACTCAGATAATTTATTTTATATTTTAAGTCATAAATGAAATGCAATAATTGCTTAAGTATTCGTATTTTAATGTAATGGTGGAATGTGAAGATAAGAAATTTGTATGTTGTATTGTACCTTTGTTGACAAATTAACACACTGCTTTCTTAAAATTCGAAAATGTGGTGGACTCACTGTTGATTAGGATTAGTGCAGCTGGATGCGACGGTTCGGAGACGTAGGGAGAAAATTTTCCCTTTAATCATACACTCGAATGACTTCACAAAGTTGAACATTATTTTATATTGGTATAATCCAAATTTAGTCCTCAGTATTTATATTTTATCAATTTGGTTCTTATTCTTTTTTAATTAAATTTAATCATCAACCTTTAAAAAAAAGTTGGATTTGACTATTAACCTTTTAAAAATAGCTGATTAAAATATTAAAATATTAAAATTATTTGTTAGCATAACATATAAGATAAACAAAAAAATGTCAACATTAAAGCACATGTGGTATGCCATGTAGATTGCCACATCAATATCGTTAAAAAATTAATATTTTAGTTATTTTTCCATTAAAAAGGAGACAATTTAACTCTTTTTTCTAAAAATTGAAAGTCAAATTTAGCTTGAAAAAAATAAAAATTAAATTGATAAAAAATATAAACATTAAGGACTAAATTTAACATTATACCTCTACATATTTTCAGCTATTATTATTAATTAATTTTGGGAGGGTGGAAAGGTTGTGGAATATACAAAATGGAGTCAGCTGTAATATGTGGTTTTAAGGAAGCCCACTGCTACACCTAATTTCTTATATTATATATTCAAATGTTTCAAAATTTTCTTAATACCAATTAAGAACATATTGAAATATAAAGGGAGGGGAAAAAACTGTGGGTTTTTAGCTTTAAAATGTCTGTTTACCCACAGAAATTAAAAAAAGGTAATAAAGTTTTGAGAATGGAAAACGGCATGAATTTGTATGGTTTTGGTGGAAGATATTTGTTGTGTAAAATAATGACACCCATGAATGGGGTTGATTATAACGGTTCATGGACGGGTTATTTGTTTAGATTCGAAAGTCTGTTTGAAATTTAAAAAGGTTTGAAAAAATATATTAGATTCAAAAAATAGATTTAGAGTAAAAAATTAGGATTATTTAAAATATGAGTGTTTAAGCTTGAGTCCGACTTATTTTAAATTTATAATATTTTATATTATATAATTTAGAACACATTAAAAAAATAAACATATACTAAATATATAATACAACTCTAATATAAACATTAAAATAATGTTAGGATTAACTCAACGAGTGGCTCCAATGGTAAAAAGGATGCTATTCATCCTAGGAGACACGGGTTCGAGTATCTGTGCGTGCAAGGTGTGTGTGCGTTGTCAAATGATTAAGAAAGTATGAACAAATATTACCATGTAATCACATCAGTACATTAAAAAAAATGATGTTAGGATGACTAATATAAAAAATTTCAATAAATTATTAAATATTAAAATAATATAATATAAATATATTTTTAAAAATTTTAAAAAATATGAACGGGTCTAAAATGAACTTGAATTAATCTTTTACAAATATAAACGGATCTAAAATGTAAGGTTGATATCGTCATTCATCACTTTTTTTCATATTTTTTTAAAATAATGAAAGAAAAGTTCAAAGAAAAGAAAAGAAGGAATTTATGAAGGTTTTATTTTTGAACACGAAATAGCATCAATTTGACTACACTTGGCTGAACAAAATTGTAGTACACAGAGAGTTGAAAATATCACATCCTCAACCCTAGGGGAAATGAACAAACCCAAGCTTAAATTTGTGCCGTTTTGCATGCTCATGCATCAGCCTCGATTTGACGTATTGACAGTGCTCCATGATAATCATCCAAACTGATGAAAGTGCAATGTTGGGCCATCAACATTTTGAATTCTAGCAAAAGAGGGTTTTGTCACTTTCCAAAACACCAACAATGACACTGCCATGAGGGGTGGTAGTCTTGTCCTTATCCCTCGGACAATCAACAATGAAGAAAATACCTATCCTGCCGAATTAGAGAGATCGCCAATGGGTTAATAATGTCTATGTCTTCAATCGCTTAGAGGAAATAGAGGAGGTTAAAATTAGAGGTGAACAAAATTCGTATCGATTTAAAAAAAATCGATTTTAAATTATTCGAATCGATTTAATTAAGTTAATAGAATTAACTCGATTTTTTTTCGAATTTCGAGTTCGAGTTCGAGTTAATCGAGTTCCCCCATCTTCTTCTTCATCACTTCCTCCATTCCCGTCTGCCCAATCCGTTGAGATTTGTCTCTCATCCAACCATCCCACACCCATTTGCATCACCACGGTCCACCTGCGCTTCGCTGCCGCTTTGCCCAGCTCTTACGCCTACCAAGCTAAGCTACGCCCACCTTGAGCTCCTGTGGGCATTTCCTGCCATAAAGGTTAGTAAAAAAGATGCACTTCTATAGATTTTCATTTTCTGATGTGTTTCTAATAAATAAGCCAACGAAGATAATAGAGTACTCAGTTTTTCAGCCATGATTAGTAGTTTCGTACTATTTATAGTGTCAATAATTTCCTACCTTCTGGATCTTTTTTTCATAATAGCATTAATAATGTTGTTCACTTGTACTTTCTAATTAATTATTGTCAGTTTATTTTGAGATCTCGTTACATACGACTTTTTCTTATGTTTTCGACTATAATTTTGTTGTTGTATATTTGGACTTATGTTGTATTGCTTTTATTTGTTTACTCCAAAATTTTTTTATATGATCATGTTTAATAACTTTTAAAAAAATTACATAAAAATAAATTACACTAAAGTTCTTTTTTTTTTTTAATTTAATTCGAATAGATATATTCGATTCGAATTTCATCTGACTCACTCGATTTGATAGTATGATAAAATATGATTCGTCAACTCGAATTTTTTCATTCAATTCGATCGAACGCTCATCCCTAATTAAGACCAGAGACCTCGAGCCCCCTACAAGCAATACAAAACTTACCACAAGCTTAACTGTTCCCCAACCCAAATATTTGATCATGTTAAGTACTGGGGGATCTTCGAAGTGGCACCCCAATTGCCATTCGGCCAACACTACAACAATTCAAACCATCATTGTAGATACCACAATGCCCCACGGCATCACACTAACCGTGTAACACCCCTCGCTTGTCCCGATGGTCGATACGAACGAGAGACGCGAATGAGACATTTTTGAAATAAAACCAATACTTTATTTGAGAAAATAAATGATAAAACAATTTTATAAAATCATATAAAATGGATAAACTAAGGCCCTATTTGGTAAAGTTTTGAAAAATTCAATATATTGAAAATTAATATTTTAAGCAACTTAATTTTTTAAACACATTTGTTAACCCAAAATGAAAACTACTAGATAGAATTTTTTTTTTCTACAAAAAAATGTAGAAAATGTTAAGTAGATAGGGGACCTACTTATCACTTGATAAAGAATAAATTCAATAGTTTTTTTATTTTATTTTATTTTATTTCATTTAAAATTATATTATTCTTTACCAAACAATCTAATTATATTTAGAATTCAATTACGGCTCCTTGGCCAAACCTTTAACTAACCTCCTCAAAAAGAATGGTTAGGAGTGGAATGACCAGGTAGCAACAACTTTCCAACTCCTAAAGGAGGCTTTGTGTTCAACTCCAGTTTTAGTGCTCCCTGATTTTTAGCTCGATGTGTAGGCACAAATGCTTATGGATATGGAAAAGGAGTTGCATACAGCAGCAGGGCAAGTCAATTGCCTTTTTTAGCAATGTTTCGGGGTTCGTCATCAGACCTTATCTATCTATGAAAAAATATGTTAGTTATTTAATTGGCTATCAGAAAATGACATGCTTATTTAGTTGGTAGACAATTCAAAATCAGGACTAACCATCAGATTCTGCGTTTCTTGTCTGACCAATTGGGCATTATTATCCCTTTTCAGAAACATTGGGTTACCAAAATGCTTTGTTATAACTATGAGGTCATTTATAGGAAGCACATTAACAATGTAGTGGTTAATGGCCTTTTTAGGAAGCAACCACTAATGCAGGGCCAAATGTTGCAATTGAATGGTAGCTCTACCATTTTTGGCCTTTTGATAAGGGTATAAGACTCCTATCAAACCGATGCCAAGGTCAACAAAATCTGTTTTGAGGTCCAACAACAAAGTTCTTAACATCCCAAATAATCATGGGGTGGAAGAATTTTTAGGAGAAAAGGGAAATTTGTGGTAGGAAATAATGTGGATCTCAAGGAGGTGTTACAACACTTTCATTGTTAGAAATAGTCAGTTAGTTTGTTAGTTGGTTATTCAATTGTAAATAAGTAGTTACAACCATATTAGCAGTTAGTTGATTAGCTGAACATTTCTTGTATATATAAGCTGGTAAACTAATTGTAATTTTATATTGGTGAAATGAAACAAATATTTTTCCAATTTATCATTCTTTACATGGTATCAAATTCAAGCCTCTCGTTTTTTGGTTTCTCTTGATCGACCCATATTTCTTTTTTCATTGGTATTTGCCTTTTTCCTCAATTAGGACACCAAATCGTTTCACCAATATTTTCCCCTTCTTTCACGTTTTTCTCCTCTATCATCATGCCTCATGAATCCACTGTTGTTGCACCTCTGGTGTCATATTCCACTGCCTCGACTATAATCACCCCTTATATTTGCTTTCGTCTGATGTTCTAGTCTCTCATCAGTTGATGGGAATAAAAAACTATTCGATTTGGAGTCGATTGATTCGTATCGCTTTTCTAGCCAAGAATAAGCTCAGATTTCTCGATGGCGATTGCAAGAAAACGGACTTTGCTGATCATTTTCATTCTCAATGGGATCGTTGCAACGGGTTCATGCTTTTCTAGATCCTCAATACGGTGAGCTCTAAGCTCTCTATTGGTATTGTTTTTGCATCCAACACTACTCTTGTTTGACAAGATTTGAAGGAACGCTTTCATAAGGTTGATGGATCTCATGTTTTTTTTTCTTCATCGAGAGATCACGATGCTTCATCAAGGTGGTATGTCGATTTTTGCATATTTTACTCGTCTCGAAATGCTTTGGGTTGAGTATTCCGCTTTGGTTTCTTTTTATCCTTGTAATTGTGAGCAGACTTAGACAAACTCGGTGCTTATCACTCAACAATGCTTGTTTTAATTTCATAATGGATTGAATGAGACATATTCGACAATTAGCAGTCAATTGTATTGATGCAGCTTCTACTGACGGTTAATCGAGCCTATTTCATGCTCACCCAGAAAGAGTCTTAGCGTCTTCAACTTTCTGGCGTTTCTGGAGTTTCTTCGATGTCAAATGGTTCTAGAATTTCTGCTATGTTCTCCAATGCTATTGGAGGTTCCAATTCTTCTATGTGAAGATGTTTTTCTGGAAATTGTTCTCATTGTGATATTAAAGGCAACAAATGAGACAATTGCTATCGCCTAATTGATTTCCCCTCTGACTTCAAGTTCAATAAGAAGAAAGGGGTTCAGGCTGCTATGACTGTCAACTTGGATTCTTTTTCGGTTGATTCTTCACCCTTTATTGGATCTGGTGGTTCATTGGGTTTTCCTTTGCTAACATCTCCTGTGTTTGCCCAAGATCAATACAACCAGATTCTGAATCTTCTTAGCAAGCCTGTTTCTACTGATTCGGCTGTTAACCTTGCAGGTATTGGTTTAAGTTGTTTACCTGCTAATGATTCTGTTTCTTGAATTTTGGATACTAGAGCAACTGACCATATACTGTCTGATTTCAAATTCTTGATTGATCCTATTCCTTGTCCTCACAATTCTCACTTTGATCATTTTCCTCATGGTAAATCTATACAATTACTCATCTTGGTTCTTTTTCATTAACCTCTAACCATACCTTGCATAATGTTCTTTATGTTTCAAATTTCCATCATAACCTGTTGTCTATTACCAAATTAACTAGTGACTTGAACCGAGCTTTTCTTTTTTTATCCTGATTTTTACTTACTGCAGAATCTTTCAATTGGAAGGCTGAAGGGGATTGGTAAACACTCTGGTGGTTTATATTTTTTTGAGTTCTCAATTGCTATTTTTGGTTTGAATACATTCTCTACTAGCTCTTTACTTTGTTCAAATAAATCTCATTGTATGTCTTCTGGTTCTGTTACTGTCAATAATAAAAGTCTTGTTTGGCATTCTCGTTTTGGTCATGCACATCTTTCTGTGTTACATAAATTGCTTGATTTCCATACTGCCAAATTTGATAATCATTTTGTTAAACAATGCTTAGTTTTTCCACAAGCTAAACAAATTACATTACCTTTTCCCAGAAGCAACTCTAGGTCTACTACCTCTTTTGAACTTATACATATAAATCTATGGGGCCCTTATCGTACTTCTACACATTAAGGTCATAGATTTTTTTTAACTATTGTTGATGATAAATCTAGAATGACATGGGTTTACTTGTTGAGACTTAAGTCAGATGCTCTCCTCTATCTTAAAGAATTCTTTGCTATGGTTCAAACTCATTTTTCTACTGTTATTAAGATTGCTTGTAGTGACAATGGCACTGAGTTTTTTAATTCAGCCTATTTTTTTTTTTTTTTTGCTTCTCTAAGGGTTATCCATCAAAGTTCTTGTGTGCATACACCATAGCAAAATGCTGTTGCTGAGTGTAAGCATAGGCATCTTTTAGAGGTTGCCAGAACCCATAGATTTCACTCTAATGTTCCTATTAAATTCCAGGGGGAATGCATCCTTACTTCTTGCTATATAATTAATAGATTACCATCTGCTGTCCTTAGTTGGAAATCCCCTTATGAGCTATTATACCACAAACCTCCCAATACTTCTCATCTTAAAGTATTTGGTTGTTTATGTTATGCAACCAATACCACACCCTCTGATAAATTTTCTGCTTGAGTTATTTCTTTTGTGTTTTTTGGCTATTCTTCAACTAAAAAAGGTATATTTTGTTCAATCTCAATATCAAAACCTTTTTTATTAGTAGGGATGTTCATTTTCATGAAGGCATATTCCCTTTAAATTCCCTCTAAAATCGTCGTTTTTTTTCCCTCTCAGCCAATTATTTCAGATTCTGATTTTCTCATCCTTGATTCATCTCTCCCACATGATTATTTAGCAAATCTCACTAAATTGCCTTCTCCAATTTCTTCTTCACCTGTCTTACCTACTGAATTACCTTCTGTATTACCTACTGAGTTACATTCTGTGTCTTTTTTTTTACTGATTTACCTACTACTACTGATTCTAATTCTTCAACAAGTATTCCCATTAATTTTGCAACCCTTGTTGTTGTTCCTATAAAGTCTTCTAAAGTTTCTAAACCTCCAGGTTGAATGAAAATCTTTATTTGTACTTATCAATCCTCTCCTTCCAGTCTTTCTTTAATTGCTTATAACCATTTACCATTACATACTTAGTCCTTTATTTCTTCTATTTCCACTGATTCTGAATTTCAATCATATTCTGAGGCTTTCAAAATCCTCTTTGTGTTAAGGCTATGGAAGAAGAACTTCAAGCTTTGAAATCTAACAGTACTTGGTCTGTAGTTCCTTTACCTTCTGACAAGATTCCCATTGGCTGCAAATGGGTTTATAGAATCAAATATAAGGCTTCAGGTGAGGTTAAAAGGTACAAAGCTCGCCTTGTTGCCAAAGGTTATAATCAAAGGGAAGGAGTTGATTATGGTGATACCTTCTCTATTATAGTTAAAATGGTTACAGTGAAAACTGTTTTAGCCCTTGCATCTATTTTTCAGTGGCTTATTTGGCAAATGGATGTGTACAATGCATTTTTTCAAGGACATTTGGATGAAGAAGTTTATATGCAGCTTTCTCAAGGACTTTGTAGTCAGAGGAGAGCATGGTTCGTCGACTACGAAAGTCTTTGTATGGTTTGAAGCAGGCTTCAAGGCAGTGGAATATAAGGCTGACAAAGGCTTTGTTTTTTGTTGGTTTACACAAAGCAAACATGATTATTCCTTGTTTACTAAGATGCAAGGGGGTGACATTGTGGTTTTATTGATCTATGTGGATGATCTTCTCATAACAAGAAGTAATGAGCAGTTGATTGATGAGTTAAAAGCAAGTCTGCATCAGAACTTTAAAATAAAAAATCTTAGAGAACTTAGATATTTTCTTGGCATAGAAGTGCTAAGATAAAAAAGGGGTATTATTCTTAATTAGCGTAAATATGCTATAGAACTGATTAATGACACTAGTCTTGGAGGTGCAAAATTTGCTTTTAACACCTTTAGAAGAGAATATGAAGTTAACCACTCTTGAATATGACAAAGGGATATAGCAAGAGGTTGATGATGACATGGTTGAAGACAAGTCAGTTTTTCAAAGATTGATTGGAAGATTGATTTATCTCACTCACACAAGACTAGATATTAAATATGTTGTACATCATCTTAGTCAATTCGTGCATCAGCCCAAGAAATCTCACATGGATGCAGCATTAAGAATTGTGAGATATGTGAAGAAAGATCTTGGCAGAGGTTTATTGTTTCTAGCATCTACAGAATGCCAAGCACGAGCTTTTTATGATGTTGATTAAGCATCCTGTCCAATGTCAAGGAAATCCATTACTAGTTTTTGCATCAAGATTAGTGAGTCTTTGGTTTCTTGGAAATCAAAGAAGCAAAATATAATAGCTAGATCTTCTGCTGAAGTAGAGTACATGAGTATAGCAATGACAACAACTGAGTTAGTATGGCTCAAGGGACTTCATAAAGAGTTAGGACTGAAGGAGTTAAAGCCTATGAAGTTGTACTGTGATAATAACCCTTCAAATTGCGTCGAATCCAGTATATCACGAACGTACAAAACACATTGAGATATATTACCATTTTGTACGAGAAAAAAATTAAAGAAGGGCTTATAAAGATAGAACATGTGACTTTAGCAAACTAACTGGAAAATATCATGACCAATGCCCTTAGTTCTCAACAACATGAATACTTAGTTTCCAAGTTGAGAGTTAAAATATTTTCAACCCTCAAACTTGAAGGGGAGTATTAGAAATAGTCAGTCAGTTTGTTAGTTGGTTATTCAATTGTAAATAAGTAGTTATAGCTAGGGTAGTAGTTAGTTTATTAGATGAACATTTTTTGTATATTTATTTTATATTTGTGAAATGAAACAAATATTTTTCCAATTTATTATTATTTACATTCATGCAAGTGCTTTGGGAGATCATTCAAGAGCCTATGTCTCAAGAAACCATATGGCCAACCTTCTGTATTGAAAAGGCATGTCCAATGATGTTAAACATTTGATCAAGGAATGTCCAACTTGCTAAAGGTCCAAACATGAAAATGTAGCTTCACTAGAGCTGTTATAACCCTTACCAATCCCTATTAGGGCCTGATTAGCCATCCATATAGACTTTATAAAGGGGCTCCTTACCTTGAAAGGTAAGGGCACAATTTTAGTGGTGGTGGATTGTCTTACCAAATATGAGCACTTCCTAGCTTTTCTCACCCTTTTATAGCCATAACAATGGTCCAAGAGTATTTAGCCTATATCTATAACATACATGACATGTTTGATTCCGTTGCCTCAGATCGAGCTAGAATCTTCATTAGTGATTTTTGGAAGGAGTTGTTCAAGAGAGTATAAACCAAGCTATTCCTTTCAACAGTCTATCACCCTGAAATTGATGGCCAAACTGAGGTCCTCAACTGTTGCTTGGAAGGGTAAAGGTACTGACTGGAGAGAAGCTTGGTGACTGGTTGCTTTTGCTTGGAAGGGTAAGGGTAAAGGCTACTAGAAAATTGCTTCAGTTTCATCTAAAGAGAGCTCATGCCACAATGAATATTTAGCAAACAAGCATAAGAGTGGTAAGCAAGGTAGGACATGTGGCATACTGTTTGTAGTTGCCCCAGGGTTCCCGCATACTCCTTACATTTCATGTCTCTCAATTGAAGAAACATGTGAGATCAGCTCTAGTCCAAGCTACTCTACTAATGGTTGATACCAATGGTGCTTTGCTCAAAGAGCCTATCAGGATCCTAAAAGGGTGTATGGTCAAGAAGGGCAACCATTTAGTCACAGAGGTGCTAATGAAAGGGCAAGGATCTTTTCTGGGAGGGAGTACTTGTTATGGGGTAAATCTAAAAATAGGAAAATAAGATAATAAGGGTAAAACTTTGTGTTTAGTATATAAGGTGTTAATGAAGACGGTGCGTATCCGATATAATGAAATGGTGCACTTAGGAGTTTTAATGAAACAGTGCGCTTAGGAATAACGACTTAATTGTTAAGGGCCTAACTAAGTTTTGTAACAACCATTTCCTTTCCTCTTTAAACAACTATTGGAGGGGAAATAATTATCGAATTTGGAAATTCAGATTTCTTCCTTGTTTTTTTTCCTCTTAATTCTTCTCCCCTCTCTCTCTCTGTTCTAGTTCGACTTGCAACACTATTGTCGTCCTTAACAAACGTATAGTGAATTGTTAAAATCATGCTATCGCTCAGCTTTTGTGGGCAAACATGGGTCTTAAACAGGCCACATGAAAGGCTTATACGGTGCTGCAAAATCAATTTGTAGACTTTGATCCTTGGGGACAAGGATCCAATCAAGAGGAGGGTATTATCATAAGTGAGTAAAAAGGGGAAATCAAAGGAAAGAAACTGTAGGACTGTAATTTGGGGATTTGCTGGGGGGAATGAGGGACAAAGGCTGAAAGTGAGAGGGGCTTGAATATTGAGCTGATAAATGGCATGGGTTAAACAAAAGAGCTTGGGCTTAAAAACACGGGCTTGAATAATAATGAGGAACCAGGAGCTGATCGTGAAAGCCATCAAACTAGGCTTAGGTTAGTTGCAGATGAGTTGGCCCACAACAAAGAGAAATAGCAATGAAATTATCAGATTTAGATGTTTCTTACTTAAACTTCACTGATCACAATTATCCATAACTATTCGGTCTTTCTTCTCAATTTCTAAATCTATTTCTGTTAATTAACCTTAAATTCTTAACCGAGTGATAACATTTCTACAAGGGTTACTATATGTAATGAGTTCACTCTAATCATGAGCGGATTTAAGATATGTAATAATCCTTGGTTCCATCTATACCTACTATTTGTATAAACCCATAGCCTGATATGAGCCAAAATGTGAGATTCTTTGCCTTTTAAATGCCCCCATTAACCCCAAAATCAAAACAAGAATCTTTAAATTTAGCAACAACCAATGCCATAATTTCAAGATTAGTGACAATAAGGCTTTCACATCATTAATATTTGAAAGAGTTTGTGAATTCCAAGGACGTTAACAAAAAGTGTAAAACTTAACCAACTCGTGCTGGCATGATGACCAAAAGTGTTTATTGTCTCAAATGTGATTTGAATTCAAATCGCAATCACGTTACTGTTAAGACTTTATCATCCCTTTATAATTCACTAAAAAAAAGAATAAGCAAAACTTAACGAACCAAAAGAATGATCATCAATAGTAACCAAACATTGAGTAAATAAAAGGGTCCATGAGCTTGATTGATTAATACTCGAATCTAGAAACAAAATAAAATGGAACACCACATTCAACACAATATGACTCTGTCTAAAATTTGCAGATATATTTGAGAAACATGTTGAGATAAAAAGGAAATAACCATGCTGTAGCTTGGTAGAGCACAAGTCTGAAGCAGATATCATCGTACGCATTCGGTGAAGTTAATTTTTCAGCTGTTTTGCTATCTTGAACCACTCAGTGTGGAAAGATCCCTCCATATAAACTCTTTCGTAAGTATGGGCACCGAAATAATCTCGTTGAGCTTGAGCCAAGTTTGCAGGTACCCTTTCCCTCCTGTAAGTGTCAAAATAAGCAAGACTAGAGGACATGCTGGGAGTGATAATACCGGAGTTGATGGTAAGACAAACAACTTTTCTCCATGCAGATTGCCTGTTGATGATTTCCTTTGCAAACTCGGGATCAATAAAAAGGTTTGCAAGGTCAGGGTTTCTGTCGTAAGCCTTCTTGATTCTGTCAAGGAAAATAGCTTTGATGATGTAGCCTCCCTTCCATATTCTAGCTAGTTCCCCAAACTTCAAGTCCTAACCCTTCTCGATGCTTTTTGCACAAATGAGATTCATGCCCTGTGCATAACTACAAATCTTGGATGCATAAAGAGCTTGCCTTACATCATCGATTAATTTTGCCTTGTCCACGGTTTGGCCGGTCTTGATTTGAAGACTTTAGCGCCTTCAACTCTTTCTTCCTTTAACCCACTAAGGAACCTTGAATCCAAAGATGCTGCAATTGTTGGAGCTGCAATGGACAAATCAACAGCTTAATGTACAGTCCATTTATTGGTACCCTTCATGCCAGTTTTGTCCAAAACTTTGTCAACTGAATAACCCTCTCCTTTATCATCCTTAATTCCGAATATATCTTCCAAATATTTCAGCAGTGATTTCAATCAAGAAGCTCAAAAGCTCCCCCCTGTTCCATTCCGAGAAAACACTCCGTAGTTCTTCATTCGATAATTTTCCAACAGATTTCAGAACATCATAAGCCTCTGCATATCACCATATTCAATTCCATTATGAACCATCTTGACAAAATTACCTGATTCACCTTTGCTAATGTAAGTCACACAGGGTCCACTATCAGAAACTTGAGCGACAACCTTAAGAAGAATGTCTTCAATGTATTTGTAAGCTTCAAAAGACCCTCCAGGCATCAAAGAGGGATTGTTCCGTGCACCTTCTTCACCACCTGAAACTCCCATCCCTAAGTATAACAAACCCAGTCTAGACATTTCTTTCTCCCGTCTCTCAGTGTTCTCGTACCACTCATTGCCACCATTAATGATACAATCACCTTTCTCCATGTATGCAGAGAGAGTTTTAATGGTCTGGTCAACCGGGGCCCCTGCCTTAACAAGCATGATTATCACTCGAGGTTTCTGGATCGACTGAACAAAAGATTCTGGATCATGGAAACCAAATACAGGAAGCTCCCCTTCCTGTTTAGCTCTTTCAACAGTCTCATCGACTTTGGAGGTAGTTCTGTTGTAAACAGAAATGGGGAAGCCTTTCTTGGCAATGTTAATCGCAAGATTTTGGCCCATGACAGCCAAACCGGCAAGCCCTATTCTTGTCGGTGGAGCCATAGTTCTTCCTGTTATATTTTCACATCATAATCGGTGAAAAGCCAAAAGAAAAAAAAATTGACAATAGAGACAGAAAACTACAAAATGAGAACTAACTTCTAATGGATTATACATACACATATACATATAGATGTATATATATAACACCGGTGATCATATAATGTCCTTGAAACTAAAAGCAATCATATTTGTGCAATTGATCAGCCATATATCATAGGTCACCCTCATACTCTCAGAAAACTTAAAAAAAAAAAAAAAAACCCTCTCTAATAGCAGATTTAACAAATGAATGAATTAAACTCTCCCTGGTTATAATCACTGGTAGACCTTGCATAATCCATAACTTCTATAAACTAAATTATTTGTTATTTTAGATTAAAAAATTAAAAATTAATAAAGAATCCATGTTTTACAAACTGATCAACTAACCTAGTAAAATAGATAATGAAAATAAACTGAAATTTCTTAGATCATACGTAACACTATTGTAAATCCACTACTAATAGTAACTGAAAAAATTTTGTATTCATTCAAATCCCAAACTAACAATGAAAAAAAGAAAACCAAAATCCAAATATCCACCAAACTCAGATAAGAATTCTCAAGTAAAAGCTAGAAAGACAATTGGTTTTGCTTAATTAACAACAAAAATCAAAACTTTGAAACTAAAAACATGCAGGGATCAGACAAACAGATAAAAATTCCAAACTTTATTGAAATTGAACATAAGAAAAAAGAACCCAAACCTCAAAAAGTCCTTTCCTCTGTTTTTTTTCTTCTTTATAGAAGGAAATCAAAGATGTGGGTTTTTGAGGAAAATAGACAAATGGGTACCTAGAATTTAAGCAAATATATAAGAAAAAAAAATAAGAGGAAAAAAAAATCCTAAAATGGTCAAATTTTGGCATCGTCGTTGATATTATGGTAGGTGGAAGGGCTCCCCACTGACCCACTTTGTGTCTAATTTCTAGTTTTCCAGTTAAAATAGATAATTAATTATCTGATTACCTTTTTTTTCCAATTGAAATTAGATTAAATAAAATTTTTACTTCGAATTTAAAAAAAAAAAATTACTGAAAATTTATGTGTAATTAATTATAATACAAAACTTGCTTAAAAAATGGTAGTTTTATCAGCAATACTCCAAAATGGACAAACTTTTTTAACCCAACTGATTGGTGAAGAAGGATACTTCATTTTGTTAGGTAGCCAACTACTCTTTCTCCACTTTTCCTTTATATTTTTGTAAAATCTTTTGAGAATATTCTTTTATTCTCTCTTTCTTTTTTAATTACTTTTCTTAATTTAGATTGTTTTATTATAAATAGTTAAGCAGTTAGATTTAAACAACAAATTTTCAATTTTGGAGATATCAATGATTAATGCAAGTCTTAAAATTCAACCAAACATAAAGAAACTCCCTCAGTTAATTTTACTAGGAATATAAAAAGAATTAAAAATTAAATGGAATGGAATGAAATAAAGTTGAAATAATAAATAGATTATCAGCTTGTATTTTAGGTTTAAAAAAATTATTTCAAATATTAAATAAATTTTTATTTTTAAATGGATAATCAAAGTTGTGCCACTAAATATAAACAATCTTTAATTTATAATTTGACCTTTAAAGTATATTTATTTTCTCACTTTGACATTTAAATTAATTTTTGTCTAAATTGATACCTGAAGTATATTTACTTCTTAATTTGGTACCTAAGTAATAATTTCTAAGTTTATTTTTTTAAAGACATTAAGAGAAAAGTTTATAACCAATTACAAAGCGACACGATCTTTATGTAAAAAACCAAACATTTATTTTATTTTTTGAAAATAACACCTGATTGGATTTTATTGCTAAAAGAAAAACCGTTTAAAAACAAACCATTAAGAGGGCTTAAGGCCCAGTCTGCAAAACAAACAGATAGCACAACAGAAACAGGCCAAAGAGACTTATGACCCATCAAAGAACAAAATGAAGAAACAAAACAAAACAAAAAATTGAAAAGCGTAAAACATATCCAGCCAAGAATAAGCTGGCCACCACTCCATTAGAAATAGGAATCTTAAAGGTGTTGTTGGTGCCAGTTTTGATAGGCAGCAGTTTCCAAAAAGAAAATTACTCCTCTACCTTGAATGCTTCCTCATTTCTCGATAGAAGGACAACTTCCTTCTTTCAATTGGATTCTCGTAAACTTCTTTCTATAGAACTCGTAGCGTCAGCCAGCATCTCTCTATTTATCAAGTATGATTCTCGGTCATTTCTCAAATACTCGCATGCTAGGTTGTGCACCTCTTCATTTGCAGATCTGGGTACATGAGTGAACTTTATGAACTGGAATCTTTGTTTTAGAACTTTTATGTTCTGAATAATGGCCTTGATGACCGATTTATCTCTAGATTTGGACTGACTTTTGTTTATTATTGTTTTGGCATCATCTTCAATGATGACGGAGGAACTCCCCAATTGTAAACCCATCTGTAAGGCTTGTAGGTACGCTAAGCCCTCTGCAACAAAGGAGGAGTCAACATGGTTATGCAAGTACTACCCTGTTGCCAATGTTTCACCTTTATGATTTCTAGCAATAACGCTAGAACTCGATCTCGCCCCCAACTGATGATACGCAATATCAAAATTAAGCTTAATGGTTTGATCCAGAGGGGGATTCCACTTTTGACTTACAGCCGTATTAGTAAGTTTTCCATTCTCTAAACCATCCACTTCTTTATGATATGCTCTAACCCAGTCTGTGATCTATTCACCTGATTTCTTGACGCCTACATGCAGGCATTTGTTTTTGTGTACCCAAATTCCTTAGATTCCGCAAATGAAGCTTTTATAATGCATTCACGAATAGCCCTCTACCACCTAGGTAAATCAATCATCATTTAACATTACTGTGTTTAATACTGTCCACTACATATTAAGATTCTGCCAGACCTTAGTAAAGATTTCACAATCTCTAAAAACACGTTGCAGGGTTTCTGGTGCACGACCACAACGGGGCCATGTCATATCACTTATGACTCTTTTGTGTTGGAGGTTGACAAACATGGGAAGAAAATTCAAAATGGTTCTCTACATGTGTAGTTTTAGCTTTGACGGAAGTTGTACTTGCCAGAGTTTCTTGTAGAATTTCGTAGGAAAATTTGTATAATTAGGTCTAAAATTACCCTCATGTAATAGTTTATAGGCGCTTTGTACGGATAAATTTCCTATTGGTTCTCCTCTCTAGACCAATATGTCCTACATCTATTCGCATGGCAATGAAACCCTCAAAATACGTAGTGCAATCTCCTCTAGGAAGGTTTCATGCACTAGATCCTCCTTCCATCACATACTTTTGGCATTAATAAAATCAGATACTCGATTTAAACCTCTCAAATTAACTTGGGCATTTAACTTGTAAGTTGTTGAACCGAGTAACCAAGTATCATTGGCCACTGAAACCTTTGATCCTAACCCAATCCTCCAATAAAGACCACTTTCCAACAATCCTCTAGCCGCCCATAAACTCTTCCAGGTATACGAAGATAGATTGCCCAAACTTGCACTTAAAAAATTAGAACTCGGGAAGTATTTTGCTTTTAATGCACGCGCTAACAAAGTTTCGAGATTATTAAAAATACGCCAACCTTGCTTTGCTAACAATGTGATATTAAATTTGGACAAACTATGAAAGCCTAAACCCCTTATCTCCTTAGGCTCACTTAGTTGATCCTATGTACACCAATGGATGCCTGTTTTCTCGAGGCTCTTTTGCCACAAAAAATTGGTCATAATCTCCTCTATATCGATACATAAAGACTTAAGTAATAAGAAACATATCATAGGATAAGTTGGAATTACTTGTAAGATTGATCGAATAAAAACTTCACTGCCCCCTTGCGATAAATAACAAACACTCCAACTATCTATACATTTTTGGAGCTTATCTTTTAAAATCTGGAAAGACATCTTCCTCCTTCTAGCCACCATATTAGGTAGCCCGAGGCATTTCTCAAGGTCATTTAAGCACCTAACACCTAAAAAACTGAAAATATTAGCTCGTACCTCGTTCGTTGTATTTGCGTTGAAAAAGATGGTGAATTTAGAGAAATTAATACACTACTTAGAACATTGTTCGTACTCCAAAAGAATTTTCCTTAACAAATCTGCCCCTTTAATTGTTACCTCACCAAACAAAATAGAGTCATCAACAAAAAAGAGGTGCGAAACCTGTGGTCCATATCTCCTAGCTTTTGTACCTTTTAGTAAACCATCCTAAATGGCCAAACACATTAAGGAGGATAAGCCCTCGCTATAGATTAAAAACAAAAAAGGGCTTACTAGGTCACCCTATCACAAACCCCAACTAAGCCTAAATATTTCGCCAGTTTACCATTTACAGCCACCGAGAAAGAGATTGTTGAAACACACTTCATAATGGTCTCTACCCATTGATGATCAAAACCCATACGAATCATCATATTATGGAGACAACCTCACTCTACTCTATCATAGGTTTTACTCATGCCTAGTTTTAGAGCCATAAAACTCTTTTTCCTAGTACGTTTCTGACGATAGGTATGCAAAAGTTCATATGCTAACAATACATTATCAGAGATCAAACGACCAAGAACAAACGCACTCTGTGCTTTGTCAATGCAAATATCAATTACCCCTTTCATACTATTCACTATCACTTATGCAACCAATTTGTTGATGGCATTACAAAGACTGATTGGTCTAAATTTCATCAAATTCATGAGGTGAGGGATTTTTGGAAGAAGCACTATATTAGTAATTGTCGAAATGTTTTTTTTTTTTAAAAAGTCTCAACTTTTATTTTAAAATAAAAAATGGAGTCGCCACCAATCATTTTTAAATAAGTGCGATTTGATCACCTTGAAATATATTTAAAATTATTAAAATAATATTTTGGTCATCGAAATCAAAAGAAAATGAGTTCGAGAGTCGATTACGCACGAGGAAGGATTAGCACCTTCATACGCTCAAAATTGGTACCTAGTCGGTTATTTAATGTCTTAGTGTTGAAAATCGAGAACTCAAAGAAAATTTAAAATACGATCCTTAAATGAATGACATGTTTCGACATTATTTTTTTTAAAAAGTCAAATTTTACAAAGAAACGCTCTTTTATTTTCGAATCAATTGAGAGAGAAATCATGTTCAGAACATTAGGACACAATATTTCTATTCTTCAAAAACAAAGGACATTCATTGATTTTAAATAAGATGTTCAATTACTTAGGTTCAAAGAAAAACCCATACCCAGTACGTTAGGACACAATTTTTTAAGTCCCCTAAAATAAAAGAACATTGAACATTCATCTATTTTAAATAGGATCTTTGATTACTTAGGTTCGAAGAAAAACTATACCCAGCACATTAGGGCATAATTTCTCGAGTTCCCTAAAATAAAAGAATATTGCTTTGATTTTTTAAGATAATTTATATTAAAAAAACAACATATAATTCATTTCATTAAAATGTTTTTTTACAATGGATAGATGAATAACAAATAAATAAAATAACACAAAAATGCTACATGCAAATTAAATACCAAGGTTAAATAAATAATATGAATAATTAAATGGGTTACATAATTAAATAGAATAAAAGGATTAAAAAATTTTAAAAGAAAAATAAAAGGATTTAAATAAATATAAAAAAAAACAGAATAAAGCGGCCAAAATTAAAAACGAATTACATTCAAATTAGAATCAAATTCAGAGCAAAAAACATAAAGGGAAAATTCAAGGGTTAAATCCAGGTAATTGGAAAAAGCAATGACTAAGTGGGAAATTACCCTAAGCCCTATCACATGTCATGCCCCAAATAGGTCAATGGTCAGAGGACTAAGTTCGAAAAAATTCAAAATTAAAGTGCTAAATTAAAAGGAACACTAGGGGCTAGATTAGGACTAATTTGGATCACGACCTAGAGTGGAAGGGCTAGGAAATAAATTTACCCCTTTCCTTAAATACTTAAAATGTCGTCGTTTTAAGGCCATTGGGAGCAAGCCTAAAATGGTGCCGTATCTAGTCTAATTGAGTGAGAAGGACTAAACTGAAAACCCTTGAAATATGGAAGGACTACGAAGATAAATGGGCCATTTTATAAAAACATGTGGATCCTCTTTGTGGAGGGGTCGGGTTAGCACCAAAGTGGTGCCGTTTTGAGGCCACTGATACAAGCCCTAAATGGCATCGTTTAGAGGGTATTATATAAGTAAAAAAAAATTAAAAAAATAATTTTTACACTCTCTAAAAAAACTCCAAACCTTTCTTTTTTCTCTCAACTAACAACTAGGGTTGACATTAGGGATCTACCATGGCCGTCGATAGCCGTCGATCATCGGCATCGACAACCACCGTTTACGACAGTCAGATTTCCTAAAAGAGGCCTTTGGGCTCCTTTTTTCATCCCTATGTTAAATCCATGACTAAATCTTCCAAAGAGACGAGCAAAACCCTAAAAAGATTCGAAAGCATTCAATTTTCCTAGGATTTTGGAGTGCTTTTTAGGCTTTTTTATACTTTTCTTCTTTTGAAAATCCCTCTGAAATCTCTGATTTTATTGCTTGTTCGTGTTTTTGTTACAAAGGATCAATGGGGTTTTTATAACCCCATAGAAATACATATTTTATTTCTTTTGCTTCTGCTCTGCTTCTGTTTCTTTTGCAGGTCATCATTAGAATGGAAAAGCTTGGGGTCAACATCGGTCATAAGAGCTGTGCCTTTGCCATTTCGATGAAAAGGGAAGAGGAAAAGTCAAAAGAGTCTCATGGCTGATGTGGCATTCGATATTGAAAATGGGGGGCAGCGACATCGAGGGTGGTTTGGCAAATTAGGGTTTGTTGAAAAGTTTAGGTTTAGTGGGCTTAGGGTAGTGTTTGGGCTTGTAGTGGGTAATTGGGTTTTAATATGGGTATTTTGGGTATGTAATTGGGCTTGTAGTGTTACAGCTCCATCTTGCCCCATTGCAACTTCAAGGAAATAAGATTCGTTATTGTAGACCATTGAAACTTCAAAGGGATTGTTGTTTTATCCATTTCACTGCAACTTCAGTAAAATAAAATTCAATGTTGTAGCTTTAATCCTCTCCTCTGTAACTTTATGAGTATAGGATTTGCTTCTGTGGCTTCAATCTGCCCCTCTTAATTTAAGGGCAAAAGATTGGATGGTAGCTTCAATTTGCCCCTCTTGACTTAAGGGTAAAAGATTGGATGGTGGCTTCAATCTGCCCTTCTTGATTTACGGGTAAAAGATTGGATAGTGGCTTCAATCTACCCTCTGGTTAGGGTAAAAGATTGGATGGTGGCTTCAATCTGCCCCTCTTGATTTAAGGGTAAAAGATTTGATAGTGGCTTCAATTTGCCCCTCTTAATTTAAGGGTAAAAGATTGGATGGTGGCTTCAATCCGCCCCTCTAGACTTAGGGGTAAAAGATTAGATGACTTCAATCTACCCTTCTTAATTTAGGGGTAAAAGAATGGATGTGGTGATGTAGCTTCACTCCATTCCACTGCAACTTCAAGGAGATTAAGATATGCTCCTGTAGTTTTAATTCGCTTCATTGCAACTTCAGGAAGATAGGATTTGGTGTGGTAACTTCGCTCTGTTCCACTACAACTTTAGGGAGATTGAGGTCCGTTACTTGTTTTACTTCGCCCTTCTACAATTTTAAGGGTATACGAGTTGGTTTTGTAGCTTCGTCTTGCTCTACTATAACTTTAGAGATATAAAAACTTGCTACTGTAGCTTTAATCTGATCCACTGTAATTTTAAGGATATAGGATTTGTTGTTTCGTTAATCCATCATGCCTTTTTTTAGGGAATGAAACCTGTAGAATATGCTTCTTTGGCATTTTGCCATTCACTTAGGATGTTATGATCGAAATGAATCAAATGCTCCTAACTAAGTGGGTATGAATGACATTAGCATGAATGCAAGATGTTTTCTTAGAACGATTTTAGTTTTTAACTCCATAGGTTGACACTATCCATCGTTCATCTAAATTCTGCTCTCTTTTCAGTCTTGATATGAAAACCGAAGACGTAGTCTGTCTGAGCCATTTGCTTCAAGTTTGGATTTTTCCAACTAGTAGTCCTGTTTCAAGTTCTTGTACCATTTAGGAATCTCCCAAAGTGATATGCAATTGTCCTTTTATGTTTTATCACATTAATCCATTATCTGTTATTTTAATGCAACAACACTTGAACAAAGTCATAAGATGGATAAAGTTAAATTTTATTGGAGACAAAGCTTGGATGAAATAAATATTGAAAGTGGCAAACATTGTTAAAAATTGTCAAACACAAAGTGAGCAAAAAATGAAAACAGATGCCCCAGATATCAACGTATGAGCTTCTCCGAGCGAACTTGATGAGGACTATTTTGAGCCTAATATGTGTTCAAGGAGCCTAGAGTGCTTTGTCGATGCCCTAAGATGTAAAGTTCCTCCACCTTGTTATTTTTTAGGGAAACAATCATCATAGGTCTATTCTCTGCTCCAAATTTGAGTCGCCCTTTTCGAGTTTTCAACTCAAAACTCCTTTGGTTTCAAGACGCCCTTTACTGGTTTTCATCTTAACCTCTCTTATTTTTTTCTTTTTCTTTCTTTTCTTTTCTTTTCTCCCTCTCTCTCTCTTTTAGGTGAAATACTTCATCACCGAGTCTGAATTTACGGGATTGTGCAAATCTTTCCCATCCATTTCGGTCAGAAAGAGAGCTCCTCCAAAGAAAACTTTCTTCACTACTTAAGGCCCTTCGCAATTGGGCATCCATTTTCTTCGAAAGTCCTTTTGTATGGGAAGTATCTGTTTTAGAAACTGATCTCCCTTGTGGACTTCTCTAGGACAAACCTTTTTATCGTAAGCTTATATCATTCGCTTCTGGTACATCTGATCATGTCGAATAGCTCTTAATCTCTTTTTCTTCGACCAAGTTCAATTGATCATATCTAACTTGGATCCATTCTACTTCATTTAATTTTGATTCTGACAAAACTCAGAGAAAAGGAACCTCAACCTCAATAGGTAAAACTGCATCTATTTCATACATCAATGAGAACAGTGTAGCTCCAGTGAAGTTTTGACCGAGGTTCTATAAGCACAAAGTGCAAGTGGTAACTTCTCGTGCTAATTTTTCCAACGATCTTAATGTTTTTCTTAACTGCCTCCACTATCCCATTCGTTTTGGGCGATGTGGTGTCAAATTTTGATGTTTGATCTTGAACTAACTGCAAACCTCTAATATCGTGTCGTTATTTAAATTCAATGGTTGTCAGATATGATATTTTCTAGCATTCCATATTGACATAAAATCTCTTTAAGAATTTGCTTGACTACCGATTGGCATAAAAAACAATTTCTACCCATTTGGTGAAGTAATGAATCAATGCCAATTGGAAACTTCTGGTGAAATTGACTCGATGACATACATGCCCCACATAGAAAAAGACCATGATGTGAAGAGGTGAAGGAGATACATAGATTTTCAAGATGCCCTTTGCAAGTTTCCATCTTGACTTTTTTTCTTCTTTTCTTTCTTTGTGTTTCAAGATGCCCTTGCGGGTTTTTATCTCGACCCTTTTTTTACCTCTTTTTTAATGGCACGTCAAGCCTCATTCTTCTAAGTTTCTGTTGAACTGAATTGCATTATTCCTTTATGAGGAGCCTGTATGTTACGACATTAATACTTAAACTCAATATGCCTTGTTTGGACCATGCGAAGGTATCTTTGAATTTTCAAAGCAGTTCCATGGGATCTCGCCTTATTTCTGTGGGGATGCTTGTTCCAATTTTTTACCTGTTTTTTTCTTCGTTTCCCAAGCTCACAATTTCCACAGACTCCTTATGAGGCAGATTTTGTTTCTCACCTTGTTCATTCTCAACAAATCAGGAGTGAATTTACAATCTTGGTCTTCTTCAAAGTCTTGAAATTCCTCTGAACACATATCTTACTCAAAAAGAAGCTTTGAGGTAACAGTAGTATCACTCATATCGTTGATATCAAAGGACCTGTTAGAGGGACAAAAGGAGATCCAAAGAAAAAAATGAATTTAAGAATGATTGTATGGTATGAGTATGAATGAATAAAACGTTTTGTCAATTTGGACAAGAATAAAAATATTTGTCAATTTGAGCAAGAACAAATGAATTTAAGAATGGTTAATTGTATGGTGTGAATAAAAATGTTTGTTAAAATGAATTTAAAATATTTGCCAAATGAGACAGAAAATGCATTGTTTTCATTAAAATAAAAGATAATGGTTACATGCCCTTTACAAAGGATCCTTATTGCTCTCGGGCTTAGAGCAATAAGTATGTTTTGAGTATTATTCTGAAGAGGTCCTAAAAGCTACGAGGAGTTCCTCTACAGTCCAATTACTTAGAATGATTCCAGGAACATAAGGACGAATTCTTGATAAATTTCCATTTCCACTCCTTTCTTCGGATATAGCATTAACGCTCCCATCTTTGACCACCACATTTACCCCTTGATCCGGTTGATTAGGTAATGGATTCCCCTCTGTGTTAAACCTTGCAGGGTCATTGAACCTCACGATTCCCCTTTTGATGAGCCTTTCGATCAACATCTTAAAAGTAAGACAATTTTCGATCAAATGCCCTATTATTCCCGCATGATACTCACATTGGGAATTCGCTTCATACCACTCTGGGAATGGGGTTTGCATTGGTTCTAAATAGAACGGTGACACAATATGGGTGTCAAATAGGTTCTGGTACAACTCTTTATATGTGGTGGGGATAGGGGTAAATTGAATTCTTTCATTATTTGACCTAGGCTCCTGTCTCGGGGCACCTTTGTTGTTAGTTGTTATGGCCCTAGGTTGTGCCATTACTACCAACTTTGAGTAGCTTGTCCTAGTGTACAGACCTGTGTTGTTTATCTCATTTTCTTTGTTCTTAGGGCCACTCTCTTAGCACCTTCCCCTGCATCGATCTTCTCGCTCCTAATCGCGTTTTTGATCATCTCTTCGGACACAACCATGTCAGAGAAACTCTTAGTAGCACTCCTCAGCATGTGTTTAATGAACGAAGCCTTCAGGGTATTGACAAACAACATAATCGTTTCTTTTTCCAACAAAGGTGGTTGTATTTGTGTCGCTATGTCCCTCCTCCTCTGGGCATACTATCGAAAGCTTTCATTTGGCTTCTTCTTCATGCTCTGTAGAGTCAATCTATCAGGTGTCATATCAGTTACATGACTGTACTGCTTCATAATTGCTTGTGTCAAATCCTTCCACGAGCTGATCCTGGCATGACTTAATAACTAGTCATTTTTGACATGCCCAGTCATTTTTCTGCAAAACATGGTGATATGCACCTCTGGTCAGCTCGTCCCGTTGTACTTTTCAAATTCTAGAGCTTTGAATTTAGGAGGAAGGACCAAGTCTAGAACCAAGCTTAATTCCTTAGCGTCCATCTCATAGAAGACTTCGGTTCCTTCCATCACTTTGACTTTTTCTTCTAACCATTGTATAGCTCCTCCAACTATTTGGGGAGTTCCATTCTTGCTCTTTTCTCTCTTTCCGTCTCCATCATTTCATCAAAGTCGAGGACGATGAAATTTTGCGATATTATCTCTTGAGTTGAATCCTGATCCTGTTGGATAATTGGTTGGCCCTGAAATGCCAGTAGGGTGTTGTTGTGTTCTTATCGTAACAAGAGCCCCTCGAGAGTAAGTTTCTGGTGGAACTTGGTTGTGTGGAGGTGTATAGCTTGGGGGTACTTGGGATCCTCAGTTTCTTCCACAGGATTTATTATGGGACCCTTTCCTTTATCAGCCTCGTCTTTCAACAATTGGGTTAAATGGTTTATTATGTCCCTTTGTGAGTTGATAATTTGATCTTTCATATCCTGTTGCACTTTTTTCAGTTGGTCTTTCAACTGCGCCTGTATTTGTTCTTGCATGTCCCTTTGACTCTGTTCTAACCTTTCAATTCTTGAGTTCATAGCTTTGCGAGTATCGTAACGATGTGAGTCCTCAATGATTTCTGATGTCACTGTTAAAATTTTAACTAATTTAGGGATATTTTCTTAAAATTGAATGCATGTAAAAATGCAATGCTAGTGAATGCATGTATGCATATGTAAGAAAGATGTTAATTCTTAATTCAATTCCACTAGAACAACTTTATTTGACAACAAGTTTCTTTACATAAGGTAGATACATATATTGTCGTGCCTTAATGCTTAAAGCCTTAATCTTTCAAGCTAATTTTTGCTCTGGTTTGACTTTGATTTCAGGCTCAAGATGTCGATCTTGAATGGATGAGGCCTTCAAGTGGTTAGCCACTTCTCGTACTTGGGTCAAAGCTTTGCCTGCCACATAGTTTTCATCTCTAACCTACCCCTCTGACAGGTTGTTAACCTTTTCCTCATCGCCTTTTCCTTGACTACATATGCACAACGATATTGTCCTCCACTTTATCAAGAAACTCATTTTCTTATGACCAGTTCTCTATGTGGTAATTGAGTATAAACCAACACCTTTCCTTAGATGAAAATGCAATGCAAGAAGAAAAATAAAGATAAAATAAAGTAAGGTAGTATAATCAACACAAAAATAAAATCTAACAATAAAAACTGCAATTAAAAGCAAAAATCAATGCATAAAAACGACTCTCTCTCCTACATTTATTTGGTGACTACTAAAGGTTTGGCGTGGTCCTTCTTAGGGTAGGCTCCTAAGGTCGACTACATGCGGTTTAAGTTCTAAAGTAAGGGTATCTAAACCGGCAGATTCCTCGATCCTCACCCATTATAGGCTTACATGGATCGAGTTCAGTTCAGGGGGATACATTTCCCGTATGTTTGCACGGAAGTGAAGACTTCACGAAAACATAGGTACGAATGTATTCCCGAAAGTGATCTACTATCTTGCACGGAGGTGAATATCTCACAAAGGAGTAGTTTTTCACTTTCACTTAAAAGGGTAAAGTAACCTACCACGCAATGTGTGAAAAACCCTCACCTTCGACTCAAAATAAATTAATAAACAAATTAATTTAAACTAAACAAGAATAAAAAAATGCAAGAACTGATCGCAAATTAAATTTAAACCAAGTTCTCAATGTTCAACAAAAATACCAAAAAAATAACCGACTCGCAGCTTGACTCTCTTATTGGTCCTTAATGTAGTCGTTAAGCTGTTAAAACCTTTTTTTTTTGAAAAAGTCCCGACTTTTATTTTAAAACTGAAAATAGAGTCGCCACTAATCATTTTTAAATAGGTGCAATTGGATCACCTTGAAATATATTTAAAATTATTAAAATAACATTTTGGTCTCCGAAATCAAAAGAAAATGGGTTCGAGAGTCGATTACGCACGAGAAAGGATTATCACCTTTAAACGCCCAAAATTGGTACCTACTTGGTTATTTAATGTCTTAGTGATGAAAATCGAGAACTAGAAGAAAATTTAAATTACGATCCTTAAATGAATGACATGTTTCGACTTTTTTTAAAAAAAATCAAATTTTACAAAGAAACGAACTTTTATTTTCGAATCAATCGAGAGAGAAATTATGTCCAGAACGTTAGGGCACAATATTTCGATTCTTCGAAAACAAAGGACATTCGTTGATTTTAAATAGGATGTTCGATTACTTTGGTTCAAGGAAAAAGTCATACCTAGCACATTAGGGCACAATTTTTCAAGTCCCCTAAAGTAAAAGAACATTGAACATTTATTGATTTTAAATAGGATATTCAATTACTTAGGTTCGAAGAATAACTATACCCAGCACGTTTGGGCACAATTTCTCGAGTTCCCTAAAATACAAGAACATTGCCTTGATTTTCTAAGATAATTTATATTTTAAAAAAACATCATATAATTCACTTTATTAAGATGTTTTTTTACAATGGATAGATGAATAACAACTAAATAAAATAACAGAAAAATGCTACATGCAAATTAAATACCAAGGTTAAATAAATAATATGGATAATTAAAAGGGTTAAATAATAAAATAGAATAAAAGGATTAAGAATTTTTAAAAGAAAAATAAAAGGATTTAAATAAATATTAAAAAAAATAAAGGGGCCAAAATTAAAAAAAGGAATAAATTCAAATTAGAATCAAATTCAAAGCAAATAAACATAAAGGGAAAATTTAGGGGTTAAATCCAAGTACGTAGAAAGAGCAAGGACTAAGTGGGAAATTACCGCAAGCCCTGACACAGTCATGCCCCAAACAGGTCAATGGTTAGAGGACTAAGTTAGAAAAATATTCAAAATTAAGGTGCCAAATTAAAAGGAACACTAGAGGCTGGATTAGGACTAATTTAGATCATGACCTAAAGTGGTAGGGCCAGGGAATAAATTTACCCCTTTCCCTAAATATTTAAAATGTCATCGTTTTAAGACCATTGGGAACAGACCTAAAACAATGTCGTATGGAGTCTAATTGAGTTGGAAGGACTAAATTGAAAACCCTTGAAATATGGAAGGACTGCAGAGGCAAATGGGCCATTTTATAAAAACATGCTGATACTCTTTATGGAGGGGTCGAGTCGGTTCGAGTTAGCACTGAAACGGTGTCATTTTGAGGGCATTGATACAGGCCCTAAATACCACCGTTTAGAGGGTATTATATAAGTAAAAAAAATTAAAAAAACATTTTTACGCTCTCTAAAAAAATTCCAAACCCTCTCTTTTTTCTTTAAACTAACCATAAGGGCCAGCGTTAGGGATCTGCCATGGCCACCAATCATCGAGTTGGCAATCGTCGCCTACAACGGTTAGATTTCCTGGGCTCCGTTTTTCATCCCCATGTTAGATTCGTGGCTAGATCTACCAAAGAGACGAGCAAAAACCCTAAAAAAGATCCAAAAGCATTCGATTTTCCTATGACTTTTAGAGTTTTTTTTGTTTTTTTTTATATTTTTCTTTTTTTGAAAATCTATCGTGAACATGGGGACGTTCGGGGGCTCTTGACTTAAGTGTGTTTCCCTTTATCAGGGACAGCGACCTCAATCATGCACGGTGGCGATGATGGTGGCCAAGTAAAGCCTTAGACTTTTCTCTTTTTCTTTTTTTTTTATTTCTTCTATTTTCGAACTAAACAAAAAAAAATAAAAGAATATATGAATATGTATGTATATTCGAACTCGAAAACACAAAATCGTAGGCTAGCTTGAAATCTCTCTAATTTTATTGCTTCTTTGTGTTTTTGTTACAAAGGATCGATTGGGTTTTTATAACCCTATAAAAATACATATTTTATTTCTTTTGCTTCTAAATTGCTTCTGTTTCTTTTGCAGGTTATCATCGGAATGACAAAGCTCGGGGTCAATGTTGGTCATAGGAGGTGTGCCCTTGCCATTTCGGTGAAAAGGGAAGAGGAAAAGTCGGAGGAGCCTCGTGGTTGACGTGGCATCCGACGTGCCAAAAGGGGTCAACGACATCGATAGTGGTTAGGCAAATTAGGGTTTCTTGAAAAGTTTAGGTTTAATGGGCTTTAGGTAGTGTTTGGGCTTGTAGTGGGTAATTGGGTTTTAATTTGGGTATTTTGGGCATGTAATTTGGACATTGGATTTAATTTAATGGGCCTTTCTTTTTCTTTTTCTTTTTTTGTTTAATTTGTTTTGTTTTATTTTGGTTTGGTTTGTTTCATTCTTGGGCCGGTCAAAATTTGTCCTTCACAGTAACATTAACGATATCAAAATCCATACCTTTATTAAGGACATGTAAGCAAAAATCAGATACGTCACGCCCAATGATGTGCCAAAATTTCTAATAGAAGAGTGTAAGGAAACCTTCATTTCTGGAAGGCTTAGGTGGCCCCATATCTTTCAACGCCTCACAAACTTCCTCTTCAACATATGGTTCTATCAACGTGGAATTCATGTCATGAGTAATCACCCTCTTGACCCTCGAAAGTATATGAGATGCATCACCAACACCCCTCAAGGTGAATAGGTCTTGGAAATAACTGTTGGAAATAGCTCACATTTCCTCCTCATCAGATGTTTCTCCACCATCAACTTGTTGGAGAGACTTTATTCGATTCCCATACTTGTGTTAAGATGCATGCTTATGAAAGAAAGCAGTATTTTTATCTCCCACCTTCAGCCAATTCGCACGGGCCTGTTGCTCCCAAAACCGCTCATCTTTATCAATTTCGAGGTTTAAGTGGACCTTAGTATCAATAATTTTTGCAAGATTATCATTAGTAACTTGTTCTGCCAATAGTTCTTCAAGCTCCTTATCAATCTCGCTTTAAGACCCTTCTTTTGATTTGCCAACAATTTTTCCCATCGTATAAGCCCCTATCTTAAGACTTCCAATATTTTAACCAAATGCTCACCTCACTCCAACCAGTTTTTTTACTATCTCCTCAAAAGATTCTTCCAAGAGCCATCAAGCTTCAAACCGAAAAGTTTTAACATTATAAGAAGAGTTTTCTTGTTCAATATTAATAAGTAAGGGGCAATGACCAAAAGACGAGTAAGGAAAATGTTTAACTGATGCTGTAAGAAAAAGACTCAGCCACTCAACACATGCCACTCCTCTGTCTAATCTTTCACTCACATTAGTTTCTGGTAAATTCCCTCTCTCCCATTTGAACTATAATCCCAAGTAGACCATATCTATCAATTAACATTCCCCCAACACATCTCTGAAAGTTTCCATTCTCTTTTCATCCCTTGAAAGGCCCTCCATTTTCTTACAAGCGTACATTATTTCATTGAAATCACCAGCCACCAACCATGGGAGATATCGATTTTGACCTAATTGGTGTAAGAGATTCTATGACTCTCCTCTATCACGGGCATAAGGAGAACCATAGAACCTAGTGAACCACCATTTCCTTTCCGCATCTAGCTCCTCTACCTTAACATCCACATGTCAAACTAAAAAACTCTTTAGGGCGATAGAAACATAGCCCCTCCATGCCAAACAAAGTCCTCCACGAGACTTCTCAGCACCTATGTTAATGCCATTCAAAAAACCACTGTTGGAGCCCAATTTTGACCAGACCCCTTTTTAATTTATTTTAAATTTAGATTTATTTTAAATTTAAATTAATCTTAAAATTAAATTTAATTTAAATTTAAATTTGATTTTAAAATTAAAAAGTCCATTAAAAATGTCCAAATTACAAAGAGTCCAAAGACTAGCCCAATGACCCAATTACACCCAATAACAGACCCAAACTTAAACCCAAATTACATCACTAAGTCAAAGCATGTCAGCAAGTTACTACCAACCACCTTCCATCCTAGCCAACCAGGGCTTGCCACGTTAGCACTAACAGTGCCACCAGCTGCTTCAACCGCCATTGCCATCGCCGAACCTGCAAAAGAGAAGAACAAGACAAGCATTTAATTGCAAAGAACAAATTAGGATGATTGTAAAAAATGGCTATAACGCCAAAATGAAAGCTTTGTAACAGGGGTCTTTTTCTTTTTTTGGAAAAACATTCGAAAGAAATCAATATACGAACTTGGTTTTTAAACTTCAAAAGATCAACACAAACAAACAGGAATTCACAGCAATCCACAGTCAGTATTTTGGATTCCAAACAGAGAGGCAAACAATCATTATCAACAATCAAAAGACAAAGTATTATCATCTAAGAGGTACCAATAAATACATTTATTGTATATTTATTGTTCTGAGGTATTATGTTTCTAATATATGCATGTATGTATATTTATTATCTAACACCTATATTAATCACTCATTTAAAAGGGTTTTTGAAACTGTAAATACGTTTCATGCATGGCATTAATGATCAGTAATAATTTGTTTCTAAAATATTAATAACTATTTAATATGATAATAATAATAACAGGTAACTTTAATGCTATTAATAAATAATAATAATAATTAATAATTAATAATAACGTTTTAAAAAAATAAAGAGAGTCGAAAAGGCAGAAGTCACTCCCCTGGTTGCACCATCGTCGGAGCCGGAACGGAGCCCTCCGAGTTGCCGTCGCCATCGTAGTCCCAATTGTCGCCACCGTCGTGATTTCAAACACAATAGATCAAGAAGTTAACAATAAATAAAATACAACAGACTTTAAAAGAAAAATCTTAAAGAACGGATTTGAAAAGGTAACAAAGAACCGAAACGATCGGGAATAAAAAAAGAAATAGTTTTAAAAAAAGGGAGTTTTTAAGAATGATTTTTTAAAAAAACTAAAAGAAAAATGAATTTTAGATAACGGAAATTGAAAACCTTACCTGAAAGAGGCCGTGGATGACGGTGCGTGGACGGAGACATGGTCGGACCGGCGTGCGTGACTAGGCGCGACGACGATGCGCGACCGCGGACGATGGCGCGTGGCGGCTACGCGCGACGAATGGCGACCAAACCGATTGGCCGGAGATTGGCTGGCCATGGGAAGGGAGAGAGCTTTCTAAAGAGGATTTTGGTTTTTTTTTTTGAAAAGGGGTAAAAAATGATTTTTTTTCTAAAAAATCCCATTTTTACCCTCGAACCTCCAAAATTCTGTTTTTGCCCTCGGATATCCAAAACTCCATTTTTGACCTTGAAACTCTCAAAATTACTCTTTTAACCCCGAATTTTCACAAAATTACCATTTTGTCCCGAGAATCCAAAATTACCATTTTGCCCCCGAGCATCCGAAAAGTCTCATTTTTGAACTCCGATTGCATCATTCCTCTCTCTCATCAATATTTGCATTTAATTTTAAATTATTATGCACTTGTATTTTGCATTTTTGATTTTTTGCAAATAATTTATCTTCTTATTTATCTTACTTCGCGTTATTTAATATCCGTTATTAGCTGTATATTCATATTAAACTCGCATGCTTATCTTCAAAATTGTTTTTCATAAAACCTTTAAAAATCAAGGCAATATTCTTTTATTTTGAGTTTCGAAAATTTGTGCCTTAACTCACTAGGTGCAATTTTCTTCAAATCGAAATAGTCGAATACCCTTAATCGAAATTTGTTTCCTTATCTTCGATTCTGAAATATTGCGCCTTAACTTACTAGGTGCAACCTTTCTTCAAATTGAGATAATCGAATATCCTTTTGCAAAAATTAAAAAAAAAAGGTTTTACAAAGGAAAGCTCGTTATTTCTGGATCTTGAAATTTCGTGTCCTAACTCACTGGATGTAACTTTCTTCCTCGATCACTTTGAAATAGTGGGACTTGATTTCTTTTAAACTTAACTCATGCATTCAAGGATCGTATTTTAAATTTTATTCGAGCTTTTTTAAATGTTACAAATTAAGACCCGAAAATAATCGATACATACCAATTTTGGGCGTATGAGGGTACTAATCCTTCCTCATGCATAACCGACTCCCGAACCTGGTTTTTCTGGATTTCGAAGACCTACATGTTTTCAAAATGGTTTTTAAAACGTTTTGTAGTGATCCAATCACACAGAATAAAGGATTGGTGGCGACTTCCATTATTTTTCGATTTCAAAATAAATTTTGAAACACGTCGTTTTTCAATAAAAGGGATGGTTTCGACAGCTGGCGACTCCACTGAAGACTTTTAAAATAAACGAGAGTCAAGCCAAAATCGATTATTTTCGGGTCTTCTTTGGAAACTTTTAAGCTTCAGTTTTGTTTAATATGCGATCCTTGACATCTTTTGTGACATTATATCATGTGATATTGCTAGTGTAAATTTGCATACATTTGCATTTGATATTACCTTTTAAGTGAAAGCTTGAAACTACTCCTTCCTGAGATCTTCACCTCCGTGAAAGATACTGGATCGCTTTCGGGATTACAAAGTACCCTTGTTTTCGTCAAGTTTTCACTCCGTTCAAACATATGGGAAATGCATCTCCCCAAACCAAACTCGTCCGTGTAAGCATGTAATGGGTGAGGATCGAGGAATCTGCTGGTTTGGGTACCCTACTCTAGAACCCAAAACCACATATAGTAAACCATAGGAACTTGCTTAGAAAGGAGTTATACTAAACCATATAGCAACCTTCCAAAACAAGCTCTTAGGTTTTATGCTATACTTGATAATTGATATTGTTGTGTTTCGCTAACTTGTTTCTTTTGTCTCTTTTTGCATAGCATTTCATCATCATATTCAGAGAAGGTATAGACTCAAAAGTTCAGTTATCTATAAGAGAATTAATCATGGAAAACAAGTACTTTGATAAAGTGGAGGACAATATGGTCGTGCGCGTGTGGTCGGAGGAGACTCAACGCCAAAAGGGGGACAGCTTAGTGGAAGGATATGAGTCCGAGCTTTGGGATTACACCAAGATCAGCACGGCTCAAAATAATGTGCTAGAATTGAAAGAGATCTAGGACAGTTGGGACAACAACATGAAACAGACCTTTTACCAAGAATATGGAGATTTGTCATACTTGTGCGAAGTTAAAGTGAACAAATCCCTCTTTAGAGCCTTAACACAATATTGGAATTCGGCCTACAACTGCTTCACCTTCGGGAATATAGACATGACACCGACGATAGAAGAATACACCACTCTGCTCCGTTATTCGAAGATGTCAATAGATAAGGCCTACTCTAGAGCTCCAAATCTCTCAACCATGGTTAAATTATTAATAAACATCACGGGCATGAGCGAATAGTGGGTTGCAACTCGAGTTAAGGTCAAAGGCGATAACAAGTGCATCACGTGGAAAAGCCTGCAAGATTTGACATTGGCTCATCCAGATGCAAAGAAGAAGATCGACATTTTAGCCCTAAGTATCTACGAGTTGGTCGTTTTTCCAAAGGCTTTGGGGCATATAGAAGATGCGGGGATAGATTTGTTTGATAGGTTAAGTAAAAGAGTGACACCTGTCCCAGCTATACTAGCTGAAACTTTCAGATCCTTAAACGCATGCAGAAAGGAGGGAGTCAATTTATTGCTTGCGCACCACTATTGATGGTACGGTTTCATAGTCACTTCTGGAAAACAAAAAAAGTCTCCTATTAGTACTTATCTAAAGATTACTCCCCTTTGAAAGAGTTTGTGGCAACGCAAAGACAAGAAAACTTCTCAGAAGAAAAGTGGATGGCCATACTCCAAAGCCTCAAAGACGAAGATATAGAGTGGCGAGCACCATGGTTTATTCCTGATGAAATATTGTATCGGTGCGAAGATCTTGACTGGGTCCCATTGGCAGGAATATGAGAAGCGACCGGGTATGCAGCTTTGCTAGTTTCAAGACAATACAGATCAAAACAGTTCATACCAGCGACTCAGGGGATAACTCAGTGTGAATTCGTGTACCAGGGAAAAAACAATAAGAAAAGGATTCGAAAAATCTCAAATGCATGGAACCAGGATCGAAAAATGAAAGCATTCGGCGTCAATCCCATGATAACTGCAGAATATGATTGGTGGAGAAACAGAAGGATCAACGATAATATTCCTGTGCCAAACCCAGAGATTGTCCGCCGGATTTCGAAAAGAAAAATGCTGAGATGGGGAAAGTGATAGAAAAACTGGAGGAAGAGAAGGTGCTTTTAGGATTGGACGTTATGTTCAGAAGCTAGAGGCGGAGAAATTAAGAAAAGGGAAGAATAAGGCTGAAGAAGATCTTAGCAGCCTAAAGAAGGACTATAAAAAGCTTCGATTGTCAATGAGAACCGTCGGTTTAGGAAAGACATCAGAGTATGGCAGTAGGAAATCCGCGAAGAGAAAAATAAAACAAGTCACTGGAAAAACAAATTTCAAGACGCCCAAGTTCAGGAAAATGCTATGAAGAGTAGCCTTCTGGAAAGCAAAGCCGAAGTGACTGAATTAAAAGCTCGAGTAGGAGAATTGGAGGAGTCCTTGTACAGGCAGCGTAGCCGAAATTCAGTAATGGAGTTGAAAGCAAGCCGAGCTGAGATCGAGAGACTGAGTAAGAGGGTGGAAGAATTAGAGGCCTCTCTGTAGGATAGTGAAATACGAACTGAGATTTTGGAAGGGACGTTGGAGACGAATGATTGACATCTTCAGTAAACTCAAAAGAAAGTCAGAGAAAGGGATTATGTTATGGGTGAAGCTTTAAATCAAATCCGCGAAGTAGCTGATCATGTGCAAACACTGGTAGTTGAAGCAGAAGAGCTAAGCATACAGTACGAGACGAAGACGGAACGAGGCCAAAAGCTACCAAGACTCCTCAAGAAAGTCAAGGCTCTGAGCATCAAAGCAAAACTGTTTATGTAATTTGCTTTATGTTAAGGAACTTGTTATCCGAATAAAGTTTTCTAAATGAAAAATGAATTATAAGTCAATATCTTTCCCTTGCATACATGCATCTTATTCACATCACATTTTTGCATACTTCTGCATATCGATCCTAACTTATTAAAAATTTACAATTCAGCTACATCAGTAACCATTGAAAACTCACACCGCTATAATACTCGAAAGAAAACTAAAGCCATGGAACAAAGACTTGAACAAATCCAAAAGGAATTACAAGACCAGATGCAAGAGCAAATGAGCATGATGTGCAGAGAAATGAAGAATCAATTCATAGAGGTACAGAATAGCTTAATGAAGGAATTAGCGCAAGTAAAACAAAGCGTGGCTGATAAAGGAAAGGGCCCTGCTATTGAGGAAGAAGAGGACCCAATGGTCCCTCCAGGCTTTACACCCCTCCATAACCCGGCTTTGCATGAATGCCAACACGGGAGCCCACATTTACTGGAAGGGCACAACAACCAGCTACAGGCACGTCGAGACCGGTCAATTATCCAATTAGATCAGGGTCAAACCCAGAGGATAATGCTACGAATCTAGGTGTCCCAGACTTTGACGAGATGATAAAAGAAAATCTCCCCAGACAAATAGAAGAAAAATACAGGCGATTGGAAGAGAAAATCGACGCGATGCAGGGAGTTGAAATCTCTTATGGGGTAGACGCCAAAGAGCTAAGTCTAGTTTCGGATCTGGTTCTCCTTCCCAAATTCAAAGCTCCAGAATTTGAAAAATATAGCGAAACAAGCTGCCCTGAAGCTCACTTAACCATGTTCTGCAGAAAGATGGTGGGGCACGTACATAACGACCAGCTGTTAGTTCATTATTTTCAAGATAGTCTGGCCGGGTCGGCAATCAGATGGTACAATCAATTGAGCTAATCAAAAATCCATTCGTGGAAATATTTGGCACAGGCTTTCCTAAAACAATACGGCCAAGTGATAGAAATAGCTCTTGATCGGCTTACACTGCAGAACATGGAAAATAAGTCGAATGAGAGCTTTAGAACATATGCACAGAGATGGCGCGAGGTGGCAACCCAAGTACAGCCACCACTAACAGAAAAAGAGACAACAATGTTGTTTGTCAATACCCTCAAAACTCCTTACCTAAATCATCTATTAGGGAACGCCACCAAAAGTTTCTCTGATATGGTCATGTCGAGGGAAATGATTGAAAATACGATCAAAGCCGGTAAAATTGAAACCGGAGAAAACCCTAAAAGGCCTGCCCCTAGAAAAAGGGATAACGAGGTCAATAATGCAAGCATATATAGACCTAGCTACACCAGACCCTTCGTGATAAATCAGCCCAAAACTCCTATGGGCAATTATCAAAATGCCCCGCGGCAGGAGACGGGCACTAGGCCAAATAGAGGAAGAATTCAATATACCCCCTTCTGATGTCATACGAAGAACTCTACAAGATATTATATGACGCGCACGAGGTAGCCCCTCAGCACGTAAGACCATACAAACCTCCATTCTTGGCTTGGTACGATGCAAAAGCTCACTATGAATACCATGCGGGGGCCGAAGGACACTCGATTGAAAATTACCCCGCTTTTAAAGGACGAGTCGAAGGACTCATAGAGCATGGAATCATAAAGTTGGAAGAGCCAGCAAAGCCCAATATAGCTGGGAATCCTCTGCCTAATCACCGAGAGCAAGGGGTGAATGCCTTGTTGGAAGAAGCAGCCCAAAAAATTAAGAGAAATGTTAAAGAAATTAAGTCTCCACTTCAGTGGGTATGGCAAGAGTTAGTCAAAGAAGGGATAGTCGTGAAGAATAAAAAGAGTATGATAATCGGAGATGATGACCATTGCGAGTTTCATGCCATTAAGGGGTATGAAATTCAAAACTGCGTCGAGTTCAGAGCCGTGGTACAGATGATGATAGATAATCGCGAGCTGGAATTTTTTGAAGAAGGAGGGGAAACTAATGATGTTTACGCCTCCGAGAACGGGACAGCTAAAACTTATGGAAGCAATCGCCTCAGGGTGATTATTCGTGGTACGGCAAGAGAACAGATAACTCCACGCATTATCATACAAAAGCTTGCAACGTTTCCTTACAAGGACAGTAAGAAGGTCCCATGGAGTTACAATTGTAACGTGGCCATACCAAGAGAAGAGGAACCCAGGAAAGACGTTAATCTTGTTACCCGTAGCGGTAAGAATTATGACCTTGTGAATAAAGAAACAGAGGTAAACAAAGGAAAAGCTAGAATGTGCGAGCTTGAGGAGGAAATGACAAACAAGCCTGAAGCACCCATCAACGAGCTTGTATCCAAGAATGAGGCAAAGGAGTTTTTAAAGTTCTTAAGGCATAGTGAATATAGTGTAGTAGAGCAACTACACAAACAGCCTGCTCGTATATGAATCCTGTCATTGCTCTTAAGCTCGGAAGCCCATCGAAGCGCACTAATAAAGGTGCTGAACAAAACATACGTAGCAAATGACATCTCCGTCAACAAACTAGATCGATTGGTCAATAATGTGAGTGCTGATAACTTCATTTTCTTCAGCAATGATGAAATAACGACGGGAGGAATAGGGTCCACCAAGGCTCTACACATCACTACCCGTTGTAAAGGGTATACGCTACCTGGAGTACTCATAGACAATGGTTCAGCCCTAAATGTGCTACCGCTAGCTACACTGCAAAGATTGCCAATTGATAGCTCTCACATGAAAGGATGTAATAACATAGTGAGAGCATTTGACGGGACAGAAAGGAAGGTAATGGGGAAGATTGAAATACCTCTTCAAATTGGGCCAAATACATATGAAGTAGATTTTCTAGTGATGGATATTATGCTCACTTATAATTATCTGCTGGGAAGACCATGGATCCACTCAGCTGGGGCAGTACCCTCCTCTTTGCACCAGAAAGTGAAGCTAATAAATGAAGGGCTGCTGATCACGATTAATGCTGAGGAGGAAATAATCGCGTCTAAAACAAGCGATTCACCCTACGTGGGAATAAACGAGGAGGCTGTGGAATGCTCGTTCCGCTCACTAGAGTTTGTCAATGCAACCTTCATTTCGGAAGGGAGGAAGATATCTGTGCCTACAATATCATCGACCACTAGGATGGGCTAGCGACTAACAGTCGGAAAGAGGGCTATACTTGGGAAAAGACTAGGAAAATACCTCCAAGAAAGAGTTAATGTGCCAATGCTAATAGAAAAACGGGATCGTTATGGCCTGGGGTACAAGCCAGACGCGAAACAAAGGAGGAAAGAACTTGAGAAAAAGCAAGAAAGAAGGAGGGCCAGACTGTCTGGAAAAGACATCTCGTGGGAGCCCATGGTCTTCCTACACATCTATAAGACTTTCGTCTCAGGAGGGATGATCAACCAGTAGGAAAATGAGCGAGTGACGATTGGAACCAAAGGGGGCATCATGAAAGGTTTAGACATTAATGCTATATCAGATGAAGGAAATGAAGAGAATCCATCAAGAATTGGTCCGTGTGTACCTGGAAGCACCTTGAATAATTGGACCATGGAGGAACTCCCTGTAATTTTTAAGATTTCCTCAGAGTAATGCTCGAAAATATCTATTGCTTTAGGCTCGAAAGCAATATGGATCTTTTTGTAAAAGAGCTCATGGTCATTATTCAGTTATTTTAAATGAAATGCACTTTTCATCTTATATTATTCTCTATAATTATTCTTTAATTTCTTAATTCAGCTTAATAAACCATTCGTACACATCCAATAAACAAGATTAATTATTCTTTAATACATACATACTTATACATATATGACATATTCATTCTTTCAAAAATTTATTTTGCTCTTTGGACCTTCATTTCATCCCTTGACAGATCCTTAAATATCAATAATATGAGCAACCCTGACGCTAACTTAGAATCCTACTTCGAGCAAGATACGTGTTCAGAAGAGCTTCAGGACCATGAAGATAATCAAGAGTGTGATCTACCTCCGGATCTGTTAAGAATGATGGAACAGGAAGAAAAACAGATCATGCCTCATTCGGACCCAGTGAAGGTTATAAATCTGGGGCACGAAGATGAAAAGAAAGAGGTGAAAATTAGGACAAGCATCTCCAAAGAAACTAGAAGGAATCTTATCAATTTGCTTCAAGAGTTCCAAGATATCTTCGAATGGTCTCACCAAGATATGTCCGGCTTGAGAATTGACATTGTGGTGCATAAACTCCCTATAAAGGAAGAAAGCAGACCCGTGCAGCAAAAACTCCGAAAGATGAGACCGGATGTGTTGTTAAAAATAAAAGAAGAAGTCAAGAAACAATTTGATGCCGGTTTCCTCCAGGTGGTTAAATACTCTGAATTGGTAGCTAATATAGTCCCCATTCCTAAAAAAGACGAAAATGTGCGCATGTGTGTGGACTATCGAGATTTAAATAAAGCTAGCCCAAAGAATAATTTTCCCTTACCCCACATCGACACTCTATTCGACAACACGGCAAGACATTCCCTATTTTCCTTTATGGATGGCTTCTCTAGGTATAATCAGATAAGGATGAACCTTGAGGATATGACCAAAACCACATTTTTCACACTATGGGGAACATTTTGCTACAAAATGATACCCTTCGGACTCAAAAATGAAAGGGCAACTTATCAAAGGGTCATGGTGAGCCTGTTTCATGACATGATGCATAAGGAGATTAAGGTTTACGTCGATGACATGATTGCGAAATCCCAAACAGAGGAAGAACATGTAAGAATCCTAAGAAAGTTATTCGGAAGGCTAAGGAAATATCAATTAAAGTTAAATCCAGCAAAATGCACTTTCGGGGCCACATCAGGAAAATTGTTAGGTTTTATAGTCAGCAAAAGAGGAATTGAAATTGACCCGGATAAAGTCAAAGCCATACAGGAGCTACCATCACCCAGCACGCAAAAACAAGTTCGGAGGTTCTTAGGAAGACTTAATTACATGGCTCGGTTCATTTCAGTTGATTGAGAAATGCGATCCTATCTTCCGCTTGCTTAGAAAGTGCATCTCGGGTGTATGGGATGATGAATGTCAGGAAACCTTTAATAAGGTCAAAGACTATTTATCCAAAACTCCCATCTTGGTACCTCCAAATCCTAATAAGCCATTGATCCTGTACTTGACGGTCTTTGAAAATTCCATGGGATGCGTACTAGGCCAACATGATGAATCCGAAAAGAAAGAAAGGGAGATATATTATCTCAGTAAGAAATTCACTAATTGCGAGACACGATATTCACCTATCGAGAAATTATGTTGTGCACTAGTCTGGACTACACGCAGATTAAGACAATACGTGTTATATCATACCACTTGGTTGATTTCGAAATTGGATCCTCTGAAGTATTTGATGGAGTCAGCGACATTGAATGGGAGATTAGCTCGATGGCAAATCTTGCTCTCGGAATTCGACATAGTCTATGTCAATTAGAAAGTAATAAAAGGGAGTGCGATAGCAGACTTCCTGGCCAGTAGGGCTTTAGAAGACTGTGAGCCGATAGACTTCGATTTCCCGAACGAAGATTTAATGTATATTGCGACTACCGAAGGGGCAATCACGGAAGAACGACCTTGGAGATTGAATTTTGATGGAGCTTCAAATGCCACAGGTAATTGGGTCGGGGCAGTCTTGGTATCACCAGAGGGAGATCATTACCCTTTCACCAGCAAATTTGATTTTGATTGCACAAACAACATGGCTGAATATGAATCATGTATATTGGGAATTCGTGCAGCCATAGAGCGAGAAATCAAAATTTTGGAGACTTATGGAGACTCTGCACTGGTAATCTATCAACTAAAAAGAGAATAGGAAACAAGGGATTCTAAGTTAATGGATTACCGCAAATTGGTCCTCGAGTTGATCACAGAATTCGATGACGTCACGATCCATTATCTCTCACGGGAAGAAAACTAGATGGCCGACGCACTTGTCACTCTAGCCTCGATGATTAAGGTGAGTAGGACAGAAAAGTAAAGCCCATTCAGATGAGTATCTATGAAGCTCCTGCTCATTGTTGTCATATTGAGGCAGAGGAAGGAGAAGAAAAAGATGATCACCCATGGTACCAGAATGTTCTTCAATTTGTGAAAGATCAAAAGTATCACGAGCAAGCCTCAGAAAATGAAAAGAGGACATTACGAAGACTAGCCAGTGAATATGTCCTAGACGGGGAAATCTTGTACAAAAGGAGAAAAGATCAAGTGTTGCTAAGATGTGTCAATGCAATTAAAGCTAAGAAGATCTTAGAAGAAGTTCACAAAGGCATTTGTGGGAAACACGCCAACGGTTTCATAATGGCTCGGTAAATAATGAGATTTGGGTATTACTGGTCTAGTAAGGAGGGCGATTGCATCAATTATGCCAAGAAGTGTCATAAATGTCAGATCTATGGAGACAAGATTCATGTACCTCCATCACACCTTCATGTCATGACCTCTCCCTGGCCTTTTTCTATGTGGGGCATGGATGTCATCGGGCCAATTTCTCCAAAGGCTTCTAATGGCCATAGATTCATCTTTGTGGTGATTGACTACTTTACTAAATGGGTAGAGGCAACCTCATATGCAAATGTTACCAAGTCTGCGGTTAGCAAGTTCCTGAAAAAAGAATTTATTTGCTGATACGGGATGCTTGAAAGGATCATATCCGACAATGCCCTCAATTTGAACAATAGCATGATAGCAGAAGTTTGTGAACAGTTTAAAATTAAGCATCATAATTCTTCTCCCTATTGCCCAAAAATGAATGGAGCTGTGGAGGCAGCTAATAAGAATATCAAGAAGATTGTGGTAAAAATGACTGAGACTTACAAGGACTGGCACGAAAAACTATCATTTGCCCTTTTTGCCTACAAAACTTCAGTCAGAACTTCTACTGGGGCAACATCATTCTCGTTGTCGTACGGTATGGAAGCAATCTTGCCTATTGAAGTTTAAATACCTTCCCTTCGAGTCTTAACAGAACTTCAACTAGACGAGATTGAATGGATCCAAGCTCGATATGACCAATTGAATTTAATCGAGGAAAGAGTTAAAGCCATCCGCCATGGACAGATGTACCAGAAAAGAATGATGCGAGCTTACGACAAAAAGGTTTGTCCCAAGGAATTCTATGAGGGAGATCTAGTTTTGAGAAAGATACTTCTCATACACAAAGATTTCTGTGGGAAATGGATGCCCAATTGGGAAGGACCTTATGTGGTAAAAAAAGCTTTCTCAAGAGGAGCTCTCATCCTAGCAGAAATGGACGGCAAGGATCTGTACAACCCTGCCAATTCAGACTCAGTAAAAAAATACTTCGCCTAAAAACAAAAGGGGAATTAAGATGAAAACCCGAAAAGGGCGTCTCAAAAAAAAAGTTCAGGATGAAAACCCGCAAAGGGCGTCCTGGAACCAAGGAAATTTTAAGTTGAAAACCCGCAAAGGGCGGCTCAGGTCCAAGAACAGGTCGACGAGATGGAGGAAGGTTACAACTTGAAACATCAATAAAGCACTCTAGATCTTCTAGACGCAGATCTGAGCTAAGAATGATTTTCAAGCAAGTTGGCGCAGAGTAGCTCATTTTGCGATATCTGGGGCAACTAATTATTCTTTATTGTATACTTGGCAATTTTCGACTAATGATTGTTCCTTTAATCCTCTTTTTAATAGAATTTTCGAAATACGACTTTGTTTCTGCATAATTTTGTCCAAGCATTTCGCATCTAAATAACGGGTAATGAACTAATAAATCATACAAAAAGTTATGAGCATTATTCTAAAATTTTCAAAAATTACAGAGGTCCGAAACAAGATCACCAATGGGAAGACAAACTTAAAAACAAGTAGTTCAAGAATAGCCTAGAAGAAGATGGAGCAACATATCAATGATAGAATTTGGACGGGCGATAGACCATGCCGACCTAAATATTAATCTGACATTCATCATACACATTCATATAAGTTAGGAGCATTTAAATCTTGACTTTCTAATTTAGGCCTATATAGAGGCCCATAGAAGCATATTTCATAGGTCACATCCCCGCCACATGGCGAGATGAATCATTAAGACCATCGGGGAAAAGTTAAAGAGATGTAGGAATTCAAAATTTTACCCCGATCACGGGGCAGATTGCGACCTCCACAAATAGCGATGCGGTCATCTTCTTGATAAGATACTGAGAAGAAGACCAAACGAGGCTCAAAGCGAGCAGATCTTCAAACCCTAGCTTCGTGATGAGATACTGAGAAGTAGGTCGAAGCAATAAAATGGTTAGCTTCCTGATGAGATACTGAGAAGTGAACCAAATTCGTCTTCCTGATTAGATACAGAGAAGCAGATTGAAACAAGCGATGCGGTCATCTTCCTGATGAGATATTGAGAAGAAGACCAAATCAAACCCACGTTCGATGTAAATAAATCTTCGAACCCCAGCTTCCTGATGAGATACTGAGAAGCAGGTCGAAGCAATAAAATGGTTAGCTTCCTGATGAGATACTGAGAAGTGAATCAAATTTGCCTTCCTGATGAGATACAGAGAAGCGGATTGAAACAAGCGATGCGGTCATCTTCCTGATGAGATACTGAGAAGAAGACCAAATCAAACCCACGTTCGATGTGAGTAAATCTTCGAACTTCAGCTTCCTGATGAGACACTAAGAAGCAGGTCGAAGCAATAAAACGGTTAGCTTCCCGATGAAATATGGGGAAGTGAACTAAAACCATCTTCCTGATAAAACACGGAGAAGTAGATCAAAACAAGTGATATGGTCATCTTCCTGATGAGATACTGAGAAGAAGGTCAAGTCAATGAAACCAGACTCAAACACTACGGTGATGAATTTCAATCCCCTTGAAAGGAATGGAGTGAAATTACAGTAGCAAATTTTGTCTTTTTTGAAGATTACCTTAGGGCAAGATGGAGTCATGATGCAGAGGTAGATGCGGTAAAATCAAACGGTTAAATAAAGCAAAAAGTGGACCAATTAAAGAGAGATCATCGAAGAAGACGGGACCAAATTGGGCCTCTTTTTGGTCCTTACTCCATTCCTGTTACACAGCAACGAGTAAGGAGAGGCAGCTGTTGGAGCCCAATTTTGATCGGGCCCCTTTTTAATTTATTTTAAATTTAAATTAATCTTAAATTTAAATTTGATTTTTAAAATTAAAAAGTCCATTAAAAATTTTCAAATTACAAAGGGTCCAAAGACTAGCCCAATGACCCAATTACACCCAATAACAGACCCAAACTTAAACCCAAATTACATCACTAAGTCAAAGCATGGCAGCAAGTTGCTACCAGCCACCTTTCATCCCAACCAACCAGGGCTTGCCACGTCAGCACCGACAGTGCCACCAACTGCTTCAATCGCCACTGCCATCGCCGAACCTGCAAAAGAGAAGAACAAGACAAGCATTTAATTGAAAAGAACAAATTAGGATGATTGTAAAAAATGGCTATAAAGCCAAAATGAAAGCTTTGTAACAGGGGTCTTTTTCTTTTTTTGGAAAAACATTCGAAAGAAATCAATATACGAACTTGGTTTTTAAACTTCAAAAGATCAATACAAACAAACAGGAATTCACAGCAATCCACAGTCAGTATTTTAAACTTCAAAATACATTTATTGTCTATTTATTGTTCTGAGGTATTGTGTTTCTAATATATGCATGTATGTATATTTATTATCTAACACCTATATTAATCACTCATTTAAAAGGGTTTTTGAAACTGTAAATACGTTTCATGTATGGCATTAATAACCAGTAATAATTTGTTTCTAAAATATTAATAACTATTTAATATGATAATAATAATAACAGGTAACTTTAATGCTATTAATAAATAATATTAATAATTAATAATTAATAATAACGCTTTAAAAAAATAAAGAGAGTCGAAAATGCAGAAGTCACTCCCTTGGTTGCACCATTATCGGAGCCGGAACGGAGCCCTCCGAGTTGCCGCCGCCATCGTAGTCCCGATTGTCACCACCGTCGTGATTTCAAACACAATAGATCAAGAAGTTAACAATAAATAAAATACAACAGATTTTAAAAGAAAAATCTTAAAGAACGAATTTGAAAAGGTAACAAAGAACCGAAACGATCAGGAATAAAAAAGGAAACAGTTTTAAAAAAAGGGAGTTTTTAAGAATGATTTTTTTTAAAAACTAAAAGAAAAATGGGTTTTAGATAACGGAAATGAAAAACCTTACCTGAAAGAGGCCGTGGACGACGGCGCGTGGATGGAGACATGGTCGGACCGGCGCGCGTGACTAGGCGCGGTGACGACAGGCGATAACTCACAGCCGCGGACGATGGCGCGTGGCGGCTACGCGCGACGGACGACGACTGGATCGATCGGCCGGAGATTGGCCGGCCATGGGAAGGGACAGAGCTTTCTGAAGAGGATTTTGGTTTTTTTTTTTCGAAAAGGGGTCAAAAATGATTTTTTTTCTAAGAAATGGTCTATTTATAGCCATCCAAAACGGTGTCGTTTTGGCATGGCTTCAAAATGCTCAAAACGGCACCGTTTCACCTCATAACCCATGACCGACCCGAAATCTGACCCGACCCGACCTAGGATCTGCGTGTTTTTTAAAGGAGGGGTTATTTATGCATTCGAGCCTTCCATTTTTTCTCAAATTTTTAATCAGGTCCCTTTTGTACTTTTAATTAATCTTAAATTGGCCCAATGATTTTCATGGTTTTTCAATTTAGTCCCTCGACCTTTTGAAAGCATCAGGAGCTGCCACGTGTCATTGTTTTGGTTCATTTATGCAAACAGTCCCTCTTATTGTTAATTTGTTTTAATTTAATCCTCAAATCGAGTTTTATCTAATTACAAAATTGACCCAAAAATTTTTCATGGATTTCAAACTGGTCCTCTGACTTCAAGATGCCTGAGGGGCTACCACGTGTCACCTATTTTTGGTTTTATTTCCCTGGAGGTCCCTAAACTATCCAAAAATTATATTTTTACCCCCAAAACTTCAAAAACCCCATTTTTAACCTCGAAACTTCCAAAAATTCCATTTTTACCCAAACTTTCAAAAATCCCATTTTTAACCTCGAAACTTCCAAAAATTCTATTTTTACCTCGAAACTTCCAAAAATTCCATTTTAACCCTAAAACCTCCAAAAATTCCATTTTTACCCTTGAAAAAATTCTATTTTTGACCTTGAAACTCCCATAAATTCCATTTTTACCCTCAGACTTCCAAAAAATCCTTTTTTTACCCTCGAACCTCTAAAATTCCATTTTTGCCCCAGGATGTCCAAAACTCCATTTTCGACCTTAAAACTCTCAAAATTACTCTTTTAACCCCAAATTTTCCTAAAATAACCATTTTGTCTCGAGAATCCAAAATTACCATCTTGCCCCCGAGCATCCGAAAAGTCTTTTTTTGAACTCTGATTGCATCATTCCTCTCTCTCATCAATATTTGTATTTAATTTTAAATTATTATGCACTTGTATTTTGTATTTTTGATTTTTTGCAAATAATTTATCTTCTTATTTATCTTGCTTCGCGTTATTTAATATCCGTTATTAGCTGCCTATTTGTATTAAACTCGCATGCTTGTTTTCAAATTTTTTTTCATAAAAGCTTTAAAAATCGAGGCAATATTCTTTTATTTCGAGTTTCGAAAATTTATGCCTTAACTCACTAGGTGCAATTTTCTTCAAATCAAAATAGTCGAATACCCTTAATCGAGGCAATGTTTCCTTATCTTCGATTCTGAAATATTGCGCCTTAACTTACTAGGTGCAACCTTTCTTCAAATCGAGATAATCGAATATCCTTTTGCAAAAATTTAAAAAAATATATGTTTTACAAAGGAAAGCTCGTTATTTCTGGATCTTGAAATGTCGTGTCCTAACTCACTGGACGTAACTTTCTTCCTCGATCACTTTGAAATAGCGAGATTTCCAAACAAACTTGATTTCTTTTAAACTTAACTCATGCATTCAAGGATCGTATTTTAAATTTTATTCGAGCTTTTAAATGTTACAAATTAAGACCCGAAAATAATCGATACGGTACCAATTTTGGGCGTATGAGGGTGCTAATTCTTCCTCATGCGTAACTGACTCCCGAACCTGTTTTTTCTGGATTTCGAAGACCTACATGTTTTCAAAACGGTTTTTAAAACGTTTTGTGGTGATCCAATCACACCGAATAAAGGATTGGTGGCGACTCCCATTATTTTTCGATTTCAAAATAATTTTCGAAACACGTCGTTTTCCAATAAAAGGGATGGTTTCGACAACCACACATTCGTCTAACTTCCTCCATCTTTCTGCTATCGATCTTAGTCTCTATAAAGAAGACCAGTTGGGGATTATACAACTTCAACGTGTGCCGAAGCTTTTTACCTGCCCGAGTCCTCTCCAAACCCTAGACATTCCAACTTAATATTTTCATTGTGCTCGGTCAACTTACCCTTTGGTAGCCGCCTATCCTTGTTGAGTTAGAATTATAGCCTGCTCCACGACATATTTATAAAATCATCGAACATTTGACAATCAGATTCCTCATATTCACCTTTTCGCTCTTTTAGCACCTTTATTGTCAATTGAATAAAACCCCCTCTCACCATAGACCTCCTAATCTCCTTTCCTCTTCCCATGTATCGCGCCACTCCTTACAGGATCCATAAAGTTACCCCTAGCTAACCGTTTCCAACATTTAGTAGATTGTTGTGGCCTCGCATTCAAATTTTGAGACATAAATTCTTGGACCCCAATCGAGTGTTGAATGGGTCCAAAATCCTCAAAAAGGCCATCATGGTCCATTAGCTCTCTATCATACTCCTTTAAAAAAGAGTTTATTAGGGATCCAACTCTCCTCAACAATAACCCTCCCATAATCACACCTCCCAATAGTTGTTCCAAAATCAAACTCGTCTTTCCTAGAATCGTGTTTCTAAATATTAGTCTTTAAATCCAACACGCCCTCTTTAAACCCACTTTGAATAGTTTTAGACTTCCCATCCAATACACCACCTTCACAATTGTTAGAGTTAGATTCCACGTCAAATACTCCTCGCCCAAATCCACCACTAGCAGTAGTAGTCTCCAATTCCAATACTCCTTTCCCGATTTCACCTTCCTTTGTTGGTGTTGTTACCCCTAACACCACCACTGACGGCGATGCAACCATATCATTTCGGCTTTTCAGACCCTTCGAATGGACATCTTCCCCCTCATAGGAGCATTGCTTCATGGACTTTTTCAGATTGGAACCCAACTTTTGATGTACCTTCCCAATTAAATTAGATTCTGCTTTTAACGCAACAGAATAAGGTAAATCATCCTCCGGTAAATCTTTAATGGCACTCGAAACCTTAATGCAATCTTTAAGGCCATGTCCCATTCGACCACAGGCAAAGCAAAAACTAGGAAGATTTTCATACTTAAAGGGTAACCATGATTTATCATCCGACCCAACCTGGACGAAAATTCCACGCCTCAGAGGTTTCTTTGCATCAAGTTGAACTCTAATTCGACAAAAATCCCCTTTGACTTCAGAATGTAATACCCTACCAAAAGTATACCAACCACATGCATTAGATCTTTTTTGTCACACTCTGGTGGGCAAGGGCTAACTTTGACCCAAAAAGGAGACATCACTAGCTTGACCTTACGTCTCTCCATAGATTCTAATAGTCGATAAAAAATAATTAGATGCTTGCGAAAAAACCATTGTCGTCCTTCCAAGATTGACTTCAAATCCTCCTTATCCTCAAACATAACCATAAACAAATTTTTCCACACAATCTGGATCTCAAATTTTTTCTTTTTCTTCCAGATGCACCTCAATTGGGCTCGCAAACTATCAAGGTTATATGATTTCTTCGTCCACGTAGTACATAATAACGTTGGCTTCCTTGTATGAACAATCGACGAACCCTTGACTGATAACTGGATCATTTCTTCTTCTAACAAGGAGATCTCATCCCTCCCTCTCCTCTCCATCTTCTCCAAAAAGTCACCACCCTGCTCAAACCCAACCACAACTAGTGTTGTTCCTTTAGGAGACTAGAGAGAATACTCTTGACTTTAATTGAAAATATAAAAATATAAATTTCAGTTTCTTTTATTAAATGTATGTACACATTAAAAATATAAAAAAATTCAAAAATATTTAAAATCAAGAAAATAATATAAATTTTTTAAAAAATAAAAATACAATAATTGAAAAGAATTTAATTGAAATTAATAATATTATTGTAAAAATTGAAAAAAATAATTTTATTTAAATATTATTAAAAATATAAAATTATTTAATAATTTGTAAAAATTATAAAAAAAACTGTAAAAAAAATTTAAAATTTTTAAATTTTATTAAAAATTATAAAAAAATTAAAAATGATATTGAATAATATAAACATAATATTAAAATTTTTATACTATTTATAACTTTTAAATAAGTTTTACAAAATATTAAATATTTTTATATTTTTTTACATATCTTTGCATTTTTAATAATATTATGAATTTCAACTAATTTTTTTCAATTATTTTATTTTTTGTAATTTTTATTTTTATAATTTTTTATAATTTATATGTTTTTAGATTATATATATTTCTAAATTTTTATGTATTTATAATTATTTTATATATTTTTTAATGTGTATATACATTTAATAAAAGATTATATTTGTTTTTTACATAAAAATATCGCGTAATGCTTTGTGATTGGTTATAAATATTTTTTTTAACATCTATCAAAACAATGCGTCGAAATATATAACAGATACATACTTTTTAAATTCCTAATTAGAAAGTGAATATATTTTAAGTATCAAATAAAATTAAAAATTTTGGGTATCAAAATAAGAAAATAGATATAATTCAAGAATCAAATCTTAAGTTAAACATATAAATAATTTAGTTGAAAAAATTAATGTGGTTGGGTGGGAGGAAAATAAAGGAAAGGAATGGAGGAACAAACAAACCATCCTTATTATCACTATTATTAGCCTTCTTCCATCAACCAATTTCATGTTTTTGTGCTCCAACCACATTCTACTAAAAAATATTTTCTATTCAATACTTCTTTCATAAAATTTGAAGGATTTGCTAATTATGCTTCAACCCCACGTGGTGGTTTAACGGATAAGGGTATTTATCGTCTTAAGTGTGATATAGATTCGAGTCATGTTGATTGCGTTTATTGTTCGGGTTTTATCTTGTTATTATAATTCACCAAAAAATATATATATGAAAAAATCAAAGCATAATTTTAAGTATAAAAATATCATTTTAGATTATTATAATTTGTGTGGCTATTTTATAACCTTAATTAACTTGATATATACCAATGTGAGTTAACCATTGGGTTATAGACAATATGATAAAGTGTTTAGATGAGAGATTTATATTATCAACGTTTTTTAAATTTTACAAATAAATACTATTCAAAAAAATTCTACAAATAAATTTATGTATTTGAGTAAATAATTAAAGAATTTTCAAAATTTGTGTGTAATTTCAAGGAAATTTCAGTAATTTAATTTCTCTTTTTAAATTCGAGGTAAAGAGCTGGTTTTTAGAATTTCTTATAATTTTAATTGATTTCTCACTTTAGATAAAAAAATTTAAAATTCATTTTTATTTAATTCTAATATATATTTTTAGTATTATTTTGTTAAAACTGTTTATAATTTTTTGCAAATATAATTATATTCATATTGAATATTTTTAAAATATTTATTAAAATATAATTATCCTTCTTTTATAATTATTTTTAAATTTTTAAAATTCTAATAATTTTTTTTTCCAAACATAACAAATACTAATGTAGCATTTTGAAAATGCTAACATTTTAAAAATCTTAAATTTTTTTCATTGAAACACACTCTTAAGATTCGAGTTCGATATGTAATCATTTTTATTTTAGTTATTTTATTTAAAAATTTCATATAAAAATAATAAAACACAAAAATACTGGTTTTTTTTTTTCTCATATATATGAATTAAAATAATTATTTAGCATAGGTGAAGTAAGACCCTGGGGTAGAAGTTGGCAGCTGAGGTGACCGACTTCCATATAATTTTTTTTCTCCCCAAATGAAAACTGAAATAATATCAAGAATAGTCTCCATATTTTATCAGATTTTCATGATAACAATTTTAGTTTCTTTCAATTGTTTTTTTTTTTCAATTTTAATACGATATTAATAGGTTTCAAGTTAAGAATTGGTGGGAACTACAAGTAAATATGGCATTGATGTTCTTAAATTCTTCTTTTTTCAAGAATTTATCTTGAAAATTTGATACAATTATGAGGGACCATTTGTGATATTATTCCATTTTTTGTCAAAACGTTGTAGCTCAACTAAAAAATTGGAGTAATACCACAAATGGTCTCTCATAGTTTTATCAAAACATCAAGATAAAATTTTGAGAGTAACTAAAATTGTTATTATGAAAATCTGATTAGATATGAGGACCATTTTTTATATTATGCCATTTTTCATTTGGAGAAATGGAATTTACTCATGATGTCAAAAAGTTACCTATATTTCTACTTAAAATTATTTTCTTCTTACTAAAAAAGTTAATCATATTTTTAAAACATGACTCCTTCAAAAGCAAATTCAATAAACAAATAAAATCATTCATATATATATGGGTGTGGGGAACTATAGTATTTAGTTAAAATATTCTATTATCAAATATCAAATAATCCAAAGGAAGCAAATTATCTACAGAGAGTAATACATACATATGTGTATGAACATTATCCTCTAAACCATGATCTGACAATGAAAATTCAAAAATTCTTAACACATCTCCCTAGGATACCTCTCCAATCCATTAGATAGGTGTAGAGAAAGGTTCCACTCTCAATCTAACTTGTAAAGCTTTATGTATTAACATGGCAAATTTCCAACCAAATCACCAAATCTATTGATGGAAAAGATTTTACTAATAAAAAAGAATCATTTCCTTGTGTACATAAAGCTATCTGGTTCAGTACAATTCATGCTTGACATATTCCAGAGGATGAAATTGCAAAATTTATGAATTGATAATAGAAATTCTACAATAAATGAGATAACGGAAATATATAAAATTGATGGTATAACCATCAAGTATGAACAATCACTGCAACTTTGTATTCTTGTTACCTTGATTGCTGGAGAGAAGCACAAGCACTTTAACTTAACCTAGACTCCGAAATTGCACATCTGCACAAACTCCATATCATTATCCACATATTTAGTCCAAAGATTCTTGTATTGGTTCATAGCAATGTCGAGCCAAGGTTTCATGTTTCCATTATAATGAATGACTGCAGCATTGTTGATCTCATCCATGCTAATGCTTGGATTGTATCCAAGATCGAGCACGTGCCAAGATTTGTCCAATGATTTAGTCAAGGAGTAAAATGTGATCAGGCCAGGCGGAAAAGCATCCAATTTCCATAGAGTTCGATCCTCGTTCTGATTAGAAGGTCAAATGAAAGTTAATTACACATCCATTTTCAAACTTCAATCCATAATTCTCTGGTGTTGTATTCAAAATTTGAAGTTCTAAAATTGGTTTTACTCCTAAAAGTTGTATCTATTTGATAATCATTTCTATGGTTTGCAATTTTCAATCCAAAAACCAACCTAATACTAAAAGGACTAAGCACTGATTTTGATTTTCAGCATCTTGTTAAATTTTGCAGGTAAAAGTATTATTGATTTTCCGGATTGATAGCTAGGAAACCAAACATCATGCTAAGTTTGCTAACATATTGATCGCCTTATCAGTATCAAACATCACTAAGTTAACTTAAAAGAAAATAACACACTTACCAAGTTTTGCCACTCCTCGTAAGTTTCCGTGCATTTCTCACGCCTCCAAGCATCAAGATCAAAAATATTCATCCCATAAGCCCAAGCACAAGCCTTAGGATTAAACCTCTCCTTAATTAGAGGATGTGTAAAGTTCAAATACTGAGAGAAACGATGAAACGACCCAAAGCAGGTCTCAACAGCCCCATTTACCTTTCCAGCCAGATCTATCTTCCACAACCCTGTCAAGTCCTTTTGAACCACAACATCATCATCCAATAACAAAATCTTATGCAATTTTGGGTACATTTCAGGCAAATAAAACCTAAGGTGATTCAACATCGACATAGACTCAGGGGTTTTTAACTTCATGTTACTCCCATCTTTCGTCGCATTCTCTGTTGTTTTCTCAAGGTTAAACCTCTGCTTCTTAGCAGACTCAATCTGCCTCAACACTGGGGTATATGAAGAATTCAAGAAACTAAAATCTTCCACAGCCTTCACCTCCAAATGGGCACCCCCTTCCACAGGTCTCATTCTAAACCAAACTTTCATTGCAGCCACATTCATTCTATCGGTCACCACATGGAACACATGTCTCCAAGGCTCCTCCGCATTCTTCACCACGGACCTCACCACCACAGAAACTGCAATCACATTATCTGAAAATACAGCATAATGATACAAACTAGGATCCTCAAACTCAGCCTTAGGCGACTCTTCCTTATACTTTTCTGGGTGTGAAATTCTCTCCTCCACAAGCCTCATTGCCAAGCAATGCAAACTCTTAGGAATAGATTTAGCAGCAATAGAGCTCGCTAAAGCTCCATTCTTTTTTGCCTTACCTAATGATTCACTAACAGAGAAAATCGTATCTTTCAACTTCTGAATTTTCATCTGATTATCATAATTCTCTTTAGATTCAGCTACCATCAACCTAGCAAATTTCACTCTATCTTTCACTTCTTTCTCAAACTGCCTTAAAACATCCTCATCTAAATTCCCATCTGTTTCAAACAAACTCGGTTTTGAAGTAAGATCTGAGAAGTTCTTAAATAAATCATCATACATTTTCAATTGCTTTGAATTTTCAAGCTTTAACTTTCTTGCATAAGCTGCATATGTTTTCACTAATGTGATATGATCATTGGCTTGCTTGTATATCAAATCTAACCTTGTTTTGAGAGGATCTGAATTCAAAGCGAGAAATGTTCTATGCATGTAAACATTTGCGCCACTTGGAAGACTCTGCTCAAAAATACCCAAACAGAAAAAACGGTTAGATTATCTAAACAGGCACTTCGAACCCCAAAAAAGATGTGAATTTTGCAGTAATCAAAGCTCAGCTGAAAAGAAAAACAAAACAAAAAACCCATAGGAAAAACGCCAAAAGGGTATCTTAAAAGCCAGAAAGATTTGGATTTGGAAGCATTGTAAGTGAAGAATTGGATTAGAGAATTACAGAGTGGTGATGCGTTGGAGGAGGACGAGAAGTGAGGAGAACGGAGACAGTGACAATGAAGAGAAGCGAAAACAAGGCAGAGATGAAGATCCTGTAAGAAAACAAACTACGGAAACCAGCACCAACTCCACCCGATCCGCCGCCTCGACTGCCCCTGACGGCGATAGCCATTGAATTCAGCTAATAACCCACTGATCACTTTCTTCCCTTGAAGTGATTCGTGAAACTGAAATGTGTTTAAAGTGGAAAAAAAGCTACTGAGATCTAAGATCTGACAACGAAAATATCTGAAAAGTTTATTTCCGCGTCGGTGTTCATTATTTTATTGATTTCTATACTTTTTGCAAAAGAAAATTTTGTTTACCCGGCTACGCTCGGGGTTTAAAAAACTTATTATAAATCAATTTTTTTATATAAAAAGAAGGATTAAATCATAATTTAAATTATTTGGGTTAAGTCATTTTGAAATCATAATTATATATTGGTAGTAGATTTTCATTCGAGAGTTGCACGAAAAAATACTCACCTGTCTTAAAAACATCATTAATGTTTATCATAAATTACTTTGTTCTCTTCTACGAAAAGTATGAGTAACTTTAATTATCTATGTAAGTTGTAATATATTATTAATAATAGCACGTGTCATAGTTGAGTAATGTTGATAAGTTATAGTTGCATGAAGAAATTCATTTAAATAGTTTCAGTATTATTAAACTCGAGAATTATTTATTTTAGTCCAAAGTATCTTAAATAAATTTTCTTTTAATTATATGAATGATTGTTTAAATATTTAATATTTTTATACCAAAATTAAAATTACACTTTAGAAATTAAACAAAATATTATATAAAATTGAAATATAGTAAAAAAAATTAGATTTTAGCATATCCATGATGTGACTACAAATATTAATGTAGTAAATTTATAAACAAATTGATATCAAAGTTAAACGTGATTTTAGTTGAAATAATTAAAATAAATAGTCAAATCCTGAGGCATTGGGTTCAGGTCTTATGAGTTTCATTATATGTATATATTTTTTTAAACTTATTAAAAATATAACTTTAAAATAAATTTTGTGGGTGAATTTGATGTTTAATATATTCACTGTCTCAAATGTTATTTGAATTTGAATCACATTAATCGTTTTATTGTTAGAACATTACTCTTATTTTATAATTCATAAAAAAAAATATAACCTTACAATAATATGTTATAAAAAATTATTGATAATTTTACAAAGACATTATATACAATATATATTATATGGGGAAATTAAAACATAACCGAAATAAAAATAAATTGAAACAAATATATGATTCTTTCGGCCTCTTTACATTATGTAAATGAAAATAAATAATTTAAATAATAGGTTGCATGGAGTCTTCGTTAAATAATTAATATAATTAATTATTTAAATATTTAATATTTTATATCATATGTAATTAAGTTTAAAATTACATTCTAGTATGTAAAATTTGAGATAAATTTTAATATAACAAAAACATGATACGAGGATGTTGAGTGTTTTTGTTATGTCTTGTTGAAGAGGATAATCGAGTACTTATATGCATAGTTACTGCTCATGAAATTTGCCTTCTAAGTAGGTTCCATGCATACTGAACATGTGTACTATTCTGGACTTAACACGTATTCATCGGTCTGCTTGTTATACTTCGTAGTCTCTACATGTGAACTCCTTGGTGTGTGTGAACTGAGGCTACGAACTAGCTTCGTGAGGCCTTTTCACGGACCCCCATTATGAGACCTGCACGCCCAACTAGCAAGGCCCAACCAGGTCATGAGTAAGCGATCTAGACTATACCCGAGTTCAAGTTGGTAATCAAGAATACATAACAATTTAGTCCCTATATTGGGTCTAAGAAGGGTTATAAAGTGGCATTTCTTAGAGCTAGTACTTCAAATTTGCATGGCTTGTGGAACACATTGCGATCATTGATGTTGGGCATTTGTCTCACCACATGAACGATTGGATTGCGTCAGCTCGTATCTGGCCGTTGGTAATCCTCGATTATTTGAACCGTCAAAATGTGGAGGAAAGTGACTCTTTAAAAAGGGAATTTTGGAAGCCCTAAAACTCACAAACTTAGCATTTTTTACAACCTAGCTCGATTAAAGCTTTTCTTCAAGGTAAATCTTGTAAGCTTTTGTGTCTTAAGTATTAAATTTCTTCTTCCCTTAAAACCATGTCAAGAGTTAGAGGAATTGGTGGTTGGATAATTCCCAATTATCCACCACGATAACGAACATCGAGGGTCCCCGTGGAAGCCAATTTCTACCACTTACTACAAAAAATAATGAGATGTGTTGGGCTTTGACCATGCGAGGGATTGAAATCCCTAATTTTGCGTACGACTTTTCTATTCTAAAAAGATTACGAGTGACACCAGTGATGGCAGTTTCTTACTCCCCATCCATGTTCTCGAAGCCGAATTTCATTTGCCCTTGAATTGTTTCTTCTGTCATCTTTTCCAAGATTATGGAATCACTCCTGGTTAGCTTTCCGAGTTTTCTTGGTGGCTCGTGATGGCTTACTTCATCGACTGCTGTCAACACAATGAGGTACCACTGCTCGTCATTTTTCAACATTTGTACCAACTAAAGGCCCAGAACAAAGGGAATTCATTGGACTTCTACTATTTTACCCCTCGCGAAGAGGTTAAGATCATCATCTCAAGCTGGTGTCATAATCTCCGTTTGAATCGGGGAAAATACATTATCTGAAAATACAGCATAATGATACAAACTAGGATCCTCAAACTCAGCCTTAGGCGACTCTTCCTTATACTTTTCCGGGTGTGAAATTCTCTCCTCCACAAGCCTCATTGCCAAGCAATGCAAACTCTTAGGAATAGATTTAGCAGCAATAGAGCTCGCTAAAACTCCATTCTTTTTTGCCTTACCTAATGATTCACTAACAGAGAAAATCGTATCTCTCAACTTCTGAATTTTCAACTGATTATCATAATTCTTTAGATTCAGCTACCATCAACCTCTAACAAATTTCACCCTATCTTTCACTTCTTTCTCAAACTGCCTTAAAGCATCCTCATCTAAATTCCCATCTGTTTAAAACAAACTCGGTTTTGAAGTAAGATCTGAGAAGTTCTTAGCTAAATCATCAAACATTTTCAATTGCTTTGAATTTTCAAGCTTTAACTTTCTTGCATAAGCTGCATATGTTTTCACTAATGTGATATGATCATTGGCTTGCTTGTATATCAAATCTAACCTTGTTTTGAGAGGATCTGAATTCAAAGCGAGAAATGTTCTATGCATGTAAGCATTTGCGCCACTTGGAAGCCTCTGCTCAAAAAAACCCAAACAGAAAAAACGGTTAGATTATGTAAACAGGCACTCTGAACCCCAAAAATATGTGAATTTTGCACTGCTCAGCTGAAAAGAAAAACAAAACAAAAAACCCATAGGATAAACGCCAAAAGGGTATCTTAAAAGCCAGAAAGATTTGGATTTGGAAGCAGTGTAATTGAAGAATCGGATTAGAGAATTACAGAGTGGTGATGCTTTGGAGGAGGACGAGAAGTGAGGAGAACGGAGACGGTGACAATGAAGAGAAGCGAAAACAAGGCAGAGATGAAGATCCTGTAAGAAAACAAACTACGGAAACCAGCACCAACTCCACCTGATCCGCCGCCTCGACTGCCCCTGACGGCGATAGCCATTGAATTCAGCTAATAACCCACTGATCACTTTCTTCCCTTGAAGTGAGTAGTGAAACTGAAATGTGTTTAAAGTGGAAAAAGGATACTGAGATCTGAGATCTGAGATCTTTTAACGAAAATGTCTGAAAAGTTTATTTCCACGTCGGTGTTCATTATTTTATTGATTTCTATACTTTTTACAAAAGAAAATTTTGTTTACCTGGCTACGCTCGGGGTTTAAAAAATTATTATAAATCAAATTTTTTATACAAAGAGAAAGATTAATTTTCATGATTTGGGTTAAGTGATTTTGAAACAATAATTATATACTGACAGTAGATTTTCATCCGAGAGTTACATGAAGAAATACCCACCTGTTTTGAGAACATCATTAGTGCTAACCATCATCTATTTTGTTCTCTTCTACGAAAGTATGGTATAACTTTAACCATCTATAGAAATTGTAATATATTCTTAATAGTACGTGTTATAGTTAAATAATATTTGATAAGTTATAATTGCATTTTCTTGAATCGCTTATATACTTTCAGTGCTATTCAACTCGAGAATTATTCATTTCAATTAAAAATACCTTAAATATATTTTTTTTAATTATATGAATGTTTGTTTAAATATTTAATATTTTTATACTAGAATTAAAATTACACTCTAAAAATTAAACGTAATATTATATAAAATTGAAACATAGTAAAAAATATTATATCTTGGCATATCCATGATGTAACTACAAATATTTATTTAATAAATTTATAAATAAATTGATATAAAAGTTAAATGTGACACTAATTGAAATAATTAAGTTAAAATAGTCAAGGCATTGGGTTTAGGTCTTATAATTTTCATTATACGTACGTATTTTTTTTTTAATTTATAACTTTAAAATAAACTTTTTGTGTGAACATGATTGTTAATGTATTTATTGTCTCAGGTGTAATTTAGGTTCAAGTTGCTTTAGTCGTTTTGTTGTTAAGGTTTTACTCTCATTTTATAATTCATAAAAAAACATATAACCTTAAATAATTTTGACCTAATGATCAAGGTGTTCATTATTCCATGTGTAACCTAAATTCGAGTCGTGTTAATTACTGTTTGTAATTCACCAAAACAGAATAATATTTTATAAAAAAATTATCTTTTTACGAAGGCATCATATGGTATTATGTGGGGAAATTAAAACATAACCGAAAAAAAATAAATTGAAACAAATATATGATTCTTTCAGCCTCTTTACATGATGTAAATGAAAACAAATAATTTAAATAATACAAATAAACTTGTAATTGGTTGCATGGACTCCTCGTTAAATATTTAATATAATTAATTATTTAAATGTTTAATATTTTATATCATATGTAATTAAGTTTGAAATTACATTCTAGTATGTAAAATCGGAGATAAATAGTTTGAAATTAAATTCTAGTATGTAAAATCGGAGATAAATTGAAATATAACAAAAACATTATATGAGGATGTTTAGCGTTTTTATTATGTCTTGTTGAAGAGGATAATCGGGTACTTATATGCATGGTTATTGTTCATGGAATTTTCCTTCTAAGTAGGCTCCATGCGTGCTGAACATGTGTACTATTCTGGACTTAACATGTGTTCACCGGTCTGCTTGTTATACTTCGTAGTCTCTACACGCGAACTCCTTGGTGTGTGCGAACTAAGGCTGCGAACTAGCTTCGTGAGGCCTTTTGGCGAACCCCTACTATGAAACTTGCACGCGTCCAACTGGTAGGGCCCAACCGGGTCTCAAGTAGTCGATCCGGACTATACCCGGGTTCGAATTGGTAATCAAGAATACATAACAATTTAGTCCCCCCTATTGGGTCTAAGAAGGGTTATAAAGTTGCAATTCTTAGAGCCAATACTTCAAATTTGCACGACTTGTGGAACACGCTGCGATCACTGATGTTGGGCATTTTTCTCGCCATATGTACAATTGGATTTCGTCAGCTCGTATCTTGTCGTTGGTACTCCTCGGTTATTTAAACCGTCAAAATGTGAGGGAAAGTGACTATTTAAAAAGGGAATTTTAAAAGCCCTAAAACTCACAAGCTTAGCATTTTCTGCAAGTGAGCTCGATTAAAGCTTTTCTTCAAGGTAAATCTTGTAAACTTTTGTGTCTTAGGTATTAACTTTCTTCTTTCCTTAAAATCATGTCAAGAGTCAGAGGAATTGGTGGTCGGATAAGTCCCAGTTATCGACCACGAGAGTGAACATCGAGGGTCCCCAATGGAAGCCAATTTCTACCCCTATAGTACAAAAAATAATGAGATGCGTCTGCCTTTGGCTGTGAGAGGGATTGAAATCCTTAATTTTGCGTACAACTTTTCTATTCTCGAAAGGTCACACGGGCTGAGTGACACCAATGATGGTAGTTTCTTGCTCCCCATCCATGTTCTAGAAGCCGAATTTCATTTACCCCTAAATCGTTTCTTCTGTAATCTTTTCCAAGATTATGAAATGACTCCTAGTTAGCTTTTTGGGTTTCCTTGGTGGCTCGCGATGGCCTACTTCATCAATTGCTGTCAACACATTATGGTACCATTGCTCACCATTTTTCAACATTTGTACAAGCAAAAGGTCCAAAACAGAGGGAATTCATCAGACTTATACTATTTTAAGAGGTTAAGACCATCATCTCAATTTGGTGTCTTAATCTCCGTTTAAATTGGGGAAAATACATTTGAGTGAAGTGTAATCTCACTAATGGGTTTGGTTTTCCAATTGAGTGGTCCGCACAGAGCAAGGATATTTTGTCGTTCAAGTGAAGCATTACAACAGGGAATGGCTTAGCTAAATTTCAAAGGCTTTGCCATGGCCGTTCTAATTCTAAAGGATCTCTTAACTACGAGAAATATGTTCTAGTACTATTTGGAAGGTTTAGCATCAATAGGTGGAAATAGGGTGACGGTAGAGAAGCAACTGAGGCAATCGGAGTGGGACCTGAAAGACATACGTGGCTTTACGAGGCTAAAGATGACCTGGGATTAATCTTAATATGATTATAAAGATTAACCAAGAAACTTCTTTTATAGTTTCTACAAGATGAAGCCTCGTCCTTAGATTTCAGTGTCCTCGTCGCATGAAGAAAGTGGTGAGAACATTAATTTGATTACTGCTACTAATCTTGGAATTGTTGGTGGTGCAGGCACAATTCACTGTTCTAAAGATAACTCGAAGGAACCACAAGTTTGTCTCGTGAAATTGATGAATACATGAATCTACGAGCTTCTATGTTGAACATGCACAAGAAGCGCAAAACTAATACGAGACTTAAGAATGTGGTTGTAAGTAGTGAAGAAGAGGGAGACAGTGGAAGGTTAGAGCAGTGCCATAAAAGGAGAATAGATCACGTCGGGCCTTCTACAATGATGGTTGCAACTCCTGCTTCCCCCTCGACGAGCTCGCCATCAATAGCTTATGTAAGTTCGTTGATTACTCTTCATGATAGTTCTCCTTTTTTTGCTCCTCTTTTTATTCCTCTTTCTTTTTTTGCCCTCCATTAAGGAACCATTAGTTGAAGTTGGTTCAAGTGTCGATGGTGGCAAGCTATTCCCATGGTGCGGGCATTTGAACGCGTGGAAGTTCTCTTACAATCTTAGTGATTTGGTTACAAGTGGAAAGCTTCTTTGTAAAAAACTGCTAAAAGGTAGATGTGTATTGTTGAGTCATCAAGTGGAGTGAGGAAGCCTTTGCTATCAACGTTTGCCTCATCCTTGCAAGTTCTCTTGACTGAGGCTAGCTTAGTTAGCTTAGGTCTTAGTGAAAGCATTAGTGGAGTTGAGGCTAGTCAAAGGGAGCTTGAGGATACTAGAGAAGCATTAAAGAAAGCTCACGAGCTATAACTCAATATGAGAGAGAAAAATGAAGAACATTATAGGCAAAATAAAGACCTTGTCGGGCGTCTAAGGGTTGTTGAGGTCAAAATTGGTGAGTTATCGAAGGAGGTCGCAGCTGAAAAAGAAGGAAAAGTAGCTATGAATATTGAGATGAAGAAAATGATCGAAGAGCATAGGGTTACTATAAATAGAATTGCTCAAAAGCACAAGGCTACGACGATGAGCTCGAAGCAAAAGCAAAAGAGGCCTTAGAAAATTTTAGGAAGAAGACTCTGTTAATCATGAGTTCAAGTTGAACATCCTATTGCATACCCAAGTTATGCGTGGCCTTTTTGATACTCATAGAGTTGATCTCGATGCCCTCTACGATGTAGATATGAATAAACTAGGTTTTGATGTTTGCTTCCTTCGAGAGCTACCTGGGATGAGTTTGCATCTAAATGATGAAACTCAATAGATTTTTATTTAGACAAAGATCCAGTTGAAACCAGCACTATCCCTACTAATGATAACGACAATAACAAAGCTACTAAAGAGGGAAGAAGAGAATAACATCCCCAGCGACCCCAAATAGGTTAATAATGTACCCTAATCGATTGTACTTTTGTGTTAACTTTTCAAATGTGAATTGATAGTTTAAACTTTTAAAAAAATTCTAGTTTATTTATTACTACTATGACATTATATCTTTTTTACAAACTTATTTCATTTTTTCGCATAACAACATCGCTAGTAACAAAATATTGAACTTAAGAAAGTTTCAAATATACTCTCAAAAACCTTCAATTGACTTAGTGAATTTTGATGGCTTTGTTTCAAGTAACTTATCACAAACCTCAATTCGAATGTTCTTAAACATCTTGAGTTGTGATCTTAAATCAACAAACTCAAAGAAAATTAGGTTACGATCTTAAATCAACTAATCTTAAGCATTAATTATCACCAATCTCAATTCGAATGTTCTTAAACATCCTGAGTTATAATCTTAAATCAGAAAACTCAAAGAAAATTAGGTTACAATCTTAATCAACTAACCTTGAGCATCAGTTGGGAACGTAGGTCCATTAATTGTTTAGGAGTTGCAAGCTTAACTCATCTAACTTTTTTATCAATTGGGAACGTAAGTCCACTAGTTGGTTAAAGGTTGCAATAATAAATAGGCGAGCCTTTATAATGTTAGGCGAGCTTTTATAATGTTAGTTGGGAACATAGGTTCACTAGCTATTTTGGAAATTATGATCATAAATCGACAAGCATTTATAATTTTAGCTGGGAACATAGGTCCACCATCTATTTTGGAGGCTGCGATCATAAATCGACGAGCCTTTGTAATATCAGTTGGAAACGTATGTCTACTAGCTGTTTTAAGCTGCAAGATGTCACAATCTAAATTGGTTTGGGGAAAAGGTGTTCACGGATAGGCAATACCAATTTTGGGTTCATTCTCACCTAAATGATTTTCTATGGTTCTCAGGCCTAATGTTTGTTTGATGTTCTTTCTTTCCCAAAAAGCTAATTCAAAAGGTATAATTCCTATTAAACAATAATCAAATACTCATACTTTCACTCCTTAATTCTTCAAAATGGAATTAGTTCCTCATAGGTTTCTTGATCATCATAAACACAAACATATATAAACATATATAATTGAATAAAAAAATGTAAAATAAACTATAATTGTATTAGCTATTTGTCAGGAAAAATTCCTTGAAGGTTTATGCGAGTTTCTACAATCTCTTTTCTAACAGAAAAAAATAAAACTAAAAACTAAGATCTAGTGAATGATGTGTCAACCGTAGTGCTAAAAGCCCTATTTATAGCCTTGGACGGTCATTTTCCTTAACCCTAGGTTAGATATCATTCCTCGTGTTTAAATGGCATTGTAAAGACCAAAATGCTTTTCATTTGGTGTAAAATCCATGTCTAGGGGTCGATGTCACGACATACCAAGTCCTATGTCACGACATAGTAGTTAATGTACTTTTCTATAAACATATTTATGGTTGGTCGTGATTTAGACATGCTATGTCATGACATAAGGGGTTGGTTGCAACATAGACGTGCTATGTTGCAACGAAGAAGGCAGATTCATGATTTCTTTATTCTGGTCCCTTTGTTGCGACATCCATTGTCATGTGTCATGACATAATGATCATTTTTGTTATGGTACACCTTCTAATGGTCTCCTACACACTCACAAAGTACGTTAGCCAACTTTTAGGCTTCAATCAGCTTTAAAGACAATAAAATAACTTCTTAACACTTGATTTTCACAATTTATTCAAAGGTAAAAACTAAGTAAAATCCTATAGAATTATAAATAAAATGCTTAATTTCAAACTCCTCAAGTGTGAAAGCTAGTTCAATTTGCTAGGTATAAAACAGACAGATCAGAGATCACCTACTTAGAATTGTTTATTCTTAACCTTAGAGTTGTAGTATCGAGCTACTTGTTGAGCGCTTGTTGCATTCTTAATTTTCACTACTTCTTTAAATTCCTCGATGAGATCATGTTAAGCCTCATAGCCTCATGCTTGGAACCTTTATCAGAATGTGTTGTTTTGTGTGACCGCATGCCAATCTTGGTAAGAATTATTGCCTCTGTACCATAGATAAGGGAAAATGCAGTTTCTCTTGTTATAATGTAGGGTGAAGTTCACAGGACCCACATAATTCCTGACAACTCTTCCAACGAAGCGCCCTTGGCATCACCAACTTTCTTTTTTAAGGCTATTAGAATCTTTTTATTCATTGTCTCTACCTGTCCATTTGTTTGTGGCGTCTTAATAGAAATCTGAGCCAAAGTAAATATAAAGATCCATGTAAAATTTCCTTTCCCTGAAATTGTGTGTCATTATCTGTGATGATCAAGAGTGGTACACCAAACCTACACACAACTGACTTTTAGAAAAAAGATTCCATTTGTTTCTACGTAATTGTTGTTAGAGCTTCAACTTCAATATACTAGGTGAAATAGTCTACAACCACTACTATGAACATTTTTTGTGTTATAGCTATTGGAAATGGATCGAGAATCTCAATTCCCTAGGTCGCAAAGGGCCAAAGGCTCAACATGACTTGGAGAGTCTCTACTAGCTATCGTTGTACGTGAGCATATCTCTGGCAAGAGTCGCAAGTGCAAACTAAATAATGTGCATTGTTTTGAATTGTAAGCCAATAATATCATTGTCTGAAAATCTTCAGGGCAAACAACCTTTCACATAAATTATCACCATAGATACCTTCATGAATTTCTCGTAAAATGTAATCAACCTCAGATGGTGTTAGAAATTGCAGTAACGGATGTGAAAATCCCTTTCTATACAGTACACCCTCTAAAAGGGTATACCTAACAATTGTATGACAAAATTAATTTGTTTTAACTTATTATGTAATTGAGTAATTTAACAACTAACTACACAGTATTCAAATATCTAATTCATCAATTATATTTTTTTCAAACATGTGTAGCTTGTGATAATGATATACCTAAGAGCTTTGCATTGTAGCTTTTTGAGTCTTTCTTGTCCAAATGATCATCTGTTCCTTAGTCCAAATGATCATCTGTTCCTTACAATGTGCGAACCAAGAGAGTTATCCATGTCTCATCTTGATTTATACTAAAAACTCATGACATGTTGTAACTAGAGGTATCCCTGTACTCCAGCAGAATTTTTCCTTTTTGTTAAATTATTATGGAAGATGTCAGCTTATATAAAGCGTCTGCACATGTGTTGTCATTCCTTAAAAGCTGCTTGATTTGTACTTTGTCAAATCTTGTTAGGAGTTGGGTTACAATTGAATGATATCTCTTCAACATTGATTCCTTTACCTCATATTCACTATTCATCTGCTTCGCCACTAACTGGGAGCCTATATGGATGACCAAATCTTTCACCCCTAGTTGGCGTGCCAGTTGCAACCCTGATACTAAAGCCTCATACTCCCCTATGTTGTTGGATGTTTGAAATCCAAAAGATAAACCATACTACCATTCATTCCTATTAGGATCAACCAGAAGTACCCCTACTCTTGACCTTGTCTTGGCTGGGAAGTCATCAACATAAACTAACTATCTTTTTGAGTTATCAAGCTTATTTACACCTTCTTGAGGTGAACTAACTACTAGGTTGCGTGCAACAAATGGAAAAAAAGATCTTAGAATAAAGTGTAAGTTCATTGTAAATTATTATAGATATAATGAGTTAAATTATTGGTGCTCGTCAATGTTCATAAAAGACTGCAAATATCACACATGCTTAATTTCATAAAACATTCATGGCATAGTATTTTAAGTTGTAAGCTACATTACCTGTTGGATCGACAAGCTTTTCAAAAGAGTACTCGACTATAAAATCAACTAATATTTGCTCATTTATTATTCTCGAGGTGAACTCAATGCTAAACTCAACCAACTCAATACTCCACTTCGTTACCCTTCCTGAAGTGTTAGCTTTAGATAACATTCCTTGTATAGGTTGATTTGTCACGGCGATAACTAGATGAGCATAAAAATAAGGACGCAGTTTGTGAGCTATAACAATCAGAGCAAAAATGAGTTATTCAATTTTTGAGTACCATAATTCACCGTTCTAAAGTACCTTACTAACGTAGTAAACTAGAAATAGGCGAACATCTTTTCCTCTAACTAGGACCGCTGCAACTATTTCCTTTGAGGTAGCCAGATACAAGTAGAGGGTTTCTTTCACTTTCGGTGACTTCAAAAATGGTGACTAGTGAGGTATGACTTAAGTTTTTCAAAGGTTATGCAACACTCTTCAGTCCACAAAAAAGAAGTCCTCAAAGCTTTGAAAAAGGGAAGACACTTGTCCAACATTCCGAAAATGAACTTGTTAAGTGTCACTATCCTTCCCATGAGACATTGAATATCCTTTATCGTTCGTGGATGAGGCATTTCTTAGATAGCACAAATCTTTTCTGGGTTCACTTCTATCCCCCTTTATAAGATCATAAAACCTAAAAGCTTGCCATTTTGCACACCAAAAGCACACTTCTCTGGGTTCAACTTATGGGCCCTCAAAATAGCAAACGCTTCAAACAAGTCCTGTACATGCTCCTTCATTGTTGTAGTTTTCACGAACATACCATTGGCATAGGCCTTAACACCACGCCCTATATGTTCCCTAAAATCTTGTTTACCAGCCTCTGAATGTTGCTCCCACGTTCTTCGGGCCGTAAGGCATGACCTAATAACATAACAACCCCCTTAGTAATGAAAGTTGTTTTCTCTTGGTCACCTTGGTCTAATAAAATCTTATTATAACCTAAAAAAGCATTCATGAAACTCATGAACCTGTGACTTGTAAAAGCATCAACCAATCGATCAACCGAAGGCAAAGAGAAGCTATCTTTGGGGCACTCCTTGTTGAGGTTGGTAAAATCAATACAAATCCTCCACTTACCATTTGCCTTTTTTTACCATGACCATATTTGAAACCAAATCTGGATAATTAATTTCCCTAATAAAATAAGCTGACAACAATTTAGCTACCTCTTGCCTTATTGCTTCCACTAATCGTGAAGCACTCTTTCTCTTCTCCTATTTAACTAGCTTTGCCTCAAGGAGTACATTTAACCTATGTACAATTACCTATGGGTCTATTCCTGCCATGTCTACTACTGACCAAGCAAAAACATCAGAGTTCATCTTTAGACACTAAACTAGCTTACCCTTTTCTTTAGGTGGCAATGTTGATGAAATCCTTAATGTCCTTTCCTTATCGTCATAGAATTGTTGTAAAGTCTTAGTTTGCTCTGTTTCTTCAGGCTTCTCGCTTCTCTCTTCATCCATTATATCTAGGCTATCCAAGTCTAGGGCTTGACTACTTAACTTTGACTGCTGTGAAGTTTTTCCTCCAAGCGCGAGCTCTTGTGCTTGCTTCACAAGTAACATATGGCATTGCCTTGTTGTTTGCTGGTCAGATCGCATGAACTTGATCTCTATCCTCATTAGGAACTTGATTTTCATACAAAAAGTTAGTATAATCATCTTCACCATTCTCATTATCGAACGTTCAAAAATGGCATTATATGTCATAAGATGGCCCACAACAAAAAATTGAACATATTTCATAGCCATATGCTTGTCGTCTCCTAAGGTGACAGTAAAAGTGATACAACACTTTACCTCGACTAGGTGGTTTACGAAACCATATAACGAGCTAGTAATGGATAAAGTTTGTTCCTTCAATCCCATCTTTTGATAAGCCTCCCAAGTTAAAACATCCACTACACTAGCATTTAATGGATTGTTGTAGATACAACCATTGGGTCATTTCCTTCCTTGTCGCTCTTCATCATCATTACAAAACTCAATACTCCACTTTCCCTTTGACATTATCTCTAAAGTACATTAACCGACATCACACTCTTCATATGGGCTTTTGTCTTTGCATTGGAACTTAACCTATCCTCGTTTGTGGCCACAATCACATGTATAGTACCTCTAACCTTCTACTTACCATTGGGATTGCCACGAGAACTCTGACCCTGGTGACTAGTACCTCGATCCATAAATTCGACGAGCTTACCATTTCTCAGTACCACTTTAATGGCATCCTTCAAAGTAAAATAATCTTAAATTTTATGCCTCACATAATTATGGAAAGCACACCTATCTCTTGAATTTAACCTTCTTGCACTGTGCCTCATAAGAGATTTATTGGGCAGGATGCCTAAACTCTTTACCTAGTTCAAAATATAAGCACGAGTAGCATTTAATGGAGTATAGATTTTAAAACTTGCCTTGATGGATGTACTTCCTTATATGCTCGAGCTGAGATCTCTAAGGAGCCCTAGGTGAATTATTTTGCACTTGCATTCTCTATTGCCTATCATATTATGCGTGCAGAGCTTGATAAGGCAGTCCCCATCTATTGTGAGCTCATTCTCTATTCCTAAATTGTCTGTCATCTCTTTGAATTGTGTCACACGTCGCTTTTTTTTTTATCTCTTCTGCCTCTGTGAACTTTGCGCTTGCTCATACAAGTCCACCAAATTTTGAGGCCTGTTATCAATTAAGTAATACTGCACATGCTAATTCTACATTCTCGTAATAAAGGCGTCGATGGCCTGTTAGTCTTAAAGGTTTTTTGTGTTTAGTGTTGTCGCATGGAATTGTTTCACGTAGTCTTGTAAAGACTCTCAGTCTCTTTATTTTACAGACATTAATCCCATAAGAGTGTTCATGATTGTCTTATGGGCTTTGAACCTTCCCAAAAAATCTGACCCAATTTAGAAAAACTATGAATAGAGCCTTAAGGAAAGAATAAGAACCAATCCTTCGCACTCCCTTTAAGTGTTGTGAAGAAAGCTTTGCACTTCGCAGGGTCTAAAGCTCTTAATACATTCATTTAGTAATTATACTGTATCAGGTGAGCTCGCGGGTCCTTCTTTCCTTCGAGCATGTCCTTTGGGACCTTAAAATCAAGTGGTAAACTCACTATTACTATCTCCGGGGCTAAGGGGTTGTTGGAAAAGAAAAGCTAGTCCATGTCTTAAGACTGAAGATGTAATGCTCTCACATCTCACCGTAATGCATCCATTTCATTCTGCCATTCCCTTGCATGTATGCCCGAACCTCTTCCTGCATGGTTACATTATCATGGAAATTAGAGTTATCAGATTGTACCTTTCTTTTGAGCTCCTCATCTTGCTTTAATAACTCCTATTGAAAAGTTTGTAATTGTTAAAACCCTACATTTTGCAACGCCATTTGTTCCCTTATCTGCTCTTGAAGAGCAAAGAACTGTTGTGGCGACGCTTCTTGACCTAAAGAAAGTGTAACCAATGATCGGAGGGAAGGTTTAAGTCAAACGGACTTGAAACTCTTGGGTGAGCTACATTACCTAAGTTTTTTGACCAGCTAGCAAACAAGTCTTTTTAGGCGGGTTGGCTGCCAGAACCTAATGCTCCAGCCTACCTAGATGAAAGATTAATGGGGAGATTTTCATTTAGGTGAGCCACTTCAATTTTTTACTAACAAATTGAAGATTTTAAGATCGAAAATTCTCCACCCTCACAACACCAATTGTTGAGTGTTTTTGCTGTATCCTGTTGAAAAGGATAATCGAGTACTTATATGCATGGTTATTGTTCTCGGAATTGACGTTCTAGGTAGGCTCCATGCATGTTGAACACGTGTAGTATTCTGAACATAACACGTGTTCACCTATCTACTTGTTATACTTCGCACTCTCCACATGCGAACTCCCTGTTGTATGCGAATTGACGTTGTGAACTAGCTTCGTGAGCCTTTCTAACGAACCCCCATTGCGAGACATGCATGCGCCCAATTGGTAGGGCCTAACCGGGTCATGGATAGTCGATTCGAAATATACTTAGGTTTTGAGTTGATAATGAAGAATACATAACAGAGGAAACTAAGACACAACACAGAAAAATGAAAATGAAATGAAAATATGATTAGTAAAACCACTTGAAACAATTAAATTATTTAAATTCTAAGAAATAAATAATTTAAAGGATGCGAATTAATTCATGTGAGTTAATAGATTAACTTATTTAAATATATACCATTTAAAAAATTTTAAATCAAATTGTGATTGAAAGTTAATATCAATATTTAAATATATTAATTAAAAATTAAAGTAAAATAATTTATTTCATTAGATTTATATTAAATATTTTTCTAGCCGATTAAACTTGAATCCTAAATCAACCAGTAAGTGAACTTTATAAATACATAATATATAATTATATTAATTTAAAAAATAAAAAATATTTCCTCTAAATTTAATTACTATAAAAATTAGGATAAATAAGGTCTATAGGCCAATTTTGATATTTATTTAGGATTTTAGGTTGTTTTTATAATTAATTAGAGAAATAAGTTGATTTTAAGGGAAAGCTTGTCCAGCTGAGCGAGTTAGGATTGTTTTGATGGAAAGCGCATCCAGCTAGGCGCGCTTTCCCTTTAAACTATATTTTTTGACTTTTCTAATATAATTAATACTTTGGTCAAATAGTTAAATACTAGTAGTTTTATCCTTTTAGTCTCAGGTTTGATTTCTCTCCCACTCACATTTAGGCTCTGTTTGTTTGCTTGTAAATGGTTTTACGGAAAACATTTTCATTATTTTCCTATGTTTATTTAGTTAAAAATCAACTTCCACTATAAATCATTCTCCAAAACACAGGAAAATGAGGCTTGTTTTAAGGAAAATGTCTTATCGATAAGACATTTTCTAATATTTATCCCCTTCACATCTTAGCAAAGAAAAACACTTTTCCTCTTTCCCTTCATTGCAACCCAAAAATTCACCACCACTCTCCTAACCTGGAATTCTTTCCCTTTCATTTTACTCGTCCATCTACCTGATTTGGAGTAGAGCATGAGATTTCTTTATTTTCATTGTTTTTTTATGCTTTTTTTGCATATGTTCTGAAATGGGTTTTTTAGTTCTTGAAGTAGAAATTGAGATTTCTTTGTTTTCATTGGTTCACTATTTTTGGTTTAAGAATTTGACACTGTTATGTTTTTGTTAAATTTATTTTACTTTAAATGGTTTCCTTCAACCATTTAACACTCAAATCCCGAACACCGTCCCCGGTTAGGATTCCGGTGTTTTCTATTCATTTAACATTGTTCATCTTTAAAAATATCCTAATATTCATCTTTATTCGATAAGAAATTCACATCTCACATTATATATATCGACGTTTAATCATAAAAACAATTCGACAAGGGTAAAAATGGTATATCCAATATTTTAGGAGACTTCTACCGGTACTTGATGGTCAAGTATCGGTAGTAGCCAAGTCAGTGAACAATTCAGAAACTGTGCAAATTTTTATCAGTACTTGTGGTAGCTCCATGCATCTAGCGATACCAAAAACTCCAGAGAGCTATAATTTTCACCCTACAACTTCTAACGATATAAGCATACAAACTACCGATACATCAATACTATTAACTACCGATACTTGTAATTCAACTACCAATACAACTCAAGTCAGAGAACAACCTCTCTCCTACCTTATACTTCTACGGATACATGCATAAGTTCTACCGAAACAAGTATGCAGAATCTCAAGAATTATGCCAAGACATAAGTTTAACATCTCAAACATATCTAACACAAATTATGCATTAGACCATCACACAACATACATAATTTCTAAGTCTTTACAAGCATCTTAAGCTCAAACATCTAAATTGTACTTCACGCATATACACATTCAACATAGTAGGATTTCAACATCTTTAGTACAACTACAAAGGTTAATATCATCCTAGTACATGTCATAAGACCGAGTGATGTAAAAACTACCGACAAACTTCACGATTGTGTGACTTCAAAGAGATGACGATGATCTGATCTTCAGTCAACAAACGATCTACAAAAAAACAACAATAACTGTGATAAGCTTTATAGCTTAGTAAGTTTGATAGTCTAAGGAGTTACCAAACATTGTAATAATCAACAATGACTCCATCGAACCAACATAATTCCCTTGCTCTTTAAGTTATTTAAAACTTCTCTTCATGTTCATAACTTTCATTTACCAGTACCCGATGCTGCTCACATGAGCTGTCGAGGACTCGCAACCTATGCAGTACCCCAGCCATTGGTATGGTGTCTATCTCCACTGTAAACTGTTTCCTAACGGTGCTGCTCACACGAGCTGTCGGGAGTATGCATAGAGCATAAGTCTCAGCCATCGTAGGACCTGTAATCCATGTAGGATCCATATCTCTTTTTCGAGTCACAATGCTGCTCACACGAGCTGTCGAGGACTCGCAACACATGCGATACCCCAGCCATCGCGTCAGTACTATTTCAACGACATAAAGCTTACTATTTTTTTCGTCTGAATTCTTCAATCATCTTCAATACCAAATGCTTCATTTTGCTGAACATTGACAAATTATATACAAGGAATATTAAGTACATTTACATTACGAACTTACCGGACTAGATTTCAGTTTAGGAAAGACTTCAAGGAATAATCTGCCAATTTCCCTTTTTTGCGGTCTATAGCACGATCGTAGTCAAATTGGGAACCTAGCTTGGCTGAATATAGCTTTTCTCTTTCCTCCAGGAAGAAGATGAAAGAAAATCCCTTTTCATTTCTCTTTTCTTTCATTTTAATTTGTTTATTAAAAAATTACTAATTACCCTTAATGAATCAATTGAATTTCCACCATTTAATTGTCTCAAACCGTCCACTCACATAGTTAATGTATAATTACCTTTAAAGTACCTTAAATTACCATAGAATTTATCTCTAGTGCTTCTAATTTAATAAAACTCTACTTTCGTTACTTTTACGATTTAATTATTCCTATTCGATTACTATCTAAACGTCATAACCAAAACTTAATACGATGCTGATGACATCTCAAATATTAAATAATTAACATTTACGACTGACTCGTCAAAATTGTGGTCCTAAAACCACTGTTTCCGTTACCACTAAAAATTGGGTTGTTACAAGCCATGTTCAACTTGCACTATGGCTCTACCTAAGAAAGTAACCAAAGATGAATTAGGGAATGTATCTGGGATGGCTGCTACATTCATAGTCAATGATGGGAAATTCAATAGGAAATTGCTAGGATAAAAGCCTCCTAAAAAGCAAGGAAAGGGTTGCAAGATATGAACTGTTGGGTCTCTTGACCTGTGTTTCAATGTAAATATTTTCCTCTTAACCTCTTTTGTTTAGTTGAATTTTGTTAATTGAAACACTATATGGGAATTAAAAAAAATGACCTTGTGTTGATGGGATTGAGTTTTTAAAAGTGCATTGGGATAAATTCTTTGTTTGTTTGCTATGAAATGTGAAAAGAAAATGAACCTTTAGCATTATATAAATTATTTGTTTGTTTGCTATGAACTATGAGGAAAAAAGTTAGCTTAGTTCAACATTAGAGAAGTAGCAAAGCCTGCAATTCAAGCTACTGTTGATGATGTCAATTCTGATCCCACCATTCTTAATGGGGTACAATTGAAACTCCTCATAAGTGATACAAACTATAATGGATTTGTTGGAACCATGTAAGGAATTTTCTTCTATACCTTGCAACTTTTTCTTCATCTTCACCAATTATTTGTCTGTTTAAAATTGTTGGATTGATTTGGGAAGTAATCTGTGATGCATGGGATGATTTGGGAAATTAAGTTTTCTATTACTGCACAAATAATCACATTTCAAAAATTTCCACGCATCATTTCCTCCCCGTTTGTTTAAGTTCTATGATGCATGGCTCAAGAATGAAGGGTGTAATAGTCTTATTAAAGTAGTTTGGGGAGGGTTCAGTGGGGGAAATATGAAGATGGCAAATAATTAAGAAGGTTGAAGGGTGCGACTAAAGAATGGAATAGGAAATTTTATGAAAATGGACAAAAAGATCAAAGTAATTGAGAGGAAATTGTCGGAATGGGATGATCTGGGCAATAGTAGGAAACTTAAGGAGGTGGAGCTAGAGGAAGTGAGACGATTAATGTGAAACTCTAGGATGCGATCAAGACTCAAGAATCAATGTGGCGATAGAAATAAAGAATATTATGATTAAAAGAAGGTGACTCTAATATGACATTCTTTAATAGAGTGGTAAAGATAAAAGCCAAGAAGAAATTGAATTAACGGACTCAAATTTGGATTGAATTGGTGTAAGGATCCGAAGGATTTGAAGAGGAAAGTCTTTGAATACTTCAATAACCATTTTAGCTTTTCGAGAAGAAATTAGGGGATGAGGATTGATTTTAATTTTAAAAGGATTTTCGATGATGAAAGATTGTGTCTCGAACAACCTTTCTCGATGGAGGAGATAAAAAGTACGGTTTGGAGTTGTGATGAGTTGAAAGACCCCGATCCAAATGGTTTTAATATGGGTTTCTTTAAAGAGAAATGGCATCTGGTAAAGGGGGATCTATATTTAATGATGTCAAATCTTTTTTATTCTGGGAAGTTGGAAAAGGGTATTAACTCTTCTTTTATAGCGCTTATACCCAAATCAGAGAATCTAGTAGATATTTCAGATTTTTGACCGATAATTTTTGTTGACTTCTTGTATAAAATCATCGCCAAAATTTTTTCTAGAAGGTTTAGTGAGGTAATTGGTAGGATCATAAGTGACGCACAATGTGCATTCATAAATGGAAGGCAGATATTTGATGGAATCTTAGTGGCTAACGAAGTTATTCATAGGAAAAAGTAGTTTGATTCTCAAGTTAGACTTTTCAAAAGCCTATGGCTGTATAAGATGGGATTTCCTTGATATAGTGCTCTTAAATATGAGGTTTGGGGAAAGATGGAAAGGTTGGATGGCAGGATGCGTATCCACAGCTAGAGTGGTGGTTCTTGTGAATGGTGTGACGACAAAGGAGTTTCAGTTGAGTAGAGGGATGAGATAGGGGATTTGCTTTCTTCATATTTGTTTATTTTGGTGCTAGAAGTTTTACATTTGATGCTAGTAAAGGCAGAGAGGGTGGGATTGATAAAAGGGATATATCTTGTATTACCGAATCAATCCATCTCACATTTATAGTTTGTGGATGATACTATACTCTTTTTGAAGGCCAAAGAAGAGGTTATGCTAATGTGAAGTATATATTAAGGTGCTTTGAGATATTTTCGGGGTTAAGTATAAACTTTAAGAATTCATGTTTAGTGAGCTTCGGGACAAATGAGGAATTTCTTTGGAGAATGACTATGATTTGTCGTTTCAATATTGGTAATTTACCATTAAACTATGTTGGAATTTCGTTAAGGGCTGATCCGAGAAGAGTCGTGATGTGGGAGCTAATTGTGGAGAAATTTAGGAAGAGATTGGCGGGCTGGAAAAGCAGAAAGTTATCTTTTGCGGTTTGGGTGGTGCTAGTTAATTCGATCTTGTCCTCGTTATCGATTTATCATAAATCATTATTTCAAGTGCCTTCGTCGGTGATTAAAAATAAAGATAAGATCAGAAGACAATTTTTATAAGGTGGCTTGGACAACAGAAGAAAAATGACAAGGGTTGGCTGGGATAAAGTGTCTTTCAAAAAAGTTGGGAGGAGCAAGGGTGGTAAACTTAAAGGTTAAAAATTGTGCAATAATGGCAAAATAGGTTGGAGATTCATCATGGAAAATAATGAATTGTGGAGAGTGATTAAATCAAAATACAGATCGAGCCAGTAGGAGTGGAGACTTAATACGCTTAGGCCTAAAGAAATGTTTGTGGTATGGTGAGGGATATTGGAAAACTCGAAAAGAACAAAGGTGATAAAGTGGACTAGTCTAATTTATTTTCATTGGGTGATTGGAAATGAGAAATCGGTCTTGTTTTCGGAAGATGTATGGTGTGGGGATAAAGCTTTAAAGGAGGAATTCCCAAGACTTTTTTTATTGGCCTTAAAAAAGAATGCTTTAGTTACGGATGTGGCACGTAATAATAGTTTTGAAGAGGTGCTTTGGGAGAGTGTGTTCTCTAAAAAATTGTTGGATAGAGAAAAATGCATGGTGGAAAATTTGAAATCTCTAATGAGTAGTGTTGTACTGAATGAGAAGGTTAAGGATCGTATTAATTAGATTCATGAAATAGAGGGACATTCTCGATTAAAAAGTTGTCTTACCCCTTAGCTCATGATGGGATAGGTGTGGTAGAATTTTACTTTGATAGAATTTGGAAATTGGAAGTCCCACCAAGAGTGCGCAACTTCTTATAGATGATGGTGATTAATCATGTTCTAACGAAAAAAAATTTTTATGAGTAGAGGAATTAATATAGACTCTTAGGATTGTAAGGGTCTATGGTGCAAGAAAGTGGTGGAATCTACCAATCACTTGTTTTTTGAAAGCTCTTTTGTGAAAAGATTTTGGTCTTGTATATTTTGCTGGTGGGGATTAAGATGGAAGGACGTAGCAAACTTTGAGGAATTCTTTTCCTTGTGCTAGGGAGTGTCTTTTTCTGATATTCAAAAAAGCCTACGGTTTTTGGCGACATCAACAACATGTTGGACAGGATGGATTTCTCGTAATGAGAAAGTGTTTGAAGGTAAGGCTGTAACACTTGACTCTTTAATTTACCAAACAAAATTGAGATCATTTGCATGGACGAGAGTGGTCTATAAGGAATGTATTTCTCGGAAAGTTATTGGTGGGGGTGGCCAAGGAAGAGTAGTTTGGTTAAAATAGTGGGGAATGCGTTGATTATGGATTAGGAACCATTCCTTGTGGTTGGATGAAATTTAATGTGGCTAGGGTATCTTTGGATGAAAGAGCGAGTTGCGGGGGTGTTGCGAGATAAGAAAGGGGTTGTTTCGGCTTTATTTTCAAGTAACTATGTAGTAAGGGTTTCGAAATGGTGGTATTGATAGATATAAAAGTAGAAATAGAGATGTTTTCAGGTTTGTTTCATAAGGTGCAACTTCCTTTGATTATAGAGTTTGATTTGAATACGTTCTCGGATTGGTTGAAATATAAAAGTATTTGTCAATGGTCGTTAAGGAAGTTGTTTGTGGAAATTGAAGATGGATGTAGGCATATAGCTGAAATCTAATTTGCAGTCACTAATCATAAAAAGAATGGAAAGGCGGAAACTCTAGCAAAGGCATGTATGTCAAGGAAAAACTTATTTAAAGCTGTTTGGTGAATTATTGCTAAAACAGAGTGGATGATGTTAGGATGTTTTGTTGTTTTCTGCAGTAGAGTCCAATGGGGAAGTTTGTTGTTGAAGCTATTTTTGTCAGCTAAGTAGCACTTGCTAGGTTGTCTAGTTTTATTCGTTTTTTAAGCTGTGATTGAACTTGTTTGGGTTGTTCTCAACAATCCTATTTGTATTTCATTGACTTTGCAAAAAAAAAAGGAGATACACATGTGGGGCATAGTGAGAATGGGTAAGAATATCATTTTTTCTATTAACATCATGCATATGCTTATTCAACAATGCTATAAATCTGCAGTTACATTTTGTGCCTACTTCATATGTTAGTGTAGAAGCAAACAAGGTATTATTTGAAATAGTGAAACTTGGAGCACCCCTCAACTGATCCAATCACCAGACCCGAGCAAGTGGTTGTTACAACATACATTATACATTCGGAAACAATTTAATGATCTTTAAAATCCACTTTTTTATATTATGAAAATTGTTGGGCAAAATCAACCTTTAAAAATACTTTGAATTTTCTCGATTTAAAAAAAATGAGTTTTTAAAGTTTGAGAGACTTCTATCAATACTTAGTTGAGCAAGTATCGGTAAAGGAATAAAAATTTCGAAAACTACTACAGAATCCTATCGGTAAAACTGGTAGTTTTATCAATACAAGTCTGAGCTATACGGTACAACTCAAACAACTACCGGTATAACAAACTCCAATATGCAAGGTAGTCTTGGCTTGGGACTTCTACTGTTACCCAAATCCAACTATCGATACAACTAGGGTAACTACCAATATCACCCTAGGCAGGTACTTAAGGAATTCATCAATATGCAAATCTCATGTTTCAATTAACAATGAACATATCATAAGGCTTATAACACATGTAGATAACATCCTAATTACATGCCACTTATAAACAGACCAACATAAACAATTAATTACCAGATAGTGTGACTTCCAAGAGTAATCCAATCGACAACTCGAATCTGACGGTCTAAAAGAGAAAATCAAATGAGGTAATCTTGCTTAAAGCTTAGTAAATTCGTAATAAACCTAAACTTCAACTTACCATAAACGATGTAATTTTAAACATTTTACAAAATAATTCAATATCTTGATCATAAGTTCATTAAATTACCTATACGCCACAAATCTCACAAGGTTAGTGAGTTCATATGTAATACATAAAATTTTATCCTAATATTAAACTTATTCGTAAAAGATACATTTGATATATAAGCCAACCATCATATTTGTCTTTAACACTCGCAATATATTTCAAATATCTATATTCAATGTCTCAACTCAACACATCTTTGCACATAACTATTTCAAATAATCATTACATAAATTCATTCCCTAATATCATACCTTATAATCATTTCATTTACATATCTAATTGATCGCGTCTACAACGTCACAACAGTTGTGCAAGCGGACACACGTTAATGCAAGTATAGTTGATAGAACAATTCTACTAGATATCGATCCCACGAGGAATGGGTTCTTGATGTTCAGATGTCAAAGCAACTAATACTAGAATTAGATAAAATGTGAGTAAGGATGTCAGTGCAATTAAGTCAAACCTACACACTAAAATTGTTAATACTATCAATGCAATCAAGGTTAATTGTCAAAGCAACAGAAAGTAAATCAAAGTGTTGTTGAAGTGTTCAGAATTTAAATGCATAAAAGTAAAGGTGTGATCAAGTGTGAAGAATTGGAGTGAATCACTGACTGGACTAAGTAGCAACGCTGGATGCGCTGACAAGGTATTGTATAGATGAATTGTTGCAGCAATGACGCTGCAATGAATTCTTACCAATAACAGTCCTCCGTTTACTCGAGACTCAAGTACTCACAATCACCCCACCTCTCAATGTCAGCTACTTTGTGCACTCAAGAACAAGTGACTAGAATCTCTTCTAATCCCAAGTAGCTCTCGCCTAACTTGTTAACCTAACTTGTCACCACATCTCTCGATGTCGGTAGACTGCAAAGCCACACTCTTGTTTGATACGATTAGATAAAAAAATAAACAGATAAAAAGCATTAAGTAAGAATCAAAGTGATCTAACAATAAAAGATACTCTCTTATTCATTCAAATGTCATTAAAATCCATCAGCATAAAAGAAGGATTAAAGAATACAATCGAAGCTTACTATCTCTAGACTACTAGGATAACTCCTTAATCGTTCCTCTTGCGCAGCACCAAGCACTCCTTATCAAGATTCATTGTACACTTGCTTCATCAGCTAATCGACCTCCGACGTCAAGCTTCCATGGTAGCTTGCTTGAAGAATTGAGAGATTTCTTAGGTTTAAAATCTTCACTCCTTGATATTTATCTCCTTCTTCTTTCCTCTATTTATAAGCTCAAGAAATTGTAGATTTTCTCCATTCTCAGATCCAACAACTTTGTACAGCTGTAAAAGTTTGTTATTGATAGCTATGCAGATATAATTTGTTTATTGGCGGTTGCAGAATGCCAGTGCAAATTATAAATTGCGCCAACAATTTGCTGCATTTTTGGACCAACCTGTGGCCGCAACTGAATGCTTTCTTGCTTCACGAATGATAGATCTCTTCTCAAATCTAGATCTAATTACAACTGTCAAAGTTAGTTAAATTCCAGCTGTGCACTCACGCGAATTTGGTGTGATCTTTATAAATTTGCATATTGTCGTCGCATCTCTGGCTGTGATTTGAAATCTTTAATTGAGGTGACAACGTGTGAAATTCCTATGTTGGTGCTTCTAGATATGCTTGTGGCTTGAATTCACTCAAACAAGGTAAAGTTTCTATGCGTCGACATCTCTGGTCGCATTTCCAAGCAATACTTGTGGCTGCATCTTTAACTTCTTTCTAGCCTTGATCTACTAAGATGCGTTCTTGCACTGACAATTTTTAGACGCAATATATACATGCTACATGTGGCGACATTAGTGCACAAAAAGAGATAAAATGACAAGAATTTAAACCAAACAACAATGAGTTAGAAAATATAAAAACTAAGTATGTAATGCTTATTATGCATGCTAAATATGACACAAAAGAGACCATTAATACACAAATTTAGGGAGAAAATATTTCATTTGTAATACCATCAATAACACATAATCTCTCTGTACTATACATTTTGTTTCAACGATTAATCCATCATATACTCAATAATCATATACTCCCATTTTAAACATTTGTATCAACACATTTCAACTCACCTACCTTGACCATATAACATCTCATGTATATGTAAATTTATTTAAACTTTTATCACTCGTTGAACCAAAAGGATTAACATCAGATACTCAAGAAAATGCTCACACAAGTTGTGACTGTAACATGTAACCATATATGCTCACATGAGTTGTGAAATGGGCCTGCTCACACGAGTTGTGGGTCAAGATGTGGGGCTACACGATGATACGCTGTGGAGAATCTGCAATAAATGTCGAACCTCAGCCATCAATAGGACATCCAAGACCAGCACCCATATAACCTATAATGCTCACTAACTGTGAAATGGGCTTGCTCACACGAGCTATGAGTCAAGATGTTAGGCTACGCGATGCTGCTCACATGAGCTGTGGAGAATTCGTAACCAATGCAGGACCTCAACCATAGGTAGGACATCCAAGACTAGCACCCATATAACCTGTAATGCTCACATGAGCTGTAACTGTAACATGTAATCATATATGCTCACACGAGCTGTGGATCGAGATGTTAGGCTGCACGATATTGCTCACACGAGCTGTGGAGAATCCGCAGCAAATGCAAGATCTTAGCTATTGGTAGGACATCCAAGATCAGCACCCGAAATTATAAATAACCCTTAATGATATGTCATTTGTATCCTAAGTATTCATATGGTTCGAACGGGACCTTGGTACATATCCAAACTTTTTCCTTTCATTCCGTTGTACCATTCCATTATACATTATATGAAGTTCATATTTTTCATATATATACACACACACTTGATTTTTAATTAACTTCGCAACTTATTCCATTATACATATTAACACATAATGGTTATAAAATCTTATACATATCTTTCTTTCTTCCACAATATAATATCTCTAAGCTAATGGATATCACGTAAAAACATATTCAACAATTAATGTAACTTGTAATAATAACATATCAAGTATATATTTCATCCATCATATGTTTAATAAACATAACTTCTCATTTCAAGCAATTGTATCAATATTTTCCAACTCACATCCATATTTTTCACATTTTTCAAAATATAGTAATCAACTTAAATGTCATCATCTCATGATCCAAATCATTTCTTACTAATCTCAAGCAGATAAACTCGATTACAATCTAAATAGATATGTATTATATCACAAAAATATTAAATAATTAATTTAATAAATTTACCTTTTCGACCATTCCATTTATTATCCTTCCATATAATACTGTTTTTAACCTTTTCATCTATTTGAAAATACTGGATATATTGTCATGGTGTCTTTCAACCATGGTCTTTTTCCATTTCAAGAAATATATAATGACCATATACGATATAAATACAATTTATATAACGATTTCAATTAAAATTATAAATTCACTTATAAACTTTTAAAGTGAAATACGAACTTACCTCGACTAAAACAATTGCAAAAATAGAGTTGACCACTAATCCGAGACTTTAGCTTTTCCTCGATTAAAGTTTGTTTCTCTCATTTTTTTAATCTAAATAATAATTTCATTTAATTAAATAATTCAAATAACTTAAAAATAGTTAATCCAAGTTAAAAATAGTTAATCCAAGTCTATGACCCATTTTATTATGAATTTACGAAATTACCCCATCATTTTAACTTTTGTGCAATTTATTCCATAAACCCAAAACTCACAAATTAAGGACGGTTAAAAAAAACCCATGTAAACCGATTTTTACCTAGTCCATAGTCAACTCACTTTTATCAAAACTTCACAAGAAATTCATGAAATTTCACTATTTTAACATATAATCCCTAACTACAAAATTAACCAAGATTTACTAAGTTAAATAGTCCCTAAACATTTCATAGCTTCCAAATCTAACAATATCTATCAAAACTCAAACAATTTCACTCTAATTTAAATCTTACTCCCTATTCCTCATTTTTACTTTAATTTACCAAATTTACAAAATTTGGTTCTTACTACTTGAAATCAACAATTTAATTCACAAATTTAGTCTCTTTTCCTTTCTAACTCAAAATATATTAATTTAGTCCTTAAAGCTTTAACTACTCAACAATGGTTGTATTTAATATCTTTGACAGTATCGAAAAATAAGACATGAGTCAACTAGATCGAAGTATCGAAATTTCAAAAATATAAAAATTACGAGAAAATGACTAAATTAGACTTACCAATTTAAGCTTGAACCTTGAAAATCCTAGATTTTCTCCCAATTTTTCTCCCTTGTGTTCGAAGGTCTGAGAAAAATAGACACATTTTGTTTCTTTCTCACCCACCACCACCCATTTTATCTATTTCTTTCTTTATTATTATATATATATATTATACACATATATTACAACACATGTTAACTGATCGCGCTATGAACGTCACAGCAAATACGCGTAAGCGTACACTATCGATGCAAGTATAATAGATAGGATTAAAACTATAAGATATCGATCCCACAAAGATGGCTACTTATGTTTATAATTGTCAATGCAAAGGAAGTTAAAATAAAAGAGATTGTGATAAATAATGTCGGAGCAAATTAATAAGAAAATGCAGTAAAGGGTTGAGAATAATCTATCAAAGCAATTTTAATAAAAGTTAAGAAGTAAAAACAGTGATAATGAAAATGGGCTCCCTAACTTGAAAAGATGGCAACAACTAGATGTGACCACAAGGAAAATGATAGATAAATTATCGCTGCAATTAAGTTTAATGAAATCTTACCAACCTCGACTTACCTGTTATCAAAGACTTAAACACTCACACTAACCACACCTTTTAATGTTGGTAATGCAAAATATTCAAGAACAAGTGGACAGAATTCCTTTGATCCTCAAGCAACTTTGGTTGTCTTGCTTGTTAACTTAATTTGTCGTTGCACTTTCCAGTGACAGTGATTGCAATTACACTTTCGTGGTCAAGCAACTAAATCCAAAGATAACAATGAAGAAAAGATAGAGTAGATATCATATTTCATCTCAAATTAAATTGTACTTTCATTCAAACTCAAATAATCAAACATTCATTAGCGTTTAAATAGAGAATAATAGAAATAATTGAAGCATCCTATTCTTAGTCTACTAGAACTATTCTCTTACACTCCTCTTGCGTCGCATTTAAGAATGCTCCTCGTCAGGAGCAGATTTTCCTTCTCGTCACAATCAGGTCGCCCTCAAGGAAGTTAAGCTGCCATGGAAGTTAGCTTAAGAAAATGTTGAAGGAATAATTTTAAAGCGTCAAAGAAATCTCCCTAATAAAGCTTGAAGAGGATCCTCCCTCATCAGTATTTATCAACCTTTGCCAAGTATTGGTGTCCTTTATTTCAGATCCAACTTCCTCTAGTTGTACAAGTTGGTTATACCAACTGTACACTCACATAGATCTGGTGTGTTCATCAGACACTTTTCGGTTGCGGTGACATTTTTGGGCTCAAATTTGGATTCTATTTTACGGCGACAACCCTGGATACATTCATGCATTGATCTTTTCGGATAGACTCCTGCACTGACATCTTTGGATGCAATACTGAACACTAATTATGGCGACATTAATAGCAAAAATAGGATAAAATTAAAGAAAATTAAACCTAGCATCACTGAGTTAGAAAATGTAGTTACTAAGTTAAGAATGCTAAAAATGCATGCTAAAAAATGATAAAATGGGAACAAATTACAACCTAAGTAAGGGGAAATCAATGGTCTTTTCTAATGCTATCACACCCCCAAACTTGAATTTTTACTTGTCCTCAAGTAAACAAAAGCTAGTAAAGTCATAGCAAAAGGTTTTGTCAAAGCAATAGTCATTCTAACAACTTGAGTCTTTTGAAATCCTATTGTATGAATTACATTCATATGATAGAATATTGACAATTTATAGGTAAGAATAACTAAAACTACAATTTCATCAATGCTAGCATCATGTTTGAAATATTAAATATATATATTTTTAAATGTGGATGCAATTGTATTTCCAATCCATATACATTCCTCCCAAACTTAAAGTCTACAACGTCCCCAATACGCTGACATTAATGTACAAATATATATGAAAAAGTAATGACAACGTAGATGCAGTGACAATAAAAAAATGCAATAATAAATAAACGACAACTACATGATATGCATGATAATTAAAACTGAAAACTGAAAAACTCACTCAATTTACAGCAGTTGAAGATGCAGTTGCATTAGTTTTCTGTTTCTTACGCTTTCTTTTTGCTTTGTGACATTTTTTGTCTTTCATGTGCTTGCGTTTCTTGTCCTTGGGCTTCACCTTGTCTCCAAATTGCTCCAGAATAGCAGACTGAACCCCGGCTTCATCCGTTATGACATTGGAAGGATGGATCTCCGCCATTTTCTTAGTATAGACTATTATGGCCAATGTATTTGGATCCTTAGTTGGTGTTGTCACAACCTCTGCTTGACTCGCAGTAGATGGCACCAATTCTTCACTTATTACACCCACAGCTATTGGTGCAGGGACAAATTCCTCTAATGAATTTACTCTAGCTTCTTCCTCTTCTTTTTCTTCTTTCTTCTCCTCTTGTTTCATTTTTCAATAAGTGTAGCTTCTCCCTTAGTAGGAGTTTCTTCTCCAACAGTATCAGTTGTCTCAAAATTAACAGGGAAATCCTTCTCAAATAAGCTGGAAATGATCTTCAAACAATCCTCTACCTCCTTTGATTCCACTTCTCTTTCTTCATCCAAAATATGCACTATTGGTGGAGAAGCTGTGGAGCGTTCCTTCTCTCTAGTATCAGCTCATCAGTTGAAAGTTTGGCTTCCCTGATTATCGGAGGGAAGATTGGAAATTCTAGCAAAGGTGCTTTGCTCATTCTCCTCACGGTGGTCAGCATGGCACTATTTCATGCCCTAGTGTAGGCATTGAATAGATTCTGTAAATGTTTCATTTCTTTAACTGTGGTGACAAGTTTTATTTGTCTGATGTTAATAGCATCGACAATTTCCTTCAGCTCCTTTACTTTGGCCACAATGTTGGGTCTGTAGTCACATGTGTACTACTATTGCCACTTTTTCCCTTGCTCTTCTTCATCTTCCTAGTATCTACTTCTTTCATTATAGGACTCTCCATACCACGAGCCATCCTCTCAATTGACGTGTCATTGATCGGGCCCTTGTTTTCTAGGATTTCCTCTCCTTATCAAGGCATTATACCTCGCTACTGACATAATCGTGTTATTAAAGAAGGAAATACCAAGATACCTGTCTACTTTTCTGCGCATTCCGTAATTTCTCGATGCAACACTACACTAACATCTTTCTTCCTACCCTTTATGATCGAATGTATCAGGAAAATTTGATCGACAGTTACTGTTGTACTATACATATAAGGTATTAAACGGCTGTTAATGAAATGAAACCATACCTTACTTTGTAATGACAGAAATCTCTTGTGCATGGTCTAGTTGCTCAGTTTTGAACTCGTCCTCATAGCACCTTCAACACATAGGACTCTTATCAACATCTCAGTCCTTTTTTTAGTTAATTCTTCAATAAACTCCGCATGCTCATCCTTGTCAAAGGTAGTATTGTATATTGCATTGATGGTTATGGCATCTCACCATATTAACCCTTCACGAACAAATATAAATTTAGACTTCTGGTCAATAAGGATGGCGTAGAATTCTCGCACCATAGATGGGGAATAAACCCCAGGATGGTCGCAGAATGTCTCCTAGCCTATTCTCACGAGGGTGCGAATTATTTGCTTTCCAAGGTCCCTTCGCTTCGAAAAGTTGAACCCTTGCTCTGGATGGAAATTTCTCTTTAGCATATCGTCTTGAAACGTTCCTTGGTTGCCTTAGTTATGAACATCACTAGTTCATTGGAGGGTTGCTACTCTATTTCACGAGTCGTCACAATAGAGGACAATTCATGAGTGAACCTTTTTGATGTCTTTTCTCCTCTTGTTCCGGCCATATCTAGTGATCGTAAAATTAGATTAAAAAAGATGAAAAATCAAAGCAAATTTTTAAGTATAGCAATGGAGGTTTATGAGTGAAACAGTTAGGGTAGAAAAATTGCTTTATAGAGATAAAAGGCTTACTTGTATGTACTGCAAATAAGGGTTAGCAGGTTTGCTCTTAATAAATGTATCCAATCAGATTGCCCTTTTTGAAACCAATCTAACGGTTAGTTTTGAAAGGATGAGTCGTCATGATTTCTTTTCTAATATGTTTTGATCCTCTGGTGAGTCAATAGGTGAAATGCAGTGACAATAATATATTTATGCACCGACAAAAGAGTGAACTTGGACTTCAGAGAAGTATATAATGGTTGTAATTCCATAGTGAGAGCTTTTTCTATAGATAATCTCTAAGCTAGGTTCCTTTTATTAGTTAATACATGAGGTTGAATAGACTAGTTTGGCTTAATCTCAATCCTATTCTTGATGTCACAATTTAGTAGAACATCTTTATACGATATCACCACAAATTTTTCAATAAATCTTGTGCTATGCTTCTTGAATTCTCCTTTAAATAATTTATCCAACATATCAATATGTTAACATTCTTTCTTGTTGTGGAGTGGCTTTGAAGACACTGAAAGTGGCATGTTTCTCATTGTGACGCATTGTTAATTCCCCCTTGTACACATCGATAAGAGTGTGTCCACTAGCTAAGAATGGGCATCCCAAGATTGTAGGTACCTCTTTATCGGCTTCACAATCAAGTATAATGAAATCAACAGGGAACACAAACTTGTTTACACAAACAAGGATATCCTTAATCTGTCCTTCAGGCTGCGCCAATGACTTATCTATCATTTGCAATGTCATTGTAATGGGCTTCATGTGACCAATTCCTAATTTATTGAATGTAGATAGTGGCATCAGGTTAATACTCGCACCTAAGTCACATAAAGTTTTACCCAAATAATGATTACCAATCGAGCATAGGATTGTAAAGCTTCTAGGGTCCTTCATCTTAGGTGAAAACTTATTTGTTAGCACTGCACTATATCCTTCTATGAGTGCAATTGTTTCAATCGCAGTCAGCTTCTTCTATTAGATAATAGCTCCTTCATGAATTTCCCATAGTTAGGAATCTATATGAGAGCATCCACAAGAGGTATGTTGACATGCAATTATTTCAATGTGGCCAGAAACTTTTGAAATTCTTTATCGTTCTCCTTCTCCTTAAATCTTTGTGGAAATGAAAAAGGTATTGACACATCAAGTTGTCGTGACAAAACCTGTTGCGTCGACATCGGTGGTTGCATCGACAATTTTCTTGGTCTAATGGTAAGCATGGGAGTAACAACTGGTGGCTCCTCTTTATTTAGTTCGTCTGTTTCTTCTTCAGATACAACTTTTTCTTCTTGATCTACTTCACTTGCGTCGACAGGTGTTGTATTAGAGCTGCTACTTGACTCGACAGTTTGCTTTCCACTCTTAAGAGTAATAGTTTTACAATGTTCCTTCCCCTTTTGATTTGGATTCTCAATATCATTGGGTAAAGCACCTAGTGGTCTTGTGCTCATATTTGAAGTTAGTTGTTCTACTTGTGCTTCTAACGCTAGTATGGAAGAGGAATTTCCTTGCAAAATAACTTCTATCTTCGTGATATGTTCACGCATCAAGGCTTCAAGAGCTGTTAATGGATCAGATCGTGGTTGGGAATACTGCTGTTGCACACGAGTATGTGGCTGCAACTGATCTTGATGTACATGCATCTGAGGACTTTGGTTAAAATTTTACTGTTGCTGACTGTAATTCTCTTGTCAAAAATTTCTTTGGTTCGAGGAATTTCCATATTTAAATGTGGCTGCATTTTGATTTCCCCAAGGCTGTTGGTTTCGAGCTGAGCTGTTGTAGGAATTACCATAAGAATTTCCTCTGATATTATTAACACAAAACGCATTCTTTGCATGCTGTGGAAAATATTCATATCTATGATTGTTACTGTAAATTTTACAACAAAATGTCGGGACATCCATTTGTTGGGCAACTTGGATGGGAGCAACTTTACTTGTCCCCTTCATATTCTTTATCATATTTGCTAACGAAGATACTTGTGCACTCAGAGTTGTATAGCATCTAACTTGATAACTTCAGGGCTTGTTTTAACTTGAGCAGCTCGAGAGATTGGATATTGGTAGTCATTTTGAGTGATCCATTCTAAAATTCTCACGGCTTCACCATAGGTGCAGTCCAACAAAGGACCATTCGCAGATGCATCTACAAGATTTCTTGTTTGCGCATTCAACCTATTGTAAAATATCTCGATTTGCATTTCTTGTTGAATTCCATGCATGGGACAACATCGAAGCAAGGTTTTGTAACTTTTCCATGTGGTGTAAATTCTCATCATCCAATTGATGATATGTAATGATATCATTCCTCAGTCGAATATTCATTGTCGATGGATTAAACCGCAAAACAAACTGAGTCACAAGTGCATTCCATGATGTAATCGATCCGACAGGCGACCTAAGGAACCAGGTATGAGCCCATCCTTACAATGAGTAAGGAAACAATTGCATCTTCAAGGCATCATCAGAAACGCCATGTTAACTAAAAGAAGCATAAATTAGTAGAAAAGATTTAAGATGCTCTCTTGCATCCTCATGAGGCAAACAAGCATACTGCCTGTTTGAATTTAAAATTTGAAACGTAATCGGTTTTAACTCAAAATTGCCAGCTTGAATAGCTAGTCGAACAACCCCTGGCTGCAAATCATTTAATACAGGAACAACAAAGTCTCAAATTGGTCTATCTTGTACTTGTTCTTCTTGTGGCAGCGATGGATTATTTATATTTTGTGGCTGTATCGAAGGGATAGGATTTTATGGTGGCAATGGAGGTTTGACTGCATCATTTCTAGGCAAAGCAATATTCTTTTATTTTTGTCTTCTCTTTCTAATAGTTCTTTAGATTTCCAGATCTAAGCCAACAATAATTTCAAAATTGCTCATGGTCATAAAATACCTAAAAATTTGAGAAAGGGTCAACAAAAAGGAAAACAAGTTAGTAACAGGTAAACTAACAAAATGAAAAATAATTGCAAGAACAAGAATAAACATTAAACAAACGTCATCTCCGGCAACGGCGTTAAAACTTGATCGTGCTATGAACATCACAACAAATATGTGAAAGCGTACACTGTCGATGCAAATATAGTAGATAGGTTTAAAACTATCAGATATCGATCCCACAGAGATGACTACTTATGTTTATAATTGTCGATACAAAGGAAGTTAAAATAAAAGAGATTATGATGAATAATGTCGGAGCAAATTAATAAGAAAATGTAATAAAGGGTTGAGAATAATCTATCAAAGCAATTTTAAAAAAAGTTAAGAAGTAAAAATAGTGATAATGAAAGGGGTTCTCTGACTTGAAAAGATGGCGACAGTTAGATATGACCATAAGGTAAATGATAGATAAATTGTCGCTACAATTAAGTTTAATGAAATCTTACCAACCTCGACTTCCCTGTTATCAAGGACTCAAACACTCACACTAACCACACCTTCCAGTGCTGGTAATGCAAAATATTTAAAAACAAGTGGACAGAATTCCTTCAATCCTCAAGCAACTTCCGTGGTCTTGCTTGTTAACTTAATTTGTCACTACACTTTCCAGTGACAGTGACTACAATTACACTTCTGTGGACAAGAAATTAAATCCAAAGATAATAATAAAGGAAACATAAAGTAGATATCATATTTGATTTGAAATTAAATTGTACCTTCCATTCAAACTCAAATAATAAAATATTCATCATCATTGAAAGAGAGAATAACAAAAATAATTGAAGCATCCTATTCCTAGACTACTAGAACTATTCTCTTACACTCCTCTTGCGTCGCATTTAGGAATGCTCCTTGTCGGGAGTAGATTTACCTTCTCGTCACAGTCAAGTCACCTTCAAGGAAGTTAAGCTGCCATGGAAGCTAGCTTAAGAAATGTTGAAGGAATAATTTTAAAGCATCAAAGAAATCTCCCCGATGAAGCTTGAAGAAGATCCTCCCTCATCAGTATTTATCAACCATTGCTAAGTATAGGTGTCCTTTCTTTCAGATCCAACTTCCTTTAGCTGTACAAGTTGGTTATACTAGCTATATACTCACGCAAATCTGGTGTGTTCATCAAACATTTATCGGTTGTTGTGACATTTCTGGGTGCAAATTTTGATTCTATTTTGCGGCGACAACCCTGGACACTTTCATGCGTTGATATTTTCAGATAGACTCCTGCATTGACATCTTTGGATGCAATGCTGAACACAAATTGTGGCGACATTAATAGCAAAAACAGGATAAAATTAAAGAAAATTAAACCTAGTATCACTAAGTTAGAAAATGCAGATACTAAGTTAAAAATGCTAAAAATGCATGCTAAAAAATGATAAAATGGGAACAAATTACAACCTAAGTAAGGAGAAATCAATGGTCTTTTCTAATGCTATCACACCCCCAAACTTGAATTTTTACTTGTCCTCAAATAAACAAAAGCTAGTAAAGTCATAGCAAAAGGTTTTGTCAAAGCAATAGCCATTCTAACAACTTGAATCTTCTAAAATCCTAATGTATGTATTACATTCATATGATAGAATATTGCACCAACAATTTATAGGTATGAAGAACTAAAATTACAATTTCATCAATGCTAGCATCATGTTTGAAATCTTAAATTGATTCTACCAAAATAGCATTTATTATACACTAATATAAATATATTTCTCTTTTTATATGTGACTGAGGGATGTCGTTGCATTACTATACCCTTGTTCTTGGGAAGTAACGATGGGGTGCAACAAACCCCCAGGGAATATGTACTTGCGTCGACACACACTCTTGCACTGACATCCTTTGGTTAGATTACTTTTTTAAACACTTGCATTGAAGTGTTCCCCATTGACAGTTCGCAATACACTCAAATTAATTAATGATATTAGAAGAATCAAAAAATATAACTTAAAGGGAAAATGCACCCACTTGAACGGTCTTTGAATGAGCTTTCCACCAAAATCTGATCCATTTTCATAATTAATTTTAAAAAAGACCTAAAGGTCTAATTAATTATTAAAATCGACTTATAGGCCTTATTTAGTCTAAGAATTATTTAAAATATTATAATATCATATTATTATGAACCCACAAACATGAGCATAAATATTTTTTTTTAATTAAAACTAATATAACAAATGTCAATTGAATCTTTAACTTGATTGGTATGGGTATTGTTGTCAATGTCGGAGGATATAGGTTCGAGTGCGTTGAAACACATTATCTTCCTATTTATGGTTTATGTCAAAAAGAACAAATATGATTAAAACCTATATAATGATTATTTAAAAAAACTAATATAACAAACCAAAAACATTAAATAAATTAATCCATTACAAACATAGTATAAAAACTTATATAAATCTATTACATATATAAAAAGAAAAAACATGTGCCTTAATAGATCTACAGAATACGGATGATTAGTTATTGGGCTTGTTCCAGTAGATACATTGAAAAATAAAAAAAATGAAACATATGAGCACGGTAGATGTGCTACCCTCAAACATTGACAACTGTCCCTTTTTATTATTATTATTATTTTCATTTGGTGAATTATAGGTAAAAGATGAAGAGGGATAAAACAAAAGAAAGCTAAAAAATGAAGAGGGAACAGGCAAGAAAGCTAAAAGAAATAGGGATAAATTAACATTTAATCCCTAAATTCTGTAATATTTTTAATTTGATTCTTTTTGTGCTCACATTAATTTTGCAAGTTAGCTATTTTTTCTAAATCAGCCTCTAAATTTAGATTCCAATAAGGTGTGATTATATTACTGTCATAATATTACCTACATAAGAGTACAGGGGTTTAGTAAGCAAAATTAGACACGGAGAGCTTAAATTAACATAGAGTCGCCACTAACCAATTAGAGCTAGGTTGGTTAGACACCTATTGTCTAAAAATCTAGAATTAATACTACGAAAAAATTCTAAAAATTTAGACTCGATCTAATCACCAAATTTCGGGTTCGGGAATATGATTACGTGTGAGGAAGGTTATAGCACCCCCACAACGCTTATCCAGGGATAATCTTACAGGATCTTGGGAGTTTTTTTTTTTTTAAGCATATTAATGTCTTATTTTAAATAAAAACTCTAAAAAATGCCACCGATTTACTTGTAACTTGACTAAGACGTGTTCACCAAACTTATCTAATTTAAAACCTAAATTAGAAATTTTTACTTTTAACGGGAACCCTAAATGATACCTAAATAATTCTAGTAAAATACCTTCAATTCTTAAAATTAATTATATTTTAGAATCCTAAAAAAACTTAGAAATTACCAATGAATTAAGAGAAATATTAAAATTCATTTACAATTTATTCGATCTTTTATTTATTATTATTATTATTATTATTATAAAATATTTAATTAATAACGTTGAACTTATCAAAACCTTACGAAAGTATCCTATGCCAGGTTTATGATTTATCTTACTTTAAAATTATTGATCAAAGGTTTAAATTCGTTAAAATCCTAAAATAATATATCTTAAATAACATTTATTAGCTTTTCTTAAAGTGTTTCTAAAATAAAATACTTAGAAAGACCTATTCGTGATTTACAATTCACCTACGAAGATCCTTAATTTTAATCTTGAACAAAGTCTTAGAGAATATTTATATATTAATTATCCTATATGATATATAAAATTAGTTTAAGACACTAATAAAAAAATCCTACATATTGTGAATATTTTTTCTAGGATAGATAGTAGATAAGATCTTAAAGACTAAACTAAATTCAAATGTAAAAATCTTATGATTTCATTAACACTTACTTAACTAACTTCATGTCAACATTTATGGGATGAAAAAATAACCTAAAGTTCTCTCTTTAAAAATGAATAGTAATAAAACAGTAAATTAATTAGATTGGTTAAAATTAATGAAAAACTAAAACTCTTTCAAAAAAAAGGCAGTAATAAAAAAAACTTAAATAAATGAATGAAAAAAAACCTTTTCATGATGATGATAATAATAATAAAAATACACCTTATTCATAATTCAATAAAAGAATCAAAATAACATAAACAAACAATATTAAAATGTATGTAAGGGGAATGTGTAAAAAAACATAAATATAAATAGAAATGAAAATAAATAAAGATGAAATCAGAATAAATAAAAATTATACAAATGTGAATAAATATAAAAACATTAAAATAAAGTGCATAATTGACATCAAATATATAAAGTATAAATGCAAATAAAAGAGAAGATATAAGTGTAAAATAACTTATTAAAATGGAAACAAAATGATACAGCATGATTTTGGGACTAAAAGATAAAAAATGTGGAAGATAGAGGACTGATGTAGCAATTAATTTGTTTTTAATTTTAAAATTTCGGATTAAATCTAAAGGTTTAATAAATAAAAGGGTTATGGGTGTAAATATGCTAGAGAGTGAGGGTGGTACTGCAAAAAAAAGGGTATTTTTCATAAATTTAGAAAATAAGGAGATGGGAATAAATTACCCATTTTGACACTTATAAATAGAGAAAATCTATTTTATTTTTTCATTTTTAATCTCATTAAAAAAAATTTCCTCCTTCCCTCCCTCGTTCTATGTTGGCCATAGCTCCACCACCGGAGAGCTCACCGACTCTTCGGCTTCCGGTGGTGGAGTTGCGGTAAACAGTGATCGTTTTAAAAAAAATCAAAAATTTTCTTTTTTTTAAAACAAAATCACTATTTTTTTAAAAAAATCAAAATTTTTATTTCGAAATAATTAAAAAAATTAAATTTTATTTAAAATTTTAAACTTTTCTCTTTAAAATGACTAAGAATATATTTTTATTTTTAAAAATTTAAACTTTCTTTAAAAAAAAAAAAACAAGATCACTACTTTACCTAAAATCAAAATTTTTATTTTGAAATAGTTAAAAAAATTAAACTTTATTTAAAAATTTAAACTTTTTTTTAAAATGCTTAAAAATTTGGTTAAATAAATACTATTATTTAATAAAAAGTAATTTTAAATTAATTAAGTCCTAATATTTGGCTTTCTCCCTCTACATGTGACTAGAAAAACCACATCATGTGATTCCCTTTTAAGCCATGGGGTCCAAGTCTCAGGTCAAATATGCTATTCAATGAACAAGTTGATTAAGTAGATGTCCTCCTCGGTCTTTTACATGAGTCAATTGACTAGTGTCTCCAATACGAAGAATCCTCCAAGGCTTAGGTTTGAAAATTATAGCATCACATATGGTCTCATTGTTAAAAAATGTAATACAAAAAAATAAGTGCGCATTTAAATGAATAGAAAACAATTATTGTAATATTTCAATTTCATATTATTTAAATATTGAGTACGATGATAAAAATACAGTGTATTTTTAAAGGAAAACACATATTCAGATATTGAAAATAACATTATTGAGAGGAATAACTCCAAACATAAACTGTGAAACGAGCTTAAATAATAAAAAACCAGACAATACTCATTTATTCAACACTAAAACATACTAAGAAACGTACTTCATATTATGCGTTCCCTCAACAACAAACCTGTTCGATATCAGAGAAAATGAAAATAAAATGTCAGAAAAAGTCATGCAAAATTTGATTGGTGCTTAAAAACTTTAATTTTTAAATTTTTTTTTTGTAAGTTACCCTTTTTTTTTTAATTAAAGGGAAAAAAAAGACAAGCATATTTCTACTACAAATTACATATATTTAGTTTTCTTCCATTTGGGTACAACTGACCGTAATTCCTCTCGGAAAAATTGGTCCAAGTTGTCGATAACATAAAATCATCGAGCAAGTTTGATAAAAAAAGGAAAACGAAAACGTACCATGATCAATCAAGGGACTTCGATCTCTTTATGGTAACTCTATCTGCTGAACATCAACAGCACCGTTGACGTTTCCGCGTGGTCCTCTGCAATAACAAATGACGGCAAATATAATCAGACCAAACACGGCGATAGCTACATAAGAAAACTTAATTGGTCCCTGGACGTGGAAACGATAGTTCTCGGTGAAATCAACATCCACGACCGGAGAAGAACTGTTCATCGAGCTCATGATAAAGGCTGATAAAATCAAACATAACTTTTTTTTGCTTATTGAGGATGTAGCAAATGCATAGATGACGGTAAATTTATAATGAACTTTAGTTACAGATAGCGGCCAGTAGGTGAACTTTGTAATTTTAGCATTGCTACAGTGTCGCCAAGAAGTCACAAAGTGGCAAAAAAAAGTCTTTCCGCTAATTTTTTTTAATTATAATAATAATAATAACTATTTTTACTTGGTTTTTCTAACAAAAATAAAAAACCAATGTCAAAAAACATTAAGCCTATACCCTTAAAAATGATAACTATAAAAATATGTGGAAAAATGATAAAAAAATAAAAGTTCTAAAAAAATTAGGTTTAAGGGAGGAAAAAGCTCTCAATTTTTTTTTAAAATAATAAAAAAGTCCATCTTTTTTTTTTTTTTTCACACAATTGAGTGTTTGAACTTTCAAAATGCATAAAAAAAAACCCTCAAACTTCTTCAAAAAAACAATTAAGCCATTATTATTTTTCCTCACTCAATTGAGTACTTAAACTTTCAAAATGCATCGAAAAGATCCTCAAATTTTTTTAAAAAAGCAATTAAGCCCTTACTCTTATTAAAAATTAGAAAAAAAGTTATAAAAAATAAATTTTAGAAAAATTATAAAGATTTTCCTAAATCAGCCTATGAATTTAGATTCCAATAAGGTGTGATTATATGTCATTTCATCACTTGAAAATTAAAAAATAATATAAAATCTAAAAAAATTAAACCATTTTTGGGTGATGATGTCGTATAATCACCAATTTTCATATCATCATACATTAATAAAATCCAAATTTAGGGACCAAATTGAAAAAAGTTACAAAATTTCAAGACTAATATGAAAAAAAAATTAAGTATCAAGTTAAAAAAAAATACTAAATTCAAGGATTAAATGTTACTTTATCTCATGAAGAAAAAATGAAAATGAGGGGGGACCCGTAAAAAAGAAAAGAAAATAAAAGAAAACAACTTATTAATGTTTAAAGAATAGAATTGGTGGTCATTCAACCATTACAAAATTAAAAATATTTAATTAATAACGTTGAACTTATCAAAACCTTACGAAAGTATCCTATGCCAGGTTTATGATTTATCTTACTTTAAAATTATTGATCAAAGGTTTAAATTCGTTAAAATCCTAAAATAGTATATCTTAAATAACATTTATTAGCTTTCTTAAAGTGTTTCTAAAATAAAATACTTAGAAAGACCTATTCGTGATTTACAATTCACCTACGAAGATCCTTAATTTTAATCTTGAACAAAGTCTTAGAGAATATTTATATATTAATTATCCTATATGATATATAAAATTAGTTTAAGACACTAATAAAAAAATCCTACATATTGTGAATATTTTTTCACCTTATTCATAATTCAATAAAAGAATCAAAATAACATAAACAAACAATATTAAAATGTATGTAAGGGGAATGCGTAAAAAAACATAAATATAAATAGAAATAAAAATAAATAAAGATGAAATCAGAATAAATAAAAATTATACAAATGTGAATAAATATAAAAACATTAAAATAAAGTGCATAATTGACATCAAATATATAAAGTATAAATGCAAATAAAAGAGAAGATATAAGTGTAAAATAACTTATTAAAATGGAAACAAAATGATACAGCATGATTTTGGGACTAAAAGATAAAAAATGTGGAAGATAGAGGACTGATGTAGCAATTAATTTGTTTTTAATTTTAAAATTTCGGATTAAATCTAAAGGTTTAATAAATAAAAGGGTTATGGGTGTAAATATGCTAGAGAGTGAGGGTGGTACTGCAAAAAAAAGGGTATTTTTCATAAATTTAGAAAATAAGGAGATGGGAATAAATTACCCATTTTGACACTTATAAATAGAGAAAATCTATTTTATTTTTTCATTTTTAATCTCATTAAAAAAAATTTCCTCCTTCCCTCCCTCGTTCTATGTTGGCCATAGCTCCAACACCGGAGAGCTCACCGACTCTTCGGCTTCCGGTGGTGGAGTTGCGGTAAACAGTGATCGTTTTAAAAAAAATCAAAAATTTTCTTTTTTTTAAAACAAAATCACTATTTTTTTAAAAAAATCAAAATTTTTATTTCGAAATAATTAAAAAAATTAAATTTTATTTAAAATTTTAAACTTTTCTCTTTAAAATGACTAAGAATATATTTTTATTTTTAAAAATTTAAACTTTCTTTAAAAAAAAAAACAAGATCACTACTTTACCTAAAATCAAAATTTTTATTTTGAAATAGTTAAAAAAATTAAACTTTATTTAAAAATTTAAACTTTTTTTTAAAATGCTTAAAAATTTGGTTAAATAAATACTATTATTTAATAAAAAGTAATTTTAAATTAATTAAGTCCTAATATTTGGCTTTCTCCCTCTACATGTGACTAGAAAAACCACATCATGTGATTCCCTTTTAAGCCATGGGGTCCAAGTCTCAGGTCAAATATGCTATTCAATGAACAAGTTGATTAAGTAGATGTCCTCCTCGGTCTTTTACATGAGTCAATTGACTAGTGTCTCCAATACGAAGAATCCTCCAAGGCTTAGGTTTGAAAATTATAGCATCACATATGGTCTCATTGTTAAAAAATGTAATACAAAAAAATAAGTGCGCATTTAAATGAATAGAAAACAATTATTGTAATATTTCAATTTCACATTATTTAAATATTGAGTACGATGATAAAAATACAGTGTATTTTTAAAGGAAAACACATATTCAGATATTGAAAATAACATTATTGAGAGGAATAACTCCAAACATAAACTGTGAAACGAGCTTAAATAATAAAAAACCAGACAATACTCATTTATTCAACACTAAAACATACTAAGAAACGTACTTCATATTATGCGTTCCCTCAACAACAAACCTGTTCGATATCAGAGAAAATGAAAATAAAATGTCAGAAAAAGTCATGCAAAATTTGATTGGTGCTTAAAAACTTTAATTTTTAAATTTTTTTTTTGTAAGTTACCCTTTTTTTTTTAATTAAAGGGAAAAAAAAGACAAGCATATTTCTACTACAAATTACATATATTTAGTTTTCTTCCATTTGGGTACAACTGACCGTAATTCCTCTCGGAAAAATTGGTCCAAGTTGTCGATAACATAAAATCATCGAGCAAGTTTGATAAAAAAAGGAAAACGAAAACGTACCATGATCAATCAAGGGACTTCGATCTCTTTATGGTAACTCTATCTGCTGAACATCAACAGCACCGTTGACGTTTCCGCGTGGTCCTCTGCAATAACAAATGACGGCAAATATAATCAGACCAAACACGGCGATAGCTACATAAGAAAACTTAATTGGTCCCTGGACGTGGAAACGATAGTTCTCGGTGAAATCAACATCCACGACCGGAGAAGAACTGTTCATCGAGCTCATGATAAAGGCTGATAAAATCAAACATAACTTTTTTTTGCTTATTGAGGATGTAGCAAATGCATAGATGACGGTAAATTTATAATGATCTTTAGTTACAGATAGCGGCCAGTAGGTGAACTTTGTAATTTTAGCATTGCTACAGTGTCGCCAAGAAGTCACAAAGTGGCAAAAAAAAGTCTTTCCGCTAATTTTTTTTAATTATAATAATAATAATAACTATTTTTACTTGGTTTTTCTAACAAAAATAAAAAACCAATGTCAAAAAACATTAAGCCTATACCCATAAAAATGATAACTATAAAAATATGTGGAAAAATGATAAAAAAATAAAAGTTCTAAAAAAATTAGGTTTAAGGGAGTAAAAAGCTCTCAATTTTTTTTAAAAATAATAAAAAAGTCCATCTTTTTTTTTTTTTTTTTTCACACAATTGAGTGTTTGAACTTTCAAAATGCATAAAAAAAACCCTCAAACTTCTTCAAAAAAACAATTAAGCCATTATTATTTTTCCTCACTCAATTGAGTACTTAAACTTTCAAAATGCATCGAAAAGATCCTCAAATTTTTTTAAAAAAGCAATTAAGCCCTTACTCTTATTAAAAATTAGAAAAAAAGTTATAAAAAAATAAATTTTAGAAAAATTATAAAGATTTTCCTAAATCAGCCTATGAATTTAGATTCCAATAAGGTGTGATTATATGTCATTTCATCACTTGAAAATTAAAAAATAATATAAAATCTAAAAAAATTAAACCATTTTTGGGTGATGATGTCGTATAATCACCAATTTTCATATCATCATACATTAATAAAATCCAAATTTAGGGACCAAATGGAAAAAAGTTACAAAATTTCAAGACTAATATGAAAAAAAAATTAAGTATCAAGTTAAAAAAAAATACTAAATTCAAGGATTAAATGTTACTTTATCTCATGAAGAAAAAATGAAAATGAGGGGGGACCCGTAAAAAAGAAAAGAAAATAAAAGAAAACAACTTATTAATGTTTAAAGAATAGAATTGGTGGTCATTCAACCATTACAAAATTAAAAATATTTAATTAATAACGTTGAACTTATCAAAACCTTACGAAAGTATCCTATGTCAGGTTTATGATTTATCTTACTTTAAAATTATTGATCAAAGGTTTAAATTCGTTAAAATCCTAAAATAGTATATCTTAAATAACATTTATTAGCTTTCTTAAAGTGTTTCTAAAATAAAATACTTAGAAAGACCTATTCGTGATTTACAATTCACCTACGAAGATCCTTAATTTTAATCTTGAACAAAGTCTTAGAGAATAAGGAGATGGGAATAAATTACCCATTTTGACACTTATAAATAGAGAAAATCTATTTTATTTTTTCATTTTTAATCTCATTAAAAAAAATTTCCTCCTTCCCTCCCTCGTTCTATGTTGGCCATAGCTCCACCACCGGAGAGCTCACCGACTCTTCGGCTTCCGGTGGTAGAGTTGCGGTAAACAGTGATCGTTTTAAAAAAAATCAAAATTTTTTTTTTTAAAACAAAATCACTATTTTTTTAAAAAAATCAAAATTTTTATTTCGAAATAATTAAAAAAATTAAATTTTATTTAAAATTTTAAACTTTTCTCTTTAAAATGACTAAGAATATATTTTTATTTTTAAAAATTTAAACTTTCTTTAAAAAAAAAAACAAGATCACTACTTTACCTAAAATCAAAATTTTTATTTTGAAATAGTTAAAAAAATTAAACTTTATTTAAAAATTTAAACTTTTTTTTAAAATGCTTAAAAATTTGGTTAAATAAATACTATTATTTAATAAAAAGTAATTTTAAATTAATTAAGTCCTAATATTTGGCTTTCTCCCTCTACATGTGACTAGAAAAACCACATCATGTGATTCCCTTTTAAGCCATGGGGTCCAAGTCTCAGGTCAAATATGCTATTCAATGAACAAGTTGATTAAGTAGATGTCCTCCTCGGTCTTTTACATGAGTCAATTGACTAGTGTCTCCAATACGAAGAATCCTCCAAGGCTTAGGTTTGAAAATTATAGCATCACATATGGTCTCATTGTTAAAAAATGTAATACAAAAAAATAAGTGCGCATTTAAATGAATAGAAAACAATTATTGTAATATTTCAATTTCACATTATTTAAATATTGAGTACGATGATAAAAATACAGTGTATTTTTAAAGGAAAACACATATTCAGATATTGAAAATAACATTATTGAGAGGAATAACTCCAAACATAAACTGTGAAACGAGCTTAAATAATAAAAAACCAGACAATACTCATTTATTCAACACTAAAACATACTAAGAAACGTACTTCATATTATGCGTTCCCTCAACAACAAACCTGTTCGATATCAGAGAAAATGAAAATAAAATGTCAGAAAAAGTCATGCAAAATTTGATTGGTGCTTAAAAACTTTAATTTTTAAATTTTTTTTTTGTAAGTTACCCTTTTTTTTTTAATTAAAGGGAAAAAAAAGACAAGCATATTTCTACTACAAATTACATATATTTAGTTTTCTTCCATTTGGGTACAACTGACCGTAATTCCTCTCGGAAAAATTGGTCCAAGTTGTCGATAACATAAAATCATCGAGCAAGTTTGATAAAAAAAGGAAAACGAAAACGTACCATGATCAATCAAGGGACTTCGATCTCTTTATGGTAACTCTATCTGCTGAACATCAACAGCACCGTTGACGTTTCCGCGTGGTCCTCTGCAATAACAAATGACGGCAAATATAATCAGACCAAACACGGCGATAGCTACATAAGAAAACTTAATTGGTCCCTGGACGTGGAAACGATAGTTCTCGGTGAAATCAACATCCACGACCGGAGAAGAACTGTTCATCGAGCTCATGATAAAGGCTGATAAAATCAAACATAACTTTTTTTTGCTTATTGAGGATGTAGCAAATGCATAGATGACGGTAAATTTATAATGATCTTTAGTTACAGATAGCGGCCAGTAGGTGAACTTTGTAATTTTAGCATTGCTACAGTGTCGCCAAGAAGTCACAAAGTGGCAAAAAAAAGTCTTTCCGCTAATTTTTTTTAATTATAATAATAATAATAACTATTTTTACTTGGTTTTTCTAACAAAAATAAAAAACCAATGTCAAAAAACATTAAGCCTATACCCTTAAAAATGATAACTATAAAATATGTGGAAAAATGATAAAAAAATAAAAGTTCTAAAAAAATTAGGTTTAAGGGAGTAAAAAGCTCTCAATTTTTTTTAAAAATAATAAAAATGTCCATCTTTTTTTTTTTTTTCACACAATTGAGTGTTTGAACTTTCAAAATGCATAAAAAAAACCCTCAAACTTCTTCAAAAAAACAATTAAGCCATTATTATTTTTCCTCACTCAATTGAGTACTTAAACTTTCAAAATGCATCGAAAAGATCCTCAAATTTTTTTAAAAAAGCAATTAAGCCCTTACTCTTATTAAAAATTAGAAAAAAAGTTATAAAAAAATAAATTTTAGAAAAATTATAAAGATTTTCCTAAATCAGCCTATGAATTTAGATTCCAATAAGGTGTGATTATATGTCATTTCATCACTTGAAAATTAAAAAATAATATAAAATCTAAAAAAATTAAACCATTTTTGGGTGATGATGTCGTATAATCACCAATTTTCATATCATCATACATTAATAAAATCCAAATTTAGGGACCAAATTGAAAAAAGTTACAAAATTTCAAGACTAATATGAAAAAAAAATTAAGTATCAAGTTAAAAAAAATTACTAAATTCAAGGATTAAATGTTACTTTATCTCATGAAGAAAAAATGAAAATGAGGGGGGACCCATAAAAAAGAAAAGAAAATAAAAGAAAACAACTTATTAATGTTTAAAGAATAGAATTGGTGGTCATTCAACCATTACAAAATTAAAAATATTAAAAAGTTCATAAAAATTCAAAAATCATAAAAAAATAAAGAAATATAAACACAAATAAATAATAATAATAATAATAATAATAATATAAACATTCATTTTATAAATTATAAAAAATTAAATTAAATATTTAAACTAATTTAAATTTGATTAAAAAAATATTTTTAATCAATTTTTACCTGGTTTAATTAATTTTGTTCCAATTCTATCTTTCTATAATTTTTTTGATATCGATTACATTCAATCCTCTTCCTTCTTCTGAACTCGAAGCAGCAGCGGCAGCAGCAGCAGCAGAAGAATAAGCTTTCATGGGGACAACTTCTTAATCCAATTACAAAGCTTTTTTGAATAAAGCTGATGATAGAGCTGTAATTTTAGAATCTCCAGACTCGGATATATATATATAGAAAAAACACAGAAGAATAAGGACAAAAATTGCACAAATGGGGACAGGAAAATAATTCAAAGGGAAGAAAAAAGCAAAAGCAAACGACGGTGGGATGAATCTGCTGGGGCTGTAGGTTGATGAGAAGATGAAATTCAAACGTTCTATTGTCAGCAGTCGGGTAATGCATACAAATGACACAGGTTGCCAGGTCAAACTCCCTGACTTTAGACCAATTTTCTCTTCATTAAATTAAAGAAAAAACAATTTTCTTTTTTGAATAAAGCAAAAAAAGAGTTGTTTAAAACATTATGTTTTGGGCCCATTCGTTTTGTACGGTGTGATTGGATCACCTAAAAACGTTTAAAATCCGTTTTGAAAAATATTTTGGTCTTCACAATCCAGAAAACAAGTTCGGGAGTCGGTTACACATGAGGAAGGGTTAGCACCCTCATACGCCAAAAATTGGTACCACATTGATTATCTTAGGGTCTTGTTTGTAAAATTTTGAAAGCTCAAATAAAGTTTAAAATACGATCCTTGAATGCATGAGTTAAGTTTAAAAGAAATCGAGTTTGTTTGGAAGTCCTGCTATTTCAAAGTGATCGAGGAAGAAAGTTACGTCCAGTGAGTTAGGACACAACATTTCGAGATCCAGAAATAACGAGCTTTCCTTTGTAAAACTTTTAATTTTTGAAAAAGGATGTTCGATTATCTCGATTTGAAGAAAGGTTGCACCTAGTAAGTTAAGGCACAAATTTTCAGAATCGAAGATAAGGAAACATTGCCTCGATTAAGGGTATTTGATTATTTCGATTTGAAGAAAAATTGCACCTAGTAAGTTAAGGCGCAAATTTTCGAAACTCGAAATAAAAGAATATTACCTCGATTTTAAAGTTTTTATGAAAACAATTTTGAAAACAGACATGCGAGTTTAATATGAATGAGTAGTTAATAATGGATATTAAATAACACGAAGTAAGATAATTAAGAATATAAATGGTAAGCAAAAAATCAAAAATACAAAATACGAGTGCAAAATAATTAAAATTAAATGCAAAATATTGATGAGGAAGAAAAATAATGCAATCGGAGTTGAAAATGAGACTTTTTGGATACTTGAGGGTAAAATGATAATTTTGGACTCTTAGGGGTAAAATGGTAATTTTGGAAAAAATTTGGGGTTAAAAATGGAATTTTGGACATTCGAGGGTAAAACGGAAATTTTTAGAAAAATCAAGATCAAAAACGGAATTTTTGGACATCCGGGGGTAAAATGGTAATTTTTTAACGTTTCGAGGTAAAAAATGGAATTTTAAGAAGTTTGAGGGTAAAAATGTAATTTTTAGAAGTTTTGGGGTTAAAAATGGAATTTTTGGAAGTTCGACGGTAAAATGTAATTTTCAAAAGTTTTGGGATCAAAAATGGAATTTTTGGAATTTCGGAGGTAAAAATGTAATTTTCAAAAGTTTTGGAGTTAAAATGGAATTTTTGAAAGTTCGAGGTAAAAATGTAATTTTTAGAAGTTTTAGGGTTAAAATGGAATTTTTAGAAGTTTAGGGTAAAAATGTAATTTCAAAAGTTTTGAGATCAAAATGGAATTTTTTGAAGTTTAAGGGTAAAAATATAATTTTTTGGACAATTTAGGGACCTCAAGGGAAATAAATCCAAAAACAAGTGACACGTGGCAGCCCTTCAAGCATCCTGAAGTCAAAGGACTAATTTAAAAACCATGAAAATTTTTGGGCCAATTTTATAATTAAACAGAACTTGATTTAAGGATTATATTAAAATAAATTGAAAATAAGAGGGACTATTTTCATAAATAAGCCAAAATTATGACACGTGGCAACTCCTGGTGCTTTCAAAAAGTCAAGGGATTAAATTGAAAAACATTTAAAATTATTGGGCTAATTTATAATTAATTAAAAATATGAAAAGGACTAAATTGAAACAATCAAAAAATGCGAAAAGACTAAATGCATAAATAGACCATTAATCAAAAACACCCGGATCCTAGGTCGGACCGGGTTGGATTTCAGGCCGGCCATGGGTTTAAAATCAAAACGGCACCGTTTTGGGGCTTAAGAGCCTAGACCAAAACGACGCCATTTTGGTCCATTATAAAAGCCACTCAAGCCCTTTTTTTTTCATTTTCTTCTTTCTTTTTTCAAAAAAGTTTCAAAAAACTCTCTCGCCCTCTACTTTTTTCTCTCATGGCCTCCCCACGTCCGGCCATCAAGGACCCATGTCCTGCCGCCGCCGCCGTCGTCAATCTTCCCTCGCGTCGATTGACCACCGTTCTCTGTCTTTGAAGGTAAAAACCTTTCGTTTTTCTATTACTTTTATACATTATTGTTATTATTATTATTATTATTATTTTCAAAGCATCTCAAATCGGGTTTTTAAAACCCGAATCCAACCAAAACTTAACGAAATCTTCCTCTTTCTTTTGGAAACCTTTTAGTCAAAAAGAATAGATTTAGATCTAGACTTAAAAACAGAGCCAGTTTTTCAAATCTGTTTCAGATGTATATTTTTTATTAATATGATTCCCATTTTTTACAAATCTACTGTGTTTGGCGCGTCCCTCGCAACTGTGGGCATGATCGGGGCATCGGTCGGTGATGGCGTGGAGGGAGTCCGATCATGACTCCAACAGTGGTGGTTACCCGAGCAGATGTGACTCCTTGGCTTTTTTTTTATTTTATTAATTAATTATTATTAGTTTTATTTATTTATTATTAATTTAAACTTTTTCAATTTCAAGGAAACTAATAAATGTGATTTATAAATATATTTCTATATAATAAATAAGGATTAATGCACATACTTAAAATAAAGATTTTGAAATAGTAAACAATATCTACATTAATATATATTTATTATGTCCTTTAATAGACATCTAATTGATTTAGAAATAATAAATGAATGAACTAATAACGTAATATGTATATACATATATAATAGGATTAACGAATATATGCAAATAAATATACCTTGAAAATGCTATCTGTTTTGGCTATTGTTTCCTTCGATGTTCTTTTTCACTGTCTGCTATTGAATATTTCTTGTTGTATTGATTTTTTTTTTTAGAAAAATTGTAACCCCCGTTACAAGTGTTTGAAATCTGGCTTTATAGCCATTTTTACAATCATTATCTTTTGTCCTACACAACTAAATGCCTGTCTTCTCCTTTGTAGGTACAATGCAGTGGCGGTGATGGCAATTGAGGGTGAGTGGTAGCAGCAGTGGAGGTGATAGAAGCTCAGACTACTTGTTTAGGGTTTGACTTAGGTGATTCAGGGTTTGGGTCATGTAATGAGTTAAGGATATAGGTCATAGGGTTTGGGTTTAGGCAATCTGTTTTTTTTTTTTTGTTATTGGGCCTAATTGGGTCCAAAATTGTAATTTGGACTTTGATTTTGTATTTTGGTTTTTTTTTCGATTTAATACTAAGTTTTAAATCAATTTAAAGATAAATTTAAATTTAAAAATAAATTTAAATCAATTTAAACCCAATCTTAAAATAAAAGGCTTAATCCAACACTCGGGCTCGGTTAAAATTGGGCTTCAACAGCTGCCCCTCTTTGCTCGTTACTGTGTAACGAGAACAGAGCAAAGACAAAAAGAAGACCAATTTTTGTCCAATCCTGTTGAATCCCGACTCTATTATCGACTATTCCAGAATGATAGCACTTGACTTGCAACTTAATTTCACTCCACTGCGACTACGGGGAGAGTGAGGTCCTTTACCCAACTTGCTGCACTCTTAAAATAGGGTTTGATGTTGAGGCTTCATCTTACTCTTACTTCAACTTCAGAGAGATAAAGATTCGCCATCTTGACCTGATCTGTTGCAACTTCAATGTAGAAGCTTCACAGTCACGCCTTTAATCTCCCTCTTCATGGCATTAGATTCGCTGTTGCTGTAGCTTAAATGTTCCTTCCCTGCTTCTGGGGTATAAGGTTCGCCATTGTGACTTAAACCTTTCCCTTTTGTATCTTTGCGGTATTGGATCTGTCGTTACGGTCTTAGATCTTTCTCGTCGTGTTTTTGAGGTACACGGTCCGCCGTTGCGACTTAGACCTTTCCCTTTTGTATCTTTGCGGTATTGGATCCGTCGTTGCGGTCTTAAATCTTTCCCGTCGTGTTTCTGAGGTACACGGTCCGCCGTTGCGACTTAGACCTTTCCCTTTTGTATCTTTACGATACTGGATTCGGTCGTTGCGGTCTTAGATCTTTCCTGTCGTGTTTCACGATGTTGAGACCTATAAAATATGCTTAAATGAGCCTCTAGGTAGGCCAGATTTGTTTAGGATGCCATGCTTAGAATGAGTCAAAATGCTCCTAACTAGAATGAATGTGCATGATTTAATGTTTAATTTTTCAAAGATTAGTTTCTTCTATTTTGGAATCATCTCTTGACATCTTCTTGAATCTAACATGGCTGATTTTCAATTTAAACCATTCTTTCCAGGTTTGATTCTTTTAACTGATGGTTTTGATTAGGGTCCTTGTATCATTTAAAAATTTTCCAAAATAATACTCGCGGATCATTGCTTTTTCATGTGATTTTGGTCTATTATCCATTATCTTAGTATGAAAATACTTGGACAATGAGGGAAAGAATGAGATTGTATTAGAGTCAAAACTTGAAGAATTGTTGGTTAAAGAAAGAACAATGCTGATTATTTACAAGGAATAAAACAATGACAAGGAAAAGTATTAGATGCCTAGATATCAATTATGAGTTTCTCTTATCTGAGGATCATCTTTCTACTCGATATGTATTTGGAGGTTTTGGAGTACTTTGTCGATGCCCTAAGATGTAAAATTCATTTATTTTGACACATTTGAAGGAACAATTGATCGCCTTTGTTTTGCATTTGAGTTGCCCTTTTCGAGTTTTCAACTCAAAACCCCTTTGGTTTCAAGATGCCTTTTCTATGGGTTTTCTTCCTGACCTCTCCATTTTTTTTAGGTTAAATACTTCTTCACCGAGTCTGAATTTACCGGGTTGTATAGCTCTTGGCCATCTATTTCAGTCAAAATTAGGCTCCTCCAAAGAAGACTTTCTTTACCACGTACGGCCCTTCCCAATTAGCCATCCATTTTCCTCGAGAGTCTTTGTGTATTGGGAGTATCTTCTTCAAGACTAGATCTCCCTCATGGAATTCTCTAGGGAGGATCTTCTTGTTGTAAGCACGCATCATCCGCTTTTGGTACATCTGACCATGACGGATGACTTTTAATCTCTTCTCTTCGATCAAGTTCAACTGATCATATATGGCTTGGACCCATTCTACTTCGTCTAAATTTAGCTCTGATAAGACTCGAAGAGAAGGAATCTCCACCTCAATGGGTAAAACAGCCTCCATCCCGTATACAAGTGAGAACAGCGTTGCCCCAGTAGACATTATGACTAAAGTCCTATAAGCAAGGAGGGCGAATGGTAATTTTTCATGCCAATCTCTATAGGTTTCTGTCATTTTTGCAATGATCTTCTTGATGTTTTATTTGTCACTTCCACTACTTTATTCATTTTTGGGCGATATGGGGACGAATTATGATGTTTCATCTTGAATTACTCACATACCTCCGATATCGTGCTGTTGTTCAAGTTCAGTGTGTTGTCCGATATGATCTTTTCTGGTATTCCATATCGGCATATAATTTCCTTTTTCAGGAACTTGCTGACTGCAGACTTTGTAACGTTAGAATAAGAGGCAGCTTCCACCCACTTGGTGAAGTAGTTAATAACCACAAAGATGAATCTATGCCCATTAGAAGCCTTCGGTGAAATCGGCCCAATAACATCCATGCCCCACATAGAAAAAGGCCACGAGGAGGTCATGACATGCAGAGGTGATGGAGATATGTGAAGTTTATCTCCATAGATCTAGCATTTGTGGCATTTCTTAGCATAGTTGATACAATCAGTCTCCATAGTCGACCAGTAGTATCCAAATCTCATGATTTGCCTGGCCATTTTGAATCCATTGGTGTGCATTCCGCAAATCCCTTCATGGACTTCTTCTAGGATCTTCTTAGCCTCCATTGAATCCACACATCTCAGCCACACCTGATCCTTTCTTCTCTTATACAGAATCTCCCTATCTAGGACATACTCGTTTGCGAGTCTTCTCAATGTCCTTTTGTCATTTTCAGTAGCTCTTTCAGGGTATTTACGATCTTTTACATATTGGAGGATGTCTTGGTACCAAGGATGCTCCTCTTTTCCTTTTTCTTCGATCTCGCAACAATGGGCTAGAGTCTCGTAAATGCTCATTCGAATGAGCTTCATATCCTCCGGCTTATTTACTTTTATCATCGAGGCTAGAGTAACCAAGCATCAGCCATTTGGTTTTCCTCAAGTGGGAGGTACTTGAATGTGACCTCGTCGAATTCTTTGATCAGTTCGAGGACCATATTTCGATAATCAATTAACTTGGAGTCCCTTGTCTCCCATTCTCCCTTGAGCTGGTAGATTATCAACGTCGAATCTCCATATATTTTCAAGACCTTGATCTTTCGATCTATGGCTGCTTGAATCCCCATAATGTATGCCTCGTATTCTGCCATATTATTTGTGCAATTGAAGTCGAGTTTACTTGTGAAGGGATAATGGTCTCCTTCTAGCGATACTAAGACTGCCCCGATTCCATTGCCCACGACATTTGAAGCACCATCAAAATTTAATCGCCAAGGATGCTCTGTCACAGTCCCTCTTCGGTGGTTGCAATATACATTAGATCCTTATTTGGAAAGTCAAATTTTATTGGCTCATAATCCTCCAGAACTCTACTGGCTAGGAAATCTGCTATTGCACTTCTTTTCACTGCCTTTTGACTTACATAGACTATATTGAATTCTGATAGCAGGATTTTCCATCTAGTCATTCTTCCGTTCAACGCAATTGACTCCATCATGTATTTAAAAGGATTTAATTTCGAGATCAGCCAAATCGTGTGGTATAGCATGTACTGTCGTAATCTTCGGGTAGTCCAGACCAAGGCACAGCACAACTTTTCTATTAATGAATACCTTGCTTCATAGTCGGTAAACTTTTTGCTGAGGTAGTATATGGCTCTCTCCTTCTTTCCAGTCTTGTCGTGTTGGCCCAAGACACATCCCATAAAATTCTCAAAAACTGTCAAGTACAAGATTAATAGCTTGTTGGGACTTGGTGGTACTAATACTGGAGCATCAGACAAATACTGCTTAACCTTGTCAAAAGTTCTTTGACATTCGTCATCCCACACACCTGGATTGTGCTTTCTAAGAAAACGAAAGATAGAATCACATTTCTCAGTTAATTGTGAGATGAACAGAGCGATGTAATTCAACCTTCCGAGGAAACATCAAACTTCCATTTGCGTACGAGGTAGGAGTAATTCTTGTATGGCTTTAACCTTGTCTAGGTCGATATCAATCCCCTTTTGACTGACCACAAAACCTAATAACTTGCCCGAGGTAACCCCAAAAGTATATTTGGCAAGGTTCAATTTTAGCTGGAACTTCCTTAATCTCAAGAACAACTTTCTCAAGACCTTCACGTGTTCTTCCCCGGTTCGAGACTTTACGATCATGTCATCGACATAGACCTCGATTTCCTTGTGCATCATATCGTGAAATAACGTCACCATGACTCTTTGATATGTTGCCCCTACATTTTTAAGTCCGAACGACATTACCTTATAACAGAATGTCCCCCACATTGTAACGAATGTAGTTTTCGCCATATCTGCAGGGTCCATCTTTATTTGGTTATACCCAGAAAAGTCATCCATAAAAGAGAAAAAGGAATGACCTGCTATATTGTCTACTAGGGTATCGATGTGAGATAGCGAGCAGTTGTCTTTTGGGCTGGCCTTGTTGAAGTCTCGGTAATCCACACACATACGTACTTTCCCATCCTTTTCGGGCGAGGACTATATTGGCAACCCATTCTAAATATTTCACCACTTGTAGGAAACCCGCGTCAAACTACTTTTGAACCTCTTCTTTTATTTTTAGCAACACATCTGGGTGCATTCCTTGGAGTTTTTGCTGCACAGACTTGCATTCTTCTTTTATTGGGAGCTTATGGACTACAATGTTAGTGTTTAATCCAGGCATGTCCTGGTAGGACCAGACGAAGACATCTTTAAACTCTCTAAGTAGCTCAATAAGATTTTTTCATGTTTCTGCCGAGATACTGGTTCCAATTTTCACTTCCTTCTTTTCACATTCACCCCCTATGCTCACAGTTTCGATTAACTCCTTATGGGGTAAGATCTGTTTTTCCTCTTGTTCCATCATTCGCAGCAAATCAGGAGATAAGTTACTATCTTGGTCATCTTCAAAGTCCTGAGGATCTTCGAGACACATATCTCGCTCGAAATGAAGTTCACAGTCAGTGTTGCTCATATTATTGATATCCAAGGATTTGTCAAAAGAATGAGAGTGGTCTAATGAACAAAGTAAATTTAAGAATGATAGTATGGTATGAGTACGAGTGTATGTATACCAAATTCAAGAATGATTAATTTGTGTAGGTTAAGGGTAAACAAATTATCTGAATTAGAATGAAAGAATATAAAGAAATATTTGTCAAAAGAGAAAAAAAATGCATTTCATTAAGAAAATGGATAATAGTCAAATGCCCTGTACAAAAGATTTTTATTGCTCTCGGGCACAGAACGATAGATATGTGTCGAGTATTACTCTGAAAAGGTCCTAAAGGCTACAGGGAGCTCCTCCTCCGTCCAGTTGTCCAAAATGCTTCTTAGTTCATACGAGCAAATCTGTGATAAGCTCCTTCCTTCGTTCTCTTTAGAGATGGCATTAATGTCCAATTTCGTTACAACTCTTCTAGTGTTCTCTTCCTCTTTAAGCCTCATTCCGCCGGAAACGAAAGTTTTTGATAAATGAGGAAAGGTCATTGACTCCCATTTGATTTCCTCCTTGGCCTGTCGTGTTTTTCTCATCTCTCGCTTCCTTTTTATTTCTTTCTTCTTTTCCTTTACATCTGGCTTGTATCCAAGCCTAAAGCAGTCTCACTTTCTTAGTGGTGCTGGTGTATTGAGTGTCCCTTGCAAGTATTTCCCAAGCCCTTTTCTTGGTAATGCCCCTTTTCTAATTGTCAAACGCAACCCCATTTTCGTGGTTCGTGACAACTTTGGCTTAGGAATTTTACTTCCTTCCGCAATGAATGTTGCATTGACAAATTCTAACGATCGAAAGGAACATTCCATTGCCTCCTCATTTCTCTCTACATACGGGGCGTCACTTGTCACAGATGCGATGACATCCTCCTCAGCATTTATTGTAACCAATCTTCCATCGGTTACTAGTTTAAGCTTCAGATGAAGTGAGGATAGTACCGCTCCCGCTGAGTAGATCCAGGGTCTCCCCAATAAACAATTGTAGGAGGGCTTAATGTTCATCACTAAGATGTTCACCTCGTAAGTGTTCGGGCCTATTTGCAATGGTACCTCGATTCGGCCCATCACTTTCCTTTCTATTCCGTCGAAAGCTCTAACTATGTTGTGACATGTCTTCATATAGGAGCTATCGATCGGTAATCTTTCCAGAGTGGCCAGTGGTAATACATTTAAAGCTGAGCCATTTTCGATGAGCACTCCAGGTAAGGTATACCCCTTGCAGCAAGCGGTGATATGCAAAGCTTTAGTCGATCCCATTCCCCCAGACGATATTTCATCGTCGCTAAAGAAAATAAAATTATTAGCGCTGATGTTGTTAATCAAGCGATCCAGCTTGCATACAGACTTGTTATTGGTCACATACGTCTCGTTAAGCACCCTCATTAATGCGTTGCGGTGGGCTTCCGAACTTAGCAACAGTGCTAAGATCGATATGCGTGCGGGCTATTTGTGTAACTGTTCAACTACACTGTTCTCGTTGTGTTTCAAGAATTTCAAGAACTCTTTTGCTTCTTTTTCTGCCACTGGCTCATTTACCGACTCTGGCTTATCGATTTCTTTTTCTTCTGGCTCGATTGCCAAGGCCTTTCCTTTTGTAACTTTTTTTTTCTCCTTTTCCAAGTCATAGACTTTTCCATTAAGGGTAACGAGGTTTACATCTTTTTGAGATTGCTTCTCCTTGGGCGTTATGATGTTACACCCATAATTCCAAGAGACTCTCTTGCTATCTTCATATGGAAACGGTGTAGGTTTCCGTATGATAACGCAAGGTGTCAATTGCCTCCTTGATTCAATACTCTTGGATGCAGAGATAATTATCACAGGGCGCTCAGGCCTGTTCATCCCTTTTTCTTTGGAGGCACAAATATCCTCCGCCTCTTCTTCTTCGAAGAACTCCAGTTCTTTACGGTCCATTAGATCTTGTACCAAAACCTTAAACTGCACATAATGTTGAATCTCATGTCCCTCAGCATTATAAAAATCACAATAGTTCTTGGCCATTATCATATTTCCACCATTATGCGCAATCACTTCTTTGTCTATCATTTGACGCTATACCCATTTCAAAGGTGATCTGACTTCTTCGATATGGGTCTTAACCCTTTTACCTTTTGCTCTCGCAATCACCTTTACCCCCTGATCAGGGTGGGCAGGTAAAGGGTTCCCAGCTACATTAGGTCCCAATGGCTCATCGAATCTTATTCACTTCATCTTAATTAATCTCTCAACTACCTTCTTAAAAGGGAAACAGTTTTCGATGGAGTGTCCGATTACTCCTCCATGAAATTCGCACTGAGCGTTGGCGTCGTACCATTTCGGGATGGGTGGTTGTACAAGTTTCACGTACCTATCCTAATTTTTCTTTTGCTAGGCCCATCGCTAAAAAACCCACTTTCTTACGATTACGAGGTTCATTCGAATATGAAATTCAATCCTGGAAATACAGTATCCCACTTTTTTTTACTACCCAAGGTTTCGATACATTTCGAAGTCACGAAATTTCTACCGGAGCAGGTGCTATTCGAGAACAATTAGCCGATCTAGATTTGCGAATTCTTACCGATTATTCGGTGGTAGAATGGAAAGAATTAGGAGAAGAAGGCTTCACGGGTAATTCGGGGCCACCGCGTGCTGATCATATAATTACTGGTAAATCTCTTTATACGTCACCGGAATACGGGTGAACTGAATCCTTTCAGTATTCTTTCTTGAGTTTGGTTCTGATTTTGGTGAATTTTGATAACTGCTTACAGGAGGTTTAGATTGTACCATCATGATTAACTTCGCATAACTTGGCTTGTACACGCCTATATTGTTTACTTTAGCTTCCTTCCTTCTGGGGGCTACTCTTTTTCCACTGTCTCCTGCGTTAATTTTTCGGCTCTTAATCGCACTTTCAATCATTTCTTCAGACATAACTACGTCCGAAAAACTTCTCGTAGCATTTCTCAACAAATGGTTGAGATACAATGCTTTTAACGTGTGGACGAAAAGCATAGTCGTCTCTTTCTCTATTAATGGCGGTTGCACCCAGGTGGCTACATCTTTCCAACGTTGAGCATATTGCCTGAAGCTTTCACTTGGCTTTTTCTCCATATTTTGCAAGGTAATTCTGTCTGGAGCAATGTCAGTAACATGGCCGTAATGTTTCATAAAGGCCTGGGCCAAGTCTTTCCATGAATTGATCTTTGCGCGGCTTAACTGGATGTACCACTTTGCAGCGGATCCAACAAAACTGTTCTGGAAACAATGGATCAATAGTTTATCATTATGGACGTATCCTATCATTTTCTGACAGAACATCGTAATGTGTGCTTCTAGGCAGCTTGTCCCATTGTATTTCTCAAATTCTGAAGTCTTGAATTTTGGGGGTAGCACTAAGTTTGGAACTAGGCTTAGTTCTTTGGCATCTATCCCACAGTAGGCGTCAGTCTCTTCCTTTGCCTTGACCTTATCCTCTAACCACTTGTATCGTTCCTCTATTTGCTTGGACACTTCCAATTTTGTTTTCTCCACCTCCATTGTCTCATTAAAGTCGGGGTTGATAGGATTCGCAGCGGTTTCCCCCGGATTAGACCTTGATCCAATCAGGTAATTAGCTTGGCCTGAGGCAGTGGTTGTGCCCGGATGAAGATGGGTGCTCCTCGTGAGTTTGTTTCCGGTGGAACCTGGTGGTACACGGGTGTAAAACCAAAAGGATATTGGGGATCTTCATTTTCCTCCCTTGGGCCTTCTGCAGGATTTTTCCCTTTATTCGACTCCCACAATAGTTGGGTCAATTGATTAATTATGTTGCTTTGAGACTCAATAATCTGGTCTCTCATATCCCTTTGGACTATTTCTAGCTGGTTCTGTAACTGAGCTTGCATTTGCTCTTGCATTTCCTTTTGTAATTGCTCTAGCCTTTCTATTCTCTGGTCCATAGCTCTCCGAGTACCGTAAGGGTGTGAGTTCTCTATTTTTTTGGTTTTAACTGTTTCAAATTCTATTTAATGAGATTTATTGTGTTAAAAATGTGAGTATGCAATGCGAATGAATGCATGAATGCAAAAGAAAGGTATTGACTTATAATTCATTTTTCATTTAGAAAACTTCATTTAGATAACAAGTTCCTTTACATAAAGCAAATTACATAAATGGTTTTGCTTTGATGCTTAAAGCCTTGACTTTCTTGAGGAGTCTTGCTAGCTTTTATCTCGTTCCGTCTTCGTCTCATATTGTATACTTAACTCTTCTACTTCAACTGTCAGTGTTTACACATGATCGGCTACTCCACGAATTTGATTTAAGGCCTCACCCATAACATAATCCCTTTCTCTAACTTCTTTCTGAGCTTGTTGAAGAAGCCAGTCATTTATCTCCAACGTGCTCTCCAGAATCTCGGTTCATATTTCACTATTCTGCAAAGAGGCTTCTAATTCTTCCACCCTCTTATTCAGCCTCTCATTCTCAGCTCAGCTTGCCTTCGATTCCATTACTGAATTTTGACTACGATGCCTGTACAGGGATTCCTCTAATTCTCGAACTCGGTCCTTTAATTTTGTCACCTCAGCTTGGCTTTCTAAAATGCTACTCTTCATGGCATTTTCCTTAATCTGGGTATCTTGAAACTTATTTTTCCAGTGATTTGTTTTATTCTTCTCTTCGCGGATTTCCTATTGCCATTGCTCTGATGTCTTACCTAAACCAGCAGTCCTCATTGACAAGCGAAGCTTTTTATAGTCCTTCTTTAGGCTATTGAGATCTTATTCAACCTTATGCTTCCTTTTTCTTAATTTCTCTGCCTCTAGCTTCTGAACATCAACGTCCAATCCTAAAAGCACCTTCTCTTCTTCCAGCTTTTCTATCATTTTTTCCATCTCAGCATTCTTCCTCTCGAAATCTTGTTTAATTATTTCTAGTTTAGTCGGGACAACCTGCAAGTGTTCTTCAATTGGGCAGACAATCTCCGAGTTTGACACAGGAATCTTGTCGTTGGTCCTTCTGTTTTCCCACCAATCATATTCTGCAGTTATCATGAGATTGGCGTCGAATGCTTTCATTCTTCAAACCTGGTTCTATGCGTTTGAGATTTCTCGAATCCTTTTCTTATTATTTTTTCCTCGATATACGAACTCGTACTGAACTAACCCCTGAGTCGCTGGTATGAACTGTCTCGATCTGTATTGTCTTGAAACCAACAAAGGTGCATATCCTGTTGCTCCCCATATTCCTGCCAATGGGACCCAGTCGAAATCTTCGCACCGATACAATATTTCATCAGGAGTGAACCATGGTGCTCGCCACTCTATGTCTTCGTCTTTGAGGCTTTGGAGTATGACCATCAACTTTTCTTCTGAGAAATTTTCTTGTCTTTGCGTAGCCACAAACTCTTTCAAAGGGGAGTAATCTTTAAACAAGTACTGATAGAAGACTTTTTCTATTTTTTAGAAGTGACTATGAAATCATACCATCAACAACGGTACGCAATCAATAAATCGACTTTCTCCCTCCTTTCTACACGCACTTAAGGACTTGAAAGTTTCAACCAGTATAGCCGGGACGGGTGTAATTCTTTTACTCAATTGATCAAATATGTCTATCACCGCGTCTTCTATATACCCCAAAGTCTTTGGAAAAGTGACCAACCCATAGATACTCAGGGCTAGGATATCGATTTTCTTCTTTGCGTCTGGATGAGCCAGTATCAAATCTCGTAGACTTTTCCACGTGATGCATTTGTTGTCGCCTTTGACCTTAACTCGAGCTGCAACCCACTGTTCGCTCATGCCGGTGATGTTTATCAATCTTTTAACAATGGGAATCGGGAGATTTGGAGCTCTGGAATAGGCCTTATCTACTGATATTTTCGGACAACGAAGTAGAGTAGTAAATTCTTCAATCGTTGGTGTCATGTCTATATTCCCGAAGGTGAAGCAACTGTAGGCTGGGTTTCAATACTGTGTTAATGCTTGAAAGAGAAATTTGTCCACCTTTACCTCAAACAAGTATGGAAAATCTCCATATTCTTGGTAAAAGGTCTGCTTCATGTCATTATCCCAACTGCCCCATATCTCTTTCAATTCCTGCACATTGTTTTGAGTCGTACTAATCCTGGTATAATCCCAAAGCTTTGACTCATATCTTTCTACTAAGCTGTCCCTTTTTTGGCGTTGAGTCTCTTTCGACCACATGCGCACGACCATATTGTCTTCCACTTTATCAAGGTACTTGTTTTCCATGATCGATTCTCTTATCGGTAACTGAATTTTTGAGTTTATACCTTTCCTTTATATGATGATGAAATGCAATGCAAAAAAGACAAAATGAACAAGTTAGTAAACACAACAATATCAATATACAGGTATAGAACACAGAACCTAAGAGTTTATCTTGGAAGGTTGCTAAAAGGTTCAGCATAACTCCTTCTAAAGCAAGTCTTTACGGCTCACTATATGTGGTTTTAGGCTCTAAAGTAAGGGTACCCAAACTAGCAGATTCCTCGATTCTCACCCATTACAGGCTCATACGGACGAGTTCGGTTTAGGGGGACGCATTTCCCACATGTTTACATGGAAGTGAAAACTTCACGAAAACAAGGGTACTTTGTAATCCCGAAAGTGATCCACTATCCTGCATGAAGGTGAAGACCTCACGAAGGAATAGTTTTCGGCTTTCACTTAAAAGGTAATATCATATGTAGATGTATGCAAATTTACCCTAGCAATATCACATAATATAATGTTGCACCAAATATGTCGAGGATCGTATATTAAACGAAACCGAAGCTTTTAAAAAAATTCAAAAAGACCAAAAAATAAACAAATTTGGCTTGACTCACGTTTATTTTTTAAAGTAGTCCTCAGTAAAGTCGCCAAGCTATCGAAACCTTTTTAAAACGGAGGTTCGAAAATTTATTTAAAAATTGGAAAAATGGGAGTCGCCACCAATCCTTTTGTACGGTGTGATTGGATCACCTCAAAACGTTTAAAATCCATTTTGAAAAATATTTTGGTCTTCACAATATAGAAAACAAGTTTGGGAGTCGGTTACGCATGAGGAAGGGTTAGCACCCTCATACGCCCAAAATTGGTACCACATTGATTATCTTAAGGTATTGTTTGTAAAATTTTGAAAGCTCGAATAAAGTTTAAAATACGATCCTTGAATGCATGAGTTAAGTTTAAAAGAAATCGAGTTTGTTTGGAAGTCCCACTATTTCAAAGTGATCGAAGTTGAAAATGAGACTTTTTGGATACTCGAGGGCAAAATGATAATTTTGGACTCTCGGGGGCAAAATAGTAATTTTAGGAAAATTTTGGGGTTAAAAATGGAATTTTAGACATCCGAGGGAAAAATGATAAGTTTTAGAAAAATCAAGATCAAAAACGGAATTTTTGGACATTCAGGGGTAAAATGGTAATTTTTGAAAGTTTTGAGGTCAAAATGAAATTTTTGGAAGTTTGGGGGTAAAAATGTAATTTTCAAAAGTTTTAGGGTTAAAAATGGAATTTTTAAAAGTTTGAGGGTAAAAATGTAAGTTTTAGAAGTTTCGGAGTCAAAAATAAAATTTTTGGAAGTTCGAGGGTTAAAATGTAATTTTTGAAGTTTCATGGTCAAAATGGAATTTTTGGAAGTTTGGGGGTAAAAATGTAATTTTTGAAAGTTTTAGGGTTAAAAATGGAATTTTTGGAAGTTCAAGGGTAAAAATGTAATTTTTAGAAGTTTTAGGGGTAAAATGTAATTTTTGGAAGTTTAGGGGTAAAAATGTAATTTTTGAAAGTTTTTGGGTCAAAATGGAATTTTTGGAAGTTTGGGTGTAAAAATATAATTTTTTGGATAATTTAAGTTCCTCAAGGGCAATAAAGCCAAAAACAAGTTACACGTGGTAATCCCTCAAGCATCTTGAAGTCAAATGACTAATTTGAAAACCATGAAAATTTTTTGGGCTAATTTTGTAATTAAATAGAACTTGATTTAAGGATTAAATTAAAATAAATTGAAAATAAGAGGGACTATTTTCATAAATAAGCTAAAATTATGACACGTGGCAACTCCTGGTACTTTCAAAAAGTCAAGGGATTAAATTGAAAAACGTTTAAAATTATTGGGCTAATTTACAATTAATTACAAATATGAAAAGGACTAAATTGAAACAATAAAAAAATGCGGAAAGACTAAATGCATAAGTAAACCATTAATAAAAAACACGCGGATCCTAAGCCGGGTCGGGTCGGATTTCGAGTCGACCATAGTTTAAAATCAAAACGGTGCCGTTTTGGAACTTAAGAGCCTAGAAACGACGCCATTTTGGTCCATTATAAAAGCCACTCAAGCCCCTTTTTTTTTCATTTTCTTCTTTCTTTTTTCAAAAAAGTTTCAGAAAACTCTCTCTCCCTCTCCTTTTTCCTCTCATGGCCTCCTTACGTCCGACTATCAAGGACCCATGTTCGGTCGTCGTCGCCGTCGTCGTCGCCGGTCTTCCCTCACGCCGATCGACCGCTGTTCGCTGTCTCTGAAGGTAAAAACCTTTCGTTTTTCTATTACTTTTATACATTATTGTTATTATTATTATTATTATTTTTAAAGCATCTCAAAACAGTTTTTTAAAACCCGAATCCAACCAAAACTTAACGAAATCTTCCTTTTTCTTTTGGAAACCTTTTAGTCAAAAAGAATAGATTTAGATCTAGATTTAAAAACAAAGCCAGTTTTTCAAATCTGTTTCAGATGTATATTTTTTATTAATACAATTCCCATTTTTTACAAATCTATTGTGTTTGGCGCATGCCTCGCAACTGTGGGCATGATCGGGGCATCGATCGATGATGGTGTGGAGGGAGTCCGGTCATGACTCCAGCAGTGGCGATTACCCGAGCAGGTGTGACTCCTTGGCTTATTTTTTTATTTTATTAATTAATTATTATTAGTTTTATTTATTTATTATTAATTAAAACGTTTTCAATTTCAAAGAAACTAATAAATGCGATTTATAAATATATTTCTATTTAATAAATAAGGATTAATGCACATACTTAAAATAAAGATTTTGAAATAGTAAACAATATCTACATTAATATATATTTATTATGTCTTTTAATGGACATCAAATTGATTTAGAAATAATAAATGAATGAACTAATAACGTAATATGTATATGCATATATAATAGGATTAACGAATATATGCAAATAAATATACCTTGAAAATGCTATCTGTTTTGGCTATTGTTTCCTTTGATGTTCTTGTTCATTGTCTGCTATTGAATATTTCTTGTTGTATTGATTTTTTTTTTTAAATTGTAACCCCCGTTACAAGTGTTTGAAATCTGGCTTTATAGCCATTTTTACAATCATTCTCTTTTATCCTACACAACTAAATACTTGTCTTCTCCTTTGCAGGTACAATGCAGTGGCGGTGATGGCAATTGAGGGTGGGTGGTAGCAGCAGTGGAGGTGATAGAAGCTCAGACTACTCGTTCAGGGTTTGATTTAAGTGATTTAGGGTTTGAGTTATGTAATGGGTTAAGGATATGGGTCATAGGGTTTGGGTTTAGGCAATCTGTTTTTTTTTATTGGGCTTAATTGGGTCCAAAATTGTAATTTGGACTTTGATTTTGTATTTTGGGTTTTTTTCGATTTAATACTAATTTTTAAATCAATTTAAATTTTAATTAAATTTAAATTTAAAGTAAATTTAAATTTAAAAAAGATAAATTTAAATTTAAGATAAATTTAAATTTAAAAATAAATTTTAAATCAATTTATACCCAATCTTAAAATAAAAGGTTTAATCCAACACTCGGACCCGATTAAAATTGAGCTTCAACAATTATTGTCATAAAATTTTAAAAATAAGTAAAAAAATATAAAAAATTGGGAAATTATCTAATTTATAATTATTGATAAAGTTTCAAATGAAGCTAATTTGGAGATTATGTTATGGAACAGCAAATTGATTGCGGCATGAAAAGGGGAAAGAATAAACAAAAGCAAAGCAAAAAGGGAAAATCAACATCCAAATCCAAATTAATTCCTGTCTCTACAAAAAAAAAAGTATCCGGATTTTTATTCTTCAACTTTTAAAATTCGTAAAGAGTACATAGACCTATTATATCTTTTTTAATTTTTCAGGGTATCTATTGGAGTGAGTCCAGTAATTAATCTTCCGCATTCTGTAGGCCATTAAGGGGTGGATGTTGACAACGAGTTTTAAAACTGCTCCATACCCAATGCAATGATCGAACCCTCAACCACAGGTTAAAGTTTAAGTCACAAAGTTGGACACAAAAATACACTAGCAGTTTCAGTTTTTTTCTCTTCAAATACCTTAAGTCATTGAAAATTTATTAGATGGACCATTCTCACCACATAAGTAATGGCTCCATCCAATTATAAAAATATTAAAGCATTCATAAAAGTCCAAAAATCATTACGAAATAATCATAAAATAAGGAAAAAAATGAACACAAATAAATAATAATAATAATAGAATATAAACATTCATTTTATAAATTATAAAAATTAAATTAAATATTTAAATTAATTTAAATTTGATTCAAAAGGTTTTTAATGATTTTTACCTGGTTTAATTAATTTTGTGTCAGTTCTATCTTCTTATAAATTTTTTATATCGGTTGCATCGGTTAATCTATTCCGACTTCAACAACTATATATTTCATTTAACAATATGTTTTATGTTGAACCTCATGATTTAGGATCTAAACACATGATTTATTCAGAAAAGAGTGTTTTAATTTTTGTTTTATTTTTAAATGATGATATAAAGGATTAAATTAACTTAAATTAATTTGTCCTGAATATCTTAATAATTACCATAACTTTATTTTTGTAATTAAAATATATTAATATTACTACACCTAAAAATGGGTAAATTAATTTGTCCTGAATATCTTAATAATTATCATATCTTAGAAATCCAACAAATTACAATTAATATTCATATTTTCAAAATGGGTAAATTACATTGTATGTTATTTAATTATATTTAAAGTTTTTTTTTTTCATTCAAATTTGAATTTTTTTTAAATGGTTGTCTCGGGCTAAAAGTGAGTCTAGAAAATACATGTTATATAATAAAATAAATATAAAATAATGAAATATGTATCTGAAATTAGAAAAGGTAGTGAAATGAGATTTAATTTGTTTCTAACTAAATAATGCTTTTAGTAAAATTCAAATGAAATATAGAGATGAGAAAAAAAAAATAGAGTTTAAACTTAAGAAAATAATCAAGAAGTGAAGATAATAAATAAATATGGCATGGGATGAAGCGATGAGAAGAAAGGATTAAATTGTAAAACTTGAAAATTATGTTATTAAAATAAGAGAAGTGAAATAGAAACTTGATATATGAAATAAAATAAATAATAAAAATTACTTGATACATTAAAGAGAATGAAATTGAACTGACCAAATAATGAAAATTAAATCTGTGTTAATATCTCAATTTCATTACATTATGTTATTAAATATTTGATTTGCTATATCTACATTTATTAAATTTTTTTTTTGTGATTTTTAATAATGTAAATAGAATTTAAAAGATTATTTTTTGAATCGAAAATTATGATTTCAATGATAAAATTTGTAAATTATTGATTTTGAGTTGAACTTGAATATTATGATTTCAAATGGTTGAACAAGCATAAGCTTGAGTATGTTTGATTGGAAGTAAATTTTTTACATTATGTGATTTATGATTTGAATATGAAATGGAATTGAAATGAGGATGGAAGTGAGAATGAAATGAAATTGATATGAGAAAGAAAATGAGATTAATTATGAAAATTTGATATGTTCCCTGTTAAACTAAGTTGGATATAATTGGCATGCCATAGAATTTTTAAATTAGATATTAGAACTCCCCAATTCCCAGAGGATCGAGGGAGGAAAGACCAAATGGTCCTATATTATTAGCCCCAATTCTCAGAGGGTCGTGGGCAATCCTAATTCCCAAAGGGTCGTGGACTTACTTTAATAGTCATCGTTGCCAAACAACTCGGGATGGCGGATTCACGTATCTGGGCTTAAGTCTAAATTTTAATACGGGGGATTAACTTGAAAGAAAAGTGAAAATGAGACTGATATGAAAATGGTAATGAAATGGACTATGAAATTTGGTTTTTACCCCATTAACTAAATTAGACTAAGTTCAAGTATAGTTGGCATACCGTAGAGTCATTAAATCAAAGATATAGAATTGAACTCCCCAATTCCTTGAAGGTCGAGGGAGGAAAGACCAAATCGTCAGATATTATTAGCCCAAATTCTCAGAGGGTCGTAGACTTACTTTGATAGTCATCGTTACCGAACAACTCGGGAACTCTTGTATCCGATCTTAAGTCTAAACCTTGGTACGAAGACTAATTTAAAAGAAAAGTAAAAAATGGAAGTAAAGAGTTAAGTATATTGTAGGGTAAACTGCAAAAATAGTCACTTTTGTTTGATTCAAGTTACATTTTAGTCACTTATGTTTAAAATATTACGTTTTAGTCACTTATGTTATTATTTTGTTACGAAGTGATCACTCTGCCGTTAAGTTTCATTATCTCCCTAACGATAATCCTACGTGGCAGTCCAATTAGATTTTAAGTGCCAACTTGAATTTTTCAAATGGGATGAAAATAAATTTTTAATTAATTAAAATTTTAAAACCCTAAACCATTCATCTCCCCTCCCCTTTGTTTTTAGTTTTCTTTTCATATCTTTTTTTTTTAGTTTTCTTTATCATTTGCTAGATTTTTTTTATTCAACACTGAAAATAAAAATGGATTCAATGGAGGTTTAAATAGACAAAAAAAAAATGAAGGTGAGGCATATAGTATTGGGTTTACTCTCGATTTTCGTCATTGCTCCCATCTTTCTTTACACTATAGGGTCGGCTCCTTCGTCGATCCCTTTTCTGGTACGACTATTTCTCCTTTTTTTCCTTACTTTCCTGTTTCCCTTCATTGATGTTGATCTCTTCTTCCTCATGGTAATTTCTGCAGCAAGATGCGATTTTCTTGACGAGGTTTCAGCTTTTGTAAGTTTCTTTCTTCTTTCTTTCTTGGAGTTTAAACAATTATAACGATAAACAGGAAAAAAATTAATTTTTATTATTTCTTGTGCAGATGGTGTTTGGCGATACCATACATCTCAATGTTCTTCACCAAGTAGTAATATAGTGGAATTAGTTCCATTTCTTGTTCAAGTATGCATTTCTATTGATTGATTTCAAATCTAATGCCTTCAATGTCCAATTTTTTGCCATAGAAAACTTCCACCGCCTTGAAAGAATCCACTGAATTCATTTTTTTTTAACAGAGGGGAGGGGCAGTTTAGGGTTTTAAAATTTTAATTAATTAAATTTATTTAATTTAAATCTATTTTCATCCCATTTGGAAATCCAAGTTGGCACTTAAAATCTAGTTGGACTGCCATGTAGGATTACCGTTAGGGAGATAATAGAACTTAACGACAAAGTGATCATTTCGTAACAAAATAATAACATAAGTGACTAAAACGTAACATTTCAAACATTAGTGACTAAAATGTAACCTGAGTAAAACAAAAGTGACTATTTTTGTAGTTTATCCTATATTATACAATTTGTTGACAAGAGTTAAAATTGTAAAAAGAGCAACACTTGAATTGTCTTATTCATTGTAAGGAAAAGAAGTGAAATAAATGAAAGACAACAGAGAACTAATAAGGTATAATTAGCACTTCAGTGCAATGCACTTCGGTGTGATAATGTTACTATTAATATTCCATATATCCTTTGAATTATTTTGAATCTACAATGGAATACACAAAAGATAAATGATAAAAAATGATTTAGTATACGATTGTGATAAAATAGTATAATTATGTTAAAATCTTTGATAAATATTAGTAATTTTAATAATATGTTATTGAGCAACCCATTTCTCAAATTCAATTTTTAACTTTAGCTGTTATTTTTCATTTTTAACATACCCTCAAATTTAAGGCCCGAGCCTACCACAGCTTAACCCGTTTTAAATTTATAATATTTTATATTATGTTATTTTTATATATATTATGTAATTTAAAATACATAAAAAAAAAATATATTAAATATATAACACTACTCCAATGTAAACATTAAAACAATGTTAAAATGATTATATAACGAATTTCAATAAATAAAAAATGTATAAATTTGTTAAATATTAAAATAATATAATATAAATATTTTTTAAAAATTAAAAATAATATGGGTGAACTTAAAATGGGTTTGAATTAATTTTTTGCAAACATGGACGAGTCTGGACAAAATTTTAGGTTCAAATTTTGAGTCAAGCCGAACTTGAACAATCATAAAATATATTAATATTATGCTTAAACATAACTCAAACCCAACCCAGCCCATAAGCACCTCTATTATAAAAGGCTGAGCGGGTGATTTAGTTAATTGGAGAAAATAAAGAATGAAAAACAAATGTGGACTTTTGAGATTGAGAATAAAATTTTACTAGAAAGTATTAAATCTTTACCCCAAAAAAAGAAATAGAGAGATGCGAGTTCAATTAGAACTACTGTTTTTGTTATAAAAAAGAAAAAAGAAAAAAGAAAAACTAAAACACCGGTAACAACATCAAGTTATACATAAAAACTAAACAATTCCCCTTCTTGAAAAATCTAATAGGAGATTTAAGAAGATGAAGAAGAAGGGAGCTCGATGGTGTCATTATTTGTCGGGGTTAACATCGATGTGTGCCCCAATCTCAATGGATTTGGATCTGTACTATCTTTTTGTACAAGGTAAGGCTTCAAGTTTAGTTATTCAATAATTTTTTGGTAGGTTTTCATACATAAATTGTCGAAATTATTTTTTGAAAAAAACAAAAATAAGTCTTGATTTATATTTTAGAAAGTGAAAATAAAGTCGTCACCAATAATTTTTTAAAACAAGCGTACTTGAGTCACCTTTCAATTTTTTTTTAAAAATCATTAAAATAATTTTGGTCTTTGAAATCATAAAGCGAGCTCAGGAGTCAATAACGTATAAAGAAATATTAGCACCCTTACACGCCCAAAATTGGTACCTAATCAATTATTCAAAACCTTATTTGTTGAAAATTAAAAATTCGAGAAAAATTTAAATTGCGATCCTTAAATGCATGAATGTGTTATTTATTCAATTTTGAAAATAAATTTTGTTTCTGAATAAAGCTCGTTATTTCGAATTAATCAAGAAAAAAGTTGCATCCAGTAAGTTAGGACATAACAATTCGAATAAAAAATAACGAGCTTTTCAAAAAATCTCGTATTTAAATTTTTAAAAGGATATTTAATTATCTTGATTCAAAGAAAAAGCAACACCCAATGAGTTGGGCATGATTCTTTCAAATTCCCGAAACAAAAAAAAACCATTGACTTGACTTATTAAAACAATTTATGTATTTTAAAAAATAAATTACCATGTTATGCAAAAAATATGCACAAATTTATAGGTATAAATAATAAGAAAACAATATATACATAAAATATAATAAGATTATAAATCGAGTAAATAATAATTGAATGAATGAATAAATAAGAAACAAACAAATAAAATAATATACATATGCATATAAAAGGGATTAATAAAAAAGCAAGAAAAATTAAAAGCATGTAATATATACATATAGGATCAAATAAAAAAATACATTAAAACCGGGTCACATTTGGATTTTTGGACAGTTCAAGGGTCAATTTGGAATATATGGAAAGTTTGGTGGTCAAATTCATATTTTTGGAAAGTTTAGGGTCACATTTGGATTTTTGGAAGTTCAAGGGTCAAATTGGAACTTATGGAAAGTTTGGTGGTTAAATTCAAATTTTTGAAAGTTTAGGGGTCAACTTTAAATTTATAGAAAGTTTGGGGGTCAAATTTGAATTTTTAGAAAGTTTAGAGGTAAAATAAGAATTTTTGGAAAGTTAGGGGTCAAACCATAATTTTAAAATAAAGCAGGGGCTCATAAACCCAAAATCTTGACACGTGACATCCCATGGACACTTTTGGATCAAGGACCAAATTGAAAACTAAGTGAAATTATGGGACCGAATTGAAAATAAAAAACAAAAGGACTTGATTGAAACAATTTTTAAAACAAGAAAGAGCCAATGGAAATTTACCCAATTTAAAAAAAGCATGAATCCCTTCTGCCAAATGACCCCGTTTCACTAGGGTTTTAAAATCCATATATATATATATATTATATTTTTCATTTTCCTTCTCTTTCTCAATAACTAACCCAAATCCCATTTTTATTCTCTCAAAATCAAGGCTTTTTTCTTTCTTTTCTTTCTCTCCACAAAATCAAAAACACATTCCTTTATTTTTCAATGGTCAGCCATGAGTTTCAAACCCGTACCCCCGACAACTCCTCCAACGGACGATTAAGGCGGCGGGGCAAAGAGATCATCACGAAAAGGTATAAAAATCGACCCCAAAATCTCCTTTTATTTATATTTTCGAAAATACCGAAAAAAACTATTAGTACCGAAATATATATAAAAAAAACCCAATAAAATACATTGCTTGGTTGCTAAAGAACTTTTGCTGTTGATTTTTCTATTAATTTCGTGTGTATTCGTATTAAATTCGTGTCCTTTTTTTGTGTGTACATCTTGTGTATTTATAATATTGTTTTACAACTATTTTTCCAGATTTTTAGGTGGTATTTGGTTTGTATTTGTTTTGAGTATTTTCTTTTATTTATTTACTTATATTTTTAAAATGATAAATAAGTAAAATAAAAATATAAAATAAATAAAATTGGATTTTAAAAATAAATGACAGGCCCGGACGAAATTGGGTTTATACATAAACACTTTCCACACTTTATTTAATCAATGTGGGATCTAAGCTTTTTTTTCTTCAATATTATTCAAAAGTAGCTTACTTTGAACATTAATTTTTCATTCATCACTCATCCATTTTGAACATATGATATACCGTTGTAAAGATCTCATGAAAAATTATATAAAACCATAATTTTATGATTCAACCTTTCACCTTTACCTATTGAGAATATGTTTCAAAATTACCAAAAATACCATTTTTTCAACTAAGAATTTTTTCAAATAATAAGATAATATGTTGGATTATACTATTAAGGTTACTACCTTCGAAAAGTTGACACAATGCGGTCCCCTCTTAAACCTTGGGGTCGAAGAGTCTATTTTCACGTTAAAAAAAGCAATCACAGTGTGGATTCGCAACAAGATTGTACTACGAAGCTTTTTTTCAGATATTTATTTAGCTTAATGATATTATTTCAATGTCCAAGTAACGTGAACGTGCTCGTGCTCTTACGCGTGTCAATAAAACAGCTCTCTACAAACCAAGTAGATCAATTGTCCAAGGGCAAGTTGTATTATGTTTGAAAAATTAAAAACTTCTCATAAAAAAGGTAAGTGGGAATCTAAATGAATAAAAACAATTATTCTAATATTTCGACCTCATATTATTTAATCATCGAGTACGATAGTAAAATACATTATATTTTCAAAGAGAGGTACATATTCAAAATTTAAAAATAACATTATTGAGAGGGATAACTCCAAACATAAATTGTACAACGAACTTAAACAATAAAAAACCACACAAGACTCATCTATTCAACATTGAAACATACTAAGAAGCGTACTCCATATTATGCGTTCCCTCATCAACAAACTTATTTAATATCTGAGAAAATGAAAATAATGTTAGAAAAAGTCATGTAAAATTTTATTGGTATCTAAAAACTTTAGTTTTTAATATCATTCTTTTATAAGTTACTTCTTTTTTAATTAGAGTGAAAAAATACAATCGAACTCCTAATGTAAGCTAGCTTTGATGATATATTTTTATTTTACCATTATGATAAAAAAATTGCTGAAACAATAAAATGGTACCTAAATTATTAAACCCAAGCATATGCGGAACACAATTTTCTATTTACTTCTTTCCCTCTTTCTCTGCTTTGCCGTTCGTAACTCAATTCACCCACTATCTCCCATTGGAAACCCGAAAAAGACGGCTGTCATATTTAGAGAGCAACATATCTATTTTTTTTTCTTTGAATGGAAAGGGAAGAACAAAACTTCAATAACAACGTAATTAATACGACTCAAATCTAGATCATATTTGAAATGATGAACACTCTTAATCATCAAGTAACACACGAGTTCACCTTACTTTCTCTTTTAATATATGTTATAGATGTTGACATTTTCAAGTTGTTTCTTAGAAATGCAACAAATTACAATTAATTTCATATTTTCAAAATGGTAAATTACACCGTATGTCATTTAATTATATTTGAAGTTTTTTTTTTCATTCAATTTTGAAATTTTTTAAAAATGGTTATCCAGAATTAAAAGTGAGTTTAAAAATACATGTTACATAATAAAATAAATATAAAATAATGAAATGTGTATCTTAAATTAAAAAAATAATGAAATGAGATTTAATATGTTTCTAATTAAGCAATGATTTTAGTAAAATTCATATAAAATATAGACATGAGAAAAAAAATAAATTTAAAAGAGAAAATAATGAAGAAGTGAAAGTAATAAATAAATATGATATGAGATAAAGCGAGAAAAAGAAAGTACTAGATTTTAAAACTTAAAAAGTGAGCTAACTGAGTTAGACTGAGTTAGAATAAGTTAACTTGAAAATCAATTTTTTTTTTTTGGTATATAAAGATGGCACCCAAATGCCTGAAAAGCATACCCACCCTCATATTTAGTCAAAGGTTCGGAATCTATTATGAACAATTGTCGCGTAGTCAAACAGTCAATTTTCAATTTTCTCTCCAATTAGAAAAAATGTGTAAAATCTAATACTCTAATTATAAAAAAAATTCTCAAATTTAAGGATTAAATGTTGCTTTTTTTTTATGAAGAAAAAAAAGAAAATAAAAAGAGATCAATAAAAAAAGAGAAAATAATTTATTAATGTTTAAAGAATGAAATTCTCGATTCAAACATTATAAAATTAAAAATATTAAAAAAATTCATAAAAATTCAAAAATCATTAAAAATAATCATAAAAATAAGGTAAAAAATAAACACAAATAAATAATAATAATAATATAAACATTTATTTTATAAATTATAAAAATTAAATTAAGTATAGCTCGATAGTGCCATTTTCTGTCGGAGTCAACGCGGACGTGGTGGTGATTCAAGTGGGACTTGAGAAAAGGAGAAAAAAAATCTTTTTAGAAAGATGAAGGGCTATGATTAAAAAAAAAGGGAGAATTTTTTTTATGTTTTTATCTTTTTTAATTTATATTTTTTTTATTTTTTAGATTTATTTTTGAATATTTTTCGATTTTATATAAATTTAACTTTTGAAAATATTTATATATTTTTTTAAATTTGAGAATTTGAACTAAATTGAGATAATATGTAAATGTTGAGGGTTAATTTTTAAAAAATATGATTAAATTAACACAGTTAGGGATTGATCTGATTAAGTAACGAACAAGTAAAAATGGCGGAAGAAATTGAGAAATTAAACACAAATTTAACATGGAAAAACCTCTTCGAAAAAGATAAAAAAAAACTACGGGTAAAGATAATTTTACTATAATGAAAAAAGAACGAAAAATACAAAAGATGAAAATAAAAATTAAACCCTGAAAATCCAAAAATAAATAACCCTCAAAACGTAAACAAAAAATTCTCCAAAAATGTTAGGAGTTTTAATCTCTAATAGGTATATTTTTCTAGAGTTGTAAAAGAACCTATTTATAGACTAAATTCTTAACTCAAATAATAATAAAATAATTTAAACTAATCAAAATTTAATTAAAACAAATAAACAGAGTTTAAATAAAAATTAATTTTTCAAAATTGACTGTAATATAAATCATACTCAACAAACACTATATGTAAAATTCAAGGGCTAAATTTATTTTATACCAATTTTTGAACTTCCACGTCACTTTTCTTTAAATACTTAATGACACTTAACGGAAAAAAAAAAAAAAAAAAAAAACTCAATTAATTGATAATGTGTAAGGTGGTATTTTATTATCGTGAGATTCCATAGAACCTATTTTAAATCAACAAATATGGTTTAAAGATAGAAATAAAGAGATAATAGTCATTTTATTAAACTCAGTAAAAAATTAAAAAATTGTGTCGATAACTTGAAACCTATTAAATTAATTATCGAAAAACAGAAAATTGTATTTTCTCTACAAATTCTGTATGAAGTTGAATAATGAGTTTAGAGGTGGGAAATGATACTCAATTTTGTCTTCTCTTTTTTGGCTTTTGATGGATTTTATCAACCTTTGAACAACGATAATGTAACAACATTCTTAAAAACTGTACTTAGATGTAGGAAATTAGATCTCTTCATGGATTGAGTTATCTGTTTAGGTTTGAAGGTTCGTTCGAAATTTGAAAGGATTTGGACAAAAATATTAAATCAGAAAAAAAAGATTGAGCAAAAAAAAATTAAACCCCTTTAAAATATGGATCAAGTTCGGGCTTGAATGTTCAAGCCCGAACCTGACCTATTTTAAATTTATAATATTTTATATTATGTTATTTTTATATATTTATATAATTTAAAAGATGTTAAAAAATAATCATATACTAAATATATAATACTACTCTAATGTAAACATTAAAATAATATTAAGATGACTATATAAAAAATTTCAATAAATAAAAAAATGTATAAAATTATTAAATATTAAAATAAAATAAAATAAATGTATTTTTTTTTTAAATTTAAAAAACAATATAGATAAGCCTAACATGAGTTTGGATTAGTCTTTTGCAAATATGGATGGATTTGAATAAAATTTTATGCCCAAATTTCGGTTTGGATCGAGCTTGATCAAACATAAAATGTATTAATATCATGCTTAGATCCAACCCAAACTTAACTCAAACCCAACCCATAAACATCTCTATAAGAAATCCTTTTCGATTATAGTCAAAGGAGAATTGTTTGATATTGTGTGAAAGAAGTTGGAGACACCAGTGTGAAAAAGGGCCAGCGACGGATGCAAACAAATGGTGGTCACTCAGCGATTGAAGAAAGGAGAAAATGAAAACTTATTAAAATTTTGTTTATTAAATGCATTGTTTCATCTATTTTTTTTCCTGCTGACTGGCTTTGGTTTTTATCTCGAAATCGAACCTTGGTTAAAAATTGTTTGGGTGGGCTTTGCTTAAAATTTTTGGGCGGGATTAAGTTATTTATTACTTACACTACAGGAAAATAGGATATTAGCGGCGTTTTTTTTTTTGCGCTATGACGACGTTTATTAGCACCGTTAAAATATTTTGCGACGCTTATCAAAACGCCGCTAAAACTCGTGGTGTTTATGTGGGAAAATGTCGCTATAGAACATGATTATTAGCGGCGCTTTTCCCACAAACCTCGCTATAGAACATGATCTTTAGCGGCGCTTTTTTCTCAAACGCCGCTAGGGAATGATTATTTTATCTACGTCCTGGATCTATTAAACTGTTTAAAATTATGTCAAATGATAGCTTGTGAAGCAGTGTGCATTCCTGTGAAAACAAAATGAAAAATGGTTAATAGAGTCAAAAGTTATGTGACTTTTGGATTAGGGAATTTAAATTGTCAACTTGATAGACCATGTATATTCAAGCTTAGCATTAGTAGTTGATTTACTATATCTACCTATATTAATTTTATTTTTATCATTTTGAATAATTTAATTAGTATTTAAAAGATTATTTTTGTCAAGGATTAGCAGAGATACAGATGTCAAAGGTATATTTTCTTGTTGATAGATTAATTCGTCTTCTGCTGACTCTTCCTGTTTCAACTGCAACTACAGAAAGAATATTTTCGGCGATAAGAATTGTCAAAACAAGGCTTCGCAATAAAATGGAGGAAGAGTTTCTTACAGATAATTTTATTGTTTATATTGAGAGAGAGATTGTTGAAACTTTATATTCAGACTTTATATTTAGTGATTTTATTTCCTTGAAAGAACGTCGTGTACAATTTTAAGTAATGATATGCTATTTCATTTTAATTGTTGGAATACTGCTTCTTTTGAATCAATTTTCCATATGTTTAAATTGATTGTCATGTTGAAATACTGTTTTTTAATATATTATTTATATATTTAAATTGACTGGTATACATAGCACTTCTAATTTTAGCTTAACCCCCTAATATTAATATCTTGGCTTCGCTACTGCGATGGTTGGTTCACTGATATTCTGGCGATTTTTTATCATGTTGATGGTTTAATTACATGATTGTTATCATATGCTGGATTATTTGGAAAGTTCGTTGTGAGGTCATTCTTGGTGGTAAACAAGTGGACATCAAGGTATTTGGACTGTAGGGATGAACAGGTGGTTGGGAGGGATACCAAGCAAGACTCTATGGATGGAGAAGTTTGGGAAAATGTGGTATTAGAGACTGATTCTCTGATTGTTGCTATTGAAATTAAGAAACAAGAGATTGATAGGAATTAGAAATTGTAACCAATTCTTAAAAAGTTTGATGTCTTGAGGAACCAAGTCAACGACATTTTAATCTGGAGGATCAAAAGGGATGCTAACAAAGCTGTAGACTAGATATTTAAGCATGTAACAACCCTTAATTAGTAATATCGGGATTAAGGCTCGAAGGGTTTTAATTTTTTGGCGGGAATTAATGAGTTAATAAATAAGTATGTTATTTAGTGGGAGTAAGATAAAATAAAAAATTTAATTAATTAGTATGCTGTATAAGGAAAAGAAGGACTAAATAGAAGGGAGTGAAAAGTGAGTTGTTTATAACAAAAGAGATTAAAAGAGGGAGGAACATAGTTAAAGTGTGGAAGAATAAATAGAGCATAAACAAGATAGTGGATTTTAATGAGCAAGCAATATAGTGATTTTTATAATTTAAAAGGGGTACAATGGTAATCAATTAATTTAGTTATTAGAAATGAAAACACAAAAGGGGAGGGATTACTATTGTTTATTTTATTTCCTTCTTCTTCTTGGCTACCGAAATCTCCATTGGAGAGGGAAAGGAGGTTTGGTTGAGCTAAACCCTTGCATGGTACGTGTTTTGAGCTCTATTTTTATTGATCTTTATATATTTGTGGTCATTTTGAGGTTTGGTTGAGCTAAACCCTTGCATGGTAGGTGTTTTGAGCTCCATTTTTATTGATCATTATATTTTTGTGGTCATTTTAGCTTTGGTCGAACTACTTTGGAGTTCAAGTTCTGGAAATAATAATTTTTAATGAGATTGTCATGAATTTATTTGAGAGTATATCGGTGTTTTAACATTGTGGATGAATGTGATTTTTTTTCATTGGAGTTGGATTTGTTAGTAAATTTAGGAAATTCTAAATTTTAGGGACTTTTTGGTGAAAAATAATAAACCATGTAGTCTCATAAGGAAATATTGTTTAAATGTGAAATGGTTATAAGCATTGTAAGTAGGGGTGAATATTCGATCGAGTCGAGTAAAAAAATTTCGAGTTAGTAAAGTTGACAATCCTATTTTTGCAATCGAACTCAATTTAAAATTTTTTCAAATCGAATCGAGTCAAGTCAAAAAATTTCGAATAGTGTCGAGTCGAGTTAACGAATCCTATTATTTATATTCAATGTTGCATTTACATGGATTGATTATTTAACTAGTAAATGAAGTACAAGATTATTTAACTACATAAACAATATAATGATTTTGCCTTTTAACTTAATGGGTAAACATTTATCAAAATGACATAATTTTACCTTTTAACTTACCGATTTTGACTTTTAACTTTAGAAAGGGTAAACATTTATCAAAACGACGTAGTTTTGTCTTTTCTTATTCGGATTTTCAGATAACTCAAATTGTGTAATTTGTATCCGAGTTAAACCGAAAAACTTAATTTTTTATTCGAGTTGATCTGAATAACTCGATTAACTCAAATAACTTGAACTATTCAATTCAAAATTTGAATTTTTTTATGGAGTTTTTCGAATCGAATTGAATTTTACTCACTTCTAATTGTAAGATACGGTTAGTATGTGGTGTTAATTATTTTGAATAAATGGCATGAAAATTAGAACTAGAGGATTAAATGGTGGTGAGGGATTAAGGTTAAAAGCTAGAAGGGGAAAATTTAGGAAGAGCAATGATTTGAGCACGTAATTGAATGATGTATTGAAATTAATTAGTGAATTTATTAAATTCTAGATCAATGAACGAAGAACTCGATTGGTAATCGAGAGAAAGATAAAGTGGTCGAGTAGTTGAGGTTGATCTTGGAAGCTATCATGATACGGTAAGTTCATATTCCAGAACTTAACATTTTATTTATTCACTTGAAATTTAAATTCAATTAAGCTTTGTATGTGATTAAATGGTAGTATACCTCAAAATGATGGAAGGGGTAGATTTGAATGGTTGTCATTGAGTATGCATTGAAATAAATCATGGAAATAGTGTGTATATATATATATTGAGAAATGAGGAGACGATGGAAATGAATTATTATTTATTTTTTCGGTTTAACTGATTAGAGTTGGGCTCACTCATCGCGGTTTATCCGCTAGGCATCAGGTGTCAGGAATTGACGGATTATTTGTTGGTTAATCCAATTAGAGTTGGGCTAACTTTTGTGGTTTATCCACTAGGCATTGGGTGCCAGGATCGTCGGTTTATTCGACTAGCGCGGGACGCAAAATTGTTGCTTAATCCAACTAGAGCTAGGCTCACTTATTGCGGTTTATCTGCTAGGCACTAGGTGCCAGGAATTGATGGACTTTGTTGGTTAATCCAACTAGAGCTGGGCTCACATATTGCGGTTTATCCGCTAGGCACTAGGTGTCAGGAATTAACAGACTTTGTTGGTTAATCCAACTAGAGCTGGGCTCACCTATCACGGTTTATCCGTTAGGCACCGGGTGCCATGATTTGACGAAAATTGTTAATGACAAAGAGAATGATTTCTCAGAAAGGTTTGATGATATATAGCTTGGATTGGGAAATATATTTGAACTAAAATATTAAGTTTAGTAAGTAAATGTATCTAGTGGGAATTGCTTACATCCATGTGACGTTTTTATTTTGGTGAATAAAAGTTTACTAATGTGAGTAAATTATCTTGATTTCAGGTTAAGTTTACAGTAGATTACAAATCAGCATCGCAGCAGAAATTTCGGACTCAATGTTAGTGAAGTTTTCTTTTGTTATTTTGGCATGTACTTAGGAAATGTATAAGTTTCTAGTGTATTTAAGATATGAATAGTTTTGTGAATATTGCAAGTTATGGAAGTTGGTTGTAATGTGTGAATTATATGCTAACTTTTGTTGAAAATGTTAATGTATATGCATCATAATTATATGGAATGACATTTGCATGGTTATATATGTTGAATGTTGAGATTGGGTGATTTGAATGGATTATTGAAATAGGTTAGCATTAATGGTATTGTTGATGCTGAAATTATGCATCTTTTGCATTATTTTCTCATATAGTTGAGTAGACCTTAGCATATAAATGGTAGATTTAGGAATGCATTCATTCAAGTTATATGTCAAATGATTAAAATTTGGTTGCCTTGTTCTTAGGAAGTATACTGATTAGGTGGTTTGGAAAATTGAGCATGATTTGAACTTGAAAAAAATCTGGTTCGTAGACCTGTTGCATGTGGTATCGATAATTTTAACATTTATATCGATACTTAATTGCACAGTACCGGTATTTTTAATAAAATGTGAAAGTGGTACCGATTTATTATTAAGTACCGGTATTTTTTATAAAATATCGATACTTGAAAATAATTATCGATACCTATATTTTGATGAGAAAATAAAATTGAACTTTGGTACCGTTTTAAAAAAATATATATTGATTTAGTATCGATAGCACAGTACAGATTTCAAGTATTGTTTTCGAATGTGACTTAATTGTTTCAATTGGTTCCCGAGTGTAGCTCATATACATGAAATATGATATCCTATGTTGAAGTTTGATATAATTGAATTGTTTGTGAGTATATTATTTGCTTAAATCTTGATTGTTATGAAGGTATATTTATTAAATGATTTGGTAACACTTCGGAGCTCTACTCAACGATAGATACAAGTTTCGGGTGTTGAAGCACGTAAAAAAGGAGATGTGTATTGAGGGTTGAGTTTGGCAACCACCATCTTCTTTGGTGTTTATTCTGGACAAGGACAGTTTGTCACTCCACCTAATGTCTAATATGCTTTGTTATTAGCTTCTGCTTTGTTATATTGCTATACCTTTTATGATACTTCGAGGTTTATGTTTAATTAAATTTCTAATGTTTTATTGGCAAAAAAATAGAAATAAAATAATTTATTTAAAATCTATACCAATTAAGATTAAAATAAAATTTATTTAAAAATATGCTTAACATTAGAATCAGAAATTTAGAATACATGCTTGTAAAAGGTGTTAAAAATTAATTTTATATGATAAAAATATCATATCTAAAATGCTTTATAAATGGTGTTTTAAACATTTTTTAAAATTGATTGTAATATGTTTATAATATGATGAAGATGAAACAACACTTACGGTGGTGGAAACAAAGGAGAAAATGAAAAACTACTAAAATTTTGTTTATTAAATGCATCGTTTCAACCAAAACCAAAGTTTCATTTCGAGATGAAAACCAAAATCAAATAATTTTTTTTTTTTCAGTTAAATGGTTTTGGGTTTTATTTCGAAATCGAATCTTGGTTAAAAACTGTTTGGGTGGGCTTTGCTTAAATTTTTTGGCGGGCTTAAGTTATTTATTACATAAATTGTGTTATTTAGGTGATGTTATACTTATGGTTAAAAGTGTTCATGGATCGGGTCGGATCGGATTCGGATTAGGTCTAAATATGATATGAACATATTTTTTATGTTTAACTAAGCTTGACTCGGCTCGAAATTTAGGCCTAAAATTTTGCCCAAACTCACCATATTTGCAAAAGACTAACCCAAGCTGATTTTAAACCAACTCATATTATTATTTTTTAAAATATTTATATTATTTTAATATTTAATAATTTTATATCTTTTTTATTTATTGAATTTTTTATATAATCATCTTAAGATTATTTTAATGTTTACATTAGATTAGTATTATATATTTAATATAAGTTTTTTTAATGTATTCTAAATTACATTGTCGAAACCTGTTTTTTGAAAAGTCCCGACTTTTGTTTTAAACCGAAATGGAGTCGTCACTAATCATTTTTAAATAAGTGTGACTGGATCACCTTAAACTATATTTAAAATTTTTAAAACAACATTTTGGTCTTCGAAATAAAAAGAAAATGGGTTTGAGAGTCGGTTACGCATGAAGAAGGATTAACACCCTCATACGCCAAAAAATGGTATCTAATCGATTATTTAATGTCTTAGTGTTGAAAAATGAAAATTTGAGAAATTTTAAAATACGATCCTTAAATGTATGAATGGCAGGTTCCGGTGTCGTTTAAAAATTAAAGTTCATGAAAAACAATCTTTTATCTCGAGTTAATTGAGAAAAAGTCATGTGTCGTAAGTTAAGGGCATAACATCTCAGGTTCTAGAAAATAAAAACCATTTATCGGTTAATTAAATTTTATGCGTTTTAATTTTAAATAGGATATCCCATTACATAGGTTCGAAGATTAAATCGGGCTCCGTAAGTTGGAGCACAATTTTATCAAGTCTCCAAAGTAAGAAGTATTACCTCGGTTTAAAATTTTGCGTATATAATGTATAAAAATATTGGGTAATTAATTTATTTGAATATTACAAAAAGGAATGAACATTTACGAGCATAATTTACAATTTGATGACGGAAAATAAAAATACCTACATGAATAAGATAAAATAAATAAATACAATTAAAGAAAATAAATAAAGAAATAATAATAATAATAATAATAATAATAATAATAATAATAATAATAATAATAATAATAATAATAATAATAATGTCAACCCATTGTAATAATATCAATAATAAAAATTTGCAACCATGATATAATTTAAAAATTCGAACTAGAGAAAATAAAAGATAAAAATAAACATGACATAATTAATGGAGCAAATACCTAGATTGCATGAATAATATAAAAATATTAAGAATATAAAAAAACAAAAATGAAAAGAAATAAATAAACAAATAGAAATAGAAAAACAATATAAGGGGCTAAATTAAAAAATATAAAAAGATTAAAGAATGAATTGCAAAAATAGAAATTAAAAGGGGAAAATTAGATAAATAAAGGACTTAATTAAAAATTAAAAATAAATTAGAGGCTAAAATTAAAAAAACAAAATAAAGGATTAAATTAAAATAATATAAAAATTACAAGGACTAAAAGGGAGAATATACCATCCTCTGTATACGTGTCATTCTCTAAAGGGTCCATTGTTGGTGAAAGGATCAAAATGTAAAAAAAATTAAAAATTAATGGGAAAATTCAAAAATAAAAAAAATAAAACGAAAGGTTGAAATTAAAATAAACATAGAATCGGAGGGACTTGGGCAACAATTAACCCCATCCAATGTACACATGCAACTCCCCAGAGGGTTCATAGTCAGTCAGAGGATTAAATTGCATAGCCAATAAAATTAAAGAAGGCAATTTAAATTAAAAATAAACTCAATAGGACTAAATTGAAATAATATAAAAATGCAGAAAGACCAAATCCATAAATTCTCCTTTTTATGAAAACATGTGGATCCTAAGGGGGATCCAAGTCGAATTTTGGGTCAAGGACCAAAACGATGTTATTTTGAGGCCATTGGGAAAAAGGCCTAAAACTGTGTCGTTTCTAGATACTATATAAACTAAAAACTAATTAAAAAACTCAGTTCAACACTATTCTTAAAGAAAACCTAAAGTCTCGTCCTTTTTCTCTCAACTAGTCTCAAGGGTCGGCCATAGGTGCGACGGTAGGTCTTCCCCGTGGCCTCCGGTGGCCAGGAAACCGAAAAGGCACCTCTCCTTTTTCCTTTCAACCTCTAGAATCCAGATCTAGTGTCACACCTCAAAATTGGGTCTAGAAGTTTGAGGGTATTTTAAGAATCTTAGCCTATATAAGTTTCGAAATTTGTAAGGTTGATAATTAGTAACGTTTTCGACAATGGGTATTAAGATATTAAATCAATTTCTGAAAATGAGTTTTAAATAGATTTAATTTTGAAAATAGGATTGATTTGTAAAAGAGTTAAAATTGAGAGTTTTTACGAAGAAATTTGATCAAACTTTAAAAATCAACATAAAAACCACTTTTTCACTTATATTTTTCACGTTTAAAACCCTATGTATTTGTGCTTTTAATCCCTTGCTTTTCCATCTGTCCCAATTGATTTATGCTTTTAACTTTTAATTTCCTTTGTATTCTAATAAACTCTAAAACTTTAAATTCCTATAAAAATTCAAAAAAAAAACCCAAACCTTCATTGCCTTCATCATCTTAATATCTTCTCCAAACGTGAGTTTTTTCGAATTCGTGTCAAAGCTCGTTTTTTCTTCCATCAAAGGTAACCAATCATCCTTCTGTTAGTTTTAAATGATATCTAGTCTCTTAAACTAAATTTTTAGTCATTAAAACACATGTTTTAAATAAAAGCAGAAAATTGGGTCGTTAATGGCGGATTTTGGGATTGTGGATTAAAACTTGATTTTAAAACATGATTAGAATGTTTTTGAAATTAATTTGAAGTTTCGTTAAGTATTTCTCGATTGTTAATGAATTCTCGTTATTATAGTCATTGTATGTAAAAAAATATTTGGTATTTTAAAATGTGTAGTTTTAAGTGGTTTAAAGGTTGGAAATTAGTCGTGGGTAAATATGTAGATGAACGGAATTCGTTTCATGCGAAAAGATTAAGTGTAGATCGAAATATTAGAGTTTAAAGTTTACTAGGTTAAAGGTTCGTTTTAATGTTGTGTTTAATAGCTGGCATAGTGATTGAGTTAATAAAGAATTTATTCTTGTAGATTCTAATTCAGTTAGACCCGAAGTTAGATCTAAACATGAGAGGCATTCTCCTCGATGTTAGAGCTTCTACCATTTGAGGTGTGTCTCTATCTGTGCTATATATTCATTGTGTGATATTACTCGTTGATGTGTTATTGTGTGATGTTATTCTGTGATGAGATATCTGTGAGATTATTATTCTGTGTTGTGTAACGCATATTGATTTTCCATGCATATCTGTCTGGTTGTGGATACTTTGATTATCATGTGTATGGATTTTTGAACTCTGATTTAATATCATGAGATTGTGTTGGGACTGAGATTATTGTGACATCATATCATTGTGTGTACATGGGTTGGGATTGTACGGTGTAAGACATGGTAATCTCTACTTCAAATAGCTGATAGTAAAATCACTCTGATTGGTGACTATTTAATGGGGAAGGGTTCTGTGGAACCTCTCCACTATGTTGGTGTGTTGGAGATTGAGTGCATTGCATTGTGCTTGTGATTTTTTTATGGTACATTGTGCTTGTGATTTGATTGCATTTGTGTTGTGATATGTTGTATGTTTCTTTTAAATGTTTTGAGAAAACTTCTGTGGTATTGTGTTGTGTTTGTATGCACTTTAGAGACACATTGGGCTCTTTAGCTCATCCCCCTCAGTTTCTCTTACAGATATATCTTGGACTTAGGCGACTTGGTGCTCGGAGGATATCACGTTTTTATATTTTTTATTTCATTATTCAAATTTTTTTATTATCAAATATTTGGAATTTGTGATATAAATTCAGATTTGGGATTTGGGTATTTTGGTTACACTTTTGCTTTCATTAATATGTTTTATTCAAATTATTTTTAATAAACATGTTTTTGCATTTATAAACTTTTGAAAATTATCACAAAAATAAAAGTTGATTTGTTTTACAGATCATTTTATTTTAAATTAAATTATATATATGTTTTAAATGGTTTCTTGAGGATAAAATTACAATTGTGACCTTCTAGATCCAGTCATATCTTTTAGGCCGAGTATAGGGGGATACATCTGGGGTTAGAACGCTTCAAATTCGACTTCAAAACCCACAAAATATCCAAAACCTTTTTATCCCCTTGTTTTTTCTAAAAAAAACCTTCTTTTTCATTTTCGAAGCCCTTCACACGAACATGAAGGGGTTCGGAGGGGCTCCCTATTGCCACGATACATTACCCATCATCGGGGGCAAGCCTTGACCACGCATGGTGGCAGTATTTGAAATGATGGAAGGTTGTTGTGGCTTTTATAGCCACATTTAATATAATAGGTTTTTATTTTTTGATCTTTTCTATCTTTGTTTCTTCTTCTTTTTGGTAGGTCTCCTATCGTGGTGGTGGTAAGGTGTCCATCGGGGTCAACGACGATGGCCTTGCCATTTCGGTGCAAGAGAGAGCAAAGAAGTCAAGCCTTGAGGGGCCACTGTTCGTGCACCTGCTGACGTGATGGCTGACGTGGCCAAGGGAGTGGGTAAGGTAACAGCGTCGAATGGGTGCTTGAGAAATTAGGGTTTCCTAATTTCTTTAAGTTTTGGGCTTTAGGTTTGTATTAGGTTAGGGTTTGGCTTGGGCTTGTAATTGGGTCTTGGGTTAGGATTTTAGTAGGTTTTAGGTTTTAGGTTTTAGGGTAGTGTTTGGGTTTTAATTTTTGTAATAGACTTTACTTTTATAAAATGGATTTTATTTATTTATTTGGTTGTTTGGTTTGTTTTGTATTGGGTCCGATAAAATTAGGCCTATACAGCTGCCTCTTTTTGCTCGTTGCCGTGTAACGAGAAGGGAGTAAAGACTTCAAGGAAGACCAATTTCATCCAGTCCTGTTGAATCTCGACTTCTCTTCTTCACACAACCCACTCTTTTCATTCATCAGTTACTCTACGGCATTGTATCCACTTCGCTACAATTTTAGGAAGAAAAGATTTAGTGTCATAGCCTTATTTTGCTCCACTGCACGTTTAAGGAGATAAGATTTGGTGTTGTTGTAACACTCTAAACCCGACCTAATAGTTTTAACCGAATCTAGCGTAGTTACATTAACACATTGAAAATCGATTTTGCGTTTAGAATATTTTTAGTTATCGATGAATTAAGTAAATACTAGAATGAGTGCAAATCAGTTTCAAACCCAAAAGATTTAGTCATAGTTAACTCAGTGCAACCAATTCGAGCTCCCGTATGCCGTCCGATTCCAAGTCAGATATCTACCTGAATAGATAAGGATAAGACAATTGGTGAGCTACCAATCTCGGTATATAACCAAAATCAAATATAGTTAAATTGTAATAACGTAGGTAAACTTAATGACATTTACACAACTGGTACTGAACAGTTCCAGAGTATCGTAGAGTTGTCAAATTACGAACCAAAGGAATGCTACGTGAAGTTGGACTCAATATCACTTTAAATCTCAATAAACAGACAAACACATAACCACTATAGCAGAGACAGATTCATTTCAGACACATAGAAGAAGGTTAGATAATACAAATACAAGATCTCGGTATAGAAATAATACAAATAAATTACATATACAGTCATGTCACAGATACAGAACAGTTCCAGAGTATCGTAGAGTTGTCAAATTACGAACCAAAGGAATGCTACGTGAAGTTGGACTCAATATCACTTTAAATCTCAATAAACAGACAAACACATAACCACTATAGCAGAGACAGATTCATTTTAGACACATAGAAGAAGGTTAGATAATACAAATACAAGATCTCGGTATAGAAATAATACAAATAAATTACATATACAGTCATGTCACAGATACAGTTATAGATACAATCATGTTACAGATACAGTTATAGATACAATCATGTCACAGGTACAGTTACGGATGCAGACATGATACATATACAAGCACAGATGTAGACATGATACCTCCATCCATTATTCACCATCTCCATCCAACCCAACACACCATGTAGGTATATAATACTTATCCATCCCTACATACCATATAGTGTCTGTAATGACCTAAATTCATGGGCACCGGAAAAGTGAGTTATAGGGTCTCCGTCTTAGTAAAACGAGTTCGTAAATAATTATTAGGAGTAATTATGAGTTTAGTAGTGTGTTTAATTAGGCTTTGATTAGGTGAATTTAATTTAATTTAGAGTAATTAGTAAAAAGGACTAAATTGAATAAGGGGTGAAAGCCTAATTATAGATTAAAAGAAAGAAAGAGGGACTAAAATGGGAATTATGCCTATTTCATAAATTGAGGCCGCAAAACAAGAGAAAAATCTAATGATTTTTTTAATAATTTAAGTTATTATTAATTAATATTAGAATATAATAATATAAATTATTATTTAATTAATATTATCTTATTATATTAGTGAAATATATATATATAAATTAAAGGCAAATGTATGGTAATAAAATATACATGTGTAAAAATTATATTTGTACATTTGTAAAATAAATATTAATTTACTTATTATTTAAGTAAATAGATATTTATAATTTATTAATATTATTATTAACTAATATATATATATATATATATATATATATATATATAAAGAAACAAAAGAAGGAATAGAAGAACAGAGGTTTAAACGAAAAAAGGAAGGAAGAAAGGGAAAGAAAAAGAAAAAGGAGAAACTTGAATTTTGAAGTTTTAAGCTTTAATTGGTAAGTCAATTAAGCCCTTTTCTCTTAAATTAGATGTTTTAGAAGATTTAGAACAAAGTTTTGATGAAATTAAGTTGAGGTCTTGGAGGTTTTAAGGTTTTTGAATATAGTTCATGTTGAACAAAATAGTGAATTAGGGATTTAATTGAATGAATTTCAAGTTAGAATTGATAAAGAGATTAAATTGTAAAAGAAGTTATAAGTTTTGTGACAGAGGGATTAAATTGAAAGAAATTTTAAATTAGGGTTTTATTATGAACATTAGATAGTTAAGTAGAATATGGAAGGAAATTGAATAAAAACAAAGTATGAATTGAGTTAGAAAAATAAATGAGTTAATTAGGATTAAATTGAAATTAGGGTATAAATTGGATAGAAATTCAATTATTATTATAAATTAGTGCTGTAATTAATGGCGTAAATTATTATTATTTTCGTAGCTAGCAAAGAACTCGAAGCATCGGCACAAAAAGGAAAGGAGAAAGTTATCGAGGAGTAATCACGAAATCCGGGTTTGTATTACTATAATTTGAATTATTCATTATTTAATGTTTATTTCGATATTTATATTTAGTAAGTGAATATGAGGTAAGCGTTAATATTGAGATGAATGAAAATTTATATTGAATTAATAGTATATTTGAATTGAATTTGAATGATTTGTGATCAAAATTGAAAGTGAAAGTGAAATTGGAATTGAAAGTGATATGAATTGTAAATTGAAAATCTCTATTAACTAGTCAACTAGTCTCGAGGGCCGACCATAGGTGCGGCGGTAAGTCTCCACCGTGGCCACCGATCACCGACGATGGAGATCGTCGCCTCTGATGGTCTGGAAATCGAAAAGGCACCTCCCCTTTTTCCTTTCAACCTCTAGAATCCAAATATGGGGTTAGAATGCTTCAAATTCGACCTCAAAACCCACAAAAATCCAAAACCTTTCAATCCCCTTGTCTTTTCTAAAAAAAAAGCTTTATCTTTTTCATTTTCAAAGCCCCTCACACGAACATTAATGGGTTCGAAGGGGCTCTCTATTGCCACGATACACTACCCATCATCGGGGGTAAGCCTCGACCACGCATGATGGTAATATTCGAAACGATAGTAGGTAAAGATCTAAACACTTATTATTATTATTATTATTTTTATCCTTTTTTAAAAATTAAAAGAGCAAAAATACCTTTTGATTTTCTTCTTTTTCGATTGTATTTCATGTGTAAAACATTACATAGAGGTTCTTGTGGCTTTTATAGCTACATTTAATACAATAGGTTTTTATTTTTTGTTCTTTTCTATCTCTGTTTCTTCTTATTTTTTGCAGGTTTCCTATCGTGGTGGTGACAGAGCATCCATCGGGGTCAACGACGATGACCTTACCATTTTGGTGCAAGGGGCAGTAGAGAAGTCAGGCCTTGAGGTGTAGGTGTCTCGATTCGTGCACCTACTGATGTGGTGGCTGACGTGGCCAATGGAGTGGGTAAGGCAACGATGCCGATGGGTGCTTGAGAAATTAGGGTTCCCTAATTTTTTTAAGTTTTGAGCTTTGGGTTTGTATTGGGTCTTTGGGTTAGGGTTTTAAAGTAGTGTTTGGGTTTTAATTTTTGTAATGGACTTTACTTTTTATAAAATGGATTTTATTTATTTGTTTATTTGTTTGGTTTGTTTTGTATTGGACCAGATAAAATTGGGCATGTACATACATAATATATAAAAATAAAATAATAGAAAGTATTATAAACTTAAAATAAACTAGGTCAAGCCGGACTTAAATGTTCAAGCATGAGCTTTATCCATATTTTAAACGGGTTTAATTTTTTTGTCTAATCCTATTTTTGAATCTTATATTTTTGTTCAATCCCTTCTAAATTTTGAGCAGGCTTTCGAGCTTAAATGAGTAACTCGATCCTATGAACAAGTTTACTTGTGGTGATAGAAACAATTACAATAAACCGATGTTCCTACTTTTAATGCTTATTGGAAGACAGAGCCACTACAACGCCTTGAGTGTAAGAATGAAAAAGTGTTACAAATTAACCCTAGTGTTGTTTAGGGTTTAAGGAAAGTTTGGGTTTTGAGGTTTTATTGGTTGGGGATGGATGTAGTTGTAGAGTATTATTCTTACCCACTTGTGCACCGGTTCTTATGAATTAACGGAATAAATTTCCTTGGCAAGATGGTTTAATTAATTATAAAATTATTTATTAGTCGAAATTAATTTTCAATCGAGAATTCATGAATATCGTCATATTAAGACTATAATTCTAATTGCATCATCAAATCTATCGGCTTTGGCATATATGGTACTAAGTTATTTAAAAAATCATGATTCTTCAATTTAGTCAAAGGGTTTACGATAAGGGTGAATTTAGGAGCTGATAGGAAATTCGATCTCTTTTAAAATAGAAAATTTTTATTTAAGTATTTAAAATATTTAAATTAGTAAAGATAAAATTATACTTTGACCCTTTAAAAATGATAAAATTTTAATTTTATCTTTTAAAAATTACAATTTAATTTCGACTCCTAAATTTTATTTTAACTTCGCCCCTACTTTAGGAATTTGTAGGCTCGTGTCATTAAAATCAAATATATTTAATATTAGAATGAAGCCTGTGAAATTGTAATGACTTAACTGGCCTTTATATGTTTTAGCCCGAAGGTTTTCATGAAAGGGTACAAGAAGTTGCTTTGAAATCAAATCATTATTTAATATGTGAAAGGTTTAATGATAAATTTGATCACTAACATTTATATGTTTTGTCAAAATGATTTTAATTGTATTTTTAAATTTTTTTTCGCCATAAACTTTTATTTTTTTTTCTTTCTAATTGCTTTTTTAACAGATTTGATGAAAATACCGTTTAAAAAGTTAACGGGATGATGTGAAATTTTATATATGAAATATTTTTAATGAGATATAACTTATTATTTTGATAACCCAATAAAATTAATTACACTTAAATCTAAACCAATCATAACGATATGCTATCAAAGTGACCTTACATTAAAACTCGTCTTTTCAACATTTTGTGATAGTAGATTCAAAGCAAATCACCACTTTGAAAATGTCCACACTTGAATTTAAACCAATGAAATTCCGATATGTTATCAAAGTGACCTTACATTAAAAGTCGTCTTTTAAACATTTTGTGATATTACTCACTTAAACTAATCATCCATTTCAAACTAACTCTTGTAAGTAACCAATCAAAACGATGATTTTGTTTATGAAATTAAGAGCTTCTCGAGATGGTACCGATCGACCCTTCATCAAAAGTAAAATACAATGTGTTAATACTAGAAGGAAAATACACTCAAATCCCTTATACACACACAGCTTAAAGGAAAAAGTAGGGAACAAATAGTGGTTTTCATTCCACTACCATACTTACTCTAACACAAGTGGATTGGAAGGGTTGATGGATCTTGGAGGTCTCGAATCGAAGAGGAAACCGAGTCTAGAGAAAAATAGTCACTTGAAAAAGTGAGTCACCAAGCACAATATTTTTAAAAAATTAATTAAAATAGGATATAGGATTTTCGTTTACTATATGAATGATAGACGTTGGAAAATGGTGAAGAAAAGAGAAAGAATCACCATCCGACGAGAATCCGATGAAGGAGGAAGTAAGAAGGATGTTGCGACACAAGAGAGGAGGAGAAACTCAAAAGGGAAAAATAGAGAAGAAAGGAGAGTGAAGATAAAAGAGAGTGTTAACAACGGTGGTGCAAGGTGGTGGCCATGATGGTGTAAAGGGTGGTATTGGAGCAAAATAAATGGCAAAAAAAGGAGGTCCAGTGGTGGTTCGATTGGTAAGGAAGTGGTGGGAGAGAGGAGGAAAATAGGGCAAAAGGAGTGATAGATGGCTAGAGCAAAAGAAAAGTGGAGGTAATTAATTACTATTATTTAATAAAAAGTAATTTTAAATTAATTAAGTAATTAATTTTTAATTTTAAAAATATATTAACTTTTAAATTAATTAAGTCCTAAAATTTGGTTTTCTCCATGCCCACATGTGAATCTCTCTTTTTCTTTTTTTATATGATTTTTCAAGTTAAGTTGACCAAAATTTTAATGGGGTTTTTAAATGATAAGATAATGTGTTTTGATTGTATTAGAATGTTGTTAACTATTAAGTATGACTCATATTTAAAGTCAGATAAAAATAATTTTTGAGATAAATTCTATTTATTTATTTCAATCAAATTTTAATTATTCTAAATTATTTTATTATTATTATTTGACTTAAAATTTTAATTTATAAATAGATTCTTTTATAATATTAAAAAATACACACGTATTGTGATTAAAACTCTTAATATTTTTGTGGATTTGTGGGTTAGATTTATAGTGTTTATACGACCAAATAGTCGTCGAAGAAGGAAAGGAAGAAGGTAGAAAAGGTTGATATGGCAGTGCATTGTTCCATTCGGAAAATTAAATTTTTTTATATTAAATTAAAACGACCTTCATAATTAAGCTCTGTTTTTTAATTATTAATGTATTTTTATTAGATGTTATTGTATTAATCTAAAACGAAATTTGATTAAAAGGTTTAATTTATTTATTTTAATAAAATATTAAAATTATTAAAATGATGATTTTTGGTCTGCAAAATAAAAAAAATAAATTCGGGAATCGATTACGTATGAGAAAAGATCAACACCCTCAAACTACTCAAAATTGGTACCTAATTAATTACTTGATGTTTTAGTGTTAGAAATCGAGAATTCAAGGAGAACTTAAAATGCAACCCTTGAGTACGTGTAAATGGTGTTATTTGATGATATTACAAAAAAAATTAAAATTAAATTTTACAAAGAATGTTCTTTTATTTCAAATCAATCGAGAAAAAAAAGTCATGACCCGTAAATTAGAGGCACAACATCTCGAATTCTCGAAAATAAAGAACATTTATCGACTAATTATTACCCAAATATTATATATTTTCAATTTTAAATAGGATATTTAATTATATCGGTTCGAGGAGAAAACCATATCTATGAGTTGAGGCACAATTTCTCGAGTCCCTTAAATAAAGAATATTGCATTGATTTTAAATATCATTTATGCGTTGTGTAAAAATGAATACAACACTTAATATGACATACGATTGATTTATTCAAGCACGGTATAAAAATAAATGAATGCATGCATGTAATACAATAATAGTAAAGTATGATGAAACATAATAAAGTAAAATGAATATGACATTATAATAAAAATATAAAAATAATGTTAATTAATGTTAATAATAACATTTAATAATAGAAATTAAGGATGAAATAAAAAATAAAAAATAAAAAATTACATAATTTAAGGGAAAAAATATAAATATTATAAAATAAAAGCACTAGAAATAAATAAATAAATAAATAATAAAAAGTAAGTAAAGGATTGAATTAAAAAATAAAATAAAAAACAGAATTTTGGAAAGAATCGATATCCACGATTGGATTAGAATTGTTGATCGAACTCATGGTAAATGCGAATGAAATCAAACAGAATTTTTTGCGGGGATTTAGACTGGAGTGACAGGGGTTGTGGGGGTCAGATTTAGTGTTCATACGACCAAATGTCCGTCCAAGATGGTAAAGGAGCAGGTGGAAAAGTTGATGGCACTGCTTTCTTACAATTGCCCAGTCCACTTCGGTGTGATGCTGTTACTATTAATATTTCATAGGCATAATTGTAAAAAAAATCCTTCAAATTTTGGGACTTTTGACATATGTCTTTAACCTTTTATTATTATTATACCTTCAACGTTACAAATTTTTAGAAATTAACTTAATTTTAACGGTTAAAAGTAGATTTACTGTTAAAAAAATTACAAACCAACCTAATAATTCATATGACATGCCACGTAAGCACGTCATAGATGACGTCATTTATTTAGTTTTTCATTTTATTTCTTCTTCTTCTTCTTCTCCCTCTCTCTCTTTCCCCCAAACATCATTTTTTTCTTCAAACTTTTTCCCTCTTTCTCGGACGACGGCTGCCATTGTTCTGTTTGTTCAAAGAGAAACCCGTAAAAGCTCAACCAATATGAATCAATTTCATTAAAATAAAATCCTAAAAAATGTCATACGATATTCTAGTTTCTAAGCTGCGATTTAAATGCAAATTTGCTACTTGAATAACAGAAGTTTTTTTATTAAGCTAGTTGATTGCTTTTGGCATTTCAGATGAAAATTATGGCCACTTTCAACTTTGTTTGCAGGCTTCAAAGTGATACCTGGAATCTCTCAAATATCTTGTGCCCATGTCGTGGTATCACTTTTGCTTCTAGACTTCTGACCTTCCGATTTGCCCCAATGAATGCTTCTAGAATTAACCTTGAAATAGTGCAGGGCCTTCATCTCCAACAGCAAAAGCATTGTGCAGTTGGAAGGATTACAATGAATGGAGGTGCATACCATTACAATCACTTGTTTCTTTGCTGCTCCACTGGGTATGAGATGTTGACATATGCTATAGAATCAGTTAGGAGTTAATACTTTGTCATTCTAATCATCAACTGGTGTTTATGGTACATCTTTTACCTGCAACTCCTTTCTTCTATGGCGGAAAAAGGGGATGATATTTTATTGGTTTCTTTAGTTTATGATTAATAATCTTTCAATTCTATGGTGCTTTACTTTTCATCTGTTCAGAAATATATGATACGATGCTAAGAAACATCCCTCGTCTGAAATCCAAAACCTTGAGTTCTGTTTTCTGCTCAAATATAATCCAAATACAATTTTTCTTGAAGAGTAAAGTTAGAAACTTAGTCAAAAGAAATTAGAATCATTGTCATCGAATCCAGATGCATACTCGAGTAAATGCTATACTTTGTAGATTTCTACTTGCTTGTGGACATTAGCACTAAAAAAAAGTAAAAAAAAATATTATTTTTTAGGGGAGGTAGTTTACAGGAAGAGGAAGGCGAAGAATTCTAGTGGAAAGAAGAGGCGCGAGTGGTGGGAGGGGCAACACCATGAGCGGTGGGTTGACCACCGATCCTCGGGTACATTGAAGATCCGTACATTGTAACTCGAAGATTTCCGTTCGCCGTTGTCCGAGAAAGAGGGAAAATTGGCAGCCGACAATGGGAAAAAAGTTTTGAAAAAAAAATTAGTGTTTGGCAAGAGAGGAAATAAGAGAAAAAAATTAGGGAAAGAGAGAAAGAGGAAAGAAAAAGGAAGATGAAATAAAATAAAAAAATTAAATAGTTGACATCATTTATAACATCAAGCGCTTATGTGGTATATCTTGGACTATTATATTGACTTGTAATTTTTTTAACAGTCAACTCACGTTTAACCATTAAAATTAAATTGATTTTTGAAAAATTATAACGTTAAAGATGTCAAAAAAAAAAATTAAGGACATATATCCAAAAACTCCTAAAATTTGAGAGCTTTTTTTACAATTATGTCTATTCCATATTTTTATGAATTATTTTGAGTCTACAATGCAATACACAAATGATAAATGATAAAAAAAAAAAAATTAGTATGCGCTTGGAGCTAAGAAAAAAGTAAGCTAAGTAAATAGTGAAATTGATTTTTTGTAAATATCAGTGTTAATTTCGCATATCTTGTTTCACCAAACAAGATTATTATGGATTAAACGAAAATTGATTATTTGAAAAAAAATAAGAATGGTCATTTAAATTAAGGAAATCTTAAAGATGAAATTTATATTAAAGGGAGGGAAATGTAACATACTCGTAACCCTCTTGATACAAAAATAATATGAGACAGATTTTTAGTGAAATAAAATATAAAGACAGTAAATTATAAGATATATTAGAGAAAAATGAAATAAGAAATTTAATTAAATAAATTATAATATCATTAGAAATAATGAAAATTATAATTACTCAAATTAAGAAATAATATATATATTATATTATATTGTGAGATAAACTTAAGGTATACTATTGACTAAGTTGAGAAAAAAAGTGAAAAGTGATGAGTCAAAGTGTGAATCTTCAAAAGTTGAGAGATTAAAGCGTAAATTCAAAAAATTGAAAGACTAAAAGTGAAAATAACGAAAAGTGAAAAAGACATAAATGGAAATATAAAATTTGATCAAGGACAAAATGGTCATTTAGAAAAAAAAATTAATAATAATTTTGAGGAGAATCACCAAAATGCCATTAGATTGTAAGCATGATGTTAGTGATCTTTTAAATAATATATTAATAATAAATCAATTAAATATTTTGATAACATTTTAATAATAAAATGGTATTATAAAAGGGAGAAAAGATGAAGAATTTTCTTCATCCTTGTCTCCCCAACGTGAATAGCATATGGAGAGAAAAAAATATTTCCTTCTTTTATAATTTGGTCTTTGGTTATTCAATTCCACTATTTCACTCCCAAAATTATGAGAATTTTTATGAGCATTAAAAAGGAAAGTGGAGGTAAAGATTTTAGAGAGTATGGTCATCAACTTAGAAGCAAGAAATTAGCAGATGGGAGTGAAGAAAAATAGATGGAAAAAGAAAGGTAGTGATGAAGTTGAGAAAGAAATGGAAGAGAAGCAAAAGGGAGAAATTCTTGTGAAAAGGGGTAAGTTTTCAAATTAACTGTACTTGTATTTCAATGAGTTGAGTTAAATATATTGAGAAATAAAAAAGTATAATATGTGTATTTTAATTTATACATTAGAGATAAAAAGTATTTATGAAGTATGACATGAAGCGACACCAAGTGTGCGAGTGAGTGAATGAATGTAATTTATAATTATGACAAGTATTAAGGTAAAGGAATGAATATGTTATCAACATATCAATATAAGTGATTAATTTAGACATTAACTAAGAGTATAATAAATATATGTGATTAGATGAAAGTTGAACCTTGGGAGAGTAAATGTTACTATCAAAACAATTTCTGGGCAGCAGCACTGGTTTAACGTTTAAAATTCACCAAAAATTTTAGAAATCTAATTAGACATAGAATTAAAGCTTATTGAGTCTAGTTTCACATAGAAGAAAATGTGTAAGAAATGGAATTGTAGATTATACGATATAATAATTTTTGTGAGACATGATCAGAATGATTTCGAGATTCTCTGTTCTAACTTTGAAAAATAATATTAAATTGTAACAAAATGTTTAGGTGATGAAATTTATATGAATAAAATATTGATGAGTCTATTTTCAAGGAAAATAAACGGAAACATAATACGAGACTTGTATTGAAAGATAAATAAATTTTAGTAGAGAGGGGTCATTGCTGCCTAGTAGTAGAACAAGGGATGTTTGGAAGAATTAACTGTATTTATTGGATTATGTAAAAATTCTGAAATTTTTATAGTAAAAACTTCAATGAGTCTAGTTTCGCAAACAAAAAAGCGGATCTTAATTTCGAATTCTATACATTGAGATATAAATAATTTAGTGACTGTTACTCAAGTTGACAGATTTGCTAAAATTATGTAACTAGTAAAAAATGATATTAATGTTGCATATTGGCCTACAATACTAAAAGCCATAAATTCTCGTATAAATACACATACATAAGAATGGAGAGGAGTTGGAGAAAAAATAGTAGAAGAGTATGACGTTAAGAAATTATTTTAAGTGATAGATGTTGAAACATTTTTTTGAGTCTCGACTTTTATTTTAAAATGAAAATAGAGTCGTCACCAATTTTTTTCAATTAGGTGTGATTAGATCACTTCAAAATTTATTCATTTTTAATAAAATGTTAAAATTACTAAAATGATTATTTTTGGTCCGCAAAATCAGAAAAAGTTAAATTAAAAAAATAAAGCCTAAATTGAAAAAAAATAGAAAATAAAACGCTAAATTAAATAAAAAGGACTACATTGAAACCTAAACAAAACTTAAAGTATAAATTAAAAAACAGATGATAAAGGATTAATTTAAAATAAAATAAAATGTACAAGAACCAAAATGATAAATATTCCAACCTTTGTATACGTGTCATTCTCCAAAGGGTCAACGTTGGGTCAAGGGACTAAATTACAAAATAAGTTAAATTAATGGGGTAAATTTGCAAGTAATAAAATAAAGAAAAATAGGATAAAATTGAAAAGAAAACAGAAGCAGAGGGACTTGGACAAAATTATCCCATCCTTTGTACGTGTGTAACTCCCAAGTGGGTCAACCGTGGATCAGAGGACTAAATTGCAATGAAAATAAAATTAAAAGGTAAAATTAAAAGAAAATAAAAAACATATAAGACTAAATTAAAAAAAAGCCAAAAAGTGAAAGGACGGAAAGAGAAATTAGCCCATCACTCCCAAAACACGCGAATCTTAAAAGGGTCCAGGTCAAGTCTGCGGGTCGATACAAAACGACGTCGTTCCATCTCTCTATATAAACAAAATAAAAATAAAATAAAATAATCATTTTTACTTGATTTAAAAAAAAACTCTTTTCTTTCATTTTTTTACTCAGACACCCCACCTCGACCAATTGGAGGGGCGGTGGGTCTCCGTCGTGGCCGTCGGTCATCGGCCTCCGAGGAAACAGTCAAATCTGGCAGAAGATGTGTTGCAAATCTTTTAGGGGAAGATGGAATTGACTCTGTAAGTATCAAATGGGGAGAGTGGAACCGTGGTGTTCGGTCAAAGAACATGATAATATGTTAGGCTTCTTCGGCTTTGTTTTAGGTTTGGGGCATCCTTTAGTTAGGGCCTTTTCTCATTTTCTTTATAATGTTTTGTCAAACCCAATTCTCTTATATTTTCTGATCTATTATTAATAAAGCCCATATCCTATGTTTTAAAAAAAAAAGTCTGTTTAAAAAAAATTATACCATTAACATCAAAATTAAAATAAAATTAGTAAAGATCATTTTAAAAATAATACAAAAAGTTCAAATTGTTTAAAAATATTTTAAACATGAAAAAATTACTTATAATTGTTTATAAATTTTTAAAAAATTATATTTTCCTAAAAATGATTTTTAAGATTATAATATTTGTTTATCATATACTTTTGAAAAACACACTCTTATTTTCAAAACACTATCTAAAAAAATATAATCTTTTAAAAATTTTGAACATTATAATTTGTTTAAAATTTATCAAAACTTTATAATGTTTCAAAATTTAAAAATTATAATATGTTTGAAATTAATTATAATTTTTAAACAGTAAAATTAAATTATTTTTAAACAATCTTTAAAAACAATTACTTTTTCCTTTGAAAATTGATTTAAAATCTTTTACTCATACAGTATTTTAAAATTATTATAACATATAATATTAAAATATGATGTTTTTACAATATGTTTATGGTATCTACAAAATATTGTTTAAAAATTAAAAACTTTTTAAAATAAAATATTTTTTATAAAATAATATAGATTTTTTTTTTCATATTATTAAATAATTTTGAAAATAATTTAATATATTTTAATTGATACATACAACTAGCCCATGTATTGGACGGGTAATATATATATATAGTTTTTTATTTCTCTACCTTAAATAGGGGAGAGCAAAACTCAATTCAATTCGAAAAAAAGATTGTGTTTGAAGTTAATCGAATCAAGTTATTTGATTCAACTCAAATAAGTAATTCGAGTTTTGAGTTCGGGTCGAGTTGAATTTGACAATTCGAATAATTGAAATAACAAATTGATGTATGTTGAAACTCGATTTTGAAAAGAAACAAAAACAAGTCTCAATTTATATTATGAAAAATGAAAATGGAGTCGCCACCAATAATTTTTTTAAAAACAGGTGTAATTGGGTCACCTTTCGAGATTTAAAAAAATCATTAAAATAATTTTGGTCTTTGAAACCATAAAACGAGTTCGGGAGTTGGTTACGCATAAGGAATGATTAATACCCTTACATGCCCAAAATTGATACCTAATCGATTATTCAATATTTTATGTGTTGAAAATTAAAAATTCGAGAAAAATTTAAATTGCGATCCTTAAATGCATGAATGTCATATTTATTCTATTTTGAAAATAAATTTTGTTTCCGAAGAAAGCTTGTTATTTCGAATTAATTGAGAAAAAAGTCACATCCAGTAAGTTAGGACATAACAATTCGAATATTCAAAAATACGAGCTTTTCAAAAAATCTCGTATTTAAATTTTTAAAAGGATATTCAATTATCTCGGTTCAAAGAAAAAAACGACACCTAGTTAGTTAGATCATGATTCTTTCAAATTCCCGAAACAAAAAATATTGCATTGATTTATTAAAATAATTTATGTATCTTTTTAAAAAAAAATGAATTACCATGTTATGCAAACATAAATATGCACATAATTTATAAGAATAAATAATAAAAAATAATACATACATAAAATATAATAAGATTATAAATCGAGTAAATAAATAACTGAATGAATGAATAAATAAAGAAACAAACAAATAAAATAATATACATACACAAATAAAAGGGATTAATAAAAAACAAGATAAACAAGAAAAATTAAAAGCATGTAATATATACATATAGGATAAAAATAAAACAATCACATTAAAACTAGGTCAAATTTGAAATTTTAAAAAGTTCAAGGGTCAAATTTGAATTTTAGAAAATGTAGGGGTCAAATTGGAATTTTTGGAAAGTTTAATGGTCAAATTCAAATTTTTGGAAAGTTTAGGGGTCAAATTTGAATTTTTGGAAAATTTAGGGGTCAAATTGGAATTTTGAGAAAATTTGAGGGTTAAATTTGAATTTTTAGAAAAATTAAGGGTAAAAACATGATTTTAAAATAAAGTAAGGGCTTCTCGAGCAATAAATCCAAAAATCTTGACACGTGGTAATCTCAAGATCACTTTTGGGTCAAGGACTAAATTGAAGACCAAGTGAAATTGTAGGATTGAATTGAAAATAATGAAAAAAGGGCAAAAGGTTCTAATTGAAACAATTAAAAAATAGGGGGACTCAATGAGAATTAGCCTAATTTTAGTACAAATATCCTCCCTTTAAACTGCGCCATTTCACCAAGATCATAAAAACTAATTTTTCATTTAAAATTTCATTATTCACTTTCTTCTAAAAAAAACAACAAAAATCCTCTCTCCCTCTTTTAAATAAAGCAAACGGTAGACCAATCGCCATCGACGACCACCGTACGCAGTGGTCAAAAGTCCGAAAACTCACCTTTCTACGCGTTCGACTTCCCAAGCCCAAATTTGGGTGTTTTCATACCAAAATTGCGCCCAAGTCTCAAAAAGGAACAGACCTTTCGGTTTTTGATCTCGTTTTCTCGATGAGATCTTCGATGGGTACTCACATCGACTTGTTTGGTTGATTTGTGCTAATATGCTTTGCTGCTCAAAATATTGCTATACTTTTATTGATATTTTAGTTATTTTCATACAAATTTTGTGTGTCCAACACATGATTTTTATTGTGCCTTTTATAACACTTTTTTACAACATTTTTTCGGATTTTTTGGTGTGAATCAAGCAACGTGCGGATCGTGGAGTTCGGATCCGAGGGTGATGGCGTAGACGGCGATGGTGGCGACACGGGCATGGCTGACGGCAGCAAGGGCTAGAACAACTAGAATGGCTAGGTTTTTTTGTATTCGAGTTTTGGGCTTTTAGGTTTTTTTGTTTTGTTTTTGGGCTTGTATTTTAATTGGGTATGGTTAAAAATGGGTTTGGTTTGGGTTTTTTTTGTATTTGTTTAAATTTATTATTTAGTTGTTTATTTGTATTTATTTAAATAATAAATAGATAAATAAATAAATAAAGTTAAAAACAAAATTAGGCCTTTGCAAATGAGTTTGTATTTTAATTGGTATTTGGGCTTCGTAGTGGCCCGGACGAAGTTGGGCTTGTACAGCTGCCCCTCTTTGCTCGTTGTCGTGTAACGAGAATGGAGCAAAGAAGAAGAAGACCAGTTTTATTCGATCTTACTGAATTTAATCTTTTGATGTTTCTTATCTTAAGCCACCCGTCCTTTCACTTTATTAACTGATCTATTCCACCGTATCCACTTACTATAACCTCAAGAAGATAGGATTTAATGTTTTAGCCTTATCCTGCTCCACTTTATCTTTAGGGAGATAAGATTTGCTGATGTAGTTTTCATCTAACCTATTGGATATAAAATTGTAGCTTTATCTTGCTCCATTGCAACTTTAGGGAGATAAAGATTTGCTTTCGTGATTTTAATCGGACCCACTGCAACTTCAGAGGTATAGGATTTATTCTTGTAGCTTCATCCTACTCTACTGCAATTTCAGAGAGATAAGGATTTGCCTTCGTAGCTTCACTTCATTTTTTTTGCAACTTCAGTGAAGATTAAGGTCTACTACTGTGAGTTTTAATTTGCCCCTCTATAATTTTTGGGGTATAGGGTTTGTTTTTGTAGCTTCAATTTGCCCTTTTATAGCTTTAGGGGTAAAAGATTTGATTGCTTCAATTTGCCCCATGGTTGGGGTCAGAGATCGAATTGTCTTCAATTTGCCCTCTGGTTAGGGTAAAAGATTTAATTGCTTCAATCTGCCCCGTGGTCGGGGTAAAAGATTGGATGTCTTCAATCTGCCTCATAGTCGGGGTAAGAGATCGGATGGTCTTCAATATGCCCTCTAGTTAAGGTAAAAAATTGGATTGCTTCAATCTGCCCTATGGCCGGGGTAAAAGATTGGATGGTATTCAATCTGCCCCATGGTCGGGGTAAAAGATGGGATGGTCTTCTGTTTGCCCCATGGTCGAGGTAAAAGATTGGATGGTCTTCAATCTGCCCTCTGATTAAGGTAAAATATTGAATTGCTTCAATCTGCCCTATGGTCGAGGTAAAAGATTGGATGGTCTTCAATTTTTCTCATGGTCGAGGTAAAAGATTAGATGGTCTTCCATTTGCCCCATGGTCGGGGTAAAATATTGGATGGTCTTCAATCTGCCCTCTAGTTAGGGTAAAAGATTTAATTGCTTCAATCTGACCCATAGTCGAGGTAAAAGACTAGATGGTCTTCAATCTGCCCCATGGTCGGGGTAAAAAATCGGATGGTCTTCAATCTGCCCTCTGGTTAGGGTAAAAAATTGGATTGCTTTAATCTGCCCCATAGTTAAGGTAAAAGATAGGATTGTAACTTCACTCCATTTCAGCTTCAAGAGTACAATATTTGTCCTTACGACTTCAATTTGCTTCTCTACAACTTTAGGTGAATGAGATTCGCCATTACGACTTCAATTTGCCCCTCTACAGCTTAGTGTATGAGATTTGCTATTGCAGCTTCAATCCGTTCCTCTACAGCTTTAGGGGTATAGGATTCGTCGTTCTATCATCATTCTCTGAGGATATGACTTGTAAAACTTGTTTTATGGGCCTCTATATAGGCCATGTAACTAGGATGTCATGATTTGAATGAATCAAATGCTCCTATCTAAATGTGCATGAATGACACTGATATGCATGCAAAGATGTCATTTTAAAATGGTTTTTTATTATTTTAGTCCTTAGGTTGTCACTGATCGTCTTTTGTATAAGTTCTAATATTGATGTGTTACCATGCCTTTCCTTCAAATCTGGTGTTCTTGATACAAAATTCGAAGAGGTAATTATAAGCTAAACTTATTCGTTTCAAGATCCCTTCAACCCTCGAATTCGATTATTTTCGACTAATAGTCCTGTTTCAAGTCCCTGTACTATTTATAATTTCTCAAAGTAATAAGCAGAAATCTTTTTATACTTATACCAACAAGTTCATTAACCGTTATTTCAATGCAAAGAATGCTCTGAACAGGGTTACAAAAATAGATAAGATTGATTTTATTGGCGATAACGCTTGAATGGAAATAAATGAGAAGACATAAAATATTAATCAAAACATCAGCCAAAATAGCTAATGTTAGTCAAATGCATAATAGCGAGTAAAAAGAAATAAAATTGGATGCCTTATATATCAACGTATGAACTTCTTCGAGCAAACTTGATGAGGACCACTTTAAGTCTGATGTGTACCCATGAAAGCTATTGCACTCCATCGATACCCTAGATGTCATATCTCTCCATATGTTACTTCTGAGAAAGAAACGCTTTTCATCCCAATCCTTGATCCAAATCTGAGCCGCCTTTTCGGGTTTTCGACTCAAATCTCCTTAGGCTTCGAGACGCTCTTTACAGGTTTTCATATCGGCCCCACCTTTTTTTTGAATCGTCCTTTGCGGGTTTTCAACTCAACCTTTTTTTAGGCGAAGTATTTTTTCATTGAATTTGAGTTCACGGGGTTTGATAAATCATTGCCATCAATCTCAGATAGAATCAAAGCTCCTTCAAAGAAAGTTTTCTTGACCACATATGGGCCTTCCCAATTTGGCATCCATTTGTCTCGGAAGTCCTTTTGTATAGGAAAGATCTTTTTCAAAACTAGATCTCCCTCTTGGATTCTCTAGGATGAACTTTTTAATCATAAGCACGCATCATCCATTTATGGTACATTTGACCATGTTGGATAGCTTTCAGCCTCTTCTCTTCAATTAGGTCCAGCTGGTCATATCTTAACTGGATCCGTTCAACCTCATCTAACTTTACTTCTGACAAGACTCGGAAGGAAGGAATTTCAACTTCAATGGGTAAAACTGCCTCCATTCCATATACTAATGAGAAAGGTGTTGCATGAGTAGAAGTTCTAACTGATGTTCGATAAGCATAAAGAGCAAGAGGTAGCTTCTCGTGCCAATCTTTGTAGGTCTCTATCATTTTCCCCACGATTTTCTTGATTTTTTATTAGCTGCTTCCATAGCTCTGTTCATTTTTGGACGATATGGTGCTGAATTGTGGTGTTTGATCTTAAACTGACTACAAACTTCTGCTATTGTGCTATTATTCAAATTCAAATCATTGTCGGATATAATCTTCTCTGGCATTTCATACCGACATATAATTTCTTTGTTCAAGAATTTGTTAACCGTTGACTCGTGACACTAGCGTAGGAAGCATCTTTCACCCACTTAGTAAAGTAATCGATGACCACAAAGATGAATCTATATTCATTAGAAGCTTTTGGTAAGATTAGTCCTTTGACATCCATGCCCTATATAGAAAAAGGCTATGTGGAAGTCATAACATGGAGAGGTGAATGAGGTACATGATTTTTGTCTCCGTAAACTTGACACTTGTGACATTTCTTAGCGTATTTAATGAAATCTCCTTCCATGGTTGACCAGTAATACCCGAATCTCATAATCTGTCTGGCCATCGTGAAACCTTTACCATGTGTTCTACAAAAACCCTCATGAACTTCTTCTAAGATTTTCTTAGCCTCAACAGAATCAACACACCTCAACAGGACTTGATCTTTTCTCTTTTTATACAGAATATCCACATCAAGGACATAATCAATTACGAGCCTTCTCAATATTCTTTTTTCGTTCTCGGTGGCTTCCTCATGGTACTTAGAATCTTTTACATATTGCAAAATTTCATTGTACTAAGAGTGATTATCCTTTTCTTCCCCTTTAATGCTGTAGCAATGAGCTGAAACCTCATAGATTCTCATTTGAATAGGCTTCATATCTTCTTGCTTATTGACCATGATCATGGAGGCAAGAGTAGCCAAAGCATCGACCATCTGATTTTCCTCTCGCAGGAGGTAATAAAAGGTGATGTCCACGAATTTTTAATTAACTCAAGAACTAACTTTCGATAATCCATCAACTTGGAATCTCTCATTTCCTATTCTCCATTAAGTTGATAAATTATTAACGCAGAATCCCCGTACACTTCCAGAATATTAATCTTGCGTTCTATTGTTGCCCAATTACCCTTGACACATGGTTCATATTCTGCCAAGTTATTTGTGCAATCGAAGTCAAGCTTGCTTTTGAGGGGATAACGATCTCTTTCTAGGGATACTAGAACTGCCCCAATCCCTTTGCCAATAGCATTTGAAGCATTGTCAAAATGCATTTTCCATGGTTGCTCTTCTGAAACTTCTTTTGTTATAGTTGCAACATAAATTAGATCTTCGTTTGGGAAATCAAAATCTAATGGCTCATAATCCTCGAGAGCTCTTCTAGCCAAGAAATCTGCTATTGCGCTCCCTTTTATCGCCTTCTGATTCACATACACTATGTCAAACTCAGAAAGCAGCATTTTCCATCTGGCTATTCTTCCATTTAATATAGTCGACCCCCATCATAAACTTGAGAGGATCCAATTTTGAAATCAACCAACTTGTATAATATAACATGTATTACCTTAACATCCGGGTAGTCCAAACCAGAGCACAACATAATTTCTCAATTAGAGAATATCTTATCTCGCATTTAGTGAATTTCTTGCTGAGATAATAGATTGCTCTTTCTTTCTTTCCCGACTCTTCATGTTGGCCTAATATGCATCCCATAGAGTTTTTGAATACGGCCAAGTACAGGATTAAAGGTTTGTCTGTATTTGGTGGCGTCAAAACTGGAGCATTAGATAAATAATGTTTGACTTTGTCAAAAGTTTTTTGACATTCATTATCCCAAACTCTCGGGTTATGCTTCTTGAGAAGACGGAAGATAGGATCACACTTCTCTGTTAGTTGTGAGATGAATCGAGCGATGTAATTCAACTTTCCTAGGAACCCTCTAACTTCCTTTTGAGTACGTGGTGGTGGTAACTTCTGTATAGCTTTGACTTTATTGGGATTGATTTCAATTCCCTTTCTACTAACCACAAAGCCTAATAACTTGCCTAAAATAACCGCAAAAGTACATTTGTTTAGGTTTAATTTCAACTGAAACTTTCTCAATCTTAAGAATAACTTTCTTAAAACTTCCACATGTTCCTCTTCTATTCGAGACTTTGCGATCATATTGTCGACATAGACCTCAATCTCCTTATGCATCATGTCATGGAATAGAGTCTTGATAGCCCTTTGATATGTTGCCCCTGCATTCTTCAGTCTAAATAGCATAACCTTGTAACAAAACCCACACGATGACAAATGTAGTTTTATACATATCCTCAAGATGGATCTTTATTTGGTTGTACCCAAAAAAACCATCCATGAAAGAGAATAAGGAGTGACCTACTGTATTATCCAACAAGGTGTCGATGTGAGGTAGCGGGAAATTATCTTTTGGAGTAGCCTTGTTTAAGTCCTAATAGTCCACACACATTCATACTTTCCCATCCTTTTTAGGAACTAACACTATGTTGGCCACCCATTCTGAGTATTCTATCACTTGTAAGAAGTCTGAATCAAACTGTTTTCGAACCTCTTCTTTTATCTCTAGAAGTACATTCGGTCTCACTCTTCGAAGCTTCTGTTGGACCGGTTTACATTTCTCTTTTATAAGGAGCTTGTGCACCACGATATCAGTACTTAAACCGGGCATATCCTGTTAAGACCATGCGAACACATCCTTGAACTCTTGAAGAAGATCAATGAGATCTCGCCTACTTTTTGTAGAGATACAGGTTCCAATTTTCACCTCCCTTTTGTTAACTTCATCCCTTAAACTCACAACTTCTATTGATTCTTTGTGAGGTAGGATTTGTTTCTCATCTTTCTTAACCATCCATAACAAATTAGGAGATAAAGTACAATCTTGGGCTTTTTCAAAATCCTGAGATTCTTATGAACACACATCTTGCTTAAAATAAGGCTTTAAGTCGACAATGACATTACTCATATCATTGATATCTAGGGACCTGTCATATGGACCAAAAGATCCGAAAGATAAATGAATTTAAGAATGTTTATTATAATATGAGATGAATAAAAAGAATTATGAGAAATTTTGCCAATTTGGGTGAAAGAAAGTGCATCTTTTTATTGAAAATAAAAGCCAATGAACATGTGCCCTTTACAAAAAGATCACAATTGCTCTCGGGCTTAGAGCAACAAAGGTGTTCTGAACATTACTCTGGAAAAGACTTAAAAGTTACAGGGAGCTCTTCCGCAGTCCAGTTGTCTAGAACGCTTCCGAAAGTGTATGGGCAAATTCCTGACAAATTCATTTGTTCATTTATCCCTTCAAAAATAGTGCCGATGTTCAGGTTCTTCCTACCAACCTATCTTCTGTCAGTTTTGCTCGGTGTTAATAATACCTCCTAACACGAATGACTTTGAGATATGAGGAAGGACTATTGGCTTACTTTTGATCTCTTTCCCACTTATTCATGCTCTTTTCTTCTCCTGTATTTTTTGTAGTTCTTCCTTTCTCTGTTTCATATTTGGCTTGAATCTTGAGCTAAACTGATTACGTTTCTCTGCTAATATTGGCATTGTAATCCTTCCTTAAAAATATCTCCCTAATCCTCTTCCAGGTGAAGCTCATTTTCCAATCATCATTTTCAACCCTATCTTGATGGTCATCGATATCTTTGGTGTGAGGATCTTATCTCCTTAAGCCACAAGCATTCACAAACTCTAACAACCTAAAGGAGCATTCCATGGCTTCCTCATCTATACTTCTTTAGGGCGCATCGCTAGTCATTGATGCAATGATGTCCTCCCCAGCATTAATGGTGATTAATCAACCTTCTGTCACCAATTTTAACTTTTGATGCAGAGATAACGGTATTGTCCCTGTCGAATGGATCCACGATCTTCTCAACAGGCAATTGTAAGTGGGCCTAATGTCCATTAACAAAAAGTCCATATAATACGTGTTTGGACTAATTAGGAGTGGAATCTCAACTTTGCCATCACTCGTCTCTCTGTTCCATCAAAGGTCTTTACTACGCTGTGGCATGCCTTCATGTGAGAGTTGTCTATCGGTAACCTATTCAATGTTGTTAGTGGTAGCATATTCAAGGCTGAGCCATTATCTATTAATACGCCTAGTAAAGTGTACCCTTTGCATCGAGTCATAATGTGAAGAGATTTCGTTGAGCCGATGCCCCCTAGAGGTATTTCATCATTATTGAAGAAAATGAAATTATCTACACTTAAGTTATTAACTAGTCGGTCTAACTTGTTTACCGAGATATCTTCCGCCACATATGTTTCATTCAACACTTTTAGTAGTGCGTTACGGTGGGCTTCTAAACTTGATAGTAGAGCTAAAACTTATACTCGATTTGGTTGCTTATGTAACTGTTCCACCATGTTGTACTCGTTATGCTTTAGAAATTTCTAAACTTCCTTTGCCTTCTCCTTAGTTACTGGCTCATTCACTGGCATCCCAAATTTACTATTTTCTCTCTTATCAAGACCAACCATCAATGCTTTCTTATTAACTTCTTTCTCTGCTTCTGTAAGACTTGTATTTTCGTTCGATCCTTGCTCATTTGGTACCGTTACGCTGCAGTCATAGCCTCACGGTACTATTTTATTGTCCTTATAAGGAAATGCCACGAGTTTTTGAATGATGACCCGTAGTGTCATTCGACCTCTAACCTCACCCCTTAGCCTTGATATAATTACCACTGGTAAGTTGACCTTATAAGCCTTTTCCGTGCCCCTTCCTCAGAAGCACAAACATCATTTGTCTCTTCATCTTTCCTCTCCTCAAAGAACTTAAGTTCTTTATTATCCATCAATTTTTGTACCAAGGTTCAGAATTCGACACACCATTGGATTTTATGCCGCTTCATGACGTGAAACTCACAATAATTTTTAGTTGTTGTCACCATGCCCTCTCTCTTGCACGATCAAACCCCTGTTAGCCATCTGTTGCCAAACCCATTTCAATGGAGACTTGAATTCTCCCACGTCATTTTTTATCCACTTGCTATTCTCTTCTATTATTGCATTCACCCCCTGATCGGGATGATTTGGCAAGAGATTTACAGCCATGTTAGGTCTTGTGAATTTATCAGACCTTATGATTCCCATCTTAATAAATCTTTCAACCAGCTTCTTGAAAGCAGTGTAATTCCCGATAAAGTGACTCGTTATTCTTACATGGTAGTCACATTGAGCATTTATGTCATACCATTCTGGGAACGGGGGTCGCATTAGCTTCAAATAATAGAGGGACACCACTCGGGCATCGTATAAACTCTTGTAAAGCTCTTTGTAGGTCATCGGGATAGGAGTGCATTAGATTCTTTTCGTGTTCCTCCTCGAGCTCAATTCTTGTCTCAATCTACTTTGATAATTTGTTGTTGGGGCTTTAGACTGTGTCACCATGACCCATTTTGTAACATTTTCCCGATATAAGTTTATAATAGTCACCTCACTGTCCTTCCTTCTAGGAGCGGACCTTTTGGTACTCTCTCTAGCATCGATTTTTCTACTTCGGGTTGCATTGTCAATCATTTCTCTCGACATGACCGTATCAAAGAAACTTTTAATAGCGTTTCCCAGTAGATGATTGATATACAGTGCTTTCAAAGTACTGACCAAGAGTATGGTTGTCTCATTTTCAAATAGTGGTGACTGTACTTGGGTGGCCATATCTCTCTACCTTTGAGCGTACTGCTTGAAGCTTTCACCCAGCCTTTTCTCAACATTTTGCAATGTGATCCTGTCAGGAGCTATGTCAGTGAAATGACCATATTACCTCATGAAAGCTTGTGCCAAATCTTTTCAATAACTGATCTTGGCACGACTTAATTGATTATACACCTTATAGTTGACCCCATCAAACTGTCCTGAAACTAGTGGATTAGCAGCTGATCATTATGAACATACTCCATCATATTTCTGCAAAACATGGTGATATATGCCTCCGAGAAGCTTGTACCGTTGTATTTCTCGAACTCCGAAACTTTAAATTTGAGGGGAAGTACCAAGTTGGGAACCAAACTTAGCTCATTAGCATCAATCCCACAACACGCCTTAGCTTTCTCTAAAGCTCTGAACCTCTCCTCTAACCATTTACAACGCTCCTCTAACTGGTTAGAAAGTTAGGCTCTTGTTTTTTTTGGCACGCCAAAGTCGACAAGGTTATTTCCTGGGTCTAGTAACTAGAACCCGTTTGGTAATTTGTCGATTTTGGTGTGCCAAACAAGCACGATTACGGGTTAGTAGTGACAGATGCTCCTCGGACACACGTTTCTTGTGGAACTTGGGTCGACGTAAGGGTAACATTTGAAGGACATGAAAAACTATTACTCCTTTCCTTGAGGTCAATTACAATACCCTTTCCCTTATCAGTTTTCTCAACTAGTAATTGAGTTAATTGATTGATAATGTCTTTCTGGGACTCAATAATCTGGTCCTTCATATCTTGCTTCACTTTTGCTAACTGTTCATGCAGTTGGTCCTGCATTTCTTTTTGCGTCTGCTCCAACTTTTCCAATCGTTGATCCATTGCTCTTGTCTTAGCACTAGTGTAGTAATAGTGTGGTTTTTCCAAAGTAACTTTTAAAGGAAATTTTTAATTAATTAGAAACGTCTTTCTTGAAATTTTAATGCATGAAAATACGATGCAAAACTTTATGAATACATGAATGCAAATGTAAGAAAGGTATTGACTTTCAATCGAATTCTGATAGAATAACCTTACTAGAAAACGAATGTCTTTACATAAGATAATTACAAATAAGGTCTTGCCCTAATGCTTAAAATCTTAATCTTTTGAAAGAGACATGCTAACTTTTGGCCTTTATCAGACACCGACTCATACTCTACGCTCAAAGCATCTGCTTGGATAGCTAACTTCTATAAGTGTTCTACTATTTCTCTCACTTGTGTTAATGCTTCACCCATGACATGGTCTCGGTCTTTGACTTGCCTTTGAGAGTGTTGAAGTTGCGTATTACTTCTCTCACAGTTCTGCAATGAAGCTTCAAGTTCTCTAACCCTTCTCTATAATCCTTCATTTTCAGCTTGGCTTGCCCTCAATTCTGTCCTTCACGCGCCCTTCTAGCTTTTTCTCTTCCACTGATCCGCTCGAGTCTTTTCCTCTTGGACTTCTCATTGCCACTGTTCTAACGTCTTACCCAAACCAGCAGTTCTCATTGATTAGCGGAGCTTCTTATAGTCCTCCTTCAAGCCATCTAAGTCTTCCTCAGCCTTTCTTTTCTCTTTCCTTAGCTTTTCGGCTTCTAACTTTTGGACATCAACATCCAAACTTAACTGCATCTTTTCCTCTTCTAATGCTTCTATATTTTTCCTCAATTCGACACTTTTCTTTTCAAAATCTTACTTGATGAGCTCTAATTCCAATGAGATTATTTGCAAATGATCCTCAATTGGGTGAATATTGTCAAGATTTGGCATGAGGATGTTATCATTGACTCTCTTACCCCTCCATTAATCATACTCTTGGGTTTTTATGGGATTTATAGCAAATGACTTCATTTTACGAACTTGATTCCAAGCATTTGACATCTCTCAGATTCTTTTCTTATTGTTCTCGCCTTTGTATACAAACTCATACTGAGCCAAACCTTGAGTTACTGGGATGAACTGTCTTGATCGATACTATCTCATTACTAACAAAAAGAGCATACTTTATAGCTCCCCATATCCCTACTAATGGAACCCAGTTGAAATCACCGCATTGATAAATAATTTTGTTGGGAATGAACCATGGTGCTCATCATTCTATGTCTTCGTCTCAAAGACTATGGAGTATTGTCATCCACTTTTCCTCATAAATATTCTCTCGCGTTTGTGTAGTAACAAATTCCCTCAAAAGAGAATAACTCATAGAAAAAACCCGATAAGGAATTTTTTCCACTTTTCAAAAGTGGTTATGAAACCAAACCATCAGTAATGGTGCGCAACCAATAAATCTCCCTTCTCCCTCTCTTCGGCATGTATTTAATAACTTGAAAGTTTCGACCAAAATTGCTGGAATAAGTGTAACCCCCTTATCAAGCCAATCGAATAAATCAGTGATCGCCTCATCTATGTGTCCCAACGCCTTGGAAAATATAACCAGTCTGTACAAACTAAGAACAAATATATCAACCTTTTTCCTTGTATCAAGATGAGCTAAGATCAAATCTCTTAAGCTTTTTCAGGTAATACATTTGTTATCTCCCTTCACCTTAATTTGAGTTGTGACCTATTGCTCAATTATTCCCGTAATGTTCATCAGTTTCTTAAGGAAAGTTGGCATATTAACTGCTATCAAATAGGCTTTATTTACTTGAATTTTGGGGCAATGAAATAGAGCGGTATATTCCTCAATCGTGGACACCATATCTATGCTCCCAAAAGTGAAACAACTATAAGCTAGGTTCCAATGTTGTGCAAGAGCTCGAAAGAGATGCATGTTCACCTTAACTTCTAGTAAGTACGGTAGATCACCATACTCTCGGTAGAAAATCTATTTCGTTCCATTATTCTACTGATCCTAGATTTTTTTTCAACTCTTGTAAGCTATTCTGAGTCACACTGATCTGATTGAAGTCTCAATAATCCGATACATGGCCTTCAGCTAGACTGTCACCCTTCTCGTGTTGTTTATCCTCTGACCACATACACACAGTCACATTGTCTTCTACTAGTAATCGAACTCAAGTCAATATTTTTCCTAATATAAGGATGCAATGCACAATAAGGAAAAAAACCAAGTTAGTACCAACAATTATAAAATGTATCAACAAATATACCATAGAGAACTTCCGCATCTATTAGGTGGTTTCTAAAGGTTTGGTATAGTTCTACCTAGGGTGTGCACTTAGGGCTCATTATATGCGATTTTCGATTCTAAAGTAATGGTACCCAAACTAACAGATTCCTTAGTCCTCACCCATTATAAGCTCATATGGACGAGTTCGGTTCAGGGGACACATTTCCCGTATGTTTGCATGGAAGTGAAAACTTGACGAAAACATAGGTACGGATGTATCCCGAAAGTGATTCACTATCCTGCACAGAGATGAAAACCTCACGAAAGAGTACCTTCTCACTTCCACTTAAGCGGTGTAGTAACAAATGCATGTATGCAAAAATATAGACATATAATATTAACATGTTATTATCACAAAAAACATATAAAACACAAAAAATGTATAGGATCGCAAATTAACTTAATTCCAATTTGAAATTTTCAACAAAAAGACAAAAAATAATTGACTTACGGCTTGACTCTCTTATTGATTCCCAGTGGAGTTACCATGCTGTCGAAACCAGATTTTGAAAAAAAAAACAAAAACAAGTCTCGATTTATATTTTGGAAAATGAAAATGGAGTTTCCACCAATAATTTTTTTTTAAACAGGTGTAATTGGGTCACCTTTCGAGATTTAAAAAAATCATTAAAATAGTTTTGGTCTTTGAAATCATAAAACGAGTTTGTGAGTTGATTACCCATAAGGAAGGATTAGCACCCTAACATGCTCAAAATTGGTACCTAATCGACTTATTCAAAATCTTATGTGTTGAAAATTAAAAATTCAAGAAAAATTTAAATCGCAATCCTTAAATGTATGAATGTCATATTTATTCTATTTTGAAAATAAATTTTGTTTCTGAAGAAAGCTCGTTATTTCAAATTAATCGAGAAAAAAGTCACATCCAGTAATTTAGGAAATAACAATTCAAATATTCAAAAATAACGAGCTTTTCAAAAAAATCTCGTATTTAAATTTTTAAAAGGATATTCAATTATCTCGATTCAAAGAAAAAACAACACTCAGTGAGTTAAGGCACGATTCTTTCAAATTCCCGAAACAAAAAAACATTGCATTGATTTATTAAAACAATTTATGTATCTTTTAAAAAAATGAATTACCATATTATGCAAACATAAATATGCACATAATTTACAAGTATAAATAATAAGAAAATAATACTTACATAAAATACAATAAGATTATAAATCGAGTAAATAAATAACTGAATGAATGAATAAATAAAGAAACAATCAAATTAAATAATATACATATGCAAATAAAATGGATTAATAAAAAACAAGACGAACAAGAAAAATTAAAAGCATGTAATATATACATATAGGATAAAATAAAAAAATTACATTAAAACCGAGTCAAATTTGAAATTTTAGAAAGTTCAAGGGTTAAATTTGAATTTTAAAAAATTTGAGGGTCAAATTGGAATTTTTGTAAAGTTTAATATCAAATTTGAATTTTTGGAAAATTTAGGGTCAAATTTGACTTTTGGAAAATTCGAGGGTTAAATTCAAATTTTTAGAAAATTTAGGGGTTAATTTTAAATTTTTGAAAAGTTTGAGGGTTAAATTTGAATTTTTAGAAAATTTGAGGGTAAACACATAATTTTAAAATAAAGCAAGGGGTTTCTCGGGCAATAAACCTAAAAATCTTGACAGGTGACAACCTAGGGACACTTTTGGGTCAAAGACCAAATTGAAGACCAAGTGAAATTGTAAGGCCGAATTGAAAATAACGTAAAAAGGGCAACAGGTCCTAATTAAAACAATTAAAAAATGGGGGGAACCCAATGGGAAATTAGCCCAATTTTACAAAAAAAAAAATATTCCCTTTAAACTGCGTTGTTTCACCAAGATTATAAAAACCTATTTTTCATTTAAAATTTCATTATTCACTTTCTTCTCAAAAAAACCAACAAAAAATCCTCTCCCCCTCTCTCAAATAAAGCAAACGGTCGACCAAGCTCTGCCGTACGTCGCCACCGACGACCACCGTACACAGTGGTTGGAAGTCCAAAAACTCACCCTTCTACGCGTTCGGCTTCCCCGAGCCCAGATCTGGGTATTTTCTTACCAAAATTATGCCCTACAAGTCTTAAAAAGGAACAAACCTTTCGGTTTTAGATGTCGTTTTCTCAACGAGGTCTCCGATGGGTACTCACGTCAACTTGTTTGGTTGATTTGTGCTAATATGCTCTGTTGCTCAAAATATTGCTATATTTTTTTTTATTTTTTATTGTGCCTTTTATAACACTTTTTTATAACGTTTTTCTAGATTTTTTGGTGTGAATCGAGCAATGTGCGGATCATGGAGTCCGGATCTAAAGGCGATGGCGTCGACAGCGGCAATGGTGGCACGGGCATGATTGACGACGACGGCGACTGGAACAACTAGAATGGCTAGGGTTTTTGTGTTTGAGTTAAGGTTCTGGACTTTTAGGGTTTTTTTTGTTTTTAAGCTTGTATTTTAATTGGGTATGGTTTAAAATGGGTTTGATTTGAGTTTTTTTTTTTGTATTTGTTTAATTTTATTATTTATCTGTTTATTTGTACTTATTTAAATAATAAATAGATAAATAAATAAAAATAAATAAATAAATAAAGTTAAAAACAGAACTGGGCCTTTGCAAATGAGTTTATATTTTAATTGGTATTTGGGCTTCGTATTGGTCCGGACGAAATTGGGCTTGTACAATGTAAATACCCTTTCGATCTCAATCAATTTTGAAAATGGGCAATTAATCTCTCTCTCAACAAAAATTATAAAAAAAATTAAAATAATTTTCAAAAATTTAAAATATTTATAAAATTTTAAATTTTATAAAAATACTAAAAATTATATAAAGAAAGTTAAAATTTTAAAAATTGTTATTTTATAAGTTAATTAATGATTTAAATTTATCATATAAAAATTTTAAAATTTATTTTTTTATTAAAATAATAATTAATGATTTAACTCGATTCGATCCAACGCTGAACTCTTCCTAAAGGTTTTGAGGTCAACAATCCTACAGTGACTTCCTCTTGCCAATGTATTTGGAAGGCACAACATTTATGGGACTGGATTTATTGTGAAAAAACACCATACTTCACTCATCTTTATCATCTTCCTATTGTCATTTAGTGGAGTTTACTTTTTTGCACACCGCAATTTCTTGGGCTTAGAAAAAGTAAAAGGAGAGCAATTAAAAATAGAAAAATTATTTCATTCTTAAAAATAAAAAAATATTTATATAAATAAATATGATATTTATCATATCTTTAATTTGTTTAAGAAATTTTAAAAATTCTACTCAAATAATTACCTTTTAAAAAATTGGAGAAATTAACTTTGGGTATTATTTTTCTTTCAAGCAATTATAGGATTTGACATCATTTCTCTGACCAATAATTAACATCTGCTCAAACTTGGGGGTTATTGCTACCTAAAACTTGTTATTATGTTTATTAATTTTATGACTTTAAATTATGAAGTGAACTCTTGCTTTTGCAATTACATGAATTTAATTGGTATATAATATAATTGAAATGAGACATCAACATGTCTTCTTATTTTAAAGAATAAAGTTAAATTGTGAAGTCTTGTTTTTGCAGTTGTCCATGAAATTTTTGTAAGAAAGTGTAGAAGGGGAAGAGATACAGTTTCTGAAGGATGTTATGTACTTTACCTATTACAATATATGAAATATCTTCTCTATTAAGGGTTTTCTTTACAATGATATACGAGGAAAATCATCACAAAATGATGAGCATGTAAATTATTTTTGGTGAATTATAATAATAGAACAAAGTTCGAACAACAAATACAATTAGTACAACTCGAACCCAGATTACATCTGAGACGATAAATACTTTTGATCCTCAAATCATCATATAGGATTCAATGAGCGTGTAATTTTAAAAGTTACAATAGTAAAATTCCTCATTTTCTTTATTTATTTACCTTTGGGTAAAATTATAGTAGTCATTTTAATTTTCATAAACGGTTGTAAAATGGCATACAGGAAGAGATTAAGAATAAGAAGAAGAAGAAGAAGAAGAAAGGGAATACTTTAGAAGAGATACATAAACTAAACGCTCAAAACATGTTATTCTCATAATTTCCTTACATCATGAAGAACCAAAATTTTGTGGGATGGAAGAGGTTTTAGGACAAACCATGTTCCAGGGCAACATCCTCCACGTTAAATGAAGTAGAGTTAGGGTGACTCAACCGCATATCGAAAAGCATCTGACGAAGTTCAGAGGCTTCCTCTTTGATCTGAGTATTCTCTTGAAGGACCTTGTCATGGCTTTCCGAGACATGATTCAGCTTATCTATCAGCTGGTGGTTCTCATTCCTGAGTCAAACTACCTGTGCCTAAAGCTCATCGAGGTGCCTTTGTTTACGCATACGTGACCTACGAGCGGACTCTCGATTCGATATCATCCTCCTTTACTTCCTCTCGATGATGAGGCTTAATTGTTGCTCATCAGCTTCGTCCGAAGTCGAATTGCTGCTGATACACGACAAGTGGGGACTGATGTCGTGAATTTGAGGAGGGATATAGAAATTATACAAGGGGTTCAAGAACTGGTCGGAGTCGAGTGCAGGTTTGTTGCTTTGATTCATCCTGAAGTGGGGTGAATATGGGGATGGATTGGGAGGAACTAGGTATTGGATGCCTGAAACCTCACTAGGTTGCATGGTGATAAGGGAAACAAGGCAAAGTATTTCAAGCTCTTGTTGGAAGGGGAAATGAAGGTTGGGGAGAGAAGGTTCTTATAGACTAACAAAAGCTTGTGCTGCTCTCAATCATGGCAAATACAATAAGACCCCTTAGGCCTTTGCATATCATGCAAATCATGTATTTTTATTGGGGATGTTCATTGACATGCATGATTGCACGCGCACATACATGAAACAGGGAATGTAATTTGGGTTGTGGATAGTCATTTTTTGATCCAGTTATGCTTACATCAAAGAGAGAGAGAAAAATTATTTTATTGGGTGAAAAGCTTTTAGCTAAAGACACCAAAATGATAAAAGAAAAACATTAAAAATATGGGCATTCGAGAAAGTTGACATCTTTTAAAGTGGGAGATATTTGAACCAATTGAGCCTTCTGACGTAAGACATAGAAGTGTGGTTCCGCGACAAATGCCTCTCTTTTACGACTCTTTACTTATTTATTTATAAAAAGTTAATTGCATCAATACATCCTTAAATTATTAATTTCATTTTAAATTGGTCACGAAAATGGTAAGACTAATTGTAGAAGATTGATTCCATTTCTACTGGTGGTTCTACTTTTTTAGAGGAGATATGGAAAACACTGCAGAGAATAGGTGGGCAGGTTCAATGTGTGGTCCAAATATGATTTATTTAAAGAGGACAATGGTTTATTAATTGCAAACATTTTCTCTCTTCTCTTTGTTATATTATATTTATTTATGGATTTGGTATTTGACATATATATGTGTGCCGACTTTAACGAAAAATCCAAGACCAAGTTGAGTGCTGCGGAGATTGTTTTTGGCTTGTCAAAAAGAAGTTAAACAAATCAATTCTACTTCACCAAACATGATATTATTAATGGAAAATTAAGAATGGTAGCCAAAAGCAGTGCCTCTTACCAGACTAAACTCAAGGATTATTAACAGTTAGACATCTTTTGAGAACAGATTCATTCAAAATTCAGTTTCATTTGTTAAATTGGTTATGCAACAATTAAGCAAAGCTTGTATAAATACTTGGCTTCTGCATTTGCTAATCAAAAATGATTTTACAGATTTGTTACTAAGAATTAAATTGAGCATTTGTTTATTTACTTATTGTTTTTGCTAATTCCATTTGAGAGATCTTTTTATGGTATCAGTTGCCAAGATCTTGGGTGTGTGAGTTGTGGGCAGTGATGACGTTCAATGTGCCTATCAATGAGGTCACTCTGACAATCTCTGCGCCTCCTCACTCGACTCTATCATATCATCCAGATGAAGAAAGATTCTACAAAATGGTTCAATCATGCCCAAAACACAATACAGTTAAACTCAGAGAAAACACATTTGTGCAATGGAAGCATCAAATGAAACTTATAATTGATGCATACGGGCTTACCGAATTTGTTGATGGCTCGCTGGTGGCACCACCGAAATTCCTTCCAGATCCTGAAGGGAGGTTGCATCCTAACGCTGCCTACTCTTATTTTACTCAACAAAACAAACTCCTTGCGTCTTGGTTGCTCTCCACCATTACTGGAGAGTTGTTAACATCTTTTACAAGGACCTCCACCGCACAGGAAGTTTGGAGTAATGCGTCTCCGCTTTCTGCTGTTGCGTCCGATGTGAAGTTGGCACGTTTGAAGCACGATCTCCATTCTATAAAGAAAGAAAATTTGTTGATAGTAGAGTATTTGGTCCACGTCAAGCGTGTGTATGATCTACTATCGGCTTCGGGTCATTCTGTTTCAGACAGTGAGTAGGTTCAGGTGGTCCTTATTGGTTTGTCGATCGAGTTTGAGTCAATGATCATGATGGCAACCTTCTCTTCGTTGTCGTTATAGATGGAACGACTGGTGGAGATCTTGCTTGAATGCAAGACTCTTCAACAACGATTTGTGACTGAGACTCCTATGCATGCAAATCTAATTCAAAGGACTTCAACGGAACCAGATATAGAATCTCCAAGGGCGTCATTTCAGAGAGGAGGCAGATTTCTTGCACGTGGTCGTGGTCGGAGTCCGTGGGGGCGCGTTCACTACCAGGTTTGCAATCGTCTCAGCCACCTAGCGCAGCGATGTTACTATCGATATGACTAGCAATATGATAACTCTTAAGTGTCGTCGTTGTCTTGGCTTTCGTTTGATGAAGTGTCGTCATTCTTCCATTCGGATGAGCATGCCATGGCTACTGCTCCAAGAAGAAATGAAAATAATGGGTATGTTAACCATAATTCTAATGCTATGTGAGCTAAATCATTTGGGCCTAATGGAAAATATGGAGTTTTTTACTCACCTAGTTCATTTGTTAATAATATGGATTTTGGGCCTACGAGATTTAGACCATACAGTCATAAGGAGAGAGGGCCATTGGACGTGGTTGGGCTACATGGCTACAAGGGCAATGAGCATCATACTATGCTTGGGTCAATCAGGCACATGGAACATGGGCCACATGTGGGTATTGGAGCGTGCTTAGTCCACAAAACCTAGAGCAATATGTTTCAAGTATTGAATCATGATGTTAGTGTTGGACCACTAAAAACTTAGAGCAAGATGTTTCTAAATTTTCTCGTCAGATTTATGATCCCGAAATCACTATTTTTGACACCACTAAAAAAATGGACTATTATAAATGCTATGTAGGCTAATTCATTTGGGCCTAATGGAAAATATGGTGTTTTTTTTACTCACCTAGTCCATTTATTAATAATGTGGATTTTGAACCTGCGAGATTTGGACCGTATAATCACAAGGAGAGAGGGCTATTGGACGTGGTTAGGTTACATGGCTACAAGGGCAATAAGCATCATACTATGCTTAGGTCACACAGGCACATGGAACATGTGGGTACTAGAACGTGTTGCAATTGGCCCATAAAACCCAGAGCAAGATGTTTCCAAGGGCCGAATCATGATGCTAGTGTTGAACCATTATTGAAGGTCCTCTCATGGGGTCTCCGTCGTGTGTCGATCTTTCAAGGATTCTTGATGTGTTTGGGTCCGAATACTTGAATGGAAGTGGGTCTGAAGCCACTACATCCGGTTATGGTGTTGGGTCAAATTTTGCACTAAAATAATTGGTACTGAAGAGTCATATATCCCTAAACCTGTGAAAATAATAATGCCACTTCTTTGTACTCGGACTCGGTAACTACTCATAATATGTGTAAAAAGGTGTTCACTCAAAATACTTCCACTCAGTATCCAGGTAAGATTCTGCTCTTTATGAGTGATGGTACGCGTGCTAAACTTAAGTGTGTGGGTAATTCTACACTGGCTACAACAAATAAATTGTTACATTTGTCTAATTTTTACATGTGCCAAATATTTATAAGAATTTGTTTTTCATATCACAGTTTACTTGAGAAAACAATGTATTTTTTGAATTTCACATGTTTCATATACATACTAAGTATGTGCTTTTGCGAGGCCATACTCATGAGGGATTGTACATATTTTCACCGGTCGTCAATGAATCCACTCACAGTACTACTATGTCCATCATGAGTACTGAATTGGGGCTGAATCAATCCAAAGTTACTATGTTTGAGTTGTGGCATTATCGTCTAGGTCACCCTTTAAGCAGTGTTGTGTAGTCTGTTTTAAAGATTTGTAATATTGTTGCAAGTAAAAATAGGTATGATCATATATGTATTTCGTGTCAAAGAGACAAATCTCACAAGTTGTCATTTTTTAATTCTATGATTGTGTATACGTTTCCGTTTGAATTGGTTGTACCTAACTTGTGGGGACCTACAACTGTTGCATGTGGTAGTAGTTGGTACTATGTATCTTTCATTGATATTTTTAGCCAATTTACATAGGTTTTTCTTATTCAACGAAAATCACAAGCTATTAATTGTTTTCTTCAATTTTAGCAAATGGTAAAAACTAAATTTAGGAAAGACATAAAACAAGTTCGAAGCACTTAGGGTGGTGAATATTGATCATTCATATCAGTTTTAACCCAACAAGGTATTTTTCATCGAGTCACGTATCCACATACATTCGAATAGAATGGGGTTATCGACATATTGTTGAGGTAGGCCTTATGTTACTTGATTAAGCAAATTTGCTTATGCATTTTTAGGGATATACTTTGACTTGTATCGTTCACTTGATAAATCGTCTATCCACCCCGGTATTGCACGGTCAATCCCCATACTCAGTACTTTTTGGTAAGCCTCCAACATATGATTATCTGTAAATTTTTTGGTAAGTCATTCCCAAAACACAATACAATTACACTCATAGCAGACACAATTGTGCAATGGAAGCATCAATTGAAACTTATAATTGATGTATACGGGCTTATCGGATTTGTTGATGGCTCGCTGGTGGCACTACCGCAATTCATTCCAAATCCTAAAGGGAGGTTACATTCTAATTTTTCCTACTTTTCTTTTACTCAACAGAACAAACTCCTTGCATCTTAGTTGCTCTCCACCATTAGTGAAGAACTGTTAACATCTTTTACAGGGACCTCCACCGCACAAGAAGTTTGGAGTAAGGCATCTCGACTTTTTGTTGCTGCATCCGATGTGAAGGTGGCACGTCTGAAGCTTGATCTCCATTCTATCAAGAAAGGAATCTATTGATAGAAGAGTATTTGGCCCACGTCAAGCGTCTGTGTGATTTGCTATCGACTTTCAGTCATTCTGTTTTAGACAGTGAGCAGGTTCAGGTGGTCCTTGTTGGTTTGTCGGTCGAGTTTGAGTCAGTGATCATGATGGAAACCTTCTCTTCGGTGTCATTATAGATGGAGCAACTGGTGGAGATCTTGCTTGAATGTGAGACTCATCAACAGTGGTTCGTGATTGAGACTACCAATATGATCGGTAATATGACAACTTTTAAGTGTACATTGTCTCGACTTTTGTCTAATGGAGCATCACCGTTCTCCCATTCGGATAAGCATAACATAACTGCCGCTCCAAGAAGAAATGAAAATAATGGGTATGTTAACCTTAATTTTATTGTTGTAACACCCAAAAACCGTAATCATCTCTGATCTAGGGCCTCAGGATTTATAGAACTTTACGAGTTTTTTTCATACATACAAATCAATCACAATTTATACAATTACAAACTTGCAACTCAGAATGCTAACTCCATTTAATATTATACATTCATTTACAACATTTCAATCAAACAGTAATCAAATTTAATCACACAAGAACTTAGGATCACACACATAAAATTTCCATCAGGGATTACATGGCCCTGTGTCTCAAACACACAACTTCATCACTAGCTAACCAAATTAAAACCCAAAACATACTCATCAATACATTTGCAAGAAGGGATCAATATTCATATCACATATCATGACATTTATATTCATGTCAAACCATAATACTCCATATCATCCCAGCTACATCAATCATTCTTACTATCACTATGTAGTACCCAAACCCAACACTGTCGTTAGTTAGGGTTTCGAAGTCTTTCGATCATTTATCATTGAGTAATTTTCAATATCACTTCATTTTAATATAGTTAAATAAATTAATATAACATACACAAAAATAATTATAAACTTAAATAACATAATCTATTTAGGGCAAAAATGTCATTTCACAATTCTAGGAGACTTCTACCGATACTTGTTGGACAAGTATCCGTAAAAGTCAAGTTAGTAGACAACTTTAAAATAATTGCAATTTCCTACCGGTAGTTGGGAAGGTTCTATCGATACAAGTATAACTACTATCGAAACAATTAACATTTCTACTAATATAACAAACTCTAGAAAGCTAAAAAGTTTTTCTATGGCTTCTACCGATACAAGTGTTCAGACTATCGATACTACTCTGCACAGAACTATTGATACCTTAGAAACTTATACTGAAAAAAATGCAAGTCAGTAACCAAAGTTCAAATGTCATGTACTTCTACCGATACGTGCAAGAGTTCTATCGAAACAAGTGTGCAGAATTCAAATATACCCATAAGTTTTCCCAAGTTTACCTAACAATATTCATCCCAAGACAATTGATCAAGAATACAACCAGCAAAATCATTACATGATAATACTTGTTCTATTGCATAACCACAAATACAATTGAAATAACTCAAGCATCCATAAATTTACATGTCATTATATTACAATGCATATTTTCCTACTTATAACATTAAGCAAGCATACAAGTTTAAGTTCAACATTTAATTATGAATTCAACAATGAATCCAACAATCCAAAATCAAGCATTTCAAAGATAATATCATTCCTAGTACATGTCATATAACCAAGTGATGTAAATATTACCGAGCAAGCTCCCGAGATAGTGTGACTTCTTGAGGTGATCCGATCTTCTAGTAGCAAAATAGAATCTACAAAACAATAACAGTTTCATAGGTAAGCTTACATAGCTTACTAAGTTCGTAAAGTTTAATAAATAATCAAACATCATGTTTTGAACAGTCTTTGACTCATTCGAACCAGAATAGGGCCTTGCTTCCACAAACTATAATCCAAAATTTCATCCTCATGTCTGTATCAACTCTATTACCAATATACGATGCTGCTCACACGAGTTGTTGAGGACTCGCAACAAATGCGGTACCCCAACCATCTATACGGTATGATATAATCCATAATTTCATTCTCATATCTGTATCAACTCTATTACTAGTATACGATATTGCTCACATGAGCTATCAAGGACTCACAACATATGCGGTACTCAGCCATCGATACAGTATCTGTGCATATAATTGTTCCCTAACGATGCTGCTTATACGAACTGTCAAGAATATACACTTATGCATAAATCACAACCATCGTAGGGCATGTAATCCATCCTTGGATTTATTTCTCATTTCTCGACTCATGATGCTGCTCATACGAGCTGTCGAGGACTTGTAACATATGCGGTACTTAAGCCATCACGTTGATTTCAAATCACCGGCTCAAAACTTGATATCTCTTTCAATAATTTCTTTTTCACTTTTCTCAATTTCACGTACTATAACTTGTTCTGCAATGATTATAAAGAATACAATAATGTACTATTAAAATGCAAATTTAGCGTTACAAACTTACAAGACGAATTTGCAGTTAAAGTGAACTCTAAGGACTAATTCGTAATTTTCCCTTTTCAACGATCTATGACACCTTCTTGATCTATTACAATAGTTTCATTCAATTATTTAAATCAACATGAATTTTTAATCATCTTATGCAAATAAGTCTTTTTGTTATTTTTAGAAGATTACCCTTAATTTTTCACTTTTATTTAATTTAATCCTTAAGCTTTAAACTTGCAAATTAACCATTTTAATTCAAGTTTCAATTTTTCCGAATGTTTAAAAGCATTCCTACGGGTCACTTTTTGCAACATTTCACTCAATCCTTACAAATTTATTCTTTTAACATTTTAGCCCTTTAACATAAAAATTATTAAAAATTACTTTACAAAATCATCAAATCTAACACCCAAGCTTATAAATCTTCCATAAACTTTCAAGAACAAGTTTATTCATAAATGGAAATTTTTATAACATTTGAAAAAATCTCAAATTAGTCCTCAAGCTAGATAGATTAAGCTAATACGAACTCAAAAATATAAAAATCACTAAAAACAGGTAAGGTTTACCTATCCAATCTAAGAACCCAAGTGACCGAAGATTTCTTCTCCCCTTGGCAATGGAGTTTTGGCAATCAAAAGTGTAAAGAAGAAGATAACGAATTTCATTCCCTTTTGTTTAATTAACATTAACCTAATTTAAGTAATTATCAAATTTCCCTTTCTTAATATCATTTAAGTTTTAGCTAAAAAGGAAGTACAAACCTCCACTCACCTTAATAATGGTCTAATTTCCCTTTAAGGACTTAACTATGCATTTCCTTTATCAATTTACACATTTAATCAATGATAACCGCATTTTGCAACCTTTACAATTTAATCATTTTTACTTAATTAACTATCCATACAATAAAATTTCATAACCAAATTTTAATATGATACTAATGACTTCGTAAATATTAAATAATTAATAATTATGATTTGACACATCGAAGTTGTGGCCTCAAAACCACCATTCCCGATCATACTAAATTAAACTATTTAGTAAATCCTCATTTTATTAGGATTTAATTGCAATTTACCAAAATCTAAAGAGTTTCATATCATTTCTATTATTAGTCCATTTAAAGAGAATCCAATTTCATAATTGATCCTTCAATTATATTAAATTTCAATTAAACAAACTTATTTTCAATTTAGTCCTAAATTAATAAATAATCCAAAATTTAGTGGATGGTAATCATGTCACCGCTTGAACTTTTTGACCATGGTTTTGTTACCATTTTGGTCCGTTTACTATTTTTAATCTATAGCAATTTAACTTTTGTCTCTTTTACAATTTACCCATTTTTCCTTAATTAAGCAATTAATCATCAAAATTACCCAACCAAACTTCAATTCATATACGGCCCTTAATTTCAAAAATGAGGTCCTAATACCTCATTTTCTAAAACCACTTGACTTTTGGACCAAACCACTTATACTAACTTTTAATTCAATAATTAAAATCTTTCATTCAAAATTTCATATAAAATTATTATTGACTTATTTAATTTAAACACTAATTATAAAAAATTTCTCGTTAGGTTTGTGATTCCGAAATCACTATTTTTGACACCATTAAAAAGCGCTATTACAAATGCTATGTGGGCTAATTCATTTGGGCCTAATGGAAAATATGGTGTATTTTTACTCACCTAGTCCATTTGTTAATAATGTGGATTTTGGGCCTACGAGATTTGGACCACACAGTCACAAAGAGAGAGGGCTACCGGACGTGGTTAGGTTACATGGCTACAAGGGTAATGAGCATCATATTATGCTTGGGTCATACAAGCACATGGAACATGGGTCACATGTGAGTATTAGATCGTGTTGCAATTGGTCCATAAAACCAAAGCAAGATGTTTCCAAGGGTCGAATCATGATGCTAGTGTTGGACCATTATTGAAGGTCCTCTCATGGGGTCTCCATTATGTGTCGATCTTCCAAGGATTCCTGATGTGTTTGGGTTCGAATACTTGAATGGAATTGGGTCTGAAGCCACTACATCCGATTATGGTGTTGGGTCAAATTTTTGCACTAAAACAATTGGTACTGAAGAGCCATAAATCCCTGAACCCATGAAAAATAATAATACCACTTCATGGTACCTTGACTCGGGAGCTACTCATCATGTGTGTATAGAGGCGTCCATATTAAATACTTCCACTCCGTATCCAAGTAAGATTATGCTCTTGATGGGTGATGGTACGCGTACTAAACTTGAGTGTATGGGTAATTCTACACTGGCTACAACAAATAAATTGTTACATTTGTCTAATGTTTTACATGTGCCACATATTCGTAAGAATTTGTTGTCCATGTCATAGTTTGCTCGAGAAAACAATGTATTTTTCGAATTTCACTAGTTTCATTATGTGGTTAAGGATATACAGACTCGAGATGTGCTTTTGCGAGGTCACACACATGAGGGATTATACATATTTTCATCGCTAGTCACTGAACCCACTTACAGTACTACTATGTCCACCCTGAGTACTGAATTAGGGTCGAATCAATCTAAAGCTACTATGTTTGACTTGTGGCATTATCATCTAGGTTACCCTTCAAGCAGTGTTGTGCAGTCTGTTTTAAAGAGTTGTAATATTGTTGTAAGTAAAAATAGGTGTGATCATATATGTATTGCGTGTCAAAGAGGGAAATGTCACAAGTTACTATTTTCTAATTCTACGACTGTGTATCCATTTGAATTGGTTGTATCCGACTTGTGGGGAGTTACAGCTGTTGCATGTGGTAGTAGTTGGTACTATGTATCTTTCACTGATATGTTTAACTAATTTACATGGGTTTTTTCTTATTCAACGAAAATCACGAACTATTAATTATTTTCTTCAATTTAACAAATGGTAAAAACTCAATTCGAGAAAGACATAAAACAAGTTCAAAGCGATTAGGGTGGTGAATACCGGGTCATTCACATTGGTTTTAACCAACGAGGTATTCTTCATTGAGTCAAGTGTCTGCATACATCCGAATAGAATGGGGTTGCATAAAGAAAGCATCGGCATATTGTTGAGGTAGGCCTTACGTTACCTGCTTAAGCAAATTTGCCTATGCATTTTTTAGGGATATGCTTTTACTTTTGTCGTTCACTTGACAAATTGTCTACGCACTTGATAAATCGTCTACCTACTTCAGTATTGCAAGGTCAGTCCCCGTACTCGATACTTTTTGGTAAGCCTCCAATGTATGGTTATCTACGGGTTTTTGGGTGTTATTGTTATTCATATCTTCGTCCGTTTAATACCCATAAATTGGAGTTTAGATCACAACCATGCACGCTTCTAGGCTACAACACTCGACATAAAGGGTATTAATGTCTTACATCTAATAGATGAATAATTATATCTCGACATGTTGTGTTTGATGAATATCAATTTTTGTCTTTAGAAAGTAGCTCGTTCAACGATTCTACAACAGACCGGGTTACTACGTTTGTTCCTGTATTGTACACTCGATTCAGTAATAACATGCCAACTACTATTATGGATGAGCTGTAGAGTGCTTCGGTGGCTCCTTCTTTGTCACCACACACAAACAGTACTATGAATAACTTGAAACGTGATAATCCGATCTCATCTTCAACATCAACTATTAAGGTAGTTGAGTTTTCACCCACACCAGTTGTGCCTACGATAGCTACATCTCCTCCAATAGGCCATACACATTCCATGGTAACACGCTCTAAAATAGGTATCTATAAACCTAAGATATTTTCAATTGAAATACAGGATCGTGAACCACATACGATTGATGAAGCATTTGTAACTCTAGAGTGGAAAAAGGCAGCTCAGGATGAGTTTGATGCCCTGATTCGGATCATACTTGGACATTAGTTCCCTTGCCACTAGGTAGGAAAGCAATAAGGTGTAAATGGTTGTTCAAAATTAAGAAGAACCCTGATGGTACCGTGGCTCAACGGAAAGGGCGATTAGTTGCAAAAGGCTGCTCTCAAGTACTCGGGTGTGATTTTCGTGAAACATTTAGTCCAGTTGTTAAACCAGCCACTATTTAGACTATTCTATCAATTTTTGTGTCCAAACAATGGTCTAAACGACAGGTTGATGTAAATAATGTCTTTCTCAATGGTGAGCTTACTGAAGAGGTGTACATGCAACAACCCCCGGATATGTGCAACATGGTGAAGACAGGCAACCCCTTGTTTGTCGATTAATGAAAGCATTGTATGGATTACGACAAGCTCCGAGGGCATGGTTTGATAAACTAAAATTTTATCTTATTTATATTGGTTTTGTTAGATCGGAATCTGATGCTTCCTTGTTTATACGCATTACTAATAAAACATGTGTTTATGTGTTAGTCTATGTTGATGATATAATTGTTACAAGGGACTCATACCAAGTTATTAATATGTTTGTTAAGCAACTCAACTCTAATTTTTCACTCAAAGATATAGGGGATCTTAATTATTTTTTGGGTATTGAAGTCACTCGCCTAGCTGATGGGACTCTTCATTTGTGTCAGTGTAAGTATATACTTGACTTGCTTGATCGTTATTGTATGGCACGTGCTAAGGCTATTCACACTCCTATGCTTAGTTCCTCTTCTTTGTCAAAAACTTTGGGCAACCCGATTGATGATCCTAGTGAGTATCGCAATCTTGCCAGGGCTTTACAATATATTGTGCTTACTCGACCATATATTACGTATGCCGTGAACCTTATTTGTCAATTTATGCATAATCCAACTAATGTTCATCTTGTGGCGCTCAAGTGCATTTTATGTTATCTACGTGGTATAATGGACTATGGCTTACTTATAAAGCCTTCAGAGCACTTGTTGTTAGTTGGGTATGCAGATGCGAATTGGGGGTTGGATTTTGATGATAGACATTCGACCACCGGGTATTGTGTTTTTTTTTTACAATATCATTTCATGGTGTTCTAAGAAGCAACAGGTTGTGTCTCGATCCATTAATGAAGCTAAATACTGTGGGTCGGTTGCTACCACTGCAAATGTTACTTGGTTAGTGTCCTTGTTACAAGAACTTCGTTGTAGTTCTGTTGATACACCAACGGTATGGTGTGATAATTCTAGTGCTGTAGTTGTTGCAACTAATCCGGTTTTACATTCAAAGTTTAACCATGTTGAACTTGATTTGTTTTTTGTTCGTGAGAAAGTAGCTGATGGATCTCTTGTGGTGGGCGAAGTTCCTACTTGTGATCAGGTGGTTGATGTCCTTACAAAGCCATTGTCTGCATCGCAATTTTGTAAGCTTCGACATCTCCTTCGAGTCTCGAAAATTTTTTGAGCAGTTAGGTGAATAGTAGCAGTTAACAGTTGTATTAGCAATTAGAAATATGTTGAGAACTGGTTCATTCAAAATTCAGTTTCATTTGTTAAATTAATTATGCAACAGTTAAGCAAAGCTTGTATAAATACTTAGCTTCTACCATTTGCTAATCAAGAACGATTTTATAGATTTATTACTAAGAATTAAATTGAGCATTTGTTTCTTTACTTACTGTTTTTGCTAATTCCATTTGAGAGATCTTTTCAAGGATTGTTCTTTACCATTGATTTGCACCATTTGACACAAGAGTTTTACCTAGAGAGATCCTTCTAAAGGACCCCTTGGTAAAGACAATGCCAAACTTAAATATAATATAGATATACATAGCATGTAACTAAAAAGAGATAAAAACCTCTTTCTTACTCAAATTTCCCCTTTCTCTCAATTAGTTTGAGTTATTATTTTATTTTTATAATGTCTTTAGTGGGGATTGACGGTGAAAAGTTGGAGGTAGATAACCATGTCGTTTTGTCAATTGTACTTGCTTTTGTACGCTTTAGAGGTACGTATATCTAATTTTAGATTTCATTCAATTTCATATCTATTTCTTGTTTCCTTGTTTTGGGTCTTAGAGAATTTAAAAAAATCTCAAGGGTTTGTTTAGTTTAAGTATATATATAAGAAATAAATTATATTAGGATCATTCTAAAAATTATAGTTTTTAGGCACTAATAAAATAGTGTTACGTTATTAAATTTTAATGATAGTAAAATATTATTATACACTCGTCTATATCTAATATTTTCTCCAACTTAATTTAACTTTAATTAAATTACTTAAAATAATTAATTTTTTAAATTATAAACAAACATCTTTTTTTCTCTAACAAATTTTAATCATTTTATTTTTTCATAAGTTAATAATTTTTATTTTTGTGCAACCAATTTTAAAAAAATTAGTAATTTTTGTGCAAAAATTTTAATTCGAGATTTGTGTTATGAGTTTAGCTTAGAGATTCTAGGTTTTGGATTCAAGGTTCAAGATTTTAGATTCAGGGTTCAAAGTAAAAAAAATTATCAAAATTATGTGTCAAGACATAAAAAATTTTTTAAAATGTTATTAAATAATTTGAAAGGGATCATGAATAATGTGGTGAGAATGATCCATAAAATAATTTATCTATGAATGAGTGTATGATAATAATTTCATATGTTTAAAATTTAATGATATGACAAAATTTTATTGATACTTAAAAACCTTAATTTTTATAATCATCCTAATATAAATCATCCCCTTAAATTAATACCCAATCAACTATATTTATTTATATTTACGATTTCATAATTTTATATTACATCCAAATTTATGAATGTACATAACAAAATCACTTACCATATCCCTTTCTCATTCCTATAATGCACTTCAAATTGGGTTCAAGAGTAATGCATAATTGTTCAATAATTTGCAATATTTATATATTTTTTATATTTTAACATGTTAATAATTATAGTACTATATCCTAATTCTTTTTATCTTCTATGTATATAATTTAATTTGATTTTATGGTATCCAATATTATTGAATTTAATAATCTATATATGGAGTACCTTAACAACAAATTGAGATTTTAGAAAGGTTTAATAGAACATTTGCTACTAGAATTTGATACTTTTTCTTAAATTGGTACCTAATTTTTTTGAGTCCAATTTGGTACTCAAACTTGACACTTTTTCATAATTTGGTATATAAACTTTTTTTTTCTCTAAATTGACAATATTTTTGTAGCATAACAAAAAAAATCATAATATTGTTTTGCATAAGTTTTTATAATATTTAATAAATTTAGGTACCAAATTGGATCTAAAAAAAAGCTTAGGTGCCAAATTAGTAAAAGATGTCAAATTCAGATACCAAATTGGGTAAAAAAAAGTTTAGGTACTAAATTAAGAAGAAGTGTCAAGTTCAGATATCAAATTGGGTAAAAAAAAGTTTAAGTATCAAATTAAAAAAAAAATCAAATTTAAGTATCAAATGTTATATTAAACCCTTTAGAAACTTTAAAAATTCTAAATTCAAGTTTTATTTTATTTAAATCATGGTCTAAGCATAATTACGTTCAAGCTAGGGGAGACATTAACATAAAGCTTCCAAATAATATCTACTATAAAATTCAAATTTTTTTTTTGAATATATTAATGTGATTACATGATAATATCTATTTATATTTTTTTAACTTTTTGACAACGCACACACACCTTGCACACATAAATGTTTAAACCCGAATCTTTTAAAATGACTAACATCCTCTTAACCATTGAAATCACTCGTTGGATTCACTCTAAAATTCAAACTTGATTTCAATTACTCGTCGATATTATAAATAGTGTAATAATATATAAATTATTTAAAAAATAATGAGAATTCGGTAGAAAGAGGATTTGGGTGATGCACGGAAGGTACTTTGATTTAACTGGTCCAACAACTTTTGATTCCAAAGTGACCAAACAATGGCATCCACAAATTTCAATCATAGTAATGTTTTTTCAAAGGAAAAAGGGAAAAACAATTCAGGAGCATGATAGTCATAATGTGGACCCTTTGCTAACAAGCGCGCATGGTTGCCTAGTGCACCTCCCTACCACCTTATTGCTCAGCCTGTCAACTCGAGCAAAAGAAAAACCCTCTTTTATTTTTTTATTTTTTTTGTTTTAAAAAATTAAATTTCCATTTTATATTTATTTATTTATTCATTATAAAGGCATTTTCCAGGTTCCTATAAAATGAAATTACAAATTTAGACAGTGTCACTTGTACCATTTATGCACCCCAAGGCATTAATTTTTGGTTGAATGTTGTCCATAATACCCACCATATGACATCTGAAAATCATTGGAATTCATGTTTTAACCCATTATCCATTTAATTACTAGTTTTATACTATGCGTACAGTTATAAATTTGATACATATTCTTCAATTAAATCATTCTAATTTTTTATATTTTTTCGAATTTTAAAATTTTAATCTTGACGTAAATAAAAATCGTCAACCCATTAATTGAATTACTAGCAAGTAATATGTGAAAATAACAACTTAACATAAAAATACACATATAATAATATATTTGGCGCATTAATTTTTGAAAGTATTAGAACTTAATTATATTAACCGTTATTATTTTGTGAGAATTGAAATTTTAAATTTTAAAAAATATAAGAATTAAAAATATCAAATTAAAATATAAAAATTAAAGACAACTTTTATAAAGTACAAAACTAATATCATAATTTAACAGTTTATAAAAGAAAATGCAAATTGATAATCCATGTTATCGCATTAATAATTCCATAAAAATACATTTTAACGAAGAATGTTAAATTTATTTTCTTTTAAATATTATTTTTTAATTATTATTTGGTATAATAACCGTAAATTTTTTTCATTCCACAAATAAAATGACGATTTTGCTGTGTCAATAAGTTTTACTTTTTTTTAAATATTATATAACAAAATTCTAACCTTATTTACAAAATAAAAATTTCCAGCTATTAAGTTTGGAGTTAAACCCCACTTTACGAGATAAGTTCTCCTATCGTTATTTTCCACATTCACAAAATTTAAATTTAAAACTTAAATAATATCAAACTCTTTATCGCTCGACACGATAGATATTACAAAATTTTTTAATATAATCAAAGCTTATATATTACAATTTAGAAGGAATATTAATACATGTACTTAAATCTTAAATTTTGATATTCTTAAAGAGTTTTAATTATATATTCTTTTGAATAGCTAGCGATAAGTTTTGATATTTAAATTAGGGATCGTAATGGAGTTAATTGGTGCAGATATTATTAAATTCATTACCTCTCCACCATTGACACACTCTACTCTATCAACCGTTTCACTCTTTGAAAATCATTATCACTTTTATGGATGTTAGATGTATTTATTCCCACCTTACCTCATTTCATCCTACTTCGCTTTAATATAATTTTTTGTTACTTATATTTAATATTTTCATTTTTTTTTATAGTCAAGTAAATTATGTTATCACCTTTTTTCTTTTTAATAGTTTATATATAAAAATATGAAATGATAATTTTATATGATAGAACAGGTCAGGACGAGGTAAACAATTATCATAACCGTTCCATACTCACTATCTAAAAAAAAAATTACCTCATCTTACTCCGCATCCACTTTTCAAACAAAAAAATTCACTCCATTCAAAACAAATCAATTCATAACCTATAAGACGATTTGAATTTAATTATTCCTAATTTAAATATTAAATCTCCCATCAAATGAGATGTCACGCACGAGTTATCCAACCATTGATTTTGAGGTGCAACATTAATAGTTGTTTTCATAATAAAAAGTGTTTATAAATAAAGTTGGATAAGTTTAAAATAATATATATTTTTTATTTATCGTTTTTAAAATATATTATATCATCTAAAAATACTTAAATATTAAAAATAATTTTTATTGATTAAATTAGATTTTAAACCAATAATACGAATTAACAACGATAGAATGTATAAGGTTCAAAATATAAAAAAATATTTAGCAAAAGTGGAGCCATAGATTTAAACTTCAGTTTCAGTTTCTTTGTATACAAACATGTCGACATTTTTATTACCTTCTCAGTAAACATAAATAATTTATCGATATAGAATATCACAAATTAGATTTGTTTATGAGTTGAACTATTCGTTTAGGTTTGAAATTTGAAAAGATTTAAATAAAAATATTAAATCCGAAAAATGGGCTTGAACAAAAAAATTAAGCCTATTTAAAATATGGATCGAGTTCAAGCTTGAACATTTAAGGTCTCAACCCAACCCGACTCGACCTGTTTTAAGTTTATAATACTTCATATATGTTAATTTTATATATTATGTAAATTAGAACACATTAAAAAAAACCTATAATAAATATATAATACTACTTTAATTTAAATATTAAAATAATGTTAAGATGACTATATAAAAAATTCAATAAATAAAAAATGTATAAAATTATTAAAATAAAAATATATAAATATTCTTTTAAAAATTTTAAAAATAATATGGACTAGTTTAAAATGGACTTGAGTTAATCTTTTGCAAATATGAACGAGTATGAACAAAATTTTAAGCCTTAATTTTGGGTCGGGCCGAGCTTGGATAATCATAAAATATATTAATATCATGCTTAGGTTAAATCTAAAACTATTCATGGGTCGAGCTACCCGTCTAGGCCCAAAGGCCCACCTGAAATTTGAGAAGATTTGGGCAAAAAAATTAGGCCCTTTTAAAATATGAATTAAGCTCGGGCTTGAACATTCAAGACTCGAAACGATCCGACCCGTTTTAAGTTTATAATACTTTATAAATGTTATTTTTATATATTATGTAATTTAAAACACATTAAAAATTAAACTTATATTAAATATATAATATTATTCTAATGTAAACATTAAAAAATGTTAAAATAACTATATAAAAATTTTCAATAAATAAAAAATTTATAAATTTATTAAATATTAAAATAAAACTATATAAATAATTTTTAAAAAAATTAAAAACTAATATAGGTGGCCCTAAAATGGGCTTGAGTTAGTCTTTTACAAATATGGGTAGATTTGAGTAAAATTTTAAACCCAAATTTCGGGTCGGACTGAGTTTTAACAAACATAAAATATGTTAATATCACACTTAGGTCCAACCCAAATCTGATTTGACCTGACCTATGAGTTCTTCTAATTCAATCTAAATCTGACTCGACTCGACCCATAAACATCTCTATCACAAACCAAAGAATCAAACAAATTATTATTAAGGAAATTGGCCCTAAGGCTATAATTTTTATAACTTTGTTTTTACCTTTTTACTAATTTTTTTTTTTAAGATGAAGACTTGAGATTTTTGTATAAATAATTAGTTGATAAAGGATAAACATAAGCCCATCATCGGCTGACACCTTCTTCATCATTTCCTCCTTTTTCCCACCTCCTTTTTCTTTTCTCGTAATAAAAGTTTTTGACATTTCATTTCCTTCGTATCATTCATTACCCAATTTTGATTAATTTAAGAAAATTGAGAAACGATTATAATTTTTTTTGTATTTAAAAATATAAATATATGTTATTCTTTTAATTTTGTTTAAAGCGGTGAGTGGTACGAATGTTTTTAATGAATTATAAGAGAAAGATAAAATTTTAATAATAACGTGATTAGTGTGATTTGTATTGAAGTCACATCTGGAGATGATGAATATCTTAAGAGTTGATGAGAATTTTTTTTGGTGAATTATAAATAATGATTAGCGTAATTCAAATTCAGATCACACTTGAAACAGTAAATATTCTTAACCATCAGATTAATACACGAGGTTTAAATGGTGGGAATTTGAGTAAGAGTGAGAAGCACGTTATTAATTAATTTACATTTGCTAACGTACTTAGGTTAAGGTCTTCCACTTACAATTGTGGATAATAAATTTCAAGAAAAAAAATATTGGCCAATTTTACTTTCTTTCATTTTATTTGTTGGGGGCAAAGCAAAATTTCGTCATCGTCATTGTCATTCTATGTTAGGTGAATTTGGACGTAAATAATTATATATTTGTAATTATAAAAAAATTATATTTTATCTTAAAAAATCAACATTAAGAAAAATTAAAAGTTATTATGCTTAATTACTCAAGTAATTCTTTAAAAATTCTCGACCGATGTTTTAATTACACTCATTTTAAGGTTTTAATTACTCAGGTAATTCTTTAAAAATTCTCGACCGATGTTTTAATTACACTCTTTAAAAATCAACATTTTAAGTATAATAAGCTTTTAAATCCAATATAAAGATGCTCATGAGTCGGGTTGAGTCAGGTTTAAACTTGATATTAATATTTTTATATTTGTCCAAGTCCGGTCCGATCCGAAATATTGGCTTAAAATTTTGTCCAAATCCATTCATACTTGCAAAAGATTAACTCAAGCTTATTTTAGGCTCGTCTACATTATTTTTATTTTTTAAAATATTTATATTATTTTAATTTAATATTTAATAGCTTTATATATTTCTTATTTATTGAAATTTTTTATATAGTCATTTTAACATTATTTTAATATTTACATTAGAATAGTATTATATATTTAGTATAGGTTATTTTTAAATATGTTATAAATTACATAAGATATAAAAATAATATAATATAAAATATTATAAACATAAAAATGAGCTAAGCTTGAGCCTTGAATGTTCAAGTCCGAGTTTGACTCATATTTTAAATGAGCCTAATTTTTTTACTTAAACTCATTTTTTGAACATAATTTTTATTCCAACTTTTTCAAATTTCGAATGAACCTTTAAACCTGAATGAATAACCCGATCCATGAACAGATTTAGTCCAATCTCATCTTAAAAATTAGATCTAAGCAACTAGGAAAAACAAAAAAATGTCCATCTAAATCCTAGTGTATCCACGTACAAACAAATATATAAAAAGGCTTGTGAAATTGAAAGGAAAAAAAAAAAGAAAACTACTATAAAATCCTATATGTTGGGAAGCTGCTGTCACTCATTCTATGTACCATTGTAACAAATTTTTTTTTTTTTTGCTTGGGCCATCATTTTGGGCTTATTTAATTTTCAATTGAGCTGAGTTTGATCCATTTAAATACAATATGTTTGACAAAAACAGTAGCATGGGTCGAGTAGAGGTTTTAATCACCCAATCAACTTCCTTAAGGTGATTTAATAAGCATAGAAATCTTATTATATCTTGATGATTAAAGTGTTGTTTTTTAAAGATATTTATTTATTTTAAAGGAGAAAATTTTGATGTTTTCTAAGCCTACAAACAGGTGACATGTTTCCTTGGGAATTATCAAGTTTTAAGTGTTGATTTCTACATGTAAGGTGTAAAACTTGTGTTTTGATCAGATTCTTTCTTTATTTGATTGTTTGCTTTGTTGACTAAGATGTTTGTTACACTTAGTTGAATCGTTGTCGAGTTGTGGGATGGTTAGTTCTTTATCAGAGCTGCATATACTTGTTTAGAGAAGAAGTTGTGAGCTTTAGCAAATAGGGAAGAAGTATACTCTTGAATCAATTGGTGATTGAATAAAAGATCTGAGCGAGACTCTGTAGACGTATGATTATTGTGTCTGAATTGCGTAAATAAAGATCCATCAGCTTCTTCCTCTCACGCTGCTCAATCCTCATCCGAGATTAATGGTGCCATCCTCGATGATATCCATTCCTTGAGTAATGATGTTCGAGGTCTTAGAGACGAGGTTAGATCTCATAGAGATGAGGTTAATTCTAGGTTACTGATGTTGGAGACATGAATGATACATCTTTCTTAGCTCGCTTTCCTTCGACACCTCCCTTCTCACCTCACGGTGATGAGCAGAGTAGATTTCTAGGCTTGCATTTTCCATCTCATTACTCGTAACATTTGCACCATTACTCTTGTTTATTTCCTATGTCATGAACCTTAATGTTTTTATTTTGTATTCTACGATAATTGAATGATTTCTTTTATATGTTAGTTCTCTATTTCTTCATTCTCATATATTCTTAAACTAACCATATTTTTCTCCTTAAGCTTTATTTGTCTTTTGATATAACAAAAAGGGGAGAAGAAATGATAAATTGATGATAAATTGATTGATTACTTTTATGCTAACCATATGCAAATTATGCAAATTATGTGACCTTTTTCTTAAAGTAAAAAAGAATGTCAATGGTATGTCAATCTTTTTATTTTGGCCTAAAATTTAAAATTACTTTTATTTAGGGGAGCAATTATTCAAAAACAAATTTATCAAATGTTTTTTACATAAAAAAAAGGGGAGATTGTTAAATTAAGCTTTATTTGATATAAAAAATTGGAGTGTTTTTGGATAAAAATTAAAGTTGAACAAAATTGACAAAAATGATTTTTCAAATTGAAGTCTAAGAGATAAAATTTTGAATATCTGATTTGAACTCTTAGAAAATTTTTGAAACAACTTTAAAATCATTTTAGCCAAGTTGGAACTTTTTCAACAAATCAAGCTATTTTTCAAACAAGTTAGAATTGTTCCAAACAAAAAACTATCGATACCTTTTTGAACAAGTATCGATATTTTTAAAATATTGATACCCTTTAAATAAATGATACCAAATTGGCATTTTATTCTCCACAAAACATACAAAGTATCGATCCGGTATCGATAAAATTTGTCTGGTATCAATATTTAAATTCCAATGGTCACTGAATTTAGCATTTATTAAAAAAAAATCGATACATTTTTATTTGGTATCGATCTTCTAGTTTTACATCCCAACGACTCTATTAATTACCACAACAACCTCAACGATTGGAAATCAATTAGGGAGTATAAATACCAACTTCCAAAGACCCTACATTTTTATTTGGTATCGATCTTCTAGTTTTACATCCCAACAACTCTATTAATTACCAAAACAACCTCAACGATTGGAAATCAATTAGGGAGTATAAATACCAACTTCCAAAGACCCTACAACAACAAGAAAGCACACTCATGCAAAATCATCAATCAAACAACATTTGTGCCCAACTCTTTCATACCTTTATTGTACACACTTCTAAGCCTTTATTGCAATTCTTTTGCTCAAGTGTATTTTTGTTTATTTGTGCTTAATTGGCAAACATTTTGATCTTATGAAGATTATTTCTTAGTTTGCTTCTTTGTAATTCTTTGAGAGGGTTTATCTTAAAATTTGGAGAGAAATCCTAAGAGAGTTGTAAGGTTAAACATTGTCCTCAAAGGTTGAATAAATTAGTCAATTTGAGAAAATCCTTAGTTGTGGAAAGTTAAGGTAGTGGAGTAGACAATTGGGGTTGAACCACTCTAAATCTTTGTGTACATTGTTTTATATTCTTTCCTTGCTTCTACAATTTTTAAAAGGCCAATTTGCCTCCCTCTTGACAATTTCGATTTGATTAGTTGATCTAACATATACCTTCATTAAACTTAATAATTATAATTAATCTAATTAAGCTAAACATTAATCAAAATTAATCAAATATAGTGCATGGTGATATCATCCACCACCATTTAGTCATTATAAAATGGTTCAATTACTTAATTGGTCCTTTGGTTAATTAAAAATTCATAGAGATTAACATTGACCACTTTTACAATTTAGTCCTTATACCTTAATTAACAAAATTAAAGGACCAAACTTCAATTAAACTTTACACTATTAATATTTACGAACTTCTTCATCAGAAATGGAGTTTATAAACCATCATTTCCAACACCACTAAAAATCTACTGTTACACCAAATATATCAAACTCAGTTCGAACAACTAATAGGGTATCTAATTTTGATTCATTATTTTTAGTTCAAATTTACATTCAAATATTCACAATTCATAAAAAATTCCCAATTTTGTAATATATAAAAAGCATGATTCAACCTAGGTTCATATCAATGATCACATATCAAGTAATCCGAAAGTTTTATACCTTATTCAATTTAGTCCCTATCTCGATATTTAACCTCAATCACATCAATTCGATTCAAGTAAACTTCATTAACTCCATTTTAATATCATAATGCAAAATGACATGCATATGCAGAAAATTAACTGTTCCCAAATCATAGAAATACAAATCGAAAATTTTGAGATATTCGTCGACGACTTTGGATTTTCCTTTCCCTCTCGATGAATCCGAATCGGAGTTAGCTATGGATAGACATCAAACATATAGCACTATCAATTCCCAATCAATTATCAATTTGTACAAAATTTTCAATTTATTCAATTTAGTCGTTAAATCGGGACTAACATAACTCTCAATTTAAAGCTCCAAATTGAAATCTGATTTCACTATTACCTATTAGGGACCTTATATTTCTTATTCCCACATTCAATTTACATTTTATTCAATTGGGGTCCGTAATGTATAAAACTATCTTTCAAGCTTTAGAATTTAGTCCTTTTTCACATTTAGGCTTAAAATCTATCAATTTAACACCTAAAACTTTCAATTTCCAACAATGGTATCTTTCAAAACTTTAAAAGTTTTACAAATTGGTACATGGGCTACCTAAATCAAGCTCCCATGACCTCAAACACATAAAATTACAATAAAAAGACTTAATTGCACTAACTAAATTGTTGATTAAAGGCTTGAAGGTGCAAAAATGGTGGTTTTATTCTTCTTTCTTTCTTTGGCCGAATGGAGAAGATACATTTATCTCTCCATCCACTCAAATTTTCTTTTTATACTTAGTTTTGAGTTTAATTAGGTTAATTAATCATGGTTTATGCAAATTAAATTAACATTTGCTTAATTAATTAGTTATTAACTCTACCGTCCAGTACTTAATTATTAAACATAGTTTAATTTTTATTTTTGACCTTTGGTTAATATTAATTTAAGTTCTCAAGCCTTTTTCTAATTAAAAATCTATAGCGATTGAACTTTACAATTTAGTCTCTAAGCCCTAGTAATCACAATTTTGGCTAAATTGAATATCCAAATTGCAATTCACTTATATAATAACTCTTTAAATATTTTGATTTACGGAAACGGGGTCCTGAAACTGCCTTTTATCAACACTACTAGAAATCGGGTCATTACAAAGGTTTTCAAAACTAGACCAATGGTCAAACCAGTCAGGTCATAAGTTCTCGATTTGATTGGTTCATCTGATTCAGTCAAATCAATTATTAAAAAATAAAAAATAAAATATTTAATAAACAGAGAAAATTGGTTCAATTATTGTTTTTAACTCAGTTCAATCGATTTGTATTGATTTTTAAGTCAATCATTTCAAACCCTATCTTTAGACTAGTACCCTTGTCAATTCACTATCTGACTAGTCCAGTTTTGAAACACTAGTTTTGATCAATAAAAGAACTTTTTCAATCACATAATATCAAGCAAGCAGGAAGAAAAGTTTGAAAACATAAATAATCTCCAATGTCTTGACCTGGGGATGGTGAATTTCAAGCATTGATGGCATTGTCGGACAATATAAAAAAGAAGAAAAAAGAGGAAAAAAAACAAAGAGAGAAATAATGTAAAAAAATTAAAACAATTAAAAAAAAAGTATATTTTTAAGTTTATATGATAAGACAACCTATTACTAGTTAACATTTTTTAACAAACGTAATATTTGGGTGTAAAATTGGTAATTAAAAAATAGTTTAGGTACCATTTGTGGTATAAAAAATTGAAGTACCAAAATAAAAAAAATTGTATAATTTAAGTACTAATTTGTAATTAAGTTTTTTAAAGAAAATAAACTTAACATTTAGGTAATACTTGTAATAAAAAAATAATTACCAACAAAAAAAATATATTTAAAAATCAGTTTGTGGGTTAAATATTTCTAAAATCACAATAATTTTTTTAAAAGTAAAGAGGCGTTTTAATGCCTTGATCTGGTATTATTTAGCCACGGTTCATACTTCAAAAGTCTTTCAAAAGGAAGTTTCTAACATAAGAATTGAGGACATCCCATAATTTTACAAGCCAATCCACCATTATATTGGCTTCTCGTCTAGTAAATACAAATCGAACCAAATCAAAGTGCCTAGCTGCTTCCTCTATTTGCCGAGCCAACTCATCATTGCACCTCCCAGTTGTTCATAAAATCACAATATTAATAGATGAAAAAAAGTTTAAGCACACTCAAAAAAAGTATCTTAACAAAAATTTCCCTTAGTTTATGTATACGCAAATGGATAGTAATAGAAAATAATATTAAATAAAATATATAATATTAAAATATAAATATTTTTTGGAATAGTAAAATGAGTATTAAAGTTTACCTGAACCCAATCCATAAGGTTTTAGTAAGAATTTTAAAATTTTGGGTAAATTATAAAAAAAAAATCTTTCAATTATTAGTGTATTTATGTTTTGGTCATCCATGTTTAAAAATATCTATTTTATTCATTAACGTTATCGAAATTTAATATTCTGGTCATTCCTCCATTAAATTACTAACGGTGGCATTTTTTTGTGGCATAATAACAAATTTAGCTCTTCAATGTTTGCAAACTCTATCATTTAGTCTTAAATCTAAAAAATTGAATAAATTTAGCTCTCAACTTTGCATATTTTATCAATTTAGTCTTGATTCTTAAAAATAAAAAATAAAAAAATATTTAAAAGTTCATTGTCGCTTAAAATACAACCCAATCATAAAAATATTTACAAATAAATGAATATCTATTTTTCTAATTTTCTAAAATGAAATTTATTTATTAAAATTATAATATTATAAATAAATCATTTAACAGGAAAAAACTGTTGAATATGTATTATATTTCAGTCAAATAAGAGATTACTTGTAAATCAAATTAAACAAAATATATTTTCTTTTTAGAAGATTAGTATTTATTAGTATAATATATTTTTGCATTTATTAGCATAATTTATTTGACCTAAGAATTTAGCCTATAAATAGGCTCTTTTACAACCTTAGTGTAACATCCGCGTTTTTTAGTCGGAGTTGGAACAGTAATAGTGTCAAGTTAAGAGTTAGAATATGTGATTAAAATAAAAAGATTAGGAAAAATTAAGGATTAATTAGAAATTGTGAGAAAGCATGAGGGACTAAATAACAATTTAGCCAAAATGAAATATAAGTCATTATGGGAATTATAGTGATTAAGGAGGGGCAAAAGAGTAATTTGGTGGAAGATATTTTTTGAGGCAATATTTTGGGCCAAAGTGTAAAGTTGGAAGGCCCAAGGACTAAAAATGCAATTTTACTATTATTAAAGAAAGATATTTTTATAAAGAGAAATTGATAGAAAAATCTAGAGAAATGAAGAAAAGAAATGATGAAAATGTTATAAAAGCCATCAGCCATGGTGCTTCACGTTAGCCACCATTTTTCCATCATTTCAACTTTTGCTTTTCTTACAAATTAGTCCTTTTTCACTAAATACAAACCAATTAAGCTAGTTTCTTCCAAATTTCTTCAAGATTAGTGAATAAAATTAATAGAGAAGTGTAGTAGCTATCCAATTGTTAAAAGAAATGCATCCATACTTGTCTTGGAGGAGAAAGAAAATGGGAATTAGTGTTGAATACAAGTGATTAAGGTAAGAAAGCTAAACTCCTCTTTAAATACATGTTAGTTTTGGTTTAGAAACATAGATTATGATATGTTAGAATGATTTTAATGTGAATATATGTGTTTTGTATGGAATTGAAGAGAAAAAAAAGGAGAATGACTCAATTGAAGAGAAAGGAAAAGAGAAGATCAAAGAGACAAAGGAAGCTTTCTACAAGAGTTGTAAGTACTACAAGTATTAAAAGACTTGGTAATAATTAAGTTAAAGTGTTTATAATTTTAATATATATATTAATCATGATGAAAATGAGATGTTTAATTATAAGTATGATAATTATGTGTGATTGAATGAAATTTAGTATAAAGAAGCATGAGAAAGAAATTAATCTCATTGAAACAGTTTGGACAGAACAGAGGACTAACTTCGAAAATTCACCAAAAATTGTATAAAAAGAGTTAAGTGTTGAATTAAATATGTAATCAAATCTTATTGAGTTTAGTTTCATATGGAAGAAACAGTGAAATAAAAGAAATTGTATATTTTGAGATATACTAGTTTTTGTGTAACAAGGTCAGAATAGATTCGAGTTCCCCTGTTCTGACTTTGAAAAATCATAGAAAAATGTATAAAAATTATTATAGACTGAAATTTATATGGTGGAATCCTTAATGAGTCTATTTTCAAAAGAAACAGACATAAACAACATTTGATCTCTGTACAAAAATATAAATAATTTTTAGTGAAGAAAGGTCGAAACTGTCAGGTGACAGAGAAGGGGTAAATTGAAAGAATTTACTGTACAAATTGGCTGAGGTAAAAATTCTGAAATTTTTATGGTAAAAATATATTTGACTCTAATTTCAGAAACATCAAGCAGATTTTAATTTTGAATTCTTTAGCTCAAGATATAAATAATTTAGTGACTGACGCAAGTGGACAGCTTTGAAAATTAATGTGAAAATATAAGTAAGAGGTATATGATGATGAATATGTGAGAAAAATATATGTGTGAAATATAATGTGGTTAATTATAAAGATTGATTGTGTAATTGGTGAAATTGTGGATTATTTGAGAAAATAAAGGTGAGAAATACATAATTATGTATATATTATGTATAAGTTGTGAATGATTTGTGATCAAAATTGAAAGTGAAAGTGAAAGTGAAAGTGAAAGTGAAAGTGAAATTGGAATTGAAAGTGATATGAATTGTAAATTGAAAATCTCTATTAACTAGTCGGGCTGAGTCGGATATAGTTGGCATGTCATAGGATTGGAAGAGTTCAGGGTTACTTCGACCTTGAGTCGATGAGACATTGGGTGTCATTATTTTACTTCGGATAGATTCGATGAGGTACTCGATACCACTTTACTTCGGCTAGGCCGATGAGACAATGGGTGTCACTTTATTGCTTCGAACTATCCGTTGAGGCACTGGTGCCATTATGGTGTGTTTGGTTGGATCCGTGTATCCGCTAAGGTCCGAGTCTTGTTAATAGGGTAAACAATGTGAAAAAGAAAGAATGTGCAAATTGTGACATTGAGGTAAGTGAAATGATAATCACATGAAAGGTAAGTACAATATATGTATAAGAAATCAAAGAATGATAAAACTAAGTAAGCTAAGAGATTGAAATGACTAAAATGTGAAATGAGGAAGAATATGTGAATTCATAACACTACTATAAGTTAAATGTTATACACATAAAAGGTATGTATTTTACATGAATAAATAAATATATGAATGAGTTTAAAATGTGTGATTAAAAGATGAATGATTAATGACTCTTGTAGTACTTACTAAGCCTTCACCGGCTTAACGTGTTTATTTCAACGCGTAGGTATAAGACCTTTGAGAAGCTAAGGTTGGATTAAATGCCTCTCATCAAATCACATCAACATCGGAAGATTACAAGACAAGGTATATTTATTTTGTGTGAAATGACATGTACAAATGATATACCTATGTGTCTCTAATGAATGGGTTACTAATACTGTTTTAAAAATTTACATGAATTGAAAGAAAAAAAATTTATTATACTCATTTTTAATTCTCTAACACTGTATGTAATACTCTTATACCGGGTTTATACGTGTGAACCGGGTGTAGGGGTGTTACACTTAGAAAATACACTCATTAGATATTAAAACTCATAACACTTTTGGAGAATTTTGTGTTTACATTTTGAGGGTTCTTTGTTTTCGGGATTTAGTTTTTATCTTCATATTTTGTACTTTTCATTCTTTTGCCATTATAGTAAAATTATCTTTGCCTATTGTTTTTTATCCTCTTTGGAGAGATTTTTTCACGTTAAATTTGTACGTTCAATTACTCAATTTCTTCTACCATTTTTACTTGTTCATTGCTTAATCGGGTCGATTCCCAACAAGTAGTAACAGAGTTAGTTCGATTTTCGCAAATCAGCCCGTTCAAAGATAGAAACAACAAGGTTCGACATTGAGAAGTTCGATGGTGTCACAAATTTCAATTTGTGGCAAGTTCGGATGATGAAAATTCTAGTTCAAACCGACTTGAAAAAGGTCGTTACTAGGAAAAAGCCCGAGAATCTATATCCATCAGAATGGGAAGAGTTTGATGAAAAGGCCCTATCTACAATCTAGTTCTGCCTCATGAATAGGGTATTGTAAGAGGTATTGATGGAGAAAACATGATCTGTCTTGTGGAAAAAGTTAGAAACTCTTTATGCGACTAAGTCTCTAGCTAACTGTTTAGTGTTGAAACAACGTCTATTTACGTTTTGCATGAACGAAAGTGAGTTTCTTAGAGATCACATCAGTCAATTCATTACTCTTTTAAATGATTTAAAGAACTTTGAGGTTTAGTTTGACAATGAGGACAGTCTATGCTATTGTTGTGCTTTTTACCCCATTCATATAAGTCTTTCAGAGAGACCTTGATTTATGGCAAAGACAAACTCTCGTTCGAGGATGTGAAGGGTCATTTGTTGAGTAAAGATAAACTCGACAATGAATTTGGTTTAAATAGTAAAACAAATATGCAAGCTTTCATTTTGGTAGCATTAAAGAAGCGAGAAAAATGTGTCGCTATTGTAAGAAGTTAGGTCACGTCAAAGCAGATTGTTATAAACTGCAAAATAAAGGTTGTTGAGCAACGAGAAAGATGAAGTTGGTGCTAATTTGTCCGACGAAAGCGGTGATGATTTCTTGTTAATGTCAATGAGTATAGCTCCGAGCTTACGTCCGAGTGGATCCTAAATTCGGGATGTTCTTTCCACATGTGTCCCAACAGAGAATGGTTCTCCACATATAGTTCGGTTGAAGGTGAAGTTGTGCGCATGGGAAACGATTCATCCAATAAGGTAAATGGTATTAGTACTATTAAAATTAGGATGCACGATGGAACTATTAGGACACTCTCAAATGTCAGGCATGTACCTGGTTTACGAAAAAATCTCATATCCTTAAGTATTTTAGACTTGAAAGGTTGCAAAATCAACATCGATTTGAGTGACATTAAGGTATCTCGTGGGCCTCTCATTTTGTTAAAAGGTAAAAAGATTGACAGTCTTTATATTCTGGAAGTTTTTATAGTGATCAGTGAAACCGGACATCCGTCGTCCGTTACGGAGTCGAAGTTAACTCGTTTGGAGTGGAGGGAACTTGGTCATAGGAGGGAAAAATGTATGACTGTTTCGTTGAAGAGAAATTCTCTTTTGGATGCAGGTTTTGAAAAGATAAGGCATTGTGTTCGTGAAAATCAGACCCAAGTTAATTTTGATTTGGTAGTGCACAAGTCGAAGGCTAGAAATCTTCCAACTTCTAAGCACATATTCGACTCAGTTAATTTCCTATATAGTTTAAGATAAGCCCGTGGTAGGCTTTAGCAAAGATGGCGTTATGGAAATACGAGTTAAGGTGAAGATTTATTTGACCTAAGAATTTGGTCTATGGGCTCTTTTACAACCTTAGAAAATACACACATTAAAGATTAGAACTCATAACACTTTTGGAGAATTTTGTGTTTATGTTTTGAGGGTTCTTTGTTTTTGAGTTTTTGGGGTTTAGTTTTTATCATCATCATTTGTACTCTTCGTTCTTTTTCTATTATAGTAAAATTATCTTTGCCCATGGGTTTTTTTATTCTTTTTGGATGGATTTTTCTATGTTAAATTTGTGTGTTCAATTTCTCAATTTCTTCCGCTATTTGTACTTATTCATTGCTTAATTGAGTCGATCCCCAACAAAAATCATTAAGAAGACTTACGCATATTAGTTATTCCTTTTTTTCAACATTAACGACAACTAATTTTAAACTTGGGTCAAAAACTACAACTTGAGATTGAAAACGGTGAAATTTGATGTCTTTAGGTTGTTGCCTAGAATGTGTTTGTTCCGTTTGAGGTTATGCTTGAGGGAGAGCGTATTTGGGGATATATAGGTGAGGATGAGGTCTTGGAGACCTAGTAGGTGGAAGGCTATGTTAGTAGCTCTACAAATCACTACCTAGTTCGATGGCATGATGGTGGATGATGTGGAAATCGAGGAGTTTGTAGTAAGGGTTATTGGTGTTGATGGTTATGGGCGAAGGTGGTGCCCAATGCTCGACAAATTTTTCGAGGATTAAGGAGTAATGCTAGACATATAATAAAGTTTATTACTTATTTTAATAAATAAATTTCCAGTCAAAAAGGAGAAAAATGGTTATTTATTTATTTATAATTTTGTATGCATTTTTATAAAATCATATGTATTTTTATTGAAAAATGAACTTTTAAATATTTTTTAAAGTTTTTTTCATTTTTGTTTTTGAATTTTTAAGAAGTAAAATTAAATTGATAAAATGTGTAACGTAGAGGGTTAAATTTATTGATTTTTTTAAGAATTGTGAATAAATTAATATAATCTGTAAACATTTGAAGGCTAACTTTGTTATTACGCCAATAAAAAAAGTCGCCATTAATGATTTAACCAAAGAGTCACTTAAACATTAAATTTCGATTAATAACTAAAATAAAAAATTTTAAACTTAAGTGGCCAAAACACAAACACACTATAATTGGATGACTATTTTTATAAATTACCCTAAAAATTTTTTCAACTTGCAACCTCACCAGCTTATTAACAATTCTAACCTTTGTTAAAAAAAAAGAAAAGAAAAACAGCTCTAACCTGCATCAAATGCCAACATTTTGTTATTAATTCCAAATTCATTCGTCAAAGTTAAATTGATCCTACAAAAGATTCCTCAATTCCCACCTTTTTAATATATATTAGATTATGTTTCACTTATGAGTGAAACAATTTATGTAAAAATATATATATTAAATATTTATGTGAGGCATGATGGACAAAAAATATATATATTTATATGAGGATATAGTTGATATCATAAATTTGAGTGTTTAAAAATTATAATATTTTAAGTTTAAATTTTGTTATGTATAAATTTTTTATTAATTTTATTTTATGAATATATAAATAATAATAATATCTTGAAAATTGATATACTGAATGGGTCAAAATTAATGTGGATGGGTTGATGTGGATGAGTAAATTGAAGGCGGTCATTGGTGTAGTAATAAGAGGTCCAACTGAAGGCTGGATGGTGGATTTTGAAATGGTTACGGGATGTCACACATTTTTTAGATCGAGGTACTGTCAATGTTGAAAGGATTCAAATTAGCTTGTTCATGGGGTTTTCGAAAGGTAGAGATTGAAATTGATAATGTTCTACTAATTGATATCCTGCACAATGGATTAGTAGCGATCAGTAATATAATTGAAGTTAGAATGATTCATGAATAGTTCTAGAAATGTTGGAAAGTGAAATGCCGACATATTTTTGAGAGCTAACAACAAGATTGTTGATTGCATAGCTAAGGAGGCAGGAGATAAGACGAATCAGTTGATTGTTCTTGAAGATCCGCCACAGAATGTGAGACACATATTGGAAGAGGATATTCAATATGCGCTATATTCAGAAGCATAATACGCTGAGGCTTGATAATTTTAGTTGATTGCTTATGTTTTATTTTTTACCAAAAAAAATAATACCTTGAAAATAAAATAATTTATTTTGTATGAAAAATTAATCATTTTTAATTAGATTAGTCTACAAAATTAATGTTAAGTAAACTCAAAACACCAACAATTAAAGATTTTAAGTATAGTATAAATAAATATATAGATATTATTTCATCTACTATCAATGAAACTCTATATTAGACAAGAATGATGAATAAAATAATTATACACCTTTAATTAAATTAAAAATATTAATAAATTCTATTGATGGAGTAAAAACAATAGAATTAACACTCATATACATTACATCCTCCTACTACATTTTTTAGTGAATTATAATAATAAGGTAAAGTCTGAACAACAAACGTGATTAACGTGACTCTAATCCAGATCACATCTGGAACGATGAATACTTTTGACCATCAAACGATCACATGAGATTCACATCCCCTACTAATTAGACATGGAAAGTAGCACAAATCATGATGTTGTAGAGGAAATGAGTGAATGGACTCAATTGCAATAATTGATAATGACTTGTTTGTTCCTTTGCACGTTGTTTTAGTTTTTATTTATTTACAAGTCCAATTAAGAAACATAATTGGAAATCAATAAGTTAAAAGCAAAGGGAGAAAGTGTAAGACTTGTTTTGATTATAGTATTCAAATCATCATTTACACCAAATCTAAAAGGCAATAGATATTTTCTCACTAATTTCATCAATAATTGATTTCATTTGGTTGGATAAACATCACAATAGCCCTCTAACTTATGGCTTTTGACTTTCTTCCTTTTCATTATTATTTCTTTTATCTATTTTAATAAATATATCCATACACGTGTCAAATTATGATATAAACTTGTACTACATACGTAAATAGTTTTGTTGAATTGATATTTAGATGAATGTATCTACCAAATTTCTTGGGTTAATTATTAATTTTTTAAGGTGAAATTATGGAGTGCACATTTGAATTTTAAAGTATTTTTTAAACAAGATTTTTATAATTAGATTGATGGTTAAATTGATCATATCACTGATTTGTACAATTTGATAAAATAAGTCATAAAAAAATTTGATTCAATTTATTTTTAGCTCGATTCAATCAGTTCGCACTAGTTCATGGCTCAATTGATCTGATGTCTCTCTCCGGATCGATGTCCTAGTTAATCTGGTTTGGTTCAAATAAACATGGCTTTAAGTCTCTACACTTTGTAATTTTTAAATTAAGTCATCTTACTTTTATTTTCAAGAATTTAATCTCTTTACTTTTTAGATTTAAAAATCAACTTTCAAATTCTGTATAACCACGTAATATTTTAATTGAAAAGTTAACTATATTAGCTACTTGAATTATCAATAACATTATAAAAATATAAAAATTAAATTATGTTAAAAATTAAAGTATAATAATTAAATTTCAATTTTAAGCATATTAGAAAGAGCAAAACCGAAAATTAATTTTGTTATAAAATGAAAAAAAAAAAAAAAGCCGAGTGGGTGTGCCATGAGGTATATATACATTAGAAAGACCAAAATGAAATTTATCTTTTGCGGGCAATTGTTGGATGTAAAAGGCTTGTTGGCTAGACAATATAACATCATAATCTAATTAATTTTTGTATTGCCACGATATCTTTCATTTTTGTTTTAAGAATTATGAAGATTATATTTTTTAGGTTTTGTGATTGTTTTTTATAATAGTATTGTCTTCAATATTAAAATTTAAGTTTTCTTATTAAGTTGTTGAGACCTATAAAAATAAAACTTACTTGAAAAAGAAAAATTAGTATAATCAGCAAATAGGATCGTATCTATAGAAACCGATAATAAATTTATTTCTTCAAGAAAACAATAAAAGTAAATTGAAAGGGGAGTTTTTATGTTATTGAAAACTAAATTTAAATTAAAAACTAAAATTAAAGAAAGCAATAACTAAAAGTTTTGGAAAAATTGCTGGGGAAAATGTCTAGCCAAATGTATATTTCAGTTTGATTTATGAATTTGATTATCGACGTAAAAGTGTTTTTGACGTCTTAGTAAATTAGTTCTAGTTATTAACTCGATGTCAGGCAACAAATTTCTCCATATTTGTTCGGTAACCAAGAGGTAGCTTGTTTGAAATTACTTCACTAACCAATAAATAACCATGTAACTCAACGCCCAATATTTAACTTTCTGGCAGCTTTAAGAATGAGAGATCTAATTCTAATCAACAAACTCACTTTAACGGAGTTCATATAAGCTAGATCACACATCCACACAACATAAATGTAAACTAAAATACAAACAAATTATACAATTTGCCATCAAAATTGAGGGTTTAGAAACCCATAAAATCGAAAGAACACAAAATAAACAAAAGTAGCTATTCAGTCTCTAAACGACCAAAAGTTCTAACTCCCTCTAAAAATAGAGTACTTATAGCAACTTTTTTTTTTTTACCTCAGTTAGGTTACAAAAACTTGATTTAGGTCATAAAACCAATAAAAGACCAAAGTGCTATAAATACTTCATCAAAACACGGAATTTTGAGTCAAAACAAATTGATTGGTGTCGGGGCACCACAACATGGTGCTGGGGCGCATGAGGTTCTCGACATAGGGGCGTCGACATAAGTCCTTTTCTCGCACTAGAGCACCAGTTGAAGAAGGGGCACCTCTACTCGCACGTGCGGCACCAAATTGCTGTGCTAGGGCTCCAAACTCCTCGTTTTTGGTTGCTCTTTACCTCGATTCTTCGTCTAATCTTCCAATGGTCTCAAAATCCAAGCCTCAAGATTCCATACCAATATTTCATGTTCAAAAACATTCAATCAAAATTTGATTACTCAAAAGCGCATAAAATAAGGGAAAATCATTGGAAAGGTAAATAAATGTAAGAGACTCAAAATATGCAATCAAAACTAATATGCAATATTTTACCTAAGGCTTCTGCAAAATGCTAAATGTTCGGGCCTAAAATGTGTAAAGTATGTGCACTTATAACACCCCCACACTTAACCTTTTGTTTGTCCTCAAGCAAAACAACTAAAATGCAACCTAAAGAGCCTTAAATCAAATTCACAACTAAAATATCATTCATGCACCATAGAAACCAATAAATATGTGTTCATGTATGTTAGCGAAACCCCGCATTCTGATTAGATATAATAACAACAAAAATTCATACAATTAAGTGTAACTGAGACTAATAGACCTTTGTGCTAGTGTGAAATAACCTTTCCTTCGATATGCAATGTATAAACAATGTTGGAAATGTAACATCCCACCCGACGAAGTCTTAATGCTCGAATATATTAAGAACAAGAATTTCAAAATAGGCTTTCGAGTATTTAAGGAGTCGAGTTTAATCAAAAGATTGAATTCTATGAGTACACTCTTGGGCGAAGGGTTTGGCTAGGCAAATAAGTCGAAGAAAAGTAGTAGCATGGTCCTATCCGCCCAAACTATACTTTGGCAGATATATTTGGGCGAGTGTTAATATTAGGATATCGAGTGATCCTAGAAAGTGAGACATTTCCAGGAACAGAACTCAGTGAATTGTTAACGAAATTTGAGTAAGTCAAGATACCGTCGAAAGACGTTATATACCAAGTTTAACTAGTTAGACGTTGATTGTGTTCTAAGGAGATAGTTAAGAATGAACGATGGATTTGACCCAAAAATATTTATTATAGCATAAAACTGTGTACTATTGTACACATTTCTTTACAGTTGAGAACTATCCATATGTCAAATAGAATAAGATTTTGACGCGTGTCAAGTTCTTATAGAGACAAAGATGGTATATTTATATAGTCAAGAATTGAAAGAGGAGAGCTTTCCTCCTCCATCCATCAATATAAAAAATTTAAAACCTAAAACTAAAAAAATATATCAGACCATGTTGAAAAAAGTACACAAATCTATAAAACTAAGTTCATGTGGGTAGTTCTTCCAATACTAGTCATCATAGTGAAAACTTTGTTGGTAATGATGAAATTGAAGAATATTTAGTGAAAATTGATTAAACACGATGAACACTAGACAAAGAAATTATCTATAACCTCCTTTTAATTTTGGGTTAAAACGTAATTATTCAACACTTTGTCTTTCATAGACTTTATTTATTCATTTATGGCATCTATCCAATTTTGAAGTTAGAACATTTCATGACTTAACGAAAATTTATCGGATCATCTTCCTTCACTTCAATGTTAATTTCATGTTTTTGGAGAAATATAATATAATCAAATGGTATTATAACATCCTGTTTTTTAATGGTATCGAAAATAGTAGTTTTGAGATTATAAATTCGACGAATAAGCTCGTATTATTAGTATTTAAATTATACGAGTCCATAATAATTTTTATAATGAATTTTAATTTGATTAATTTTAATTAATTGAATTAATGGTTAGTATAAGTGGTTCAGTCGAAAGTCATGTGGTTATTGAAAATGAGGTAATAGGATCTCGTTTTCGTAATTTAAGGATAAAATTTTTTTATTAAATATTTATAGAGCCGTATTATAGATAAATTGAAGTTCGGTCCGATAATTTTGACTATTGGTTGCTTAATTAAGGTAAAAGGTTAAATTGAAAAAGAGGTAAAAGTTACCCATTATAGATTTTAATTACTAAAGGGACCAAAGGAGAAATTAAACCATGGTAAAAAAGTCCAAGCGGTTGTGGATCTGATTAAATCCACTAGCTTTTGGGTTATTTATTCATTAGGTACTAATACTTTAGGGTTAAATTGAAATGAAGCTTAATTAACTAATAATTACAAATAATTGAAGGACTAATTGTATAATTGGACCCGTCTTAAATGGTCCAATAATAAAAATGATGTGGAATTCTCTAGATTGTGGTAAATTGCATTTAGATCCTTATTAATTAAAAATGACTAAATCATAAATGTGGAAAAGATGGTTTTATCAGTTAAAAAGGTAAATTAAGGGACTTGGTTGGTAATTAAACTACCCCTATATATAGTGGACGGTAATGAATCTAAAATAGTGGAAGTTAAATGTATATTAAAAGGGGTAAATTAGTAAAAAAGTAAACAAACTTTAAATAAAAAATTAAAAGAATATAATCATCTTCTAAAACAAGTTTCTCCACCGAAAATTGAAGAAAACCTCCATTAGAGAACTTGTAGGTTCGGCTAAACAAAAGTGGGTGCTTGGAGGTAACTTTCCTATCCGTTTCTTGTAATTTTTATGTTTTTAAGTTCGTTTCAGCTTGGGGCTAATTTGTAAAACTATCAAATGTTTTGAATTATATCACTGATGAGTTTGAGTTATTCTTGAAGTTAATGAAAGATTATTAAGCTTGGTTGCCAAATAGGATTATTTTGTAAAGTAGTTTTTGGCAATTTTGGTGTTTAAGGATTAAAATGTAAAAATAGCAAAATTGCATGTACTTGTGGTGTAATAACAGTGGTCCCAAAAAATTTGGATAAACTTTAATTTGGTTGAAAATGGTTAAATTGCGAGTTTTGGACTTAGGGATTAAATTGCATAAAAGGTAAGATGTTGGGATAATTTTGTAAAAATATCAAAAAGGAATTATTTGCATAAATGAGTTGATTTTTCTATTTGAATTTGTTAATTGAATGAAAAGTATTATTTTATAGCAAGAACGAGCTGATAATTGAAGAAAAGAGAAAATTACGTATAGTCCTTGTACTTTATCATACTGCAGTTTAGTCAGGTAAGTTCATTTGATTTAATTTTAATACATTTTAAATTTATTATATGAACTTGATTGTAACATGTTAGATAATATGGATGCATGTAATTGAGAATGGAAATAATAAATTGATATGATATCAATCATTGATTGAGATATTCTGAGCCGATGAATGTAGGATAGAGTTCGATTGACATGCCAATAGGTTATTTTGCGTGCGGTATGGTGTTGATCTGAGCGGTAGAGATGATTTTTATATATTCTCTGTTCATTGGTTATGCTGAGGTCCTGCATTTGTTGCGGATTTTCGTGTTATATTCCAGTGTTATCTAGTGTGTTGGTTGATTTGGCTCATACGAGCATCTAGTGTGTTGGATGGTTAACCGTGTACTCATATCCATTTATCGTTCATCAAGTTATGTTTTATTGATCTCTGAATGTTATTGAAATGTGGAAATTGAATTGTACAATTGGACTGAGCATTACTCACTTGTTGTGAGCAGTGATTGACATGAATTATGATAATAAACTTGTTGACAAGCACTCTGTTTATTAATATTGTTATTTGAATTATTTTTATTTAATTCGGTAAGCTTTATCATTTGGTTGACAAACTTACTAAGCTATATGAAAGCTTACTTGTGTTATTGCCTTGTTTCCTTGTAAATACTGTTTTGTAGAAATCGGGAGACTAGATCAACCTGAAGAAATCATACTATCGAGGATCTTGGTAGATTTTGATTTCGATCTTGACTTATATGGCATGTAAAATGGAAATTTGAATTGCTTTGTAACTATAAGTACTCATGTTACATAGTTTGGTGTGCCTATTATGTTGTTTAGTTAATAGCCAATGATATATGCATGCATGATGCAAGTTGTGGCTGTTTATGAATAGGTAATGGTAAGTCATGACATTCATTATGGTATGACATTTGAGTGAATGCTAATCACTAGGTTATATACTTGTGAATTGAGATTTTAGTTTAAAAGGTTTGAATAATGGTGATATACATGCGTAGATCTAAGTTTAAGCATAAGTAGACAAGTATGAAAGGGTGAGTTTGACATGAGTTAGGTATGAAATGTTAGAATTGAATGCAAGCACTTTGAGTGTGTTGAGGCTTGTGTAATGTAGTTCAAAGTGGTAAAATGTCTAGTGTTTGAAATGTGGTGTCATTGATGACACATTGGTCAGGCCTTAGGTTGATTGTTTTGGCATGTTTTGGGTGTCACTGAAATGCGTATTGAAGTCTTATAATCATGTGAAGAAAATAGGTTATGTACTTAAGCATTTTGATATGAAATGAGATTGTTTAGGTCATTTTTGGACACACACGACCTGGGACACGGGCTGTCACACGGTCGTGTGTCACACATGGGCATGTGCCCCGAGCTTGTTAGGTGCAGGGTTCACATGGGTTGAGACACGAGAGTGTGACCCAAGTCAATGAGTTACACGAGTGGACACACGGGCGTGTGGGATAGCCACATGGCCATGTTTGGAGCCACACAATCCTACTCTATCACACGACCTAGACACATGGCCATGTGACCCTTATTTTGGAAAATTTTCACTTTAGCCCCAAATCTCCTATTTTTTTCGATTTGGTCCCTGATTGTTCCTAAACTAATATTAAGGCCTCGTATGCTCGATTTAAGGCCTATAAATGTATGAATTATTCTGATCTTAATTATTTATGAATTTATGTTAATTAACTTGGTAAACTTGAAGTTATCTGTTATTGATTATTCTAATTTATATGGTAATATGTTGTAACCCTAATTCGGTGACGAGTACGGGTTATGAGTGTTTCATGTATTGCACTTTTCCTTTCTCTAGTGGATCTTCGTAATGGCATTAATTCTTGTGCTTGTAGAGTTTGTTCTTTTGGAATAATTTTTTATACTTGATTTGGAGTTTCAATAACATTGTCTTGATCTAAAGTTGTTGCTTGAACAATATCAAGTATGATAGATTGTTCCTGATCATTGTTAATAACAAATAAAGCAACATGTTAAGAAATTTCAATATATTCTTCTTCAAAGACAATGCTGTTAATTCTCTTCCCTTCCAAACTTAACATCCTTAAAGAATTGAACATTAACCGTCTCAAAATAGCCTTAGTATGGGATCATAGACTTTGTAACCCCTAGCCCTTTCAGAGTATTCTATGAAATGGCAATCAATAGTCCTTGAGTCCAATTTCCTTTCATTTGGCCTATAAGGCTTAGCCTTAGATGGACATCCCCAAATGTGTAAATGCTTTAAGCTAAGCTTTTTGCCAATCCAAAGCTCATAAAAGGCTTTTAGTTGATTTAGTTGGAACTTTGTTAATTATATAAGATGCGATCTTTATTGCTTCTCCCAAGGCGATTCAAGCAAGGTAGAATGCCTAATCGTACTCCTTACCATTTCATTAAGTGTTTTATTTCATCTTTTAACAAGCATTCATAGTGGGTGAACCCACCATAGTGTATTGTAGGACAATACCACTTTCCTTTAGGAATTTCGCAAATGATCTTAAACATTGTTCACTTGAATCACCACATCCGTCATAATATTCATCACCGGAGTCGGATCTAATTCTTTTACCGACCTGTTCTTAACTGCTTCGTTTTTTGAGTGATGTTGTTCTTACTGTTTGTTATCTTGACAATTGTATGCATTTTCTATTTTGCAGAACCAAAGTTCAAATTCTTTGGTTGTACCTTCTTCCTTCATAATCACACTCCGGAAAAGACAAACTCTTTCTCAAAGCCATTAAATGCATCTTTCACCGCTTTATACTTTAGTAATGATAAAGTAATTTGATTTTTAAAATCAAATTTAGATATGATAACAATTTTTATTAATTTATTGTTAATTAAGATAAATTCTTATGGATGTATTTATTTAAATTTTTTTTTCTAACTCACAATTTAAACTAAAAAAAATTATTTCAATTTTATACATATTATTTTAAAAAAAAATATTTAGTACAGATAATTGGTCGGATGATTCGGGCATTACAATGCTCAGAAGGACTCGTAGACTTCTAAACTTTGATGGTCAATGGCAGCTAATACAGACTCTCAGAGAAAATAACTTGATTGCTGATTACTTAGCCAAATTGGATCTCACATGAAAAACAAGCTTCCAAGTTTTGGATAATGCTCCTGATAGTATTTCTAATCTCCTCCAATATGATAAAATGAGGAGTGACTCTGAGTTTTCTAGTTGATGTAATTTTGTAGTTATCTTTTCACTAAAATAAATAAATAGTTAAGAAAAATATTAAAAATTTCCAGTGATCTATATTTATGAGTGAGTAAAACTCGATTCAATTCGAAAAAATTGAAAAAAAATTTGAATTTTTAGTTAAACGAATTGAGTTATTCAAGTCAACTCAATTTTTTTTTTCAAATTTCAAATTCGAATCAAGTTGAGTTTTTGAATTCAAATAAACCGAATATCAAACTACAATATTTTATATTTTTACCCCAAACCCCCAAACCTTTTTACTTTTCCACCAAAGCTTTTACCCTTCTCCACTTCCTCCCAATTTTCTTTAAAAATTTTACTACCCCACTTCCCCAAAATTTTATACCCAAAACTCTCGAAACTTTTACTCTCTCCCACTTTTCCCCTAAAACTTTTATTCCCTTCTCATCCCACCTCCCATCTATCCCAAACTCATTTCCTCTCCCCTCAATATTTTTAATATTTTCTTTTCAAAATTTTACTCCCTTATTTACTTTTTCTCCCTCAAAATTTTATTCCTCACCCCCCTCAAAAAAAAACTTTTTATTTTCCCTTAAACTTTTACTTCTTACCTTTTACTTCAAATAAAAAATCAAAATCGTCCAAAAAAATCTCTAAACTTAAATAGTAATAATTTTATTTATATCTATTATTTATATTATTAAATTAAATTTCACATTTTTTACTATTTATATTATTGAATTGTATAATCATATTAAATATTTATATTAAAATTAAATTATTGATGATGCCATAAAATATTCATGTTAAAATTTTATGTTTAGTATCATTTTCACATTTTACTTTTAAAATAAATTTTATTAAAAAAATTTATATTATTACATTTAATATATATTTTAATTTCAAAATACATAGTGAAACTAACTCGTATATAAAAAATTAATAAATAAATTTTGAGGTGATAATAATAAATTTGATTATGATAGACCCAAAGTTATTTTTTAAAAGTATAACTCGAACAAATATATTCGATTCGAATTCCATCTCACTTGACTCGATTCTAAGTTAGGAAATAAAATAAGATTCATCAACTCTATTAATTTGAAATTTTTTTCATCCACGATTGAATCGAACGTTGGTCCCTATCCATATCCTAATTAGGAAGAATATGGAAAAGTGAAAAAAGAGACTTTCCATTAACTTAAAAATGAAGCCAAAATAAGAAAACTAGAAACAAAGTGCAAGCAGTATCCAAAGATGCAATGCTAATTAAAGACATAATTAAGTAAGATCCCCTAATGTGACTTTAAACTTTCCTACTAATTCATTACACTGCCTTGCTTAATTAAGCTAATGCAATTCAAATCTTAGTACTACTCTGTCGTCCCCCCTGTGTTTGATTTCCATTTTCTTGCTTAACTTCGCCCGACATTTCTTCCAGTGATTTCCCTTTTGATTCCGGCACCAAAAACGTGAACAACATCCCCAAGAAGCTGACCACTCCCAATATTATGAGCGATTTCTGCACTCCAATGGCATCTGCCGCATACAAAAACCCAAACGCACCCACCATTGCTCCTGCTTTACCCGATGCTGCTGATATTCCATGGCATGTTGATCTCAACCTGGCCGGGAAAATTTCGGCAGGGACGACGAACGTGGTCGCGTTCGGGCCGAAATTCGAGAAGAAAAAGGTGAGGGAGTACATTATGACGAACCCAATTCTGTTGTTTGGTAAAGTCCAATGGTAGTACGGGATTGCCAAGGCAAACATGAACAATGTCATGAAGAAGAACCCCATCAATTGAATCTTGAATCTCCCCATCTTGTCTATCAGTGCCACAGTGAACCAATATCCAGGGACTGTGCTGAATAGTGCAATGAGGGTTTGAGCTCTTGCGATGCTGTAAACTTCTTCAAGAGCGTTCATGGTTTTCGCCTTTGGGATCCAACCAATGGCACTGAAGATGTCCTTTTGAAACAGGTTCTGACTGTAGAAGGCAATGTCCAACAAGAACCAAGTACTTGCTGTGCCGAGCAAGTGAAGTCCATGTTTACGAAGAAACTTTGTGGTGAACAAACCAAAATCATTCCCTTTTTTCTCTCCTGGTTTCTCTTGTTGTCGTTCTTCTTCTAAATCGACCTGAAGAACTTTAGACATATCCGCGGCGGCCTGTTTCGCATCCTTGGCGACTAAAGCCGTGTAACGAGCAGTTTCAGGCATTTTCGTGCGCCAGTAATACGTAAGCAAAGCTGGGACTGCACCAAACATCAAAATGATCCTCCAGACATAATCAGCTTCCGGGACGGTGGATCCATTTGGATTCTTATAATAAGGTGGTGAAGGGTATTGGGCCTTGAAAGCTCCTGAAACTATAATAGCAACCATCCCACCAACCAAAATCCCAAAACCTTGCATTGCAAAAACAGCAGCAATAAAAGCCCCACGAGTCTTTCTGTTAGCATATTCCGACATGATTGTAGCCGAAAGAGGATAATCACCACCGATGCCGAAACCGAGCCAGAATCGAAAGAAACAAAGGGTAGCCATAACATCATTAGGGTTACGACCAAAGGAAAGGCCGGAGGCAAGAGAACAGATAACCATGAGCAAAAGGGTGATGCCATAGACACGTTTGCGACCCAACTTGTCACCGAGCCAACCGAAAAAGAGTTGGCCCGTAAGGGTGCCACAAAAGGCGACACCATTGACAGCAGCTGCTACATTGGAAGGAAGACTACCAGGGGTAGAAGAGCCTGCTTTGTGGTAATAAATGCGACCAAGCAATTTTGTGACCAAGGAAATGCAAAACAAGTCGTAAGCATCAGTGAAAAATCCCATGCCGGCAATGATGATTGCCGTGAAATGGTACCATTGTGTTTTGGCAACATCAAGCGCATTAAGCACTTGCAGGTTATCCTTTGCCATCACTACCTAATAGCTGCTACTCTTTCCCACAACTTACAAGTCTTTGCTAATTGTTGGTTCCGTATTTAAGCGCAATGGAAGCTCTCGTTTGGTTTCCAATTTCCAGTCGTGGAGAATTTAAAGAGTAACAAAAGGGAGAAAAATAACTAAGAGAATCTTTTGACATATTCTTTATAGTCACACCATATTTTCCTATAATTTGTTAGCTTTTAGGGACTAGATTTTAGCAAGATTTGAAGTAAATTTTCAGGTTTGAATTTCCAATTTGATTTGGGTTTTTCGAAACGGATTTGATTTTTGATATTCCTTTTATTTTTAAAGAATTTTGACTAAGTGTGAAGTTGAGTGAATAATGCGTAACCAAAATGAATGTTGGGGAGTGATTAACTTGAGAATACCCCTTTTCTTTCCAGTCTTATCATCACAGCACAGCTGTGAGTTCGGGGTTGTTCTTTTATCTTTTTTGGGTTTATTCTTCACGAAAATCACAGTCCTAATTTGACCAGCAAGGTACAAAAGAATTATACTTTACCTAATTTAAAACGTCATATAGTAACCACGGAAGTTAGTGAGATGATAATTTTTTTTTTATTTTAATTGGTGGTCGAGTGGTTCGATCCTCGTCTTAAGTATGAAGCAACTTTAAAATTCGTGGCCAGCATTCACCCTCTTAATGGATCTACAGAATGCGAAAGATTAATTATCAGACTGATAAATACCTTAAAAAAAAAAAAAAAAACGCCATATAGTCCTCTAATCTCTATCGGCCCCCACTTTGTTGGGTTTAGGATTCAACATTTGGCTGCTTCAACATTCCTGCTTAAGTTTCAGTTTCTAGATTAATTCTCTAATTCTTTCTGTCAAAGTAATGGCACTTCATCGCTAAATAAAGGATTAATATACTGTTTGATATTTATAATTGGTTTCAATGTTCAATTTGGTACTTTAGGTTTTTTTTTATCTCAATTTGGTACTTGAATTTGGTTTCAATGTTCAGTTTGGTACCCAAACTTTTTCAAATTGATACTTGAGTTTTTCTTTGTCCCATACATGTACCTAAGTTTGACTTAAATATTTATTTTGGTATATGAGTTTTTTCTTTTATCCTAATTAGGTACCTATATTTTTTTTACTAGAGCACACATGTCAAATATTTATTGGGTCACATGATGTTGTTTGGTTTGTGTACCAAATTGAAGCCAAACGTAGGTACCAAATTAAGAAAAAAAAAACTCAGGTGCAACTTGAACATTGAAGGCAAGTATAGGTACCAAATGGTATATTAACCCTTAAATAAAACAAAAAAAAATATTATTCCTAATATTAATTAATTATAAAAATTATTAATGAATATTAATAACTCAATAATTTACATCTTGAATTTAAAATTTAGGATCTAAAATTTATGATCTCGAGTTTAGTGTTCAAAATTTTTGAGTTTATTTATAATTAATTAGTATTTAATTATATTTAAATAAATTATTAATATTTTTATAAATCTTCCATTATTTTTGTTTTATTCAATAATGATATATTACGTTATTATTTATTAATGGTGAAATATTCCCTAATTCTATATTACTTGAATTTTATATTTTTAAAGCAATTGATTCTAACATATATTGATACTAATCCACACTCATATCAAACATTTATCTACAAATTCAAATAACAAAATCCCTATTTAGATGTTGCTATGATTTCTCCAACATCAATGAGGTTAAAATGGAAATAAATATTAAAATTATATATGAATTGTTATAAAAATAAAAGGACAAAGAGTAAAGAATAAAGAAAATAGGAGAGCAAAGAAGAAAGAGTATTTTATTGATCAATCGAAATAAGTTACAATGTTTCTCCAATATCTATATTTATAGACATAGAAAGTATAAATGAAATAGAACTCTAATTCTAATGACTATTAAAATTTACAAGTTCATCCAAACTTATCTTGATCGTGATGAACATCTACTTAATAAAATATTCATAATACTTCCCCTTGGATGTTCATTGGTAGATAATGTGTCTCGTTAAAACCTTTACTAACATAAAAACCTTGTGGAAAAAAATTTTCCTAGTTAAGGAAAAAGAGTACACATATGTATAATATGCATAACATGTTGCCTCATTAAAAACCTTATCAGGAAAACCCAATGGGAAAAAACCTGAGTTAAGGGAAAAAGAGTGCAACACATATTTACTTCCCCTCATGAAAATATCACATAATATCTCATATTCTACGTATTCAATCTTGAATACTAGTCTTTCAAATGACTATTTGAAATCTGTATTTGAAATCTGCTAAGCATTTATATCATCATTTTTTTGAAAGTCATGAATAAGAGAAAATTTGGGGAGATATATTTTGATCTCTTCAGTAGCTTCAATAATAATCATTGCAAACTTTAATCATGATTATTCTATAAAAACACAAATGGATATTTTGGATCATTTTATAATCCTCCTTCAACTACAATTGACTAAGTCAAATTTACCACTTATATTTAATTATTTCAATTCATATAAATGAATAATTTTCCAATAATTTCAATATGCTTCTAGCATTCTAAGTCTTCCATTATTTTTTTGTTTTAATCAATAATGATATACTATGTTATTATTTTTTTAATGGTGAAATATTCTCTAATTCTATATTACTTGAATTGTATATTTTTTAAAGCAATTGAGTCTAACATATATTGATACTAATCCACACTCATATCAAACATTTATCTTCAAATTCAAATAACAAAATCCCTATTTAGATGTTGATATGATTTCTTGAACATCAATGAGGTTAAAATGGAAATAAATATTAAAATTATACATGAATTATATTTTTTTATAAATAAAATAAAGTAGCAGGCTATCTTGTATCAATTTATTCTTACATAGGGCAAATCGATTTTATCTTCTAGCAGTAGTTTCATAACATGAAACGTAGGAACATCAATGATGCGTAAATTACCATCTCTAGGGCAATTTGTTTGAGCTAGTCAGTCAGCAACCGAATTTCTTTCCCTTTTCACAAACTAGAATATAATAGATTCAAACTGGCAAGAGACATCTTTTATTCTTCTGACAATAGTCTTCGATGGGTGACACCAACCCAATAAAAAAATTTAGTATAAATTATTATTATTTTATGCATCAACTGTGAAATAAAAGATACTTAAGAATAATGAAATAAAAAAAATTACATCAGATTTAACGCTATCACATGTTTTTTTTTAAACTATATTTATGAAATTAAAAAATTTTGTTAATATAATACTAGAAATCTTATCACACGCATATGCATGTGGACATCACGAATTTAGAATATAAATGTGTGTTTAAAAATAATATATAATAAATAATAAAACGTGTGGTTTGAAACTAACTATCATAATAACACTTGAAATATATACTATATTAACAATAAAAAATAGATTAAATTATGAGTAAAATGAAATTTACACACATAAATACATCATATAAACAATACTAAATGTACTACAATTATTATCATGATTTTGTCAACAATTGTGAGTTAGTGTCGAGTAGGGGTGAATATTTGATCGAGTCGAGTCGAATCGAGTCAAAAATTTCAAGTTAGTCGAGTTGACGAATCATATTTTAGCAGTCGAACTCAATTTGAATTTTTTTAATCGAATCGAATCGAGTAAAAAAAATTCGAGTCAAATTGAGTCGAGTTAACGAATCCTATGATTTATATCTAATGTTGCGTTTACATGGACCGATTGTTTAACTAGTAGACGAAGTACAATATTATTTAACTACACAAACAATATAATTGTTTTACCTTTTAACTTAATGAGTAAACATTTATTAAAACGACGTAGTTTTTCCTTTTAACTTAATGTTTTTGACTTTTAACTTTAGAAAATGTAAACATTTATCAAAACGGTGTAGTTTTGTCTTTTTCTTATTCGGATTTTCAGATAACTCGAATTGCGTAATTCATATTTGAGTTAAACCGAAAAACTTAATTTTTTATTCAAGTTAATCCGAATAACTTGATTAACTCAAACAACTTGAACTATTTAATTCAAAATTTGAATTATTTTTCGAGTTTTTCGAATCGAATCGAATTTTGCTCATCTCTAATGTCGAGTTGACTTGTGGCACTAACTCAATTAATAATATTATTAATATATACAACTAATGTAAATAATAACTTGTGCATATTAAAATAAAAATATATAAAATATATTGAAATGAAGTTTTAGTTGAGTGGTAAATTTAAAATTTTATTAATCCAATTGATACTTATTTTAAATACAGAAAAATATTTACGTAACTAACTAATTAACTAAATTGATGATCCGATTGAAGGTAACACAAATTCAGTAAAACACTTAATAAATAATATAGATAAAAAAAAATATTAAATTAAGTAATATCACTAATTCTTGGGCCATGCTATAAAAACTACTGTTTAATCTTCCACGCAATCGATTTCTTTGAATAGGCGTGCGTGCCACATTAACTTCTCAAATCATTAATTTATCCAATTGTGTTTAAATTAGACTTTGAATTCAATTTATCATATTTTCTAAATTTGCAAATACATTGCCCAAAAAGAAAATTGGCAATTGTTGCTAATAGAGCAAATCCAAAAAAACAAAAAAGAAATTCTAATTATAACATAAATTGTCTTTGTATGATTGTCTTGGTTGATAATTTAATTTTTTTAATAAATTAAAAAGAAATATCAATTACGAAATAACAGTAGTAATAATAAAGTTAGACAATAGAAAATTTTTATCTAATCGTATCTAGTCAGCAATCATTGAAAGAGATTCATAAAATATTCAGATACCAATAAAAAAACTTTTCATCAGTTCAATCAAAATACGAAAAGCACAATTCATCTAAATTTTTGTTGCGAATATTATATTCAAACTCAATATAGTGAAAAATGATAAATATTTTATAATATTATATTTTTATGAGATCTCTTTATGTTTCATAATCACGTTCATCTCAAATAAATTTAAAATCGAGTTAAGTCAGATTTTTAATTTGAACATTCAACTTCTCTCCATTCGATCGAATATGTATCAATATGAATTTATCAAAATTAAAATATTCAATTATCAACAACAATGACTAATCCACTAATCGTAAATATCTTACGAAAAATAGATAATTAATCACAAAATATTCTTAATTCTCATAAGCAAAAATTCATCCCTCGACAACATCCCACCTCATGTAATAATATTTTATAATACTAGGTTGGAAACATATTTAGAATTTGTGGCATAACCATGTTTGATGAGCTAAGCACCGACCCCGATTTCCCATTGACTTGTCCCCGCGTCCAATCCAAAGTCGAAAGCTTAGCTTAACCTTAGGGGACCATTGTCCACCTTCTATATGACTTTTCGTGCCCTAATGAGCTCATTGCATTTTGGATCCACTCTCCCAACAAAAAAATCACCTGTAGTGGTGAAGTAGGAAAAAAAATTTTAGAGAATGAAATTAAATTATATATTTTATGATATTAAAAATGTAATTTTATTATTTTAATAGTTTATATATTTATAATTTTTAAAAATTTAAATCATATTTTTATCATTTTTAAGGGATTAGAGTGCAATTTTATTATTTTAATTTAAAATTTTATAAATTATAGGCTTAATATGACATTTGGTACTTAAACTTGACATTTTTTCCTAATTTGGTACCAAAATAGTTTTTCCTAATTTGGTACCTAAACTTGACTTTTTTTTAAAAAATTGATACTTAAACTTTTTGGGGTCTAATTGATACCTAAACTTGACTCTTATTCCTAATTTGGTACCTAATCTTTTTTTTTTAATATTAATTCGTTAAATATTGCTCAATATCTATTTTTATATGATTTTTCTCTAAAACGGACAATATTTTTGTAACATAACAAAAAAAAAATTCAACATGGTTATTGTTTTGCGTACTCTTTATAATATTTAATAAATTTAAGTATCAAATTTAATCTAAAAAAAATAGGTATCAAATTAGTAAAAAATACTAAATTCAATTACTAAATTGAGTCCAAAAAAATTTTAGATACCAAATTAAAAAAAAAATTCAAATTTAAACACCAAATTTTATATTAAACCTAAATTATAAATAACTTAAATGTAAAATTTTCTATTTTAAACAACCAAACCCTATTAGCCCCGGCTCCGCGACAGAATATCACGTGACTCAACGTTAGTAATTTAACCTACTGACCTCACCCTAATGGACCCAATTTTTGTAATCTTCCTCTTGATTTTGAAATAGACTAAACTTTTTTATTTCATCTAATCGCAGCCGGTTGATTTTAGTTAAATAATCCAAAACCAATTGAATTAATTTCAATAAATAATAATTGAAACTTGAATCCACTTTAATTGATTAAGTTGATTAATATGTTAATTAACTAAAGCGACTGGAACTAATTTATTTTACTGATTAGATAAATAGTGGAGGAGTGAATCATGAACCTACCAATAAGTTAGCAGGCTTGGATTCATTGGATGTAAGTTGGAACAGCAGCAGCCTCACATTAATTATAAAATAATCTAAAATATCTGGGATTAAATTAATGGTAAAAATAAAAAGAAAAAAGTTGATTACTGAGTGTGATTATGGTGTTAATCATGTCCATTAGTGCTTAATGACAATTACGATTGACGAGGAAATTTAATCAACATTGGAAGCCAAGTAGACCAATCTAACCTATTAATTTATTCATAATAGAATGGGAATGTTGACATGCTACCAATGGCATTTGGGTGAAAAAGGAAGTTCACTTCACATCTAATTATATCAATTTTAATTTTTTTTAAATGTCATTATCAAATTGTTGAAAATACATCTCTCAATTATTAGTTAAGTTTAGAGTTATTTAAAGACCTCACCACATGTTCATGTTTGACAGAATTAAAACAATTTAATAGTTTTTTTACTGTAAAAAAGGAATCAAGAGTGTTCTCTCGTTGAATCTCTAAGATACAATTGATTTACAGTTGTTGAAACCCAATTTTAACCGGACCCAATATCAAATCCAACTTTTAATTTTTAAATTTTAATTTATTTTAAATTTTAATTTATTTTAAATTTAAATCCGTGTTGAATTTAAATTTATTTTAAATTTGAATTTATTTTGAATTAAAAATTATTAATATTAAAAGTTCAAAATAGAATGTTCATTTTTTACAAGACCCAATAGGACCCAAAACCCAAAACCTAATTGGGCCAATTGACCCAAATCACTTGGAACAGAAAACCCAATTTGCTTCAACTTGCATAGCCATCCCCACTCTAGCCACTAGTATGCTGCCACGTCAACGTCTGCAACCCCATCACCATCATCAACCACCATCACCAACAAGTTGTACCGCCATTGTCGAGCCAACCTGCAAAAGGAAAAAAGCAAGACAGACATTAATTTGAAAACAACAAACTGTAATGATGGGAATAAGGCTTTAAAAAGCCAATTCAAAACCATTTGTGGAGACTTTTTTTTTCTTTGGCTTTTGTTCTTTTGGAACTTAGAAATCAATACAAAACAAACTTTCACACCCAAAATCAATATTTGTAAAGAGTATTTGAATCACAGTCACGAAAAGGCAGAGTAGTTATCAGACCACCAAAGCTCACAGGTTTGCTTCTCAAGGTAATTAATACATATCCAAATATATACATTTATTCATGAATGACAATAAGTGTTCATTTATTATTTGTTCAAGTATTAGAAACGTTTTAATAAATATATTGGTATTAATAGTATTAATAATAGTAACAAATTAATAATAAAAAGGAGCATTAACAATTATGGTAGTAATAAATATATTATTTATTATAATAAATATTAATAATATTATTAAATAAAAAACCGAAAGGACAGAAGGTTACGCCCCTTTTGTTTGATGCCGTCGTCGTCAGAAGAAGCCACGAAGCCCACTAATCCATCGCCAGGACGCCCGCCATTCTCTAACCTGCAGTGAAAACGCGAGTAAAGAAGTAAAGAGGCATAAAGAAAACAAATAGAAAACAAAGGAAAAAAGGAATGAAAATGGATTACAGTTCAAATCAACACCAATTTCTAAAGAGTTTTTCGAAATATGTCACAGATCTAAAAGGATTTCATGTTTTAAAAACAAGTTTTTCATAAAACTAAAAGAGAAAATAGGTTTTAAATAACGAAAATGGAAAACCTAACCTGAAAGAGGTCGTGGACGACGGTGCGTGACCGGAGTAGGTGGCCTGGGGCGTCTAATGGCGGCAGTGGACGAAGGCGCGGCGATCAAACGCGAAAGCCGGCAAGGCGGGTATGGTGGTGCACGACGATGATCGGACGTGAAAGCTCGACCGACCATGGAGAGGGGAGAGGATTTTTGAGAGAGTTTGGGTGTTTTTTGAAAAAAATGAAATGAAAATGAACAAAAAAAAAAGTGCTTTGAGGGACTTTTATAATGGACTAAAACGACGCCATTTTGGTCTAGGCTCTTAAGCCCCAAAACGGCGCCGTTTTACTTTTTAAACCCATGGCCAACCCGACCCGACCCGCCCCGCCTGAAGGATCCGCGTGATTTTTAGAAAAGGGATATTTATGCATTTGATCCTTCCGCATTTTTTGATTGTTTCAATTTAGTCCTTTTTATACTTTTAATTAATTTTAAATTGGCCCAATAATTTTCAATGCTTTTCAATTTAATCCCTTGACCTTTTGAAAGCATCAGGAGCTGCCACATGTCATTATTTTGGCTTATTTGCGTAAATAGTCCCTCTTATTTTTAATTTGTTTTAATTTAATCCTTAAATCAAGTTCTATTTAATTACAAAATTGACCCAAAATTTTTTCATGATTTTCAAATTAGTCCTCTGACTTTTGAAAGCACCAGCAGCTGCCACGTGTCACTTTTTTTTAGTTTTACTGTCTTGGAGGTCCCCAAACTTCTCCAAAATTATATTTTTGACCCCGAAACTTCCAAAAATTACTTTTTTACCCTCGAACTTCCAAAAATTCCATTTTTAACCCCAAAACTTCCAAAAATTGCTTTTTTACCTTTGAACTTTAAAAATCTCGATTTTGACCCCTAAACTATGGAAAATTACCATTTTACCCTCGAACTTTCAAAAATTCCATTTTCAACCCCAAAACTTCCAAAAATTACCATTTTACCCTCGAATATCCAAAAAATTCCATTTTTAACCCTAAAACTTTCAAAAATTACCCTTTTACTCCCAAATGTCCAAAAATTCTATTTTTGATCCCGATTTTCCTAAAAATTACCATTTTACCCCCAGATGTCTAAAAATTCTGTTTTTGATCTCGATTTTTTAAAAGTTACCGTTTTACCCTTGGGTGTCTAAAAATTTCATTTTTAACCCCGAACTTTCCCAAAAATACCATTTTACCCCTAAAGTCCAAAATTACCATTTTGCCCCTGGGTATCCAAAAAGTCTCATTTTCAACTTCGATTGCATCATTTTTCTTCCTCATTAATATTTTGCATTTAATTTTAGCTATTATGCACTCGTATTTTGTATTTTTTATTTTTGCTTACCATTTATCTACTTAATCATCTTACTTCGTGTTATTTAATATCCATTATTAACTACTCATTCATATTAAACTCGCATGTTTGTTTTCAAAATTGTTTTCATAAAAACTTTAAAATCGAGGCAATATTCTTTTATTTCGAGTTTCAAAAATTTGTGCCTTAACTTACTAGGTGCAATTTTTCTTCAAATCGAAATAATCGAATACCCTTAATCAAGGAAATGTTTCCTTATCTTCGATTTTGAAAATTTGCGTGTTAACTTACTAGGTGCAACCTTTCTTCAAATCAAAATAATCGAACATCCTTTTCCAAAATTCAAAAGGTTTACAACAAAGAAAAGCTTGTCATTTTTGGATCTTGAAATGTTATGTCCTAACTCATTGGACGTAACTTTGTTTCTCGATCAATTTGAAATGGCGAGACTTCCAAACAAAATCGGTTTCTTTTAAACATAACTCATGCATTCAAGGATCGTATTTTAAACTTTATTCCAGCTTTTAAATTTTACAAATTAAGACCGGAAAATAATCAATACGGTACCAATTTTGGGTATGAGGGTGCTAATCCTTCCTCATGCATAACCGATCTCGAACCTGTTTTTCTGGATTTCAAAGACCTACATGTTTTCAAAACGTTTTTTTTTTAAAACGTTTTGTGGTGATCCAATTACACCGAATAAAGGATTGGTGGCAACTCCCATTTTCCAACATTAAAATAATTTTTGAAACACATCATTTTCCAAAAGAGATGGTTTCGACAACCCATTTTGTCTTCCATGCTTCTTACAGCTCTAGCAAACTGCTATGACTTTTATGTACTTAGGTATAATCTTGAATCCCTAACATGCATTCCTTCGACAGGTCATCACCTTTATCTCTGACCATATCTTCACAACCACGTTGACTTCTACCTCATCAAGGAATCCGTTTTCTTATGCCCAATTCTCTATTTGATAATAGAACATGAATCAACACCTCTCTTTTATGAGAATGCAATGCAAACATATTCAAAATATATTGTAATTAAAAGCAAAAATATAACCATGTCTTTTACCTTGCTCGAGTAACTGCTGAAGGTTTGGCATAATCTTACTCAAGGTAGGCTTGTATAGAATTACACAAGTTAATAAAATGTATTGCTTATGAATGCATGAATGCATAAGAAAGGTATTGACTTATAGCTCAATTTTATTAGAAAAACCTTACTAGAAATCAAATTCTTTTACATAAAATAGATGCGAGGCTCAAAAGACTTAATCTTCGCAAGAAGTCATTGAAATAGTCTTGGCTCATCTCTGACTTTCGGTCCACAATATCATTTTGAAAATGTTGAGTAGTCAGTCACTTCTCGTACTTAGGCCAAAACTCTTATGATTACATAATCTTTGTTTTCGTCTTGCTCATATTGCAGATCATCGATGTAAGCCCGACATATCATCTTCTATTTCATCAAGGTATCTGTTTTCTTATGACCAGCTTTTCTATTTAGCAATTGAGCTTAGAACTATATCTTTCTTTTAATGAGGATGTAATGCAAATAGATTCGAAATGAACAAGTTAGTGTAATTAATACAGGAATAAAACTTGGAATAAATTGCAATTAAAAGCAAAGAAGCAAGAATGTAACTGTGGCCCTTACCCTCTTCGTGCAACCACGTAATGCTTGATACTATTCTTCTTGAGGTAGGCTCTCAAGGAATTATGTGCGAGTTAATAAAATATGCAGCTTATGAATGCATGCATGCATGAGAAAACATTGACTCATAGCTCAATTCTATTAGAAAATTTTACTAGAAAACAAATTCCTTTACATAAGACAGATACGCATATGATCGCGCCTTAGTGTTCAAAAGCCTTTAATCTTCGTAGGACATCTTCCAATTTCGCCCTCGTTCGTCCTTTGATTTTCGATCCCAAAATGTCAACTTAAGTAATCGGTCACTTTTTGTAGTTGGGTCAAAGTTTGGTTCGTTGTGTGGTCTTTGTTTCCGTCTTACTCGACTGGCTAATCATTGGATTTTTGTCTTTCTTTTCTTTTTTTGACTATATATGAGCGACCGTATTGTTTTCCACCTTATCAAGAAACTCATTTTCTTATGACCAATTTTCTATTTAGTAATTGAGCTTAATTTCATACTTTCTTTATGAAGGTGTAATGCAAGCAACAATTAAAAAGCAAAACAACACGAGTATGATAACAAAGTACGAATATAAAACAGAGAAACCTAGACTTGAGAGACTATTAACAGCACGGTGTAGTTCTATCCTAAGGTAAGCAACTAGGGTTCACTACATGTGGTTTTAGGCTCTAGGGTAAGGTACCTAAACCAGCAGATTCCTCAATCCTCACCCATTACAGGCTCATACGGACGAGATCGGTTTAGGGGGACACATTTCTTACATGTTTGCACGAAAGTGAAAACTTCACAAAACCATGGGTACGAATGTTATCCCAAAAACGATTCACTATCCTGTACGGAGGTGAAGACCTCACGAAGGAGTAGTTTCCCGATTCCATTTAGAAGGGTAGTAATAAAAAATGCATATGGATGCAAATTTACACTAGCAATATCACATAATATGGTGTCACACAAAAGATGTCGAGGATCGAGTTTTAAACAAAACCGAAAGTTTTAAAGTTTTCAAAAAAGGCCCGAAAATAATCAATTTTGGCTCGACTCTCGTTTATTTTTAAAAAGTCCCCAGCGGAGTCGTCAGGCTATCGAAACCATCTTTTTTGGAAAACGACGTGTTTCAAAAATTATTTTAATGTTGGAAAATGAGAGTCGCCACCAATTTTTTATTCGGTGTGATTGGATCACCACAAAACATTTTTTTTTAAAACCCTTTTTAAAACATGTAGGTCTTTGAAATCTAGAAAAACAGGTTCGGGATTGGTTACGCATGAGGAAGGATTAGCACCCTCATACGCCCAAAATTGGTACCGTATTGATTATTTTCAGGTCTTAATTTGTAATATTTAAAAGCTCAAATAAAGTTTAAAATACGATCATTGAATGCATGAGTTATGTTTAAAAGAAACCGATTTTGTTTGGAAGTCTCGCCATTTCAAAATGATCGAGAAACAAAGTTACGTAACATTTCGAGATCCAGAAATGACGAGCTTTTCTTTGTTGTAAACCTTTTGAATTTTAGAAAAGGATGTTCGATAAGAAAGGTTGCACCTAGTAAGTTAAGACGTAAATTTTCATAATCGAAGATAAGGAAACATTGACTTGATTAAGGGTATTCGATTATTTCTATTTGAAGAAATATTGCACTTAGTAAGTTAAGGCACAAATTTTCGAAACTCGAAATAAAAGAATATTGCTCGATTTTAAAGCTTTTATGAAAACAATTTTGAAAACAAACATGCGAGTTAAATATGAATGAGTAGTTAATAATGAATATTAAATAACACGAAGTAAGATGATTAAGCAGACAAATCGTAAGCAAAAATCAAAAATACAAAATACGAGTGCATAATAGTTAAAATTAAATGCAAAATATTGATGAGGAAGAAAAATGATGCAATCGAAGTTGAAAATGAGACTTTTTGGATACCTGGGTGAGTAAAATGGTAATTTTGGACTTTTAGGGCAAAATGGTAATTTTGGAAAAGTTTGGGGTCAAAAATGAAATTTTTAGACACCCGAGGGTAAAATGATAACTTTTTAAAAAAATCGAGATCAAAAATAGAATTTTTATGAAAATCGGGATCAAAATTGGAATTTTTGGACATTTGGGGGTAAAAGGGTAATTTTTAAAAGTTTCGAGGTTAAAAATGGAATTTTTTGGACTTTCGAGGGAAAAATGGTAATTTTTGGAAGTTTCGAGGTTAAAAATGAAATTTTTGGAAGTTTGGGGGTAAAATGGTAATTTTTGAGAGTTTCGGAGTCAAAATCGGGATTTTTGAAAGTTCGAAGGTAAAAATGTAATTTTGGAAGTTTCAAGGTCAAAAATGGAATTTTTGGAAGTTTCAGGGTAAAATGTAATTTTTAGAAGTTTCAAGTCAAAAATATAATTTTGGAGAAGTTTGAAGACCTCCAAGATAATAAAACCAAAAATAAGTGACACGTGGCAGCTGCTGGTGCTTTCAAAAGTCAGAGGACTAATTTGAAAATCATGAAAAATTTTTGGGCTAATTTTGTAATTAAATAGAACTTGATTTAAAGATTAAATTAAAACAAATTAAAAATAAGAGGGACTATTTGCATAAATAAGCCAAAATAATGACACGTGGCAACTCCTGATGCTTTCAAAAGGTCAAAGGATTAAATTGAAAAGCATTGAAAATTATTGGGCCAATTTAAAATTAACTAAAAGTACAAAAATGACTAAATTGAAACAATCAAAAAATGAGAAAAGACCAAATGCGTAAATATCCCTTTTCTCAAAAACACGCGAATCCTCCAAGCGGGTCGGGTCGGCCATGGGTTTAAAAAGTAAAACGGCACCATTTTGAGGCTTAAGAGCCTAGACCAGAACGGCGTCGTTTTGGTCCATTATAAAAGTCCTTCAAAGCCCTTTTTTTTGTTCATTTTCATTTCATTTTTTTCAAAAAACACTCAAACTCTCTAAAAAATCCTCTCCCCCCTCCATGGCCGGTCGAGCTTTCACGTCTAGTCACCGTCGTGCACCACCGCACGCACCATGCCAACTGTCGCGTGTGGTCACCGCGCCTTCGTTCGCTGCCGCCAATAGACGCCTCAGGCCACCTGCTCCGTTCACGCGCCGTCGTCCACGACCTCTTTCAGGTTAGGTTTTCCATTTTCGTTATTTAAAACCCATTTTCTCTTTTAGTTTTGTGAAAAACTTGTTTTTAAAACATGAAATCTTTTTAGATCTATGACATATTTCGAAAAACTCTTTAGAAATTGGTGTTGAGAACTGTAATCCATTTTCATTCCTTTTTTCCTTTGTTTTCTATTTGTTTTCTTTATGCCTCTTTACTTCTTTACTCGCGTTTTCACTGCAGGTCTGAGAATGGCGGACGTCCTGGCGACGGATTGGTGGGCTCCGTGGCTTCTTCCGACAACAGCGGCATCAAACAGAAGGGGTGTAACCTTCTGTCCTTTCGATTTTTTTATTTAATAATATTATTAATATTTATTATAATAAATAATATATTTATTACTACCATTATTGTTAATGCTCCTTTTTATTATTAATCTGTTACTATTATTAATACTATTAATACCAGTATATTTATTAAAACGTTTCTAATACTTGAACAGATAATATATGAACACTTATTGTCATACATGAATAAATGTATATATTTGGATATGTATTAATTACCTTGAGAAGCAAACCTGTGAGCTTTGGTGGTCTGATAACTGCTCTGCCTTTTCGTGACTGTGATTCAAATACCCTTTACGAATATTGATTTTGGGTGTGAAAGTTTGCTTTGTATTGATTTCTATGTTTCAAAAGAACAAAAGCCAAAGAAAAAAAAAAGTCCTCACAAATGGTTTCGAATTGGCTTTTTAAAGCCTTATTCTTATCATTACAGTTTGTTGTTTTCAAATTAATGTCTGTCTTGCTTTTTTGCTTTTGTAGGTTGGCTCGATAGTGGCGGTGCAACTTGCTGGTGATGGTGATTGATGATGGTGATGGGGCTGCAAACGTTGACGTGGCAGCATATCAGTGGCTGAGTGGGGGTGGCTATGCAAGTTGAAGCAGATTGGATTTTCTGTTCTAAGTTATTTGGGTCAATCGGCCCAATTAGGTTTTGGGTTTTGGGTCCTATTGGGCCTTGTAAGAAATGGACATTCTATTTTGGACTTTTAATATTAATAATTTTTAATTCAAAATAAATTCAAATTTAAAATAAATTTAAATTCAACACGAATTTAAATTTAAAATAAATTCAAATTTAAAAATTAAAAGTTGGATTTGGTGTTGGTGTTGGGCTCGATCAAAATTGGGCTTCAACAACGGTGGAGTGGGAGAAAAACGATGATTCTGATCAGGGCGAATGAAGCAGGAGGGGATTTCCTTCCTTAAGGAGGAAATGGTTCAATTGTCAATTAAAAGTTTGAAAGTAGAGGTTCAGGAGAAGCCATCGTTTATTTGTTCCGTTTGGATTAAAAAACTTTTTAATCCAGATAATTTTCATGCCCAAATAAAAATTCTATAGAAAACAAAGCAGAAGTTCGAGATTCAAGTGGTAAGCCCTAATCTGTTTTTTATTTATTTCAACAATGAGGATGACTTGGAATTCATTATGAAAGGCCGACCATGGTTTTTTCGTCGTCAATCGATGGTGTTTGATCGACTGATGAGTTCAATGGAAAGATGTAAGTTTCGGTTGGTTGTATCTCCGTTCTGGTTAAAAATAGGGTCATGCCCTCCTGAGTGCGATAAAGAAGACCTTATGCACGTCGTTAAGTCTACATTCGGGGATTAATTCGTTCTGAAATAGTCGAGGATTTTTGTCGGATACGTGTGAATTTGGAGGTGCAAAATCCTCTTAGGCGGGGCATTTTCGTGTTTACTAACAATCAAGGTAAGGTATGGTTGTCGTTCAAATATGAAAGATTACTGATCTTTTGCTTTGGTTGTGGACAAATGGGCCACAGTTTGAAGGAGTGTGTCATTGTTCCAGTAAGTTTCAAAGAACCGCCTAAAGATGATCTTCCATATTCGTTAACTCTTAAGGCTGAATATACTCTTATATGGAAGGAGACTTTGGAGTTTGGGTATTCATGGCGTAATTTTATGATGCAATCTGTTTATGTGGGTGAAGGGGTAACATATCAAAATACTATTCACCAGATTGCTGCTGATCAAGAGGAAGAAGGTGGTGTAAGGCGACCAATGGAAACAGTTGTGGTGGAGACAGAGAAAGCGGGATCGGTGGCTGAAGTGAAAATTTTGGAATTAGAAATTTCGTTGCATGATTCTAGGGATTTTGAGATAGGTGGAAAATTTCCACATGATTTGAGGGATTTAAATGGCCCTAAGAGTCCGTCTCATAAAGGTGCTGATCAGAATGGGATAGAGTGTGATGATGTGGCTCAGATTGACCTGGGCCAATTTAATAAGGAAGAAAAGAGAGGATGGAAGTGGTTGGTGAAAGGTGGCAAGGATTTTGAAATTAATAAGACACGTATTGGAGGGAAAAGGAATTCAAGCCACGTGGATCATTTTGAAATTACTTCAGGTTGTAAAATTGACCCTCATGGTAAACGGTTGAAAACTACAGTTTCAGAGTTGTCTACTTCTTTTTGTAACGAGCCAGAGATGTCTAATTTGGAAGCTCTTATTGCTTCCACAAATTTAGGATCGACGGTTACTAATGGGCAAGTCGACCGCTCACAATGAAAACATTTTGTTGGAACATCCGGGGTTTGGGAAGCTGACGGGGCTTATTTTTAAGCTACGGCAATACAATCCCCAAGTAGTCTTCTTAATGGAGACGAAGTGAGTGGGAATAGGATGGAGCAGATTAGAAGAAGTTGTGGTTTTCAATGTGGAATCGAGGTTGAAGCAGAAGGGTCGAAGGGTGGTTTATGCATGGCTTAGAAATAGGGAATTAATATTGTACTTTGAAGTTATTCGAAGAGTCACATTGATGTTTTAATTAGGAGTGTTACGAAGGAGGAGTGGAGATATACGAGGTTTTATGGGTCCCCTTTAGCTGCGGATCGAATGGACACTTGGAACTTTTTAAGGTGACTTGGTCAAACTCAAAATTTACCTTGGATAGTGAACGAGGATTTCAATGAAGTGATGTATTCGTTTGAGAAAGTGAGAGGTACAGTTCGTGATGAAAGGCGCATGGCACTTTTTCGAGAGGTTTTGGATGATTGTCACCTTGCGAACTTAGGTTTTAGTTGACAATGGTTTACCTGGGAGAGAGGTAACCTACCTGAAATGAATATTCGGGAAAGACTCGATAAAGGAGTGACTAACGAAAAGTGGTTTGATCTTTTTCCTCCTTATCAGATGCATAAGTAACAGCTCGATTTTCAATGGTCAGAAATAGTGATTTCGGGATCACAACTCCGACGAGTCGATTCGTTAATTTATTCATTTAAATGATTATGACTTCGTTTTCATCGTATTAAATTTCGGTTACAAAATTCTATCGTTTAAATGGGTAATTAAATAAAAAGGACTAAATTGTAAAAGGGTCAAAGGTTGAATTCTAATTGTAGAATGTGCTTAATAGCTTAAGGAAGCAAATGATTAGGACCATTAGAGTTATTAAACCATATGAAGAATAAGTGGACAAATATGGACAAGTTTATGTGAATATTAGTTAAAATAAAAAAAGGGTAAAGTAGTAATTAGATAAATAAAGATTATAACCAAATTTTTAACAAAAGAAAGGGGTTATCTTCTTCATTTTAGTCCACCATAGCCGAAACCCTAGAGAGAAAAGAAGGAAGAACGGCCAAGCTTGAGTTCTTAAATTGAGTAGGCAAATCTCAACCGTTTTTAGTGATTTTTATGTTTTTGAGTCTGTATTAGCTTAATCTAGCTAACCCAAGGACTAATTTGCGAATCTGTCAAATGTTAAATATTTTACCATTGATGAATATGCTTATTCTTGGAAGTTTATGAAAGTTTTAGAAGCTTGGTTGTTAGATTTGTTGATTTTATAAAGTGATCTTTGATGATTTTAGGGTTTAAGGATTAAATTACTAGAAGGATAAAATTGGATGCATTTGTGCGAAATTATTAATTGTAAGGGGCTGGTACGAAGGCCTTGAGTATTCGGCTAGGATGGATTGTGGACGAGAAGGATTATTTTGCATGTTTAAAGTCTAGGTACTAAATTGAATAAAAGTGAAATATTAGGAGTAATTTCGTAAATTTCCCAAAAAGGATTTATAGGTACAAAATGAATTGATTATGTGACTTAATGTGAGAATTGGAATGATTTGTGGATGTAGACTATGACCGTGCCACCGATCGAGGAAAAGGAAAATTAGCGAAGTAGTCCCGAGAATCTATTCACAACTACAATCTAGTCCGGTAAGTTCGTAACGTTAAATTATTATTAATAATTATTTATAATTGTCTTTCTAATGATATTTAGAAATGAGAAACGATGATTGGAAACGTGAAAGATAGAAACGACAAGAAGAGAATTTCCCGGCCTTGTGCCAAAGATAGAAAACGGTCCGATGTTTGAGATACTGCATTTGTTGCGGATTCTCTACAGCATTGTGAGTCACCGTAAGGTGAATAGAATCCAAAAATGGATTACAGGCCCTACGATGGTTGAGATTTATGCTTGTTGCATTTTCTCGTCAGCTTAGTGTGAGCAGCATCATAGGGAATAGATATACCGTATCGATGACTAAGAATAACATTGTATACTGGTAATAGGCATGACCTCTGGGTCAATAGGGAGTAAAATGAGCATCTTGACTTTGAGTCAACAGGGAGTAAAACGAATAACGATCTCTGAAGTTCAGTTGTTCTGGCTCGATAGATTTATAGAGTTGCTTATCACTTAAAAACTCGGTAAATTGATGAACCTTGCGAACTTATTAAGCTATAAAGCTTACCAGTGAACTTGTTGTTGTTTTATAGATTTCATTTTACGACTTGAAGATTGGATCATCTTCACGACATCACACTATCCCGAGAGTTTGTTCGGTAGTATTTACATCACTTGGTTCTTTGGCATAAACTAGGATTACATTATCTTTTGTTTTGTATTTAGAAATGATAAACCTTATTATTTTGAATGTGACTATGCATGAAGTGTAATTTGGGGATGAATTTACATGTTATGTAAAGACTTGGATATTTTGTAAGTTGGGTGATGGCTTAATGCATAATTTGAGTTGTTAAACCTTTGTTTGACATAATTCTTGAAATCTTGCATACTTGTTCCGGTAGAATTTTTGCATGTATCGGTAGAAGTACAGGGTAGGAGAGAGGTTGTTCACTGACTTGAGTTGTATCGGTAGTTGGATTGCAAGTATCAGTAGTTATGTGCATTGATGTATCAATAGTTTGTATGCATATATCGGTAGAAGTTGCAGGGTGAGAATTATAACTCTTTAGAGTTTTTAGTATCGATAGTTGCATGAATTGTATTGGTAAAAATTATACTTGTATCAATAGAAATCTGCACAATTTTTGAGCTGTTTATTACTTGATTACTACCGATACTTGACCATCATTTACCGATAGAAGTCTCCTAAATTATTGGAAATATCATTTTTACCCTCATTGAATTGTGTTTATGTTTAAATGATGATATATAATTAATATATGAAGTGATAACTTTAATAAATAAAGTTGAATAATACGGTGTTAAAGATGAACAGTGGAAAATGAACAGTAAACACCGAAAATTCTAACCGACGACGGTGTTCGGGTTTTGAGTGTTACATCATCTATAGCATTCTTATTCCGACCATTGTCTGTTGCTTTTGACTACTGAGATAAACCATTCGAAGAAAAAGGGAGAGAAATTTCACTTTGAATCATGGGGGACAATGGAGAGCTCGTTTGAGGAAGAACTTAAAAGAATTTGGGAACCATTATCTGGAACGATTTTTGAGAAATTGGAAATATTGAGTCACGAATTGAAGGTGTGGTCTGCTGGTATTAAGCTAAAAAAGAATGAGGTTGAAATGGGAACTTATACACAAATTGGAAGTATTGAGGGAGGGGGATAGAGAATAATCGATTTATTAGATACGAAGTGCAGCTAAATTTTGAAGTTTATAAAGACGAAGCTTACTGAGAACAGTGAGCTCGAGCGACTTGGCTACGTATGGGTGACAGAAATACTTCCTTTTTTCATCGTTATGCATCAGCCCTAGGCGACAAAACACCATTTCTAAATTAGTTACTGAAGATGGTTGTGAAGTGGAGGATTGGAAGGAGTTACAAGAAACTGCTACCATGTTTTTTAAAGATTTATTTATCTCGGATGGTGTTGAAGACCCTTTACAAATTATGTCTGAGATTCAGTCATGTATATCACAAGAGGATAATTCTATGCTAAATGCGACTTATTCAGCAGCAGAGATATATAGTGCTGTTAAGATGATGGGTGCCACAAAGGCTCCAGGATGGGATGGGTTATCGACGCTCTTTTTTCAAATGTATTGGCATGCGGTTGGAGCAAATGTGGTGCATTTTTGTTTGGGCATTTTAAACGACGGCAAGGATTTGGGACGTGCAAATTTGACTGAAATTGTGCTTCTCCCTAAGAGACTTTGAAGATGGGATAGAATACTTACCTGCTTGATTGTGTGCCGCACTTTGCGGCTCTTACGGCAGGCATGGATAGACCCCTGGAAGCACGTTAATTACAGAATGAGTAGAATGGGGAGATGGAAGGTTCTAGCGAAGCTTTGATTCTACTTTACTCTTCTGCCTTGTAAACCGTCAATAATTGTTTCATTTTCCAAAATTGAGACGGTTGTTATTTTTTGATTAGGCTACTTATTCGGTGCTTTTCTTTACGATTTTTAAACAATTTTTTTTTTTTTGTGTTTAATCTTTGTAATGGTTTATTGGACAAGTGTGTATTGCAATAAAAAGCCCAATTTGAATTGTTTTAAAAAAATATTTTTCTTATTGTTTGAACCCATGTGTTGGCCGGATAATCAGGATGTTCATTGTCCTCAGGTGTGGTTTGAGTTTAAGTCATGCTTGTTACGTTACTCATAGCTCTTTTTTAACTCATAAATAGGAGGATAATGCGTTTTAACGCATTTAAATTCACTTCCTCCTACATTAGAAACAATATTTATGCCAATTAAATTAAAACTCAATCGACAATGATGATAATTTTTTTTAAAAAAATACCTCTTCACGTGGAATTTGATAAAGAAAATTGAGCGGTTAAAATCATCTCTTAAAATTATCTTTAAATTTTGAAATTCTTCAATATATTTATCCAAATAAATAAATTTATTTTTTTAAAATTTTGAAAATCTTTATACAAACAAAATCTCTCACCCAAACACATTCTTTGAATTTCAACGATTTTCTTCAAAATATAGATATAATATCTTATTAAACAAAATAATAAATGTACTACTTAATAATCCAACGAGTGGTTCTAGTGAAAAAAGGGATGTTATATTAAATTATATAGTAAAATTTTAAAAATTAAACATATTGTATGTAAAGTTTTTAGAATTATAATGGTGGTCAAATTTGTTAGACCACTGATTGACATGGTTCGATTAAATAAATCATTAAAAAATATAAAAATAAAAATATTTAAAAAAATCGGTTGAGTTGATTTTTTAGTCTAGTTCTCTAACTTTTATTTTTAAGAATTTAATCTCTCTCCAAAAAATGAAATAACCTCAAATATTTTATTTGTAGAGTTTTTTGAACAATCTTATCATAAGTTTTGATCATATTTTTTTTAGATAATGTCTAAAATTATCTATAACCCTTTTCGAACCCATAAATAGAAAGATAATGTGTTTCAATGCATTTGAACTCGTGTCCTATTACATTGATAATAATATTTATATTAATCGAATTAAGACTCAATTAACAGAGATATAAAAATTATGTCAATATGTGATTTAAATTAAAATATTTCAAAGTTTTAAAATTTACCAAAGATTGAAAATAAGATTTTGATTAGTTTTATTATACAATAAAGTTATAAATACATATTGCAACAAAATATTGAAAATAGTTAAATAAAATTAGAGACTCATATATCTGGTAAATACAGGAAACTCAATCTTAGATGCCAAAAAGCAAAAACCCAACTTTAACCAACAATATCACAGCCTTGGTGGTGGATTCTATGTCTTATTTTATTATTATTATTTTTTTATGTAGCTAGTTGTTGCTGGCTGGTTGTCCGTACACAAGCTTTTTTTTTTTTTTTTTTTATTCATTAAAAATTTTGGACGGTTGGCAATTTTTATTAAATTATTTAGTATTGATTTGAATAACAGGTGATATATTTATTTGTGATTAGTGTAAAAATAATAATGACGGTAGGGGTGAAGTCAAAAAAATTTTAGAGGTTGAAATTAGTTTGTAATTTTTACGATAGTAAAAATACAATTTTTAAATGATTAAATTAAAATTTTATCATTTTTAAGAGGATCAAAATATAATTTTATCTTTATTAAATTTACAATTTTAAAACTTTTAAAAGGTTAAAATAAAAATTTTCTATTTTAGAGAGACGAAAGTCCTTGTCAGCCCTCTTAAGTTTGCTCTTAGATGAGATAAATTTAAATACTGTAGTGATGTTATAGTTATTGATGGAATTTGAAAATTTTTTTGAGAGGAACGGAATTAGATTATATATTTTTATGATATAATTTATTATTTTAATAATTTATATATTTATAATTTTTATAAAATTAAATCAAATTTTTATCATTTTAAAAAAAATTAAATTATAATTTTATTATTATTAAATTAAAATTTTATAAATTATAAAATATTTAAATTAAAATTTTATCATTTAAAAAGATTATCAACTCTTAAATTTTTACTATGCTCCGTCATTTATTATAATGTGATAAAAAATAAACTAAATGTATGGTCGCTGAATAATTGAGGGAAGGAACATGGTTTTTAATTATATATTTTTTATTTATTTGTCATCATAGCATACAGCTTTTTTGCCGAGAAGATTTTCGCTTCTTTGCCTCCTTTCTATAAATTAAAGCAACACACACCCACAATAAGAACTGAAAGGATTGGTACATAGGCAAACACTTTTTTCTGACTTTTATTTTATTGGGTCTTTCTCACTTCTTTCATTTCAAAGCTCTGTTTTTTTTTTTCTATCGTTTCTCTTCCTGGGTTTGGTCAAGATTTTTTCTTTTCTGGGTTTGGCTTCAAGTTTTCCTTTCGTGCTTTAATTAGAATCTGTAAATTGGGTTCTTTAAGGTTTTTTTGATTGGATGTTTGAGTTGGTTTCTTTTCCTGGATTTTTTTATATCAAAGATTCAACCTTTTGCAATTGTAGATTGTAGATTGTAGATTTACAAGTTTCCCAAAGGCAGCAAGGTTTAGGTTTTATTACAGGTTAGGACTATTAAATTGGAGTGGTTTTCTTTTTCTTTTACTTTTACTTTTACTTTAACTGGTTTTGATTTTGAGGATTTTATCTTTGTGTGGAATGGATTGCAGTGTGCTCTAAAGTGGTTTGGATTTTCTTAAAAAAAAAGTTGAATATCTGAGAGTTTTAGGTGATTTAAAAGATGACAATTGGGGATATATCACCAAAGAAGGAGAGGAATTCAAGGAGGAGCAAACATGTTGTTGATGAGAAAGCTCCCTTGTTGCCTAAACGACAAGATGAGGCTGGTGGTTATGATGAATTCAATGGAGCTTCATTTACTGGTGCAGTGTTCAACTTGTCAACAACAATTGTTGGTGCTGGCATCATGGCCTTGCCTGCTACACTGAAAGTTCTGGGATTGATTCTTGGGATTGCCATGATCATCTTCATGGCATTCTTAACTGATGCCTCCATTGAATTCTTGCTTAGGTTCAGTAGGGCTGGAAAATCAACTTCTTATGGAGGTCTTATGGGAGATGCATTTGGAAAGTATGGGAAAATCTTTTTGCAAGTCTGTGTTATGGTCAACAACATTGGTGTACTCATTGTATACATGATTATTATTGGTAAAAGCTTCATTTCCTTAAACTTAAATTTTGCATACTTGATAGCTCTGTGATATTGATTTGTGTTTTGAGAGCATGTGATGCGTTTAAATACTTGGTTTCCCCTGCTTGATCTTGTCAAAATGTGTGAATTTGCTTATGAACTTGTGATGGTTTGTTGTTTTATGTAGGTGATGTGCTTTCTGGAACATCATCAAGTGGGGTGCACCATGCTGGTGTCCTTGAAGGTTGGTTCGGAGAACACTGGTGGAACGGCCGCACCTTTGTTCTTATCGTCACAACACTCGGCATCTTCTCTCCATTGGCATGTTTCAAGCGGATAGGTTAGTGTTCCACTTGTGCTAGCTTGACTGAATGTTAGTGAATTGTCTTGCTTGTTCTTGGTAGATCATTAGATAGATCTTCATATGTTGACTCCATTTAAACATGATTGAAACTATTTCAGTATTTTACAGTTGCTCAATTACCTTGTTTTATGTAATCAAACTTTTGTTTTTAACTTTCAAGGTTTCTGAATCGGATTTTGCATATTTGTATCGGTTTTAGAAAATATCCAATAACTTTGAGATTTACACCTTACCATTGTTTGTGAGCTCCCAGAATCTCATTCGTAACCGGAATGAATCTAAGTTGGATGGTTTGTATGTGACTAACAAGCAGTTATGCCTTCTCATTTGCAGATTCCTTAAGATTTACATCCGCCTTATCCGTTGCTCTAGCAGTTGTGTTTCTTGTCATTACTGTTGGAATAGCAATTATCAAGTTGATTAGTGGAACTGTAATGATGCCTAGATTGCTTCCTGATGTCACTGATTTGACTTCATTCTGGAAACTCTTCACCGTAGTCCCCGTTTTAGTCACTGCATATATCTGCCACTACAATGGTATGCAAGCTGATTCATCAATTAGACTCTTTATTTAAGCAAAGTATATTTCATCTTTTACATTGATGTAAGATAAGAGTTGCTGATATTCTTGTGTGTTTAAATTTGCAGTTCACAGCATAGATAACGAACTGGAAGATTCAACCCAGATAAGACCGGTTGTGCGAACAGCTCTGGCTTTATGCTCAACTGTTTACATAATGACAAGCTTTTTCGGATTCCTTCTATTTGGTGACGCAACAATGGATGATGTGCTTGCCAACTTCGATACCAACCTTGGCATCCCCTATAGCTCCCTGCTTAATGATGCTGTCCGTGTCAGCTATGCTGCTCACCTCATGCTTGTATTTCCTATTGTCTTCTATCCACTGCGACTCAACATGGATGGCCTCCTCTTCCCTTATTCAAGGCCTCTAGCTCAGTCTAATACAAGGTTTGTTTGCGTTACTGCCGGACTCATAACAGTTATCTTCTTAGGTGCGAATTTCATACCCAGCATCTGGGATGCTTTCCAGTTCACTGGAGCAACTGCTGCTGTTTGCCTTGGCTTCATTTTTCCTGCCGCGATTACTCTTAGGTGAGCTTTGGGTCGTTTGATTCGATTAGATATCAACTCCCCGTTTTTTCTCATCAGTGATCAACTTTCTTATGTCATACATTAGAGTGGGATAAAAAAAAAACTGAAACATTGTCGGCACTGGCTTGGAAATGTTAATAAACAAGGATGAACTGCATATGGAACTTGATTTGCATTTAAAACTGATGAGACATGTTTTTAGCATCCAATATCGTGAAAAGCTTGGCATGTTGCCAGAATCATGAGATTTCAATTCTCTTTATCAGTATTACTATTTGCAAGTACCTTTCTGAGGTTCATCTTTGATTTTTTGTGGATGTTATCGAGACCCGTTGCTTGGGCCTCAGTTAACTTATGAGCTGCCTCTGGTGTTTCAGGGATCACCACTTCGTAGCAACAAAGAAGGACAAGATGTTAGCTCTTTTCATGGTTGTCCTTGCCGTATTCTCGAACGCGGTAGCCATATACAGCGATGCGTACGCCCTGTTTAAGAAGAATTCAGGAGCAGGACCCAGGGCATGATCCATCTAGCGGTTCCCTTGGTTGCACAAACTGAGATTTTATGTCACCATATCCTTGAAGACATCTGGTTTTTATAGAATTATCTTTAAATGTCTGATTCAAAAATCTGGGTTTTCGGAGGAGGTTTGATAAGCTATATATAATAAGATGTTACTTTGCTTCCAATGTATAAAAGTTAGATTGTTTTGGGGAAGTGTATGAAGTTCATTCATCATACCCCCTCCCCCCTCCCCCCTCCTCTACTTAGGTTGTGTAAGACATTAAAACAAGTTGTAAAATAGCAAGTATAGCATGTTTCAGATTTGTAGAAATATAATGATTTTGCTTGCTTTTAGCCTCTTTTTGGATCTGTTCTAAAAATATCTGAAACTAAAAATACAAAAATGAAAGAATTTAGGGCTAGCCATATCTCTTTAACATGTGTATTTATATGGAATACGTATGCGATTCTGAGCTTTCAGGCTTAATTGGCTTTAGATTAATTTTCATTGCAATCACTTTTAATTTAAATTGATCAAATCAAGGTCTTCTCTTCTTCGTTGGAGGTATGGGTATCTGCTAATTTGTGAACAAACACACTAAAGAAAAGAAAACAATTATTCATAGAAACCTTTACTCATCATTAACGGAGTAATCAATGCTTAAACATACAAGAGCCCAAGACTTTTATTTATACAGAAAATGACCAACTGCCTCAACTAATACCAATTGACTTAACTAACACTAACCACCTACTAACAGATTTTCCTTAATATTCCTCTATCAACTCCTTCTCTCCACTCTTAGCTTGAATCAACATCACACTTATTAACCACTTTGAGTAAAGCGTGAAACTTGTTAAAAAATGGAGCAAAAAGAGGTTTTGTGAATACATCAGCAACCTGTTCCTGCGCAGGTACATGACCAACAGACAACTTCCCAGCTGCAATCTTTTCTCTAACAAAATACAAATCCAACTCAACATGTTTGAATTTGGAATACAAATACAGACAACTGCTACTGCTCCCGAACTATCGCACCCCAGAGCAGGTGATCCTGAAGTCGAGACATGCAACTCATCTAATAAGGACTGCAACCAGGCAATTTCAGCAGTTGCATGAGCAAGACTCCGATACTCAGCTTCAGCTGTAGACCTGGAAACAAGTTACTGCTTTCTTGATCCCCAAGACACAGGATTACTCCCAAGAAAAATGCAAAAGCCTGAAGTAGAACGTCTGTCATCCAAGTTTATTCCCCAGTTTGCATCAACATAGCCCACCAAGGAAAGTTGAAAGCTGGTTTAAACAATAGACCAAAATCAATTGTCCCTTGTAGATACCGCAATATTCTTTTAACAGCTTTAAAATGATGATCCAAAGGACGTTGCATATACTGGCACACCTTGTTTACTGCAAAACCAATATCAGGTCGAGTAATTACCACATATTGAAAGGCCCCAACTATGTTCCGATATTCAGATTCATTTGGAATAGGACTACCAACTTGAGTAGACAATTGACATGAGCTTACCATAGGTGTAGGAGAGCTATTTGAATTATCCATCTTATACTTCCTCAATAAATCCATCACATATTTCCTTTGACTAAGAAACAACCCAGTAGTTGTGTGTGTCACTTCTATCCCCAAGAAAAAATTTAATCTCCCTAAATCTTTGAGAGAAAACTTTAAATTGAGATCCTTCACAAAAACATCCATCTCAGCATTCATACTTCTAGTGACAATAATTTCATCAACATATACTAAAACATAAAGTACCTGCTGACCTACCTCCTTAACAAAAAGAGTAGGATCTGATTTTGATAAAACAAAACCTACAGAAACCAGAAACTCCTTCAGCTTGTGGAACCAAGCTCGAGGAGCTTGTTTTAGACCATATAAAGCTTTCTTTAGCCTGCATACAACTAGAGCATTGCCATCCCCAGAAACCTCAAAACCTGGTGGTTGATGCATATAGATTTCTTCTACCAAATCACCATTTAAAAAAGCATTGTTGATATCTACCTGTCGAATTTGCCATCCATATGTCAGAGCTAAAGTTAACACAACTCTGATGGTTGTTGGTTTAACAACAGGGCTGAAAGTCTCCTGAAAATCAATCACAGCCTCTTGCAAATACCCTTTGACAACCTGCCTTCCTTTATATCGAGCTATTGACCCATCAGCATGCCTTTTAAGCTTAAACACCCACTTGCAACCTACTACCCTTCTGTTTGGAGGCAAAGGCACCAACTCCCATGTCTGGTTCTTTAGAAGTGCATCATACTCCTCCTGGGCAGCTTTAGTCCATTCTAGACTTAAAAAAGCTTTTACAATCATTAAAGGCTCATGATCTATCAAGGTGGCAGCATAGACCTTTGGTTTGAACACCCCATTCTTAGACCTTGTCACCATGGAATGAACATTAGTAGGAACAACCGAAGCAACCGGTTCTGGTATTACATCAGCAGCAAAGGAAACCTCCTCAAAATCTTCTGACTCAGTAACAGGAGATGCAGTATGAGAACTAGAACTACCAGTAATTTCTTTAGAAGGATTAGCATCACTTTCAGAAAAATTTGACCTGTCAGCAACACTTTCAGGAGAACCAAAATTAGCATCAACATGACCACTACCTGAACATACTTGAGGAGTACCTGTATGCTTTACCAAAACCTTAGACAAGAGAGGAATAGAAGAACATTGATGAACCTGTGTCTAATTTGGGGAAGCACTTGAAGCATCCTTGGAAGCAAAAGGAAATTTACTTTCATCAAAAACAACATGCCTAGAGACAAAAATTCTTCCAGTAACATCAAGACACTTATAACCTTTATGTAACTGGCTATGGCCAATGAAAGTACACTCTACAGATCGATATTGTAATTTATGACTATTATAAGGTCTGAGATAAGGATAACAAGCACATCCAAAAACCCTCAAGTGTTGATATTCAAGAGACTTTTGAAAAAGAACTTCATATGGTGACTTATCCTTTAGAACTGAAGTAGGAAGCCTATTAATAAGATGCACAGCACTTACATATGCATGTGTCCAAAACCTCATAGGTAAAAATGCCTGAGCCAACAAAGTAAGACTTGTTTCAACAATATGCCTATGCTTCCTCTCAGCAAGGTCATTTTGTTCAGAGGTGTATGGGCAGGACACCCTATGTTGAATACCTGATCGAGCAAGAATAGACAATAAAGGCCTGTACTCTCCTCTTCAGTCACTTTGAAAGGCTTTAATTTTAGAGTTAAACTGCACTTTAACCAACTTCTGAAATTCTATGAACTTTGAAACCACTTCAGATTTATTTTTAACTAGATACATCCAAGTAAACCTACTATACACATCTACAAATGAGACATAGTACAAACAACCTTCAGAAGAGACAACAGCTGGTCCCCAAATATCATATACAACTAACTCAAAAGGAGAAGAATACACAGTCTGAGAATCTAAAAATGGCAGCTTATGTGACTTGCCAAGCTGACAAGCTTTACACACTACAAACATCTTGCTTTGTCGAATCAAAAAATTACAATTTTGAAGAACATTCTGAAGAACCTTAGGACCTATGCCACAAATTAGCAATAGCAGAAGAACCAAACTCAGCACTATTTAGAAAATGATTATTCTAAAAATTGACATTCCTTCCACCAGGCTCAACAGCTGCAACAACAAATCTATACAAACCCTCATGAATGTGCCCCATTAGTAAAACCTCCTTGGTCTGAACATCCTTCACAAAACAATAAAAAGGATGAAACTCAAAGAAAACACTGTTATCTTTGGCAAACTGAGCAACTGACAAGAGATTTTTACAAACATTACAAACATGAAGAACATGCTTAAGATGAAGAATTCTTTTTCCTGATACAAGAGCCGAAAAGCCTATATGATCAACAAGTAGACTAGCACCATTTCCCATAACCAACTTACCCATACCTGTGTATAAGGCAACATCACTCAGATTAGAAACATCATTAGTAACATGATGAGTGGCACCAGAATCTGGATACCACACTTGAGCACTACTAGCACTAGGCCCTGCTACAGTAACATTACATTCTGACTGCTTAGGAAGAAAAGATTGCCCTTGAGGTTGAGCATAACATTGAACAAACTGAGACAGAGGAGAAATACAACCCTTCCAAGATGATGACATATGCCTATCGCTAGTAAACTGATGACAATTAGCAGTCATGTTGTACCCTGAAGTAAAACCTATTTCTCTTGAAAAATTCTCATCAAAACGATAAAAACATTTTTGTACAACATGACTAATATGACCATATAATTGACATTGAGGTTTGTTATTAGTAAATCGTCCTCTTGAATTTGAACCACATTTGCTTACATAGAAATATTACTCACAAATTCAGTTTGTCTAGACTCACAATCAAGCAACAACTCAGCAAGAAACTCAAGAGAGACATTTGTAGCAGAAGCAGCTGCTCTGACTGAATCATATTCAATAGGTAAACCAGAAAGAATAATTCTCACCTATTCTTTATCAGAAACATCAGTACCAGCAGCAGTTAAAGCATCACACATCTACTTTACTTTGAACATATAATCTTTAATGGACATTTGACCCTTCTTTTGAGAATACAACATATGCTTTAAACTAAACATTTTAATATTGGATTTAGTAGCAAACCTCCTTTCAACTGCTGACCAAATATCCATGCTCGTAGTGACCTTTGTCAAATGAACAAGAACACCATCACTAATGGTACACAACAAACATGAAGCCAAGAGTTTATCTTGTTGTTTATGAAACAAGAACTCTGGATTATCTGTACAAGCACCATCTTCACCAGTCACAAATTGAGGACCTAACACATACCTCTGCAACCCATAGCCTTCAAGTATCAGCATAATCTGAAGCTTCCACAATAGAAAATTATTGTCACTAAGTTTAACAATATCATGTTTTGGTAAATGCTGAATACAATGACTTTCTTCACTACTTGCTGACACATTTGACCTTTCATGAACTTCAACATCTGAGGGTGAACGACCATTCCCAAACATCACCTCCACTTTAGGATTCATACTTCTTGATTTCCAAAAGAGCTAATCACATCACCAAGAACGAACCAGCTCAGATACCATGAACAAACACACTAAAGAAAATAAAACAATATTCAAAGAAACCTTTATTCATCATTAACTGAGTAATCAATGCTTAAACATACAAGAGCCCAAGACTCTTATTTATACAGAAAATGACCAACTGCCTCAACTAATACCAACTGACTTAACTGACACTAACCACCTACTAACAGATTTTCCTTAATAATTTGAAAAATGAAGTTGTTGTATTTCAGGATCTCTTTTTGGGATTGTTTGTCGGAGGATTTGCAAACAACGAAATTTATGTGTGTTTTAACATGTCCATTTTAACATATTCAATGTGATTGAGTCGTCGTCGTGGTGGGCGAGATCTATTAAGCAGGAGTATGTTAATATAGGGGGAACATTGTGTCGAAGCAGGGATCAAAGATGGACACCTCTACCTTTTGGGTTTTTTAAACTTAATACAGATGGTGAACATAATCCAAATTCGGGTATAGCTTGTTAGGTAGTAGGGGCCCGGGATGAACAAGGTAGATGGATGTGGGGATTAGGAAGAAATATTGGAAGATGTATTGTATTACAAGCTGAGTTTTGGACCATTTATGATGACCTCCAAATAGTTTGGGAGGATAAATGGGCAAATGTTATTATTGAAACAGATTGTGCTTTGACTATCAAATGTATCCATGGTGATCATAAAGGACGTTCAAATAGAGATTTGATTTTGCGTATCCATAAACTATGCAAGCACAAATGGAGAGTGCTCATAAAGCAAGCATCTAGAAAGGTGAATTATGTCGCTGATATTTTAGCTAATCTGATGAAAGATTCCCCATTGGCGCGAGAATGTTTCATGTGGCTCCTCCATCGATTGACGATCAGATATGGATCGATAGATGTTTTTGGTTATCCAACATGATTCCTACTGTTAGCCTGTAATTGATGTTGTTTTTTACTTGTTACCAAGAAACATATTTAATCATTATGAGAGTAAATTACATGGACAATCACCTAATTATGAGAGTATTCTTTATTTTCGTCATCCAATTATAAAAATCTCGATTTAGTTATTAATGCTTTCGAAATTTAATTTCTTTTTCATTCTTCTATTAAATCATTAACGGGAGATAAATGTGGCTTTTTTATTGGCATAATAACAAATCTAGTATTCTTATGTTTACACATTTAAAAAAAAAAATCAAATTTAGCTTTAAAAATTTATACATTTTATTATCATTATAGTTCAGGTTCTAAAAAATAAGAAATTATTTAAAATTTTATAAAAATGTTTCTAATATTAATTCTAAATATATTGAATAATTATTTAATAAAATATAATCTAAAAAAAAATGAAATGAAATATCTTAAGTTATAAAAAAAAAATCATATAAGCATAAATACAGAAACTTAATGTGTATTACTTAAACCGAGATGACTTACGAAAAAAGAATGAGCGCCAAATAAAATGAGGAGCAAAGGGAACTAAGAAAAGGATTCCATTAAACAAAAGAATAAAAATTAACAAATTGTAATGATATTTAACCAATTTTTTATTGGAATTGAAACTTATTTTCCGTTGTAAGATGCATCGAGGATTTGCTCCCAGAACACAAAAATAGAAGAAAAAAAGTAGATTAATTACAGTTTTAAAGTACAATTCAGAAAAGAAACATTGAAACATTGAAACAATGAAAATGTTTCTGATCATCATGTCACGTCCTTTATCAAAGAATCAAAGCATTAGAGAGAGATGGAGAAAGTTAAAATAAGAAGAAATTATTATAAAAATTAATTGAACCCAATAAAACAATTAATCAATTGTAAAGAACCACAAAATAAAAACAAAATCCAGAAAAGGAAAAACCAAGAGAGGCATGGAGAAAGGTAAAATAAAAAGCAATCGATACCGCCCATGACAAATTATCACAAAAAATAATTCAACCCAGTAAAGCAATTCATCAATTGCAAAGAAGCAAGCTAGAACAGGGAACTACCAAGAAAGTATCTCAGAATGGGAGAAAACGGAGAAAGGATACAAGAGATCAAACCTTGCAAGGTGTCAGTAGAGAAGCCTAAAACTTGCCACGTTTGAAAAATTATATTCGGGTGAATTTGGATAGACGGTGAGATACGTTTAGTTTAATTTTTATCTTACATTATATTATTTAATTTTATTATTACCGTTATTTTTATACTATTTCTATATAAAAAGGTATTCACATGGAGTTGCTAAAATATATTCTATTAATAAAATTCATAATTCACTCGAAAAATTATAATAATGTTTTTTAATTTAAAATAAATTATTTTAGTATATTTTAATTTTTTTAATGATTTGAACTCATGTAAGTTATAATAGAAAATATTAAATTTACCACTCAATTAATTTTTTTGTTTATATATTTTAATTTTATTATGCACATTTTATTACCTACATAAATTAGTCAAATTTCTCATTAAATTGGTGTCACAAGCCGACGGAAACCAACTCGTTTATAAAAATTATTAAAATATCTTTTTATATTTAAAATAAATTATATAATTTAAGGATATTTTTTAATATTTTTAATTTTAAAAAATAAAATTTATTGATATAGTGAGATTTGAACCGAGCAAATTACTTTGTTAAAATTTCAAATTTACTTTCAACTAAAAATCTTATTTTGATTTTTTAATATATTTCATTTTATTATGCACACTTTAATAATTTTGTTTCTTCAGTTTGTGTTACAATTTAACTTGACACTAACTTAGGATTGACGACAACATAATAAACAATTGTATTCATTTAATATTCTTAACATGATGAACACAACGAATGGTTCCAGTGGAAAAGAGGATATTGTTCATCCTAGAGGTCACGAGTTCAAGCACCTGTGTGTGCAAAGTATGTGTGCGTTGTCAAATAATTAAAATAGTATGAATAAATACTATCATGTAATCACATCAGTATATTCAAAAATAATTTAAATTTTGATTTACTTAGAATTTAATATTTTTTTAATTTTAAGATTGTAAATAATTTATGATTTACTAGAGGTCACGAGTTCAAGAACTTGTGTGTGCGTTGTCTAAAGGTCAAGAAAGTATAAATAGATACTATTATATAATCACATGAGTATATTCAAAAATATTCTTAACATGATGTATTTATATGTTTAAATTTTGATTTACTTAGAATTTAATATTTTTTTAATTTTAAGATTGTAAATAATTTATGTATTATTTATATGTTATTTTCAAATACACTTTTTTTAACAATTTCATTATAAGTTAAGATAATATTTGTTTTTTTTTTTGACACAATATTTAAAATTATTTATGGCCTCTCCTCAATCCATAAATAAGAAAATAATATGTTTTAGCAGCACTCGAACCTACATCCTCCTACATTGTCATGCCAATCGAACTAATACTAAATTGATTAAACTTATATTCTAAATAAATAATTATTTCTAATATGATAAAAAGAATTTTAGAATACCAAGATCCTCTCAAATTTATCCGAATAATATTTAAAATTTGGGTTTCTGCACATTTTACTTTTTCGACTAAACTAAAAAGCAAATAGAGCCATCAACTTCAAAAGTTAATGTGATTTCGTGGTCTAGTTTGTTAACACGTCAGTCTAAGGTCTACGGTTCAAGTGCGTGACAGGCAATTGTTTTTAAATATAACTCTTTTGAGTTTCCACACATCTTACTTTTTACACTAAATAATAATAATGTTATAAATGTGAAAGCTTCACAATGTGGTTTCGTGGTGTAGTTGGTTATCACGTCAGTCTAACACACTGAAGGTCTCCGGTTCGAGTCCGGGCGAAGCCAATGAGAGAAATGGTTTCAGTTTCTGCATTTCTTACTTTTTATTTTAAAAAATGAATAACGAGGTAATTGTCAGGACTTGCAACGTGGTTTCGTGGTGTAGTTGGTTATCACGTCAGTCTAACACACTGAAGGTCTCCGGTTCGAGTCCGGGCGAAGCCAATGATAGAAATGGTTTCAGTTTCTGCATTTCTTACTTTTTAGATTAAAAAATGAATAACGAGGTAATTATCAAGACTTTCAACGTGGTTTCGTGGTGTAGTTGGTTATAACGTCAGTCTAACACACTGAAGTTCTCCGGTTCGAGTCCGGGCGAAGCCAATGAGAGAAATAGTTTCAGTTTCTGCATTTCTTTCTTTTAGATTAAAAGATGAATAACGAGGTAATTGTCAGGACTTGCAACGTGGTTTCGTGGTGTAGTTGGTTGTCACGTCAGTCTAACACACTGAAGGTCTCCGGTTCTAGTCCGGGCGAAGCCAATGATAGAAATGGTTTCAGTTTCTGCATTTCTTACTTTTTAGATTAAAAGATGAATAACGAGGTAATTGTCAGGACTTGCAACGTGGTTTCGTGGTGTAGTTGGTTATCACGTCAGTCTAACACACTGAAGGTCTCCGGTTCGAGTCCGGGCGAAGCCAATGAGAGAAATAGTTTCAGTTTCTGCATTTCTTACTTTTTAGATTAAAATATGAATAACGAGGTAATTGTCAGGACTTGCAACGTGGTTTCGTGGTGTAGTTGGTTATCACGTCAGTCTAACACACTAAAGGTCTCCGGTTCGAGTTCGGGCGAAGCCAATGATAGAATTGGTTTCAGTTTCTGCATTTCTTACTTTTTAGATTAAAAAATGAATAACGAGGTAATTGTCAGGACTTGCAACGTGGTTTCGTGGTGTAGTTGGTTATAACGTCAGTCTAACACACTGAAGTTTTCCGGTTCGAGTCCGGGCGAAGCCAATGAGAGAAATAGTTTCAGTTTCTGCATTTCTTACTTTTAGATTAAAAGATGAATAACGAGGTAATTGTCAGGACTTGCAACGTGGTTTCGTGGTGTAGTTGGTTATCACGTCAGTCTAACACACTGAAGGTCTCCGGTTCGAGTCCGGGCGAAGCCAATGATAGAAATGGTTTCAGTTTCTGCATTTCTTACTTTTTAGATTAAAAAATGAATAACGAGGTAATTGTCAAGACTTGCAACGTGGTTTCGTGGTGTAGTTGGTTATCACGTCAGTCTAACACACTGAAGGTCTCCGGTTCGAGTCCGGGCGAAGCCAATGAGAGAAATAGTTTTAGTTTCTGCATTTCTTACTTTTAGATTAAAAGATGAATAACGAGGTAATTGTCAGGACTTGCAACGTGGTTTCGTGGTGTAGTTGGTTATCACGTCAGTCTAACACACTGAAGGTCTCCGGTTCGAGTTCGGGTGAAGCCAATGAGAGAAATGGTTTTAGTTTCTGCATTTCTTACGTTTTAGATTAAAATATGAATAATGAGGTAATTGTCAAGACTTGCAATGTGATTTCGTGTAGTTGGTTATCACGTCAGTCTAACACGCCTAAAGTCTTCGGTTCGAGTCCGGGCAAAGCCATTTGTAGGCAAAATTGTATTTTCTGCAATTATTACTTTTTAGTCTGAAAAGAAATAATAAGGTAAATGTCAAAAACAGGGATAAGCGGTCCCGTGTGTAGTTGGTTATCACGTAAGTTTAATATACTAAAGATCTTCGGTTCAGGTCCGGGCGAAGTCATTTTATTTTTAATTTTTTTAATTTTTTTTCATTAAAAAACAAAAAGAGACTGACGCCACTAACAGGCATCGAACCCGCGTCACCCTCATTACAGGCGTATTTCTAACCACTATACCACGATATCTTCCATATATCATCCAGCATATTAGTTCTTATCATATTTATTGGTTGGCAATCGATATCAACTCCTGTTGCAGTTCTACCTTTTGAAAATAGGTTCTAACCAGTGGTTTATTAATGTCATTTTTGTACACTTTGTTATTTAATGACCGATTAATAATTTGTGTAGGCAATAATGACACGACTGAAGAAAAGATTTATAGTTGATAAAGTTACTGAATGAGATCAATGTAGCGAGAATTCAACGGTTTTGGAATTTTTTCGAGGGATAGCTTGTGCTTGTTTCAAAATTGAGAGGAAGCTTGTTTCAAGGCATGACTATAGCAAGTAGGCATGGGCTTATTATTCAATGTAAAGAGGGACATTGCTTCTGCTTTTATAGTTGCTAGCAAATAAACTGCGTGAATGAAAGATAAGGGAGCGAGCCCTTCTTTATCACTATAATGGAAAACAGATAAATAAATAGAACACATAAGAATTGTTTACGCGGTTCAGTTTTTTTATGTTTACGAAACATAACTCGATGAAATATATTTACTTTCTTCAACAATTACAATAAGAGAGTAGACACTCTTTCATTAATGTACTAAATATCTTTCATATACTCAACACAATTTTTATATGCGATATAATAAATTGCCAATGCCACAAATTCTGAAACTATTTTCACATAGCTTTAGTGGCCAGCGAACGGGCACTCTCTTTAGCACTCATTTTGCTAGTTTCATATTTTCAACAAAAATATATAAATTAAAAAAAAAAAACATGAAATCGTTTACACATATGTCGCAGACTCTACCAAATAAAGCTTGACCAACGTTATCTTTAGAACAAAGCTGCTTGCCAAAAACAAAGAAATTAAAGCTAATAACCATTAAAAAAACTAAAAAGAGAAAAATAATATTTCTATTACATTTCCAAGTTCCTAACAAATAATCAGCGTAATAATTTTTAATTTAAATCTTTTATAATTTATAAATTTTTTAAATTAGAATTAATAAAATTACATTTGGACTCCTATAAAAATTTGATTTAACATTTTAAAAATTATAAAGATATAGACTATTAAAATGATAAAATTATATTTTTATTATCGTAAAATATACAATTTAATTTGACATCATGACCAAATTAGACCCTAATGTTTGAGTGTTTTGTCATTTTGGCCCTTAAGGTTTTTTTGTGCTCACTTTCATACATAATTTTTTTTTGTCAAATTAATCATTTTTTAACGGTTTTATTGACGTGACCATTAAGGGATTAACGACGCTGACGTGTTAACTTTTTTTTCCAACTGGACACTTCCACGTAAACAGATGCTGACGTGGCATATTAAACAAAAATATGCCATGTCAACAAAAAATAAAGTTAAAACATAAATAAATTTAAAAAAATAATTTAAAACACCATTTATTTAACACATACACATAGACAGTAAAAAAAAATAATAGCTTCCCTTTGAACCCTAAATCTCAAATTCTCTCATTCTCTATTCAAATTCTTTAGAAATTGAACATTGAAATTTAGTGTGTTTCCATCTCCTTCGAAAATATTATTTGAAAAAACTATTTAGAAGCCATTAATGGAGAAATTTTCTTATTCGAAGTTGGTTTCATCATCACGAGGGGAGTTTCTGAGTTTTTCTTTTCCTCTCTTCAAATTCTTTTATTTCTTTATTAAATCCATCATATATCATCTACAAATCGGTTTTTGTATGGTTTGTTTGTTGAGTTTTTCTTTTCCCAATTTTTTTCATGATTTAGATAGAAGATTTTTGTGGTGTTTGAAGAATTTCTAAAAATTTTAAGGTTTTCCTAAATCTTTCTCAACACCATGAATTGTTTATGGTTGTCGAATTTGGAGATTTTAAGTTGTTGAATTTGGGGATTTTGGGTGGTCGAATTTGGGGATTTTGGGTAAGAGTTTTGATTTGGGGATATTTATTTAGGGTTTTTTATTTTGGAGATTTTGGATTAGTGATGGATTCTCAAGCAGGGATATGAATGGTGAGGTGGTGTTTGGGTTCTACATTTTGTCTACAATGGGTACCCTCAAATTTCCTTCTTTCACCATTTGAGTCTAGGTTCCTATTAGTTTTCTTGATTATCTGATTTTTGAGATCTGAGTTTTCAACATTTATTATTTGCTAGTTGTAGTGTGAGTAAGACCCACTAAACTGAAAATGACTAGATTTCTCAAATTGGTGACCAAAGGATGCTAGGAAAGGGACACCCGTGGTAATAAAAATGGAGAACCCTAACTACTCGATGGTGGAAATCGAAATAAAAACTCAAAATAAAAAATTCATTTGCTTGATAAAACAAATTTCCTCATCTGGTTTGAATCAAAATAAAAAACTCATTTCCTTGATAAAACCCAAACTGGAAAGCAAAGATTTGATTTCAAAAACCCAAAAAAAGATGGAGGCTTCAAGAACGGATGATGATGATTATAATTTTAATAATTTTATTTTAAAAAATAATTTTAAAATTATTTGCTGACGTGGCATATAAGACAAAATAGTGCCATGTCAGCATATTCATACGTGGAAGTGCCTAGGTGGAAAAAAAAATTGTCACGTCAGCGTCGTTAATCCCTTAATGACCACGTCAGCAAGACCGTTAAAAAATGACTAATTTGACCCAAAAAAAGATTATATATAAAAGTGTATCCAAAAAAACTTAAGGACTAAAGTGACCAAACACTCAAACGTTAAGGGCTAATTTTATCATCAGGCCATTTAATTTCGACCCAAAAAAATTTTCAAGCTTCGCAACTACAAATAATTATTGTTCACCTCAATAATAAAGTCAAATTTATTGAAATGAGTAGTTTCTTATTGCTTAATTTTGCCATAAAAACTAATGATATTTATTGAATTAGTCCTTGCTTATTGCTTAATTTTTGCTTATTTTTCTAAACGCAAAATCAATTAAAGTTAGATATTTTCTAAATTTATAGTATTTATTTTTAAAAAGTTTTATTCTTAATTGGATTTAAATTTATTTAAAAAATAGAAGAATATTTTGTGCAATGTCAATGTATATGTGACATCCCACACATGACTCAATTGTTGCGTTCAAGTGCAAGACACCATATTCGCTATCAAAGCAACCAAGACTAATTTATGTTTCAAATCCAATACGAAAATCCAACGTGAAACCATTCCTATCAAACCATTTCAATTGATTAAATTCATTATTAAGACTTTTAAAACAATTTAGAAGCATTTTAAAAAAATTCTTAGGTGTTTGGAGGTGATCGGGACCAAATAAAGTCTCTAGAGGTCAAAATAACTCAAAATAGGAGAAGGGCCCTATTCTGTTATAGTTGTATCATACCACTTGAGACTTGTATCGATACAAGTCCTTATTACTGTTCAAATTTTCTTACTAACTACTTGTATCTAAACAACTGACCAATTTTACCGAAACAACTATGCTTGGACTAAAAAATCACCTAAAAAACTCACCTATTTTGAACTTTAATATTACCAAACTAAAACCATGACTTGTAAAACTCATAATTCAAGCTCCATATGCCATTCACTCTCATAATAACACATTTAATCCACATCGACCCTATCATGCTCATAAGTTATCAAACTTAAATATCAAGTTAGCTTGCTTGTTTTTATAAATATATTTCTCATATCTACCATGACATACCAATCATATAACCATGTATATATCATCATCAACACACATATGTAAACTTAGATTCCAATTTCACTAGTAACATCTATTCAAAATCATTAAAAGGGTCTCCAACTACTGCCAATAACTTAGGTACATGCTAAAACATTTATATTATTCAAAATAAGAAACACAAACTCTGATGGAGTTGAGTTGTAAACCTTTGGCTGCTTTCAAGCTATACGAACAAGATCTATCCTCATTGATACATGCGTATAGAACAAACATGTCTACAAGCAAAGCATTAGATGCTCAGTAGTGCTAGTATAATGTGAATTCACTACATTAACAAATATAATACACATCATGCTATTAATTCATCATGGCAAATCACCAAATCAAGTTCATTATATTCTTAATAATACTACCTTATCTTTTAATAGGAACATCATAGTTTCAAGCTATTTCTCATATGTTAATTTATCGATGCACCATTATGGCTTTGCATCTCATTTTCATGTATCGAATAATTTAGTTCGTTTATATAGTATCATATGGCCCTAGGGCTCCTAACTCATAATAAGCATGGTCTTTCACATGCTTTTCATATGTCATATTCCTATTATCGATCATATTGATACACCCCTAGGGCTTTTCATTTCTATATCAAGTATCAAGCATATTGATTCATTTCATAACATCATTCATGCATCAATTTCATATTCAACCATATGTCTTTCACAATACATTAATGTTTTAGCCCTTATTAATCAGGCACGGACTAAAGCACGGATACACAGATTATTCCTCCATCACACCAATATACGCCCACGAACACCTAATGCTCAGGAGCTAATGATACATTCCTACGAACACCTAGTGCTCTAGGTAACTATCTAATAAAAATGCACCCAGTGCTAAGTGGTACGTTCTTGCTAATGCTCCCTAAATCTATGGTGCATAACTCTCAAATTCTTTATCAATATCATGTACAAAGTTGGAAGACATTCTCGATCTAAAGCCAACAGTAAGAGGAAAGGCAATGTTAGAGTCTCGCACAGTTGAAAACATAGTTTAAAAACACATTTAAAAACATTTTAAGACATGTACACTATGCCCTAGGCAAAACAAGCTCAGTTTAGACCTAGAATGGGTTAAAATTGTAGCTTTAAGACCACCAAATGTAATACGCCAAACCTAATTTAGGGTTTATTCATATCCAAAGCATCACATTAGTTTCCAAAGTGACTCACTCATTTCAATAAATCACTTAAAACATACTTAGAACAATTAATTAAACATTCAATAACATCTCAAACATCCATGGTACATAAATAAATAAAATTCAAGTCAATATGAATCTTAAAACATCTCGGGGCCCATTTAGGCAACTTGCAACCCAAGTATCGATTGTGGGTACAATATTCAACTTAAAAACCCAAAACAATAAGCTTCAATTTTTTGAAGTTGGATACTTTGAAGGATTATACTGATACTCAAGCACAAGTACTGATACTTGAAAATTTGTGTACCGATGGTTAGCCTATAGTATAGATACTCGGGGCTAAGTTCTAGTACCTAATTCCTCTATTTCAAAAAATTGGCTACAAGCTTTTAAAAGTACCAATACTTTGGGTGTAGGTTCTAGTACCTAGCTCAAGAGGTACCAATACTTAATCCCAAAATCACAGTGCCCAGGCTAAAAAGTGCAGAAATCTTATGCTAAACATAACACAAACATACTAAAACGTCCTAAAATTACTACCTAACATATACGCAACATTACACATAATAACACATCATAACACATTTTAAGAATGTCAAACAATAACACATGCAAAATTTACCTATTGACCTGTCGCCAAATATGGTAGTAAATTCAAGTCAATTCTGCACTTAACGAGTTTGTTTTCTAAGCAATTTAGTTTTTTTAATTTATGTTTTCAGTATTTAGGCCTTAGGATCAAAAGTAAATAAAATTAAGTGTTTTTAACACATTTTGTAGGTATTGTGACCCAATAGGTTAACACGGGCCTTAGGTTGTGCTAATTGGTTTAATTAAGTATGTAGGATGAAGATATAAAGGCCCAATTGACGTGGAAGCAAAGGTCGAGTCATGCACAAGCTTCTCGGGACGTCAAAGCACCAAACAAATGACACAAGGCAAGATTTTGGTGTCATGTCGTACCATGCAAAGGGTGTGGTACAACACAAGGCCGATGTTCTACCCAAGTATTTCATGGTTATTTTCGTCTGCGCAATCAATCTTATACGAAGACCTAGACATGCTGAAGACCTAATTTGGGCTACCAACACCTCTATAAATAAGATATTAGGGGTTGAATGTAATCAAGTCATCCTAAATGCCTTAAAAAACCCTCATAGTTTAGAAGTAGTTTTATTTTAGTTTCTTTTCAGCTTTTGAATACTTTCTTGTTTTCCTCTTGAAATCAGTTTTGATTCAAGATTTTATTTATATTATTCAAGTATTTTCAGTTTATGTTCTTTTGCATTCGTTTTATTTCTTTATTCCAATAAAGAGATTTACTACTATGTTCCCTATTCAATATTCAATCAATGATTATTCAAATCTTTTTTCTTCTTTGAATCGATTGTGTTCTTTACATGATTTGTTCAATCAAGAGAGAGATAATGGATAACATGAGTGGTTAAATCCCTTAGTGAAGATTAATGAGTGGATGGGGATGTTATTAATGGATGATTTGAGATTTCTCGAGATAGGATTAGTCGGTATAAATTATGTGTTCTTTAACTATTAGGCTTGACAACCTTAATAAGTTATCATACGTTAGACGAGGTCGAAAGATAAATCAAATCGAGTAAATCATAATTTATCTTGGTTGAGAAAGTGAGGTCGAGAGATAAGCGAGTATCAACTAATAGATTGAGTTAATTAGAGACCGGGAGGTAATAATTACTTAATCGATGGCTAATCCACTCTAGAACCCTAATTCGAAGTTAGTTGCAAACTCTAAAGCGAGTTAATCTTACTGATTGGTTCATCGATTTATTTCGTTTGTTTATTTTTCTTTATTTGTTTCTTTTGAATTTATTTATTTTTATTCTCTTCATCTATTTTATGGTTCATCGTAATATAAGAAATAATTACTACTACTTAGACTTATTATTGTAAAAAGTGTTTTCATTATTTATTACATCCTTCTTTGGGTACGATCCTCAGACTACTTTTGGTATTTCATTATACAACTGTATTTCAATTTGAACCATGCACTTGCAGACACCGTCATTCTTAATACTTATATTTTTGGTGTTATAATTATTCTATAAACGATAGTGCATTTATGGGTGGTCAGCTAACCGAGTAAAATTTACCAAGGATACGTCCTAGAACATGCAATTCATTATTCAAAACTTGTTTAATTGTGTCGTATTAGTTACCAACATGATATCAACACATTTCAATCGACAATAAGTGCTCAATTCACCAACAAGCTTTCACAATCATCCCAATTCAATTGGGAATTTACCAAAAACTCATTCATTCTAAAAAGTAAGAAATATTACTATGGGTGTGTTTATCTCTTTTTATATTTTCATATAAAATCTAAAAAGCAATATGATAATATATGAACTTAAGACATAATAATTTTCAACAACTTAACTTTACCATTTCAACAAAGCTTAATTTTATATTAATTTTTATAAGTATATTTTTTATATAATTTTTTCTCCTACATTTTGAGTGTGACGTAATCTAGTATATATAAGTGTTTGATTGAGTTGGTGTATGTAACATCCCTGAAATCTTTATTTTTATAAAAGTAGTATAAACTGAAAATGTGCGCAATGGATTTCTCGTTAAAGTAAAATAAAGAATATAAATGATAAAATAAAAGATTGATGGATGCCAAAGAAAGTTGAAATAAGAAGTATATTATGATATATTGATTTAAGCAAAGGACCAAATAGTAAAAATGTGAAAGTTTTAGGACTCAAATATAATTATTCAAAATTTGAGGGGTCAAAATGTAAATATGAGGTGTTGGAAAAAAACCGGTTCGAAAAACGGTTTTCTTGCATAGTGGAAAATAAGAATTTTGAAAATCAACTCGGTTTGTGATATTTATAACAATAAACCCTAGATCAAATTCATACATGTATTTTCGAATAGACGAATGCTTGTCGTTCCCAACTTTCAACCAAACAATCTTCTTCGCTATTATCGTATCATAAATTACCTTGAGTGTAGACTCAATCAAATCGAATCAAACACAGAAAATAGCTCCGGCAACGAATGTGACACACTATAACTCAAACCCGACAATCGAGTTAAGCACAAGGTGTTACAATACTTCCGATATTGTTATATAGTCGATCAATAGTCATCTTCCTCTTCGAGACTATGCCCATATTTTTCTTTTTTCTAGATCAAAAGACCAAATAAAAAAGAACAAGAAAATCCATCATTTTACTGTTGAAGTTGCAAGGATTGGGGGTAGTGCGCCTCCACCATGTTATTCTTGCCTTATTCCTCAAGCCTATTTCATAATGGGTTATAGGGAGTGCTCTGACCTTTTAGCTCCTAATAGTTAGGGTAGAGACATGACTTTTTCCTAGTTTCTAAAAAATGACACCAATTGTTATAACACAAAATTGGGTTTGACTTGTTACAGAGGTTCACACTGTACAGGGCATGGAGAGCCGCTAAACTTAGAGGTTTTAAGAGAACAAATAAGTTGGAGTTTTTGCAAAGTGAAGATTATCTAGATTTCTTCTTTTTCTACTTAAGTGATGGAGGCTATTTATAGAGGAAGAGTAGCTAGGCGTGGGCTCTAGCCATTAAGTTCCCTACCCCATGAGTGTTATAATAAGGTGAAAGAGATCAACTTAGGGCATTGTTGGAGTCGATCTGAAGGAATTATACAAGACATTTTCCAGATGTGATGAACTGATAGATGTTGTTAAAAGCTTGTTGCAATATATCTTCTATAGATTGTTTGGGCCTACTGAGTGTGACGTTTAGGCGAAACCATGAGGCCAAGTTCGTGAGACGAAGTTGTGTGTCATCCTATTTCTATAACGGCCAATTGTTCTAGCGAGGGGGTCTAAGTCAAGGTGCTATATTTCATGCATATTCCCTATCTATTTATTATTTTTTTTGGTACATATGCATATTTGTTATTGAAGAGTAGATATTTGTGATAATTGTAATTTGTAAAAGTTAAAGTTAGAATAGAACATAATTTCAACACCAAACTCATGAATGATCTTTATTTGACTTGCATAAATTAAATAAGGCATAAAGAACATCAACTAAATTAAGTTAAGCATGTAGGTGTAAATGTAATAAAACATTGCATACATATATATATATGATAGTGTTAATTTACAAAAGTAAGATGAACCAAAACCATAACTATCCTCCTGAATTTGATTAAGATGAACAAGGTGGAGAAACATTCCCTCGATAAGATAATCTAACATTAGCACATGGAGCTTTCGCAATATCTTCTTGTTCTTCTTCTTGGGGTCTTAAAGCTACATCTTGCAAGAAAATTCCTTGACAGGGAAAGCTTTTGCTACAGTCAAACTTCATGGCTACACTAGACGCACTTGTTCCTCTTATGTTTTTGTAAAGCACATTGCTCACTCGCACCGCAGACACCTGATCAGCATTTACATAATATATATATATATATATAAATCTGTTGGAAGGTGAAAGAAAGGAGTTAACTGATAATGAAGGCCTGGGGTTTTACCTGTTTGGGGCATGGTTTTTGTTGATCACAATAGTTCTGATCAATAATTATGGGATTGCTGACGTTGTGCATGACAATATTTTGGAATCTGATGTTTCTGGCATACCCTGATCCTCCCTAACAACAACACAAGTCACACCTAGTGATCACTACTACATTGCTACGCATTTAAAAGAAAGCTGTTACCTGCCAAGTCTTTATTCTCACTCCATTGGTGGTTCCTGAAAGTATTGCATTATTCACTAATACATTGGACACATAAGCTGCAGATTTTCTAGCTCCTAAGCTCCCAATGCTGCAAACAGTAACAAATTATTGGTAAATGTACTCATGGAAGTAGAATGAGTTAATTAGGTTAAAGTTTGTGTTGATTTCCACCTGATTCCATGGCCTGGTCCACAAGTTATACCGGTGGCGCGAACATTTTTGGAGCCGCTCACTATAGAGATGCAATCATCACCTTCAATGCAATTGAATGGAATAGTTAAGATGAATTGAGCAGTATAGCATGGACATTGGGATATTCATAGTGTTTGCTTACCTGTTCTGATGACACAGTTGTTTATGTCAATATTCTGGGTTTCAGTCACATGAATTCCATCAGTGTTGGGGCTGTGTCCAGGTGCCTTCACCAAAAGGTTAAAGGCTTTTGCATTCACACATTTTCTAAATGAAAGATGCATTTGTTGTGCATTTTTTATCAGTAGGCTTGCCACTATGAGGTTATTGCATTCATTGAAAGTCACAGCCTGCAAATACAAGTCATAAATCATGATACATACAATCATACAGCTGAAGCAAAAAAAAAAAAAAAGCCTAAGAAAGGAGAAAGGATGTGTCAACTTACTGTTGGTGCTTCCTTGCAGGGCTGCAAAATGATGGAACAGATGCATAGCATAGAATTAGCCTTGATTTACTTTTAATTATTAATGCCAAAAGATAAAAAGCTAATTTGAAATTCATGTCATACGAGGGATTTGTTGATTTTGCAGGAGTTTTCCCACCATGTTCTGCCATTTCCATTGATAATGCCTCCACCTTCAACTCTTAAATTTTGAACTTTATCAAAGAAAAGCCATCGTTCTCCATGTCTTTTGTAATCCGAGTGATTCACAGTGGCTTTGATTGTTCCCTGTATCTACCATATTAAATAGAATAACAATTAACTTGGTTTATTCCAAGAAACAATTCAGCATAATGTGCAGATACTCACATTCAATGAAACAGCAGATTTGCAGGGTCCAGAGAAATCAACTGGCTTAAGATGATAAACCTTCTTCTTAGGGACAACCAGAGTGGCTCCTTGAGAAGAAGAACAAGCATACTTCCAAGCTTTCTTAAATGCCTACACAAATGTCAACCAACACAATATGGCTACTAATCAAAACCAAAAAAACAGAAACTGGAGCAATATAATCCTTCTTTTCTTATGAAAAGGGTACCTGAGAATCGTCTCTTCCATTAGCTTTCGCTCCAAAAGCATCTACATTCACTATTTTGTGAAAATATGGATGCTCTCTGTAACTGCCTAGACAGGAGGAGAAAGACAAAGAGAATAATGTAATGAAGAGTGGGAGAAAATGGGGTTTTAGGAACATTATGAGCTTTGGTTTTAGCAAAGAAACTGTCGGATTGAATATGCTTTAATGGTGGAAATGAACATGTATAAACTATAGAGATAGACAGCTCTGACTCTGGAACTGATTGTGGAGAAGCAATGGGAATTTAGGCCTTGGCCGGAGAAGGGCGATGAAGTCAAAGAAGGTATGGGAATTCCATATTCTTTATTCACATTTCTTCCATTAAGTTGCAGGCGGAGCTAATTCCTATGTGCTGGTTTGCCAACCTACATTATACCATACACTATACGTTTAATTCTACCACAATGCGTTTCAATAATCAATGTGATTTCAAATCACAGTTTTGAGTCAAAATTTTCTTTACTATATATGATTTTTTTATAAATTAATATTTTTCGTTTAACCAGAGGTGTTTTTTATGATAAACTGAAGAAATAGGTGTACTGAATTTAAATTATAAAATTATTTTATATATTACATAAAATTAATTATAAAATATAATTAGATTGTTTGATGAATATAAATTTTTAATTATAAAAAAATTCAACTTTTAGCCTCAAGTTTTAAATATTTCATTAAATTGAAAACAATTCAAATTTTAAATGTAATTTTAAGATAATTGATAATTAGAATTAATTGAAAATATTCTCATGATATTTTTTTTATAGAAAATTTTTATCAGATTATTTTTATTTTAAATTATCAAATATCATACAAAAACAAATCATTGAAAATATTAATGTTTAATTTATTTATTTTTTCCAATGGATTGTAAAAGTGAGAATAAATTTAAATTTAAGTGTTATTTGGTAAACTAATAAAAATTAAGTGTTGAAAAAATAAGTATTGAATTTAAGTTTTAAAATTATCTTATATATTATTTAAAATTAATTATGAAATATAATTAGATTGTTTAATAAATATAAATTTTAAATTATAAAAAAATTATATTTTAAATTTTATCTTTAATTTTTAAACATTTTATCTTATTCTAAACAAAAATCAAATTTAAATGTAAAATTTTTATATGATAATATAATATTAAAATATAATATAAAATAAAATTAATTGAAAATATTCTTCATTGAGTGATAATTAGTTTTTAACTACTTATTATTTTCCACAGTTTTTATAAAAAATTCTATTAAATTGTTTTTATTTTAAATTATCAAACATGTGTAAAAAATTAAAATATTAAAAATATAAATTTTTATTTAATTTACTTTTTAACTATATCAGATATATTTTTAAAATACAATATTTACATTAATTAGAGATATCACTTTTCAACCTATTAATACTCACTTTTCAGTTTGCCTTTTCACTTTCATTCATCGTACCAAAAGCTTTGATTATTGATATTTTTTTTAAAAATTGTTGATTATATTATCTCAAAATAAATTTCAAAAATATCTTTTTAAAACATTTAAACTTATTTTATTTATAATTATTGAATATATTTATTTGAAAAATATTTGGTACATTATGTAGATTTTTTTAAGAGGAATTCATTAATTTATTAAATGAATAAGATCATATAATTTGGGAAATAATAAACACCCGTTGTACGTGCTAAAGGACAAGCTCCATAAACACAACAAAAGCTTGAACATCAATAGAACATTATGGTACATTGAAAATCGACTTTTTCATAACTCAACTACAACATATCTGAAGTGGTTGGAAGCATTTAATACAATAAGAAAATAAATTCCGAATGGTTCAAAACGGCGGGCATAAATCGACAAAAGAACCGAGCATTCGCCAAACTAGAGGGGACAACGACAAAATCAACCCTAAAATTACTCGCAAAAGCAAGACTGCATGCATAAGCAAGACTAAAAAACATACTACAAGAGTAGACAAAAACTTCTAAAAGTGAAGACTTATTAAACAATGAAAAAAAACAAACAAAAAAACATATAAAACTTGAGATAACACGAGTCCAAACCGACTCATGAAATTATTTATTATTCTGAAACTCTCAAAATAGAAACAAATTAATAAGTCATCGAAGAGCTACCCACTTCCTAAATGAAACTTTCGGTGGTCTGTGGTGTTCAACGATGATAGACATTGTCATCTGTCCATCAGAACCTGTGAAGGCAACAAAGATACCCACAAGATAGATCTGTAAACTGAAAAGTGAGAAAACGTATAGAGTGAATGAGAAAAAGAAAGAAAAAGAGGGTTGATGGATAGGAGAAAAAGGCGGGCGGTAGCTAGCTCGGAGGCTAACATTGCTGCCAAGCAAAAAAAAAAAAAAAAGATTTGGAGAAAAAATAGGGTTTTTTATATTGGGGTATAGATATTAAATTAATAGATGAGTTAACATCTAGAGTAATTTTTTTAAATATAAAATTTAAAAATAAACAAAAAAAATTTTGACTGGATATAAATACTTAACATTCTTAGGTATAAATGAAGAAGAGATATATTTGTAGAATGTAGTTGTAACATCCCTAACACTTATTGAGAAGATAATAGTATTATTTCGAGATTTGCATGTGTTAGAATCTATGAAATAAATAAAATAGGAATCATGAATGATTAGTAAAGAAAGTAGTTGGATACCATAGGAAATTAAAAAGACTTGAGAATTTAGAGAATTTAATTTGAGGTATTGACTAAATTGTAATAATGTAAAAAAAAGTTGGGGAAAAATGCAAGAATTAAAAATAAGAATGATTAAATTAAAGTGAAGTGAGAAAGACGGAGGACTAGAAGTGTAACTATACCATAAGAGTGTCGTGAAGGAAAGATAGAATTGTAGAGATTGATAAAGGGTAAAATGGTCTTTTCAAAAATTTAAAAAAACATTATATTTGTTGGAAAGTTGTTTAGATGATGTTGGAATTTGGGAATAAAATTGTGACTATTAAACTTGAAATGATGATGAATAGATTTTATTTCTTTATTTATTAAGTTAAATAGATATTTAGGTAGAAGGATGTAGAAATATCACCATTTTTTTATATTCTCTCCATCTTCAGGTGACTCTCATTTCTCTTTGAAGCCTTTTTTTTTTTCGTTTTATTCCTTTCCATCATTTCCAATCATCTCAAGCTCAAAAACTTCAAATTATTCTATGGATTTTTACTGAAATCAATAAAGCAACCTCATAGCAAACTATGTTTCTTGTAAAATTAACTACTGTTCACTTTGGAGGAGAAAGAAAAATAAAGTTAAGGATTTGGGTAAAAGTTCAAGGTAAGGACGATGAAGTTTCTTTTAAGGATTTTGCAACAGCCATATCTCGTCTCCGATATCAGATTAGGATTTCGGAGTATTACTGTGCAAAATAGAATAGTTAACAATATTTAATCATACATTAATTAGATTACAAATCATAAATCCAAAATAAACATTATTCTTAATATAAATACATTTGCAAGTCATATATCGAGTTTACAAGACCTAAAAATGATTTTTTAAGCAACAAGGGACTCATTTGAAATAAAACGAAAAACATTAAAAAGTTTAAAACAAGGGTCCCATAGTCATATGACTAGGCTATGTGACTGGGCTCGGACAATGTGTCTTCGAAATGATGTCACACGGCTATGTCATAGACAATGTGCCAAACCGTGTGACTCACTGACTTGGAACACATGGCCGTGTGAGGAGATCGTGTGCCCCTATTTGTACCTTCAAAAATAAGTTTACCAAATCGTGCTTAGTTAGACTACAAGTAGATCATTTACCAGCAATTAAACTTACTTAAAACACACTTAAAACAACCAAATCATACCACTTATTTGCCTAACCTGTAACACCCAAAACCCGAAAACCATCACCGACTAGGGTCCCAGTGTCACTCTATTCATCTATCACTATTCATCTTTAAAATCATGTCATTTAATCTTACATTTTTAAAGAAATACACCCAACACGCCAGAAATTATCTATTAATTATAATCACAATTCAACAAGGGCAAAAAGGTCATTTATAAGATTTTTGGAGACTTCTACCGGTACTTGTTGGACAAGCATCGGTAGTTGTCAAGTCAATAAACAGTTCAGGACTAGTGCAGACTTCTATTGATACAAGTGATAGTTCTACCGATACAAGTTACTCTTCTACTGAAACAAGTACACAATCTACCGATACTTCCAAGTACAGAACTAATGATACTTACTATTCAACTACCGATACAACCCAAGTCAGTGAACAACCTCTCTCCTACCCTGTACTTCTACCGATACATGCATGAGTTCTACCAAAACAAGTATGCAAAATCTCAAGAATCATACCAAAACACAAGTTTATCAACTCAAATCATTCACAACTCTAGTATGCATTAAGCTAACATAAAATACATAGTTTCCAAGTCATTACATAATACTTTTAAGTCTATAATCTAACTTGCACAAACATACATTACTACTTTCAACATTTCATCAAACATAACGAGGTTTTCACAATCTCAATTACATAAAGCAAAAGATAACATCATCCTAGTACATGCCATATGACCAAGTGATGTATGAATTATCAAACAACTCCGGGATAGTGTAATGCTCCAAGATGATCTGATCTCTAAACAGCAAAATTGAATATACAAAACAACGACAAATTTCCACGGTTAAGCATTTCATAGCTTAGAAAGTTTATAAGGTTAAACAGATTTACCAAACTTCAAGAGTTGTACTATCTATCAAATTAATTGAGTAAGCTATATACATCCATTTTTTATTTCCATTCACATTTGATAACTCACAATGACACCGAGTCATCGGACCTTTAATCCGTAATAAGATTCGTATAACTCACGATAACACAGAGTCATCGGACCCTTAATCCGTAATAGGATTCATATAACACATGATGACATAGAGTCATCGGACCTTTAATCCGTAATAGGATTCATATAACTCACGATGACACAAAGTCATTGGACCTTTAATCTGTGATAGGATTCATATAACTCACGATGACACAGTCATCGGTCCTTTTTTTGCATTTACTGCTTAAAGCCCGTTATCTCTTCCTTTCCTTTGTTCTCATATTGCACACTTTTGATTTTCATTCCAACTTCACAGCAATTGTATACAGGTACAAAATATTCAATTTAAATTGGTATTTAACAATACGAACTTATTGGACTGGATTGTAGTCGTGGATGAACTCTAAAGACTATTCTACTAATTTTCCTTTACTGCGATTGATGGCACGATTGTAGTCTTCATCCACAAATCATTCAATTTCTCACATTAGATCGCACAATCACTTCATTTAACAAATCTAGTCCTTTTTGGTAAAATTACGATTTTACCCCTAACCTTTTACCTTTATTCATTTTAGTCCCTAAACACTATACAAGAAAAATAACCCTTTTCTCTTACACAACCAATACTAGCTGAATAATCATAGGTCTCCACAAGTCCCTACACTTCCTCTATTTCACACCAAATATACACAATTTCCACTATTTAACATTTTAGTTCTTAAATCCTAATTTCATAAAAAATCACCTTACAAAATCAATGAATCTATTCACCAAGCATACAAATCTATCAAAATCTTTCAAAAGCAAGCATTTTCAACAACGAAATGTTTTATAACATTTGACAGATTCACAAATTAGTCCTTGGATAAGTTAGAGTAAGCTAATACGGACTCAAAAACATAAAAATTACTGAAAACGAGCAAGGTTTGCTTACCTAAATCAAGCTTCAAAGTTTAACAATGGAAACCCTAAATCCCTTAAGTTTTTCCATGAGGAAGAAGAATAAATGAGTTTAAAATGTCAATTTTCTTCTTTAATTCTTATATATATAATGGCAATCTTGTAAATATTAAGCCTTTAATCATTTACTTAATTAAACCACTTTAACTTTAATTAATCTTACTTAAATGTAATGACAATCCACTACTTAACTCTCAATGGTTTATTTGCTCATTTGATCCCTCTACTTTACTAAACTGTACTTTCGTAAGCTTTACAGTTTACTCCTTTTTACTTAATTAATTGTCTAAATGATAAAATTATCTAACCCAAAATTTACTGCAATGTTAATGACATCATAATCATTTAATAATTAAAAATCATGACTCGACTAGTCAGAGTTGTGATCCTGAAATCACTGTTTTCGACACCACTAAAAATCGAGTTGTTACAAAACCAATATGCCATCATTGACACCACAATTAAGATAATCCAACCAAATAACATAACTAAGAAAGAAACTTAATCAATAGGCATCCATTCATGTCTAAACCATCAACCAAATTGGCCAAAGATATGATCACACTCAACAAATCTACCATTTCAAAGCATCATCACCTATTAAATGGCATTAAGGATTAATCTAACCAAAATCAACACGCTAACTAGTTATAACAAGTTAACTTAACACTTTGTAATACCCCTAATCTATGTTTGTCTTCGTCACCGAATTAAGGTTACAAAGTATTAAAGTACAGTTCTAAACATTTAACTTCAAACAAAAAGAATCATTCAAATTAAATACTAACACTCAATTTCACATTTCATTTATAGAATAATTCTTCTTACAAACCTTAAATTAGTCCTACGGGGTCTTAAAAATAGTTTGGGAACATTTAGGGACTAACTTGAAACAAAATATAAAATTTTAGAAAAATCTGAAAACAAGGGTCACACGGCCATGTGGCCAACCGTGTACAATTTGAAATAAAGGACACACGGTCATGTCCTAGCTCATGTGTCCTCCTGTGTGGGTATTCGAAATAGGGTCACATGACTGTGTAACTCACTGATCGTGTGGTTCTTCCTGCACTTAAAATTTAAATGACACACGACTGTATGATGTGACCATGTGTGGCACATGGTCGTGTGACAACTCGTGTTCCAGGCCGTGTGTTACCTAAGTGACCTCTAATGCAAGCCAATTCAACCCCAATTACTTGGTCACCAAACCAAACCAAACCAATTCCACACACATTCATAGGACTAAGACACATTCAAACACACATGAAATATGCCAAATTGTTCTCCTCATCCTATGTGCCCAACAATATCCAATCTATGCCACCATGCCCCAATTCACACACCAAAACAAATCAAATTCAATATTACAAGGTCACATATTAAACATATACCAAACATACCAAATAATCATTTTTATATGATTCTAACCTACCATAAGTTACCTACTTTCAAAAGAGCATACATAAGTGTTTGACATCACATATTTACACAATTATTTACAAAACCAACAACTAAGGATATTAAACGCAAATAAGCTTCGCATAACCTGAAAACAAACTAAGTTGCCGAGATAACATTTTAACTTTATTACATGCTGTTTATAACCATTATAATATAACCAAAATGTGGAACGAATAGTGTGATTGTACTCCAACGAGATTCCAACCAGTCAAGCTTTCCAATGATCTACAAGACAAATAAAACAACTACATAAGCAACCAGTGCTTAGTAAGCTCGTATAATAGAAACTTAAACTTACCGATCATAATATGTTTAAACCGTTCAAGCATAATTTCATTAGATCATGAGCATTCATTTCTTTCCTATGCGTACCACTTTACAAGGTTAGTAAGTGCACCCAAAGGACATAAAATTTTAATCAAAGCATGAAACATCTCATAATAACAATTTCAAATACATATTTCATCTATCAAAAACTTATAAACATCATTGTCAATTCAAGTATTTATGCCAACATTTAATAATGTCAACAATTTGACTTGATTTTCAAATCTGAAAAGTTGAGGGACTAAATTCTTGAAAATAAAAATACAGAGACTAAATTGTAAATTTGTGAAGAGTACATAGACTTACGACATATTTTAACCTTTATACTATAAAATATTTATTATTAATATATTAATAATTGTAATAAATATTTATTATTAAAATATTAATATTGAATATTTTCAATAATATGTGAAGAATATTATTTAAAATTATTATTTTTAAAATTTATTATTAAAATAAAGTTGAAATATTAAATAATTTATTCAAACAATAAATTAGATTAATTAGATTAATAATTTATTATATGACTAAATATAAATAATTAAATATGTTTGTTTAATAATATTGAAAAATATAATATATAAATAATTTTAAATTTTTTTAAAAATAAAAATAAAATTTATTATCAATATAATAATATTAAACTTGATTTAAGTTAATTTTTATATAAAAATAAAACTACCTATAGAAGAATTCTTTTTTGGAAAATGATTTATACTTTTCGAAAGGATAAATCATTTTACAAGAAGAAAGAACTTATTTTACGTTGATAAATTTTTTTTCTATGAAATAAGCACAAAAAATACAGAAAACATTTTCTAGAAAACTTTTTATATATAAACAAATAGAGCATAAATGAGAATATCACCTTATTACACGCAAAATTTATCGTACAAATAAAAAATTAGCATAATTATATTATTAAAATCACCTTAAAATATTTATTTTACACGAAATTATAAAAGGATTAAAACTAATAATTTGACAGTAACATCAATTCTTTTTAAATGTAACTCTCTACTCTCTCTTAATTTAAATTAATCAAATTGCTCCCTATGAAAAAATTAAAGCAATTTGAGCTTTATTAATTTTAAAAATGGGAAATTAGGAACAATTAATCACTATATTAATATTTCCTATCAAATTTACATGATTTTGGTTGATATAATAAATTTATCCTTTAAAGTTTATACATTCTATCAATTAGGTCTTACTTTAATAAATTTATCCTGTAATAATTAAGGCCAAAATGACAAAATATGTAAACATCGAACATTAGATTTGTTTCTATATCAATCAAAATTATGTATAATTGACAGAATACATTAATATTGTGATTAATTATCCTTAATTGCTCACTTTTGAACAAAAATTAAATTGCTCCAATTTTTTCAGAGGGACCAATTGCTCAATTTAGAGGGACTAGAGAGGTTCTTTTACCAAAAATAAAAAAATCCAGATCCACCGAAACCGACCGGGTCAGTTATCATCCTTAATCCTTTGACCCGTAACCCACTTTTAGATCCGCTTAACTTTGCTTACTGTGCCGCGTCAAGCCTCAAAATTCTGCAGCACCTCCCCCCCCCAGCCTCCCTCTCTCACTCTCTCTCTCTGTGCAACCATGACTGACACGATGGGTCCACCGCCTCCCGGGAACCCTAACCCCTCGACCGAACCCGAGTCGGTAGCCCAAGAAGAATTCGAACCCATAACAGCCAAAACCACGATGGGTCCTCCGCCACCTCTTCCTATAAACCCTAACCTGCAAAATCCCCTAGACGAAGAAAAACCATCAAACTCAGAGTCACAACCAGATTCAATTAAAAAGCCCTTAAATCCAAAGCAATCTTCTGTGCCTTACACAATCCCTCCGTGGAGTGGACCTCCTTGCCACCATTTCTTCCTCGAGGTGCTTAAAGATGGCTGCATCGTCGACCGATTTAAAGTGTAATTGTTTTTACCCTTTTAAGGCTTCTTTTTTTTTTGGGAATGTTGACAAATTGTGAAATTTGTTTGTATAGGTTTGAGAAGGGAGCTTATATGTTTGGGCGTATTGATCTCTGTGATTTTGTGCTTGAGCATCCCACTATTTCGCGGTTTCATGCTGGTAAAATCTCTTTTATTTGACAATGTAAACATTTAGTGTCCATTAAGCGAGGTTCAAATAGCTTAAATTTGGTTGGTGAAGTCGGAAATATTTGCAGAATAAAATAAGGGCTACAAGAGGTTATTTTGTTTGGATTCTAAAAGAAGTAGATTCAATTAGCTAAGTAAGAAGTTTTATTGTTGTAAACGGAAAATGAGTAGATGCCCAAGAAAAGAAGCAAAGGGTTTTCTTTATTAGATTAATTCTCTTTGTTTATTTTACATCATTTAGGTTATAGTTATGTGGAGTAACATATTTCAAATTCACTATGGAGGCTATCAACTTTTTCAAAATTTAATTTTTTCCGTTGGCCAAGAAAGATGTTATCTTACAGCTTCTCTGAGTTGTTGAAGTCTTCTGGCTGCTGTTTGTAGTTTCTACTTTTTAATAAAACTATATTCAATTGACTCACATTGATAGCATCACTGGGTTGTTATATTCTTGTGAAATGATTAATCCTATTTCTCTGAAACAGCTAACTCTATACCCTCTAGAAGCTTTCTTTGTCATGGGGGCTATGATGGGAGCATTTTCTAATTTCCAATTTACTCATTTGTACAAGAACTGCTCATGACCACCCCACCACCAAATTTGTGGCCTCTGAATTAAACAAGATGGTGTTTTTATGTGACTTATTCTTTTAAATCCTTTTTCTCTTCTTTATCCTTGTAATGCCAGATGTTTCTTTTTTTTTTTGGTTTTATGTACAAATATTAAATTTAAGGAATGCTAGGAATAATTACAAAGATAGTCATAGGAAGGTGCTAATGCTTTTTTTTTTTTGTAATTTTTATTTTTAATTATTGTTTCTCTTTACTAGTGCTTCAGTTTAGGAGCAGTGACGAGGCCTATCTTTATGATCTTGGTAGTAGACATGGCACTTTTATCAATAAAAGTCAGGTATTGCTGTCCAACTGTATTCTGTTTATTTATTGAGTTGCAGTTTACCGTGCTAAAATGTTTCAGGTTTTTCTGTTTGGGTTTCTGCTAAGATGTTTAGATGGTCAACTTTCTGCTTCATTGTAGAAACTTTGTGGAAAAGTTAATGGACTTGCTGCTAGATTATAGTTTATTGTGCTTGTGATATCATGCTGAGCTTCTTTTCCAAATTACTTAGGTGACCAAAAAGACTTATGTGGACTTACGTGTGGGTGATGTCATTCGGTTTGGCCGGTAAGTAGACTTTTTGCTTGCCTGTTTTTGTTTCCTCATAATTTATTTGTCCATCTTCCTTTCAATGCATTCATTTCTTAGATTTTCCTCTGAATTTTTCTTACTCATTTGACTGTTATCCCGATGGATATATGCAATATCAGTCTTAGAGCCAAACTTTGGTTGAGGATTGCTTGTTTTTCAGAAGTGCATATATCCATCTGTCACTTTGTTTCTGCAAAAGGACTGTCTAGCTTAGCTCCTTTCTGCTGTAATCTCTTTGGTGTAGTATACATTATGGTGGGAAAATTGAGACACATATTTGCTATAGAAGGCATAGTTTTTCACTTGTAAATTCATCAGTTATTTTTTGTAGAAATGTGAATTGGGGGGGGGGGTAGTGGGGAGCTTTGCATAGGATATGTTTAAATTTCTGTGGGTTTTATGTTTAATGGATAGGGTCTCAATTTGCTCTAAATTTCTGAAAGTTTTAGTGCTTCATTGCTCTCACTTTACTGTGTTGCACTCTTATTTTCTTGTTTACTTTTGGAAGTAAAAGTAAGAGTCGGTGAGAAAAAAGTCATATCAGATTCTGATTAATTTTTTCTTCTTTTTTATTCGTAGCTCAACTCGTTTGTATATTTTCCAAGGGCCTTCAGAGTTGATGCCACCGGTAAGACATTTTTGCAACCTAGATGGTTATTGATTCTTTGATTTGATCTTAGTTAAATTTAGGGGCTGAAGTGTTTAACAGATAGAATTACCTTTTTTACCCTTAAATTATTCTTTGTTTGCAGATCTTTTCTTTATTAAAATTTCCAGTTCAGCTTCTTATCATGTCATCACATATGATCACATGTTAATGTTTCATTTTATGAAATTGGTACATACCTGTGCAGTGGCATTCGTGCGGGCAAAAATTCACTTCATATTTAATACTTTTTAATTTTAGTTTATTCATAAATACATGCAAACCTATCTAACTTTTGAGTGCTGGGAAATTAAAACATCTTGAGGCACCATCCAGCAGCTCGATATTTTTTTATTTCATACTCTCCGAATACCATAGCACCGTGGCTAGGATGGCTTGCTAAATTTTCTTAAACCTCTGAACTTTCTTTACATTGATGAATTTCTTGCCACATTTTTGTGTGGAACAGTTCTTCTTTTTAAATTTGAAAATAAAATAAAACCAAATACAAACCAAGTGTTGAAAGCAGTAGTCCAGCGAATTAACAATTTAGAATCTAGTTGTATCTTTTTCAGTTGTTATATTTACTTGTATTACTTGACATCTTTCGAAGGATATGTTATGAGAGAATACTTTATTGAGTTATGTGTTCTGGATCAGGATCTTCGCTTCTGCTTTAACATTTAGTTCTATTCTATTCTTTTATTGGAAGAACTAGAAAGAAATGCAGCAGTTTTATTGTTTCAGTCATTAAAATTGTAACTTCATATATACAATTGTTTTTTTATGTTTGATTGCTGTAATTTGTTTCATGCTTTTGTGTTCTAGGAAAAAGACTTGAAAGTCATAAGAGAAGCTAAGATCCGAGAAGAGATGTTAGACCGGGAAGCTTCACTTAGACGAGCAAGGGCAGAAGCATCTCTTTCTGATGGTATCTCATGGGGCATGGGAGAGGATGCTATTGAAGAAGCAGAGGTTTGTATTACTTAGAAACTAATGTAATACTATTGAATTTTTTTAAATAATTTTATATGATATATATTTTTTTTTGTAAGAAAATTACCCGAATTCTTTCTCCCACAATTTGGCTGAGTGCAATGGCTCATTGTTTTTTTCTTTTGGATCCACTTCATTCCATCAGCTAGCAATCAGATAAATGTAATTAAATTTGATGACTTCCTTCCATGCAGACAATTTAGTGCTGATTACTTATTCAAATGCCTTATTGAAGCATCTCTCCTCCCCACTGGAGAGTGGTGGGGGGCAGAGCTTATCATTTTCCCTTTCTGACTGCATATATTGTACATAACCCTAATTTCATATTGTTCTGATTGCATATATTGTACAGATGATTTTGTTAGTTTTATTTTCTACTTACTTTGCCTTTTGGATATTTAGGATGATGCTGATGAAGTGACTTGGCAAACCTACAAGGGACAGCTTACAGAGAAGCAGGAAAAAACCCGTGATAAGATAATAAAAAGGACTGAAAAGGCAAGCCCTTTTCTCTTTGTGGATTCTTCTTATGAAATGAATTTAATGACGTTTGTTTTTGTCATTTGGGTTGTTTGTTTCAATTGTCTAAACTTTCTTTCTAGGTCTTTAGATTCGACTTGGAGGTGTCACTTTCTGATCTATTTTGTGTTAGTGCCCTATTTTTAAAAAAAAATTATTTATTTCAAGTTGTTCTCGATGTAGATTGCTCATATGAAGAAAGAGATAGATGCAATACGAGCCAAAGACATTGCACAAGGTGGGTTGACACAAGGCCAGCAAACTCAGATTGCTAGGAATGAACAAAGAATAACACAGGTTTGTTGAAAGTTAGGTGGAGAGGAGTCTGATGTATTTGTATTGGATATATGTTCAATTGTGAAGAGTAAGTCAAAGAATATTATTGACACAAATCTTACAATTTTTGTAGATACTGGAGGAGCTTGAAAGCTTGGAAGAGACTTTAAACGAAAGCATCCGTGAAAGCATAGGTGCACGTGGTGGAACATCTCGTGGCAAGCGAAAAGGAGGGCCAGAGGATGATGAAGACGACTTTTCAAGGTAATTGTCTTATGAAGAAAACAACAAGAGATTTTATAGTCTTTGCCTCCAAAATTGTTGAAAGGCATGCAAACTTTAGTTACTCTAAAATATGCATATAATTACCATTTACCAGTAGTTGCATTTATTTTTCTCGATTTTCTTCTCTTCTTTGAGTATTTCAGAAGGATATGCCTCTGGTTTGTTCTTCAGTTGACTTATGAAGCTAGATTAATGGCTAATGCTCATAATGATATTTGATTATTCAGTGATGATGATGAATTCTACGACCGGACAAAGAAGAAACCCACTGTGCAGAAAGTTGGTGAAGCACAGTCTATTGAAACTTCTGATAGTCTTCTTGATAAGAGAGATGCCATTACGAAAGAAATTGAAGACAAAAAAGAGTTGCTGTTGACTGAGAAGAGCAAAATGGCCTCAGAAACTGGTTTAGAAACTGAAGCTGGAGATGCACTTGATGCTTACATGTCTGGGCTTTCATCCCAGTTAGGTGAGTCGGTTAAAATATGCGTGTATATATGTTTATATAACTACAAGTGAATAAAGTAGGCAGAATGCTGACGATGGAAATAGTTAAACTCATAGTCCTTTCCTTTCTTTTCTTTTTCTTAGGCTTGTGTTAATTGCAACCATTTGCCACTTTCTTTTTTTTTTGAAAGCAAAATATAAAAGGAAGCCTTAGGCTACAAAAGCTAAAATATTTTCCACCAATTAATAAACATCTAAGTTTTATGGATAATATAAAAAGGAAGAATTCACACCTCTATGTAGCGTGAAATTTTGTTACATTTGCGCTTTTTGCTCATTTAGATTTGGTCATCCTTTTGTCTGTTTGCTTTTACTTTCTTAGCCATCTAAAACAGCAAGTAGTAAATAGTGAAATGCAAGTAGCAGATGTGGTTGATTCCTATCTTTCTTTATCAGTGCTTGATAGGACAGTGCAAATTGAGAAGGAACTCTCTGCCCTTCAGTCTGAATTGGATCGGATCTTCTACCTGTTGAAGATTGCTGATCCAACTGGGGAAGCTGCTAAGAAAAGGGAGATGAAGGCACAAGTACCAGCACCCGACAAACCTAGACCTCCTGTGGCTGCTGTCCTGAAGCAGATTGCAAAGGAACCCAAAAAAATCAGTTCAGCTACAGAACCAGCGAATTCTCCTGTGCAGAAGGAGGGAGTTGTAGATGTCTCTATGGAATCAAGAAAGAAACCAGAAGAGAATGTTGTTAGTGATACATCCGACGGGAAAAAGGCTATCTATACCGTTGCAAAGCCCCAATGGCTTGGTGCTGTTGAGAGCAAGGAGATTAAAGAGTCAAATCAAGTAATAGAAGTAGTAGATACACATAAAGTTGACGACTTTGTTGACTACAACGATAGGAAGAAAGTACTTGGGAGTGCTGACAATCCACAGGTTAAAGAGCCATCAGGAATTGAAACTACTGCCGCCGGTCTGATTATAAGAACACAGAAACAGGTTGAGAAGCTTGAAGCTGGTGATAAAGCCTCCGATCAATCTACGACACCCTCTACAGGAGCTGAAGAAATTGCACAGAATGCTGTGGCGCTGTTGCTGAAGCACACTAGAGGGTACCATGCAGACGAGGAGGAATTGTATGAAGCCCCTGATATGTTGGCCAGAAATCAATCTAAGAAAGAGAAAAAGCCGAAACGAGTGCTTGGTCCTGAGAAGCCTTCATTTCTTGACAGCAATCCAGATCCAGAATATGAAACATGGGTTCCTCCTGAAGGTACTTTGCTTAGTGTCAATGAACCGGAAATTTGGGTACCATCCATAATGGGCACTAATGAATGGATTGCAACTTGATTCCATTCATAAGAATTGCAGTGTCATTTTAATAATAATTTTATGTTCCTTGCAGGGCAATCTGGCGATGGGAGAACAACATTGAATGATCGATATGGGTACTGACTCTCATGCTTGTCCTATAATGTTCCGAGTTGGAGGTGCAACACCCACCGTAGCTTTCATATCTCTGAAGTTCTGCCATTCAGGGCATTGAAATTATGGTCAGCATTAACCAGCACCTCTGCATGTGGGATTCTGTTGACTTGAACCGGATGAATTTTGATGTCCATGGAAGAACCTTGAGTCCATTGGTGGGAACTCTTTATAGGGAAAATGAGTAGAGCAAAGAACCGAAATTGGAGCGATAATTGGTACAAAAGAAAAGAGAGAGAATCCCATAAAAGTAGTAGTTGTATAAGTTTAATGTATGTATAGAAAGATGTAACATGTGCCAACATTGTCCGATTGAAATTCTGATATGCGTTTGTAGTTGAAATTCTGCCCTGAATAACCATGACTCATTATTCTCCATCTCCTGCCAGCCTCACCAAACTACCTTCTTTCAGACTTGCCATTTTTCTAATGATATTGATATATTAATATAAATACCCAAATTTGTTATGATACTCGTATGTCTATATAAATAGCCAATTGTTTTGGGTTTATTGATTTTTTTTAATTTTTATATACATTTATAGTTTATTTTATTTTTAAACAAAATATATATTATACGTAAATGAATTATATGTATACACGTGTGTTTATATAAAAACGTAGAAGTAAAAAATTTTAATATTTACTATTCAGAAAGTTATAAATTTTGAACATTAAATGAGTAAATAAAAAATTATTTAAAAAAAATATAGTAATAATTTTTGGTGCAAGACCTTTTGGCATTTAGTGAAGGAAGCAGGTGTTGGGTGAGGAGTTGTTTGCGGTAGAAGTTATGTAATTGAATGGACATTGGAATAGGAAGATTGTTCTTCAGAAGCTACCTTGCTTTGTCTGTTTGGAGCTGGAAATTTAGATTCCCCACTTCCAACACTAAATGGCCGCCCATTTGGTATCTATTGGGCGTAAGGGCGGTAACACACCATACCTCATCCTCTGCCCTTCACTCTCATCACCCAATGGATTTCTCCAATTCTGCTCCCATTTGCCTCAATTTTTTCTTAATGTTCTGTGTTATATCCATTTCTGAAACTAAATTTTGATCAAATGATTAAATACTTTGTAATTTTTCATTTCAATCTCAAGTCCAATTTTTCTCTCGCTCCCATTTATCTTTCTTATTTTATTTTATTTCAAGTTTTTTATATTTTTCATTAATGTTTTTAACACATGAATTAAATGATTAAATAATAATGTAGCCCCCATCTATTAAAAATAGAGAGATTCCTGCACTGCAATTCTAAAAAATTACCTTCCTAAAACGAAGAGATGCAGGTTTGGTAATAATGGGTTAAGAATGTATTAGCATAAAAATCATTTTACCTTTCATAATTACAATGTTAGCATTGGGAAAAGCGAATGAGAATGGGATTGACCATCCCTAAATTCTGCACTTACCCCATCTTATCTTCACTTATTCTATATTTTACCCAATTTGCTCGGATTTATAAGTATTATAAATTAGTATTTTTTTTGGCATAATAACTTATTTGATCCTCTAATTTTATAAAAAAAATCATTTTATCCCTTCATTTAATTTTTCATTTCTTTTAGTCCTTGAACTTATAATTTTTATCAAATCACCCCAAAATAGATGGAAAACTTAATCCTTGTTAATTTTGTCAATGTGACATACACGTGGATTGCAAGTAGATGACATGACAACATTCAATTAATTTCTTAAAATTAAAAAAAAAACATTAAAATGTTTTTTTTATATTTTTTAATACTTTTAATGTTTATTAATTTTTAAAAATAGTTTTTGAATTTTTTACATTTTAAAAAATTAATTAAATTCTAATATGTTATCCACGTGGGAATTCATATGTACGCAATGTTTGCAATGTTAAAAACGTTTAACTTTTCTATTTATTTTAGAGTGATTTGACAAAAGCACAAGTTTTAAGACTAAAAAAAATAAAAAATTAAATAAAAGACTAAAATAACTATTTTTTTTTATAAAATTAAAGGACCAAATAAATAATTATGCAGAAGTAGCTGCAATTGTAGAAAAGTACCATGTTAGCTCTATGGATCAACTCGATAATGCCGGTAAGGGAGGTTGAATTGGCCTTTGAGATGTTGTGGTGGAAACAATAAAACTTTGCAACAAAGAACACATATTTATAGTGGTTCGGCCCCAAATGTTTACTCCACTACTTTAGCTTTCCACAACTAAGAATTTTCCCAAATCCACTAGATTTGTATAACTTTTGAGGACAAAGTTTAACCTTACAATCTCTCTTAAAATTTATACCCCAAAATCTTAAGATAGAACTCTCTTAAAGTTTCTACCCAAATCTTAAGTATAACCCTACTCTCAAAAAGAAACAAACAAGCAAACAAAGAAACAATCCTTACAAGATTAGGATGTTTGTTAATTAAGCACAAATACAATGAAAAACATTTGAGCTAAATGAACAGAGTGAAAGCTCACAAGTGTTTACAATAAAATGTATGAAAGAATTAAGCTCCAGATTGTTTTGATTGATCTTTAAGCTTTGAACATTGCTCTTCTTGTTGCTAAACCTTTGGAAGATTGTATTTATGCCCCCAAATTGATTTTTAACCGTTGTAATTGTTGGTATAATAATTGTAGTCGTTGGGGATGAAAAATCAAAGCATTTATGTCACCTGCAACTTCGAGTATTGATACCTGTTAAAAAAGTATCGATAATTTTTGTAATAAATGCAGATTCAGTGATCGTTGAAACTGCAGTATAGATACCTAATAAAAGGTATTGATATTTTTTGTCATTGTTTGAAAAATCATGAAAACAAAATGTCAATTTGGTCTCAATTATCAGAGTGATATCAATATCTTATAAAATATATATACTTAAGACAAAAAATACCGATATTTTTTTATCCGGTAGGAATTCTAACTTGTTTAAAAATGGTTAAAACATATTTGAAAATGTTTGACTCAATTGAAACCATTTCAACATGATTTTATTAATTTATTTACTTCAACTTTATTAAAATATACTTTAATTTATTATATCAAAATATATTATCCAATAAAACTTTATTTAACGTATTGTAATCAAAGTTTGTGATGGGATATTTTGAGGGTTTAAGATAAGATTAATAAACATCACATGACACAATTTTAAACATCACTATTATTTTAACTAGTTAATTTTTTTTATTAAATTTTTCTATTTAATTTTAATTTAAAACAATTTGAAGACAAAATTTAATAAAAAGTTTTTTTTTTATATTTTAGTTTAATATTTAAGAATAATAAGTGAATTAATAGAATATTAAGTTTAAATAAAAATGGTTATTTACAAAAAAAAAATTATTTTTTTCTTTTATTATATATGTATTTTTTTTTTTCAAGTTTTTATTTCATTAAATAGAAATTTTAATTTACTTTAATTCTTAATATTTATAAGTTAAATTATTAATAAATATTAAAATAAAATATTTGAAATAATTTTTCTTATCAAATTATGTTTTCAAATAATCAAAATTAATTTTAAATGATAAAATTTAATTTAAAAAATCAAAGTTAAATGTCATTTTAATGGTAAAATTCAATCACATAAAAGTTGAATGACAAAGTTACTCATAATTTAAAAATATAAAATATTAATAAAAACAAAATATAATAACAAATTTCAATAGTTACTTACGATAAATTTACAATTTAATTCGTCTACTAAATTTTAATTCAACTCACATTAATATTATTAATAAATTGATGGAAGATGTGGATTTGAAAAGCATTTTGATATATAATTTCCATATGAGTTTATTTAATAAAAGCTTGGTGAGATTATGAATTACTAAAAAAAAAAAAAATTAATGATTTATGTTAAGTTTTTATTTTGGTGATTTGACCAAAAAAACCCTACCAAAGTACAAAGATAGATGGAGATAATTAAAGAGGCATACAATTGGAGAAGATTTAAGTATTCAATGGGCTGCTAACTATGATACAATCATCTTCATCTTATCTTTTTCATCATTAAACTTTGAAAAAGAATCAAAGATGTAAGAGGTTAAATAAAACCCTAATATGAATTCTTTGTGTTAGTCTGATGTTTAGAGTGTTCATCGTTTTAAGTATGATCTAAGTTCGAGTGATGCTAATCGTGTTGTTGTTGGGGCTTTACCTTTCTCTTGTAATTCACCAAAAATATCCAATATGAACCATTGTGTTGACCTGATAGTCGAGATATTCACCATCCCAAATGTAATTTGAGTTCAAGTCGTACTAATTACGTTGCTGTTAAGATTTTACCTTCCTCTTATAATTCACCAAAAAAAATCCAAGAATATTAACCATCTTATATTCAATAGAAAAACAACATTTTAATTTAAATTTATGGGTGGTTGGATATTGATGAGAAGTTTGAAAGTTTATAGAAAAATAGGGCACTTTATTGGCATGGAATATAAAAATGTAGTGTGGGGAGAGAACTGCCACACTAATTTGGGTAAGTGGTGCAAAATAAAATGTTTTTAGTAGCTATTTGACACTTGAGTGGAAAGTGGGTGATATCTTGGATCACCCCCCACATTATGCCATTTTTCTCCCTCCCTCCCTCCCCTTGGATCACTCACCACCTCTATTTCCTCAACTCAAACGCCATTTTCTTATTTGCTTCCTCTTGGGGATTTTCAATTTCTTCAATATGGAATTTCTTGGTGCATGAGTCATTTTTTTAAATTTCTTTTCTTGATGGGATATCAAGTTTGACCAATGTATTATTATTATTTTATTATCCACATTTATTGTTAATTATTTTATTCAGATATATAGAAAGATCATGGATTGACGCGTGCCTGTTAAAAAAATAACAATAAAGGTGTTTTCTAATCAATTTTGTCAAAACTGAATTGATTGGATTAGAATTGGTCAAGGGATTTGAGCTAAAAAATTAGTTCATCCACAAAATGCATTGGATTTAAACTTTTATACTTTTCATCTCAAATGAAAACTTTATTCTTTCAATAATACTCTAAAGTCAATGTATATATATTTCTAATTATTTACTACTTTATGGTTTAAAATATTTCAATTTGTTTTAATTAAATTTATTTAATTTTCAATTCATTAAAAAAAAAAACTAAATAATTAAAGGAAGTAACATTTGATTGATTTTGCTCCTAACAAATATAAATTGGGATTTGAATATTTCCATTATTTTCGAATTATGACTAATAATAAATATGTATTTTAAGTACAAGAGTGTAATTGAAGATCATAATCTAATCACCATGATTCAACTCAAAGGTTCATCTAATAGTTGTAGACATTCATGTGGATTAGAATAAAAATAATCTTCTTCTTTTGGTCTATCCGGAATTACCACCCGTTTCTTCGGGTTCCCCATTCTACCCGAATGTACTTCCTTCACGGTTTCTGAGAACTCGTCCCAGCTTAACGAGCCACTCTGGTATTGATCTATTAAATTAACCAGAAGTTTTCGGTCTAATAATATTGTTTTCTTGAACCCCAAGAATCTGGAACGTGTTAAACAAGCAATTAGTGATGTAAATCAAATTTGAGTTCGAACAGCTACAGTATGAGCTAAGAAGAGAATTGTAAGTACAAAAATTGACATGAGAGAGTCAGTTATGTTTACCTCCGATGGCCTTCGACAACCTTGGCCATGTTTCCGTCATATGTAGGAACAAATATATCACTTTCTAAGGAAACTAGATAATCCAATGCTGCCATTTGGGACGAGTGGTTTTGGAAGAATTTCAAGTCCGACCGAACTAGCAGAGTCTCCTTTCTGACCTGTTGTGCAAGAAAAGCCGATTGTTAGATCATGTATAACATGCATTGTAGATGTCAAACATACATCTTACTGACCACATTAGGAAATGCTTCTGCCAATGGAGCCATCCGTCTCTCGCCACCATAAATTTCTCCGGCGGCAATGTAAATTTGAACATTGCAGTCAATACCGAGCGCTCTTAATACTAGAGCAGTTTCTTCGGGCGTCAAAGGGCACAAACCTTCTTTCCTTTTCATTTCTGAATTTATTACTTTTTCCTTCCACCAGGGATAGGCATACCTAATTATACCGGATTTGCTGTAATTAGTAAAGAGATGAAAAAATTTATAGTTGTGGGAATGACAAAAAAGGCTTACAGCATACCTCATCCTTGTAAGTTCTTCCTCTTCATCGCTGTTGCAACCATGAGTGCAGCCGGAAAAAGCCAACATGTCCATTTCATATCGGAGATGAAGCACGAGAAAAGGGCCTTTCTCCCTCAAAATCTTGACAACCCTTCTACCCAATTCCTCAATTTGAGAAGTAAATTTAAGCGCATTGAAATTTACACGGCAGCGCAACTTCTGAATCTCGGAGGGTAGGATATTATTTGCAAGCCTAGCATCGGTTTTATTCAACTGTACAACTTTGTGCTTTTGCACAAGAGGAAGAATCTGGTAACAATGACAACAGAAATTAGATGCAATACAACAAATTGCAAACAATACCAGGATAGCAAAGCTTATTCCATCTTTAATCGATAGGCAACTAACCTGATGAGCATAATAAGAAATATCGGACCAACTAATCGGTTGCATAGAGAGGAACATTCCTCGGTCAACTCGATGCTGAACTCGGGGTGGTAGTTCCTTCAATATCCGAACCTCATCTCTCAAGGAAGTAATGAAGTGATCAACATCGAAAATGTCCTTAAACTCACTGATCATAATTTATAAACAATCAATTTGAGGACCATCTTGAATTGCAGCTCATAATTCTAATCCAAAAACAAAGATCAAATAAATAGTATGTACCTAGGGTCATTCCAGAAAGAGGTTTTATCTAGCTCAGGAACAATAAGTGTGACATTTAGGTATCTGGCAATGGCAACCATGTCACAAATCTGCGGAACAGAAGCCGTAAAAGACATGAACTGGTTAGCATCTGAACAGGAAAGTTATGAGCAAAAAAATAGACAGTGTAAAAAGGAAATCCCCATTGACGCTGAGATGAAAAAATCGACTTACCGCGGCTCGCATTTGGTTGAGTCCTCCATTGCAGGAAACCATAAGATAACCATTATTCTTATATAATCCTGTAAAAAAAAAAGTCATCAAATAAGAACAGTAGTCATAGATAACTTGATTGGGGGGGTTTCTTCAATTTCCATCAAAGGGAAAAAGCAGAAAGCCCCATAAAAGCTTTTATAGCTGATAAGGCAAGCAAAAGATTCACAGGTTAATTGACATAAGAAAAAGTGGGGAAAAGCTGATAAAAAGCAAAGTCTTTGTTAAGGACTTCAGAAGGCATCTTTGACAGAAAAAATTGCCTGTTCACAAGAAAGAAAAACAAACAAACAAACAAACAAACACCAAATATTGAAGAAATGGAAATTACTTAAAATCAATCAAGAAATTGTAAATAAAAAGAAAGGAACTTTTGAGAACTTACTTTTTGGTGGAAGAATGAGTTTTGGTGGAGTAGAAGACAATTCAGGATCAACCAGAGGCAACTCAGAAGTAGACTGAGTGAAACAAGAAGGCCAGCCTTTGAGCAATTTTGGACCAAAAATTTCACCTAATGTCATCAAATGAGCAAAGCATGTCCATATCAAAATTGTGGTTAATGCCCTTATCATCCATAGCTTCATTCTAGACCTTGAAACCATTGAATTCTTTAACTTCTCCACTTTCCCTTCCCCAAACATCTTAATTTTCATTTCCCACTGTTTCCTGTAATCACACTTTCCACTTGTCTCTTCTACTCTGCACATTGTAAATTACCCCTTTTCACCTCAAACTTCACCCCCAATTGATTCAAATCTTCAGGCTTTTTTAATCAATTATAATGCAAAAAAAAAAAAAAAAAACCCTCTGAAATTTTGGGTTTTCTTTTCCCAAGATTTGGTGATTTCTGAAAATTTTAATAAACTTAACCACCAACTCCTTGAACCTCTAACCAAACTTCTGAATTAAGAAAATAACAAAGACCTTAGCTAGAAACAACAGCTCCACCAAGCTTACCAAAAGCAAAACTAAAGCTTACAAAAGACAAACCCAGATTTAAAAAACATACTTTTTTTGGCCAAAATCCCGTAAACTCTCAACATACATTATCCAAATACGCAAAACCCAGAAATCTTATGATTCAGTTTCAACTAAATCTCCACTAACTACTCCCCCAAAAGGCCGCCTTTTCAAAATGATCCAAAAACACCAAGTTCCTTTAGCTTATAAACGGAATGCTAAAAAGGAAAAAGCCTCAATTGAGGTTCATTCTCCTTTTCCAGTGACACTTCCCAACCAGATCCCGGCGAGGTCGACGCCGGTGAACTGCTCAGAAAAGAAAACCAAAGTTGTGAGCTTGGGAGAGAAAGAGAAAGAGAGAGAGAGAGAGAGAGAGAGGGACAAAAAAGGTGAGAGCTTTGAGTTGTGGTTTGATAGAAGGGGAGAAAAAGGGCTAAAAGCCTGCAATTAAGGCATTAATGTGTTGGGATTTCTTTTGCTGTTGAGGAGTTGGGAGGATCTTCACTGCAGCTGTTGATAATTGAGGAAACTAATAAAACCTTGTAATTCTGTCAATTATATTTTTTTCATCATAAAAAAAGAAAAATAATTAGCTGTAACACTAACAAAATGAGTATTTTCAGTTCATAATTTTCTTATTAAATTTTCTATTATTAAAAAAACAAAATCATCCGCGAAATCAAACCTTATTTTGTTCAAAATGTCGGTGTATTGTACCGTGTATTTGTGTACTTCATTGATGTTATAAAAGCTAGGGTTATTTGCACTATAGGTCTCCGAATTATGACCTAAATTATAATTTAGTCTTTAAACTTCAATATATTTTAATTGAATCCTTAAAATATAATATCAATCAAGTCTTTTTGTTAGCCTATCCATTAGTTTGGATGTTAAATTTTAGTGATGATATAATTCGAAGTAATGAATCCAATTTTAAGTACGTCACGTGGACAACTTTGATCAATGTGTTAAAAAAATATTGTTACTAAATTTTAACGATATTGTCTGCTTTTTAATAGGGATAATGAATTTTTTTTGGTCTTTCAATTTTACAAAAAAAAAGAGTCATTTTAGCTATTGAATTTACATTATTTGTCAAATCACCTCAAAATGTCTGAAAAAATTAACATTTTGTTAATTTTGCTGACGTGAGATATATGTGGATCGCCACCTGTAAGCAAATAATTAATTTTTAAAAACTTAAAATATTATTTTTAATTATTTTTACTTTTTTTAAAAATAATTCTTACATTTATTGATTTTTTAAATTTAAAAAAAATTAATTAATTGTTGATATGACATTCACTTATATGCCACGAAAGCAAAGTTAACAATCCTTAAAATTTTCTTCCATTTTAGGTTGATTTGACATAGATAGCAAGTTTAAAAGCTAAAAAAAAAGCTTAACAAAAAAAAAAAAAGGTTAAAAAAGACAAAAAATTAAATTGAAAGTTAAAATGATTTTTATTTTTGTAAAGTTGGAAGAACAAATAAATCATTATATATTTTTTAAATATGTTACATTCAAACTACCCCTACAGTTAAGGGTGTTTAAACAATCGATTTGGTTATTAATCAAATTATCCAAAATGTAAAAATCTTTAACCGTTAATCGGATCAATTTTTTTTCAAATATATTAACTGAATCGAATTATTTTGATTAATTTCGTCGGTTAACAGAATTAACCAAAATTTATATATTTTTATCTTTTGATTAAAGTATGTATAAAAATATTAAAAAAATACATTTCTAATGTTCATTCTCTTTTTTAATAGTTCAAAAATATATATTATATATAATATATATGATTTATTTCGGTTAATTACTCGATTTCGAATCGAATTAATCGATAATTAAAATTTCAAAAAATCATTAACCAATCTCAAACCGAATTAAATTCGACCACTGACCAATTAATCGAACTTTGAACACCCCTATTTACAGTAAATAAGTACAATATTTCAAAATTTAATCATCAATTTAAAATCTAAATAATAATTTAAAAATGTTTGCTACCATAAACCCTACAAGTTAATTTTGCATATGATTGTAGACACGTTAATTCAAATTAGATCGAATTTGAGATAATTTTTTAATATTTAGAGTTAACTCAGGACGATTCAATTTATTATTTAGATAATAAGAATTATTTAAATTTAATTATAAAAATTATAAAAATAAAAATAAAAATAATATTCTTGAACTTAAATAAATGCTAGTATTTATGAATAGTTTTTTATTTTGTTCTAACATATTTTTGAAAGTTTATATACATAAAAGAAAATTGGATGGTTTTCTTTTATAATTGAAACTAAGGATTGGAGTTGTTTGAGATTGAATTTAAGTCTTCATGTGGCGAAATTAGGGGGGTTGGCGAGCGCTCTGGTCCTCCCTAAAATGAAAAATTTTTCATATGACCTTTTTAAAACTTTTAAAATTTTAAATTAATAAAAATAAAATTACACTTTGGTCTCCACTTAAAAATATAAAAAATTGATTTAATCTTTTAAAAATTATAAAAATATATTCTATTAAAATGATGGAATTACATTTTCTCTATCGTAAAAATTATAATTTAATTTTGATCCCCTTCAAAAATTTTCTAATTTCACCTCTGTCCTCATGCCTATAACCTAATACATTTAACATTATCAATAGATTGTTGAAAAAAAAAAGTAGATGTTCTTTAACTTTTATTTTTCATTAATTTTTTTTTAGTTTAGAACATCATGTAATAGTCTGAAGGTCAAGGTATTCACCATTTCAAATATAACTTAAATTCGAATTGCCTATTTGTTATTCATGCTTTACCCTATTCTTATATTTAACTAAAAACAAAAATTTTCATGGTTTAAGTTTTCTTAGTATACCAACTAATTCGGATGTCCTTTTTCTTTCTTTTAACTATCATTGAAAACTTTGAGAAAATATAACATGATTAAACCATTATTCACAAGATCAACTAGGTATTTTTTATATATTCTAATATATATATATATATATATATATATATTAGTTAGTTTGAATTAGCTATCGAGCTAATTATTCAATTTAGTGTTTATAAAAATCGTTTTTAATTGTAATTTTTGATAAAGATAGTTTTTAAATATAGCATGTATATTGTTGTTAATGCAGGGAGATATGGATTTGACTGTGTATTGAAGCATATTATCTTTGTAATATGAGTTGAGGAGGGGTTATAAGTAATTTTAGGTATTGTGTAAAAAAAAACGGATATAATTAAAGCCTATAATGAGATTGTTAAAAAAAAAAGTTGATGTTTGGTAAGGTTTTAAAAATTGAATTGGTGATCAAATTGATTAGACAATTAATTTTTAATTTGATCTATTCGTTCGATTCAATTAAATAAATTACTAAAAATTTATAAAAATATATTAAAATTTTAAAAAATAGAAAAAAACCAGTTCAATAGATTTTTAATTCAATTTTAAATTGATCTAACTTCTTTATACTAATACTCCAATCAATTTTGATCCAACTAATTTGATCCGTCCCACTTCAACTCATCAAATTTTTATAATAAACTTCTTTCTTTTTCACTCAGTATTCAACCGTTGACAAAATTACGAGAAAGATTATATTATTACATGACATATTTGTATTTTATCTAATTTTTTTATTGATTTCATTTTTCTTAATCAATAAAATATTTTTATATTATTTATATTTAATAAAAAATACCTTTTTATTTTTCAAGGTATTAAAAAATATTATGAAATAAATTTTAACATTATACGGCATTCTTTTATTAAAATTTTCAGTCTCTATTTTATTTACAGCTCTAATTCAACTAACATTTATAGGAAAAAGTCTAATTGAGCCAAATACAGACTTTTTCTTATAAAAAACATTGAATTCTTTTTATTTATTGAATTACCATTGATTAAAAATTGTTGATCCATACTCTAAATGTAATTTGAATTCGAATCGCGTCAATCATATTATTGATAGGATTTTACTCTTCATTTATAATTAAAAAAAATATTGATCAAAATACGTGATTTTTATCAGATAAACTATGATTTTCATCTTCTTAATACCAACCTCGAACTAAATTGATGAGTTTCCAATTATATATTTTTTCTTAATTTTTTGAAGGTCGGTAGTAAGCTCCCACCTTCATTCAATATGTAATTTTTACTTGTTTTATTTTTTAATTACATTTAATTATAATAGATATAACAATTGAAACATATTTGAATCTAAATTATAATAAATTTGGATAAAATCGAATTAAATTCAAAATTATCTAAAAGAAAATCTATCCATAGTAAAACTTGAACAAGATCACAACTTTTCTCTTTATTTGAAATAGTCTTAGTTAAAGTCTAATAACACTTGAGTAAAAAAATATGTATTGGAATAATAACATCCCATAATACATTAGTAATCGTCGACCCGAGTTCCAGAAAGGATTCGGATCTTTAAACCATGACTTTAATAGGTCCCACTTGAAAACACTGAGTTCGCAGATATAGCTCACAAGAAGGGCTTGACGAAATGTCCCCTTCAACTCTTCATCAGGACAGGTCGGAGCATCAGGTTCTGACACCCACCATGACGAAATAGATTTATTCGTTGCATAGTTTGTCGATAGACCGAAAAACTTCGACAATGCGATTTATTGGGGACCGCCACTTCCTCTTAATCAATAAGCACTCTTGTAGCAGTTCCTAACCCTCTAAGAGCATATGAAGTTCATGCGAGAGCAAATGGCCACTCAGGAAGTGCGGTTGTAGAACAACAAGCTTTCCAACAATAATTGTTAAGGCAGAATGAGGAGCTGAGAAGGAAGATACATGTAGACAACTATGGGTCCCATGACAATTCAAACACGCAAGACGAAGCCCCAAGCACACAGGTGAAGGAGTGCCAAAACGAGATGGACGAGTTGCGTCCAGATGTGACGGCATAGCACCCTAAGTCGCAGGATATGGACTGACTATTCTCCTACAACAACCCGCTGGGCCCCGAAATTGTAGCAGTAGGCTTACCACGCGATTTCAAGGTCCCAATGGACATGTTCAAAGGCAGGAGGAATCCACGGGCTCACTTGATGCAATATAATGATTATATGAACGTGCTCGAGGCATTGAACACAATGAAATGCAAGGCCTTCTCGATGACACTAAAGAGGAGTGCTAAAGATTGGTACTTGTCCCTCTCGTAGGGCTCAGTCTGTAACTTCTCACAACTGGGCCAAATATTTTTTGGTAGATTTAGAGCCCAAAAGGCAATCATGAACACGCCCATGGGTATGATGTCAGTAAAGCAACAAAAAGGCGAATCTCTCCAAGACTCTGCCAAAAGGTTTCATGCAGCGACCCTAAATACAAAGAACTTGTAAGACCAATAGGCCATATATGCCTTTACCAGGCCCTTTACTGATAACAAATCGCAAAGCCTGATGGACCTATGTGAGCGAGCCTACAAGTTCGTAGAAGCGGAAGAGATAAAAAGAGCGTCGCGAGCTACCCTCTAAAGAGAAGACAAACAACTCAAAAGCAAAGAAAGACTTCGTAGTAGACAAGGTCCCCCAACCAATCCTTGTGAGTCGAGATAGATAGACCATAAAGGAACCAAGCCTAGATCGACACGTTCAGAAACCCCCAAGACTGTAGTAAGAACAAGCCATGAGATATGCCTTTAAGGAAGATTTGAAGCCTACACCCTTTAGAACACCTCGCGAACTTACATCCTCAACTAGGTGAAGAGTCTCGGTATCCTTTCAAAATGTCCTTAATGAGAAGAATTGGAAGGGGACCAAACTCTAGGGACCAATGTGCTTTTCACGATGATATGGGGCACAAGACTGAAGACTACTTCACGTTGAAGGATGCCATTGAAGAGGTAGTACGAAATGGTGAGCTAATCGAGTTTATAAACCAGGGTGGTTCGTAGCATGGCCAAAGCTCATGAGGCGACCCTAAGGGAAAGTAGAAGGTACGAAGCACTATTCACGTGATTGTGGGCACTAGTGACGATTGAGCAGGCTCAAACATGAAAAAGTGAGCTCACATGAGAAGTGTGATGTCAGTCAATGCCCCAAATAGGTCTCATCAATAAGAGAAATAGAGTGTTGAATTTGGGAATGACGATGAAGAATCAGTTCGGGACGAAGAGGGAAATGACCTAATGGTAGTCTTGACAATGGTCACCAGTTTCGAAGTTAAAAGAATCCTGGTAAACAGCAAAAGCACAGTAGAAGTCCTATCTGGGAGGTGTATAGAAAAATAGGGTTAAAAGAGCAATCGTTATCCAAAGCCAACCCATTATATAGTTTCGCGAACCATCCAATTAAGGTGAAAGGCTCAATCACCTTGCCAATTACCTAGGGGATGGTGAGCATACGACCACAGAGTACATCCAGTTTTATGTAATAGACCATTTGATGGAATACAATGCCATCTTTGGAAGGCCAATAATGAGAATGTCAAGGATGGTAGTGGCGACTTTTTGCATGAAAATCAAGTTCCCAACTAAGATCGGGGTTAATTTTTTTATGATCTGATCAGTGCATGGTGAGGCAATATCACATGTTATCCATAAAACAAGCCAGAGAGCCTATAATTGAAGGGAAGAACTGACAAGGGGCTGAGTTAGCAAGCCAAGTTCTTTACTTGGACGGTTTGGACATGAAAGACGAACATAGAAGAAAAAAGTCTGAAGCTGTGGGGCACACTGAGACTCTACAGCTATTTTGCGATGACAAGGAAAAATTTGTTAAGATCTTGTTGGCGTTGATAGAAGAAGAGAAAGATATGTTTGTCAGGTGCCTTAGTCAAAATTCAGACGTCTTCACATGGTTCGCAGTAGACATGCCAGACGTAGACTCGTGAATAATAGTACACAAGTTGTATGTACTCCCGGAGGTAAGTTAGTAAAACAAAAAAAGAGAAAGTTCACGCCGCAGGTGATAGAGATGGTGTTGGTGAAGAAGCCAAATAGGAAATGGATAATGTGTATTGACTTCACCAACCTCAATAAGGCGTGCTCAAAAGACAGCTTCCCATTGCCCTCGATAGATCGCCTAGTTGGTGCCTTTACAAGTCACTAATTTATAAGCTTCATGGATGCGTTCTCAGGCTACAATCAAATTCTATTTGACCAAGACGACCAAGAAAAAATAGCTTTCATCATCGAAGAGGGTCTTTTTTACTATAGGGTCATGCCATTCGACCTAAAAAGTGTAGGAGCGACTTACGAGAGGTTAGTAAATCGAATATTCAAGAATCAGATAGGTCACGGTCTAGATGTTATGTGAACGACATGCTGGTAAAAAGTGAGTCCATGAGAGAGCACGTGTAGAGGCTATCAGAGACATTCGTAGTACTAAGGGCTCACAAAATGAAGCTAAACTAGAGAAATGTGCTTTCAGTGTACGAGCTGATAGATTCTTGAGATTCATGATTTTAGAAAGGGGGATTGAGGTGAACCTAGAAAAGATCCAAGCCATCATGGAAATGCCTCCTTTGCGAACCATAAAGGAGATTCAACACCTCACGGGCAAGGTGGTGACACTAAACAAGTTCATCTCGAGGATGGCGGACAAATACCTCTCTTTCTTCAAGGCCTTGAGAACCTCTTTATCATGGGCTGCAGATTGCTAAACAACATTTGAAGAATTGAAACGATACCTCAGCTCCCCTCCACTATTGAAATCGCCTCAAATAGGAGAAACACTCTACCTCTATTTGGCCACCTCAAAAGAAACAGTCGCGGTGGTGCTAATTAAAGTACACAGTACCAGTCAATTTCTCGTGTACTATGTTAATAAGGTACTCCAAAACGACGAGCTAAGGTACATAAAAATAGAAAAATATATCTATGCTTTGATTATTACAACTCATAAGTTACGACCAAACTTCCAAGCCCATCTAGTGGTCGTAGTTGCTAACTAGCCCATGAAAGAAGTACGATCCAAAACTGACACCTCAAAGAGAGTAACAAAGTGGAGTATCGAGCTTGCCAAATTCGGAATAGACTTCACCTCACAGACGAAAATTAAAAGACAGGTGCTAGCCAACTTCATAGTGGAATGCTCATTCGAAAAAACCAATGATGTGGTAGGAAATACAATATGTTAGATAATGAGTATCTTGTTTAGTGAGCACCTTGTAAAGTCTGAATGATGTATGAACATTGATGGGAATTAACAATTTAATTTGGCAAATCTTTAACTTTATGACGAAATATCATGTGTTACTCACTTCATACTGAAAATTTTCTTTTCATTTGTTGAACAACATTTAATAGTAAACTCACACCAAAAAACAACACATACAATTGACAACCCAAAGAGTTGGTTAGTTTATGTTGATGGCTCCGCAACCAAAATTGGGTTAGGAGCAGGTGCATTAATAATCGACCTCGATGACAACGAATGGAAATACATATTATCATTCAGGTTCCAAATGTCGAGTAACACCGTCGAGTACGAAATACTAGTTTCAGGATTACAACTGGTACGCCAACTAGGACCAAAGGATTTGATAGTCCATATAGACTCCTAGATGGTTACGAAACAAGTAAACGACGAGTACGATGTAAAAGAAGCAATGCTAAAAAGATACCATAATATGGTAACTCAAATGCTCGCAGGATTCAACAAAGCCGAGATTAAACAACTCTCAAGAAGTGATAACACATGCGCTGACGCTTTGTCAAAACTAGAGTCTTCCCGTCATTGAACAAAGAGGAAAAATCTTGCTCGAGCATAAGGAAACCCCAAGCTATGACTTGCCCTAAATACTCTGCATGACCCAAGAGGAGACATGGATGACACTAATAATTTGGACATTACAAGGAGAATAAGAAAACCCAAACAGGAAAGAGCTCGTAAAGTTACAACGCAAAGTTACGAGGTACATCATTATTACAAACTATGAACATTTATTAAACTCCTAGTAAGAGAATTGAATATTGCGAACTCACAACATGTTAAATTAAATCAATGTGTTTTATACTACATCCGATAGATACACCATTTTGGATGGTGTACTATATAGAAAAGGGTTTTCCCACCTACTATTAAGGTGTCTTTCCCTATTTAAAGCTGAATATATCATGAGAGAGATCCATTAAGGGATTTGCGATGACCACTTAGAATGAAGGTTGCTCGCGCAGAAAGCATTCATACAAGGGTACTATTGGCCCATCATAAATGAGGACACCCATCGGTTAGTTCGCAAATGCGATTCTTTCCATAAGAACGCCAAAATTCGATGACAACCAACAGAACCCTTTCAGATCATGTTAGATCTTTGGTGTTTTATGACTTGGGGAGTCGACATACTTATCCTGTTTCTTGTAACCACAACATAAAAGAAATTCATAGTGGTAGCTGTGAATTACTTCACCAAGTAGTTCGAAGTCGAAGCCCTGGCGACCATCATAGAAAAGAAAATGGAGTCTTTTTTATGGAAGTCGATTGTTTATAGATTTGGGATACCTCGCAAAATCATCATAAATAATGGTAAACAGTTTCAAGGAAAATTCAAACAATTTTGCACGGACCTCCAAATAGCTCTAGCCCAAAGTTCGATAAAAACGCCATAGATCTGTGAGTAGGTAGATATTATGAACAAAAAAATCTAACAGCTCTCAAGAAAAAAGTTGGGGAAGCTAAGGGGGCTTGGTTGTAAAAACTACCAGGGATTTTATGGGCCTTACAAACTACACCTCACACTGCAATGAGAGAAACAACTTTCTCACTTGTATATAACGCAGAAGCTATGATCTCTTTCGTAATTGGATTGAGGTGACACAGGACACAACACTTTAACGGGGAAGCTAATAAGGAATCCCTTAAGCTCAACCTTGATCAAATCAACGAGCTCAGAGAAACGATTGAGGTTAGAAATACATCACACGCTCAACAAGTAGCCTGCTACTACAACTCTAAAGTAAAAAACAAGCAATTCCAAGTTGGAGATCTCGTCTTAAGAAATACCGAGGCTAGCCTACCCATTTCTTAAAAAGGAAAAATGGCTCCTAATTGAGAAGGGTCATACGAAGTGATAGTAAAGATAGACTATGGAGGGCAAAATTGTACTGCGAACTTGGAACGTTCAGCATCTAAAAAAATATTATGTATAACTCTTTACCCTATGAATAAAAAATCTTTTTATGGCAGCATTTTTCTCATATTAAGGTTCACAAGCGAAGAGCTGCAACCTTCAACACAAAAGCGAGAGAAAAACTCCCAACTGTTATATTAAGGTTCGTAATGGAAAAGCCATAACCTCCAACATAGTTAGCGAGAGCAAAGCTCCTAACTATCACATTAAGGTTCTCAAACGAAGAGCCGTAACCTACAACACAGTTAGCGAGAGTAAAGCTTACAGTTGTTATATTAAGGTTCGTAGGCAAAGAGTCGCAACCTTTAACACAGTTAGCGAGAGTAAAGCTCCTAGCTGTCATATTAAGGTTTGTAGACGAAGAGCTACAACCTTCAACACAGTTAGCGAGAGAAAAGCTCTCAATTATCATATTAAGGTGTAAGAGAAAAGCCATAATCTCCAACACAATTAGTGAGAGCAAAGCTCCCAGATGTTATATTAAGGTTCCCAAGCGAAGATCCGTAACCTCCAGCACAATTAGCGAGAGCAAAACTCCCAGCTGTTATATTAAGGTTCACAGTCGAAGAGTCGTAACCTTCAACATAGTTAGAGAGAGCAAAGCTCTCAATTGTCACATTAAGATTCTCAAGCGAAGAGTCGTAACTTACAACACAGTTAGTGAGAGCAAAGCTCACAGTTGTCATATTAAGGTTCATAGACGAAGATCTGCAACCTCCAACACACGGTTAGAGAGAGCAAAGCTCCCAGCCGTCACATTAAGGTTCTCAAGCGAAGAGTCTTAACTTTTAACACAGTTAGCGAGAGCAAAGCTCCCAGTTGTCATATTAAGGTTCGCAGGCAAAAAGTCGTAATCTCCAACAGAGTCAGTGAGAGCAAAGCTCCCAACTGTTATATTAAGGTTCATAGGTGAAGAGCCGCAACCTCTAACACAGTTAGCGAGAGCAAAAGCTCCCAACTAGCATACTAGAACTGATGGGTGGAAAACTCATAGCTTCGATATTCCTCAAAATTTTTTAAGTACAAAATAGCTCGTGGATTCACATCCCAACTTATTATTAATAAAATTTTCTAAGTACAAAATAGCTCGCAGATTTATATCCCAACCTATTACTAAGAAAATTTTCTAAGTATCAAATAGCTCATGGATTTACATCTCGACTTATTATTATTAAGAAAATTTTGTAAGTATGAAATAGCTCACAGATTTATATCCGAGCTTATTATCTTTAAGAAAATTTTATATGTACGAAATAACTCGTGGATTCATATCCCAGCTTGTTATTTTGAAGAAAATTTTCCAAGTACAAAACAACTCATAGACTCACACTCTCAGCTTGTTATTTTGGAAATTTTCCTAACTATAAAACAACTCACATGCGTAGTTAGCAACTTCTGAATATTTTGACAGATAAAACTCCTTAAAAAAATCTTCATTTCATTAAAAAAGAAAGATAAATTACAAGAGGACTAAGATACAATATTCTCATTTTCCCCATTAACTCATTGGTTCGCGTCATCAATGAGAGTAGCATAACAATTCACAATAGTTGGAGCAACATCCTCATTTGCTGCAAAAGAGACCTTGTTCGCATCAATAGAGTCTTCCTTCAAGTAGAAATTCGAGGAATTCTTTGAGGTGGATACGAAAGAGTCCCGTCCAACTCTAAAAGGATAGAGCACACCAAAACCCAAATTGCTCATGTCCAACCCATCCAAGGCATCGAAGTCCATTTTACAAATATCAAAAGGATCATAGGCTACTTGAGTATGGAGAAGGATGCTTCACTTTAGATTCGGGATGGAGGCCAGGATATTTTTAGTTGTCTTCTTCTTGAAGGTCTCTAGAGCATCAGATTGCTTCTGCAGTGTCCTATCAACTTGCTCTTGGCACTCTAACAAATTTTTGCGTCTCAACTGCGTGCTCCTTAATGGCTTTCTCTAACTCGATTTTAGTCTTCGCCAACTCAGTTTCTGCGTCTATCCTCTTGTCTCTTTCAGTATGGTGCTCAACAGCGAACCCCTCTGCCTTCATCTCCCTTTTTTTTGAGACTCCGTATTTATTAATCGAACCCGTAAATATTTAATAAAAATATTTAAAAAAAAGTTGTAGTATATTGGTCTACTAAATGAGAAATTTCAATATGATAATGTTTTAATTAGGTATGAGGACTAAATTGCATAATTGGTAAAAGAGCAATGTATAAAAGGAATTATAACATTACAGAAAGGGGAAGGACCAATGAGACAAATTTCCCATTGGAATTCTTAGTGTCGTTAGGTGGCAGTATACGGCTCTCTTTTTGTTTCAAAATTTGTGGTTAAAAATTTAATAACGAAAGAAATTTAGAAATGACTTAATATTACATGGGAGTGGGTGGGAAAGAAAGAAATATCTTTCTTTCATTCATCTAGTTTTGGAAGAGAAGGGAGAAGGAGGAGCTTAGGATTTTTCTTGTGTTCAAGCTTCAAATTGGTAAGCTTAATCAAGTCCTTTTCTTATAATTTTTATGTTTTTGGAATTCCGATACCGTAAGCTAGCCGTCCCATGTCATATTTTTTATTATTGTCAAGAATATTAAATTCTATCATTGTTGGGTAGATAGAGTTTTAATGATAAATTGGTGAATTCTGGAGCTAAAAGTGAAATAGAAATAAATAGTGGGATAAATTGCTAACTTTAAAAGTATAAGGGTCAAATTTGAAAGTTTGATAAATTGATGTAAAAATTAGAAAATAGAGAGTCAAATTTAGTAGAATAATATCGATGTGTTTTAATAAATATGTTTTATATTTAATTCCATAACTAATGTTGACCCGAACTCCTCCAAAAAGAAGGGCAAAGACGACAACGAGTAGCTCGAAAATTACGGTTGGTGTTTCTATAACTTTAACTAGTTTATTAAATCGTCAAATCATAATTAATTGCTCAAAGTAGAAAATGAAGGTATGAAAATAAGGTATGAGATTCTCTACTCAATTGAGTTGTTTTGAATAAATTAATCGTGTGAGAATTTAATTGTATATTCTCCATGTATAAATGTATGATGAGAAAATTGTGTTATTGATAAATTTATGTTTATTATTAGATTTCATTTTAAATGCTTTTTTATTATGAATAAAATTAAATGTGGAAATGTGGTTTGATATTAAATGGAAATTATTACCTTATTAATTGTTCAGGTCGAGTCGGATATAGATGGCATGCCATAAGATAGAAAGAGTTCAGGGTTACTTCGACTACGAGTCGATGAGGCACAGGGTGTCAAATTACTTTGGTTTAACCGATGAGACATTGGGTGTCAACTTCATTTTAGCGCAGACGCGATTTAATTACTTCGGATTTATCCGATGAGGCACAGGGTGCCAAACTAGTGTGTTGGTTGGATCCGTGTATCCGTCAATGTCCGAGTCGTGTTAATAGGGAATTATAAATAATGAATATTAAAATTACATGGAATGAAAATCTTATGAATGTTGTATTGAAAAATCAAAGAAATGAGAAATGGTTATGCAAGATGATAATATGCATAATAGACGTGAGAAATGTATTAAGAAATCAAGAAATGGTATATAGAGATATATGCATTGATAATACGCATAAATTGAATAAAAATGAGAGAATGAAATGAATGGTGTATCGAGATCGAAGAAACAGTAATGGTTCATGTAATTAAAAAATGTGCATGAATAGTTTGTGAATTAAAAGATAAATATGATTAATAGTATTATGATACTTGTATACATGTGTATGGTTAGTAGAATAATTCTAGTGTAAGATGACAAAATATGGTATTTGCTTTAGCATGAACTAATATTAATTAAATTATACAATGTATTTATACTGATTAATGTTTAGTCATAGAAACACCACTAATTAATACTTATGCGTGCGATTTGTTTTTCGTTCGCAGGATAAGTTCTTTTTTGTTAGATTAGCGACTCAGAAGACAATCCCGAACTCAAGAGTTAGTGAGGTTTATTTTATTTTAATTTGAGTTGGCATGTACCTAGGATGAGTTGTGTTTTGTGGATGCCTTGTATTTATTGGTTATATAATGATTTGTTGATGTTATTCCAGGTTGATAGTATATGTCATTAAACTAGTAACTTGTTCCGGTAGTTTATTATTTATACCGGTAGAACCTCAATTTAATGAATTGTGGTTTCGATAGAACTCCATAAAATTTTGGTAGAATTGTAAGGGAATAGGTAGATTAATTATTGACTTATTTTGTATTGGTAGAACTCATTCAAGCACCGGTAGAATTCTGCAGGGAATTTTGAATGCTCACTACCTTTAGAACTACTGATACCCATTTATGCAAGTATCGATAGAAGTCCTTTAAAAATCTAATATTCGTTAAAAATGAATATAAAATTACTTGTCTTTTAGTTCTAATTCCATTATTGATTTCTATATAAAATATAACTCCATTAATAACAAGAAAGTAAAGTTTTATTTAGTTACTTATTATATTAGTATAGTTGTGACATCTACTTACACCTATCTGGTGATTGGATCGGGTAAGGGGTGTTACATTTTAGTGGTATTAGAGCTATAGGTTTAGTCGATTCTCTGACTAGATCAAGCTCGGAATGGTGTTTAGAGGTACATGCCAAGTTGAGTCGAATATGAGTCGGGATTTGGATGTTGATTATTATTATTTGTTTGTTTGATCTTATAATCACAAGAGATGTTAGTAGAATCGAAAAAAATAAGGTGGATCAAAAGGTCCATATTAGTGATAACTCTACGGAGAACCTTATTAGAGCTGAATCGATGGCACCACGTATTCGTCCCGCGGGTGTCTAACAACCTAATGTAGGTAGGGATCTTGGTGAAGGTCTAGGTGATTCTGATATAATTCGAGCTATAGCTAATACCCTTCAGAGTATTATGGGAGCTACTCCGACTATTACATCGGTAGCTGACACTCAACGAGCTCCGATCAAGGAGTTACAAAGATACGGTGCTACAAAATTCTTAGGTTTAAAAGGGTTTGAACCCTCAACCGTCGAGGTTTGGTTAGAGTCGACTAAGTGTGTTCTTCAATAGCTTGAATGCACCCTACATGAGAGTGTGATCTATGTAGTTTCTCTACTACAAGGAGAAGCATATATGTGGTAGCAGACTACCACGTGCCACGTACCTGCTAAGCATGTAAATTGGGAGTTCTTCTGAATGGAATTTCAAAAGAAGTATGTAGGGGAATTGTATCTCGAAGAAAGGAAGCTAGAGTTTCTACTGTTAAAATAGAGTGAGATGTTAGTGGTGGACTATGAACGAGAGTTTCTGAGACTTAGCAAGTACGCCATTGAATTTCTTCCTCTTGAAGCTGAAGATTGCAAGCAATTTTTGCGAGGGTTATGTGATGAGCTTCGAGTACAACTAGTATCTCATAAAATATCAGGGTTCGTTGACTTAGTTAAGCGAGCAAAGATGGTAGAACAAGCTTTGGGCCTCGACAAGAAGATTGAGATATCTAAGGTATCCATGGTTGTGTCAAGTCCCTTAGGGTAGTCAGTATTAGTTGACCGAGTGAGTAGACGGTGTCCATTAGAGATTTTGAACACGACCTTTCCTGTCGACTTGTTGATTATGCCATTTGGCGATTTTGAACTAATTTTTGGGTATGAATTGGCTCACTGAGCATGGAGTGATTTTGGATTGCCTAAAAAGAAATTTGTTATTAAGAGTGTAAATGGAAAACTTTCTTGAGGTGAATGGGATTCAGATAAAGGGATCAATTTATACCATTTCAGTCGTTTGAGCTAATAAGCTACTTAATCAAGTTGTGAAGCCTTTTTGATTTATGTGATTAAGTCAAATGGAGTCGAGAGTTAGATTGACAAGATTTGTGTCGTTTGTGAATTTTTTGATGTATTTCTCAAGGAGTTATTGGGATTACCACCAAATCGAGAAGTGGAGTTTGCAATTGAGGTGTTACCTGGTTCTGCCCTGGTGTTCATATCTCCTTATCATATGGCACTGAAGGAGTTAAAGGAAATGAAAGTTCAGTTGCAAGATTTAATAGACTGTGGTTTTATCCGTCCTAGTGTATCCCCATGGGGAGCATCGGTGTTATTCTTTAAAAAGATGGTTCGATGAGACTTTGCATGGATTATCGATAATTGAACAAGTTGACGATCAAGAATAGATACCCTTTTCCAAGAATTGACGACTTGTTTGATCAACTGAAAGGAGCTTCCATTTTCTCTAAGATTGATTTGAGATTGGGTTATTACAAATTGATAGTGAAGGATAGTGATATTCCTAAAATAGCATTTCGTATGTGTTATGGCCATTATGAATTCTTAGCAATGTCATTTTGTTTAACAAATGCTCCGACAGTATTCATGGACTTGATGAACTATATTTTCAATCTTACTTGGATCGATTTGTGGTAGTCTTCATTGATGACATTTTTATATACTCGCAATCTGAAGCAAAGCATGAGAAGCACCTTCGAGTTATTTTACATGTATAACGAGAGAAACGATTACATGGGAAGCTGAGAAAATGTGAATTTTGGTTATTAGAAGTTGTGTTTTTAGGTCATGTTATCTCAACAGATGGGATTAAAGTGGAACCGAAGAAGATCGAGACTATAGTTTAGTGGAAAGCATCGAGAAATGTGTCTGAGGTTCGCAGCTTCCTTAGTTTAGCTGGTTATTATTAAAGGTTCGTAAATTGATTCTCTAAGATAGCTATGCCTATGAAGAAGCTATTACAAAAGGATGTTCCGTTTAGTTGGAAAGATCATTGCCAAGAAAGTTTTGAGCAATTAAAACAAATGTCGATCGAGGCGCCCAGTTTTAGCCTTGCCTGAATTGGGAAAAGACTTTGTGGTTTATAGTGACGCCTTTTTAAACGGTTTAGGTTGTGTCTTGATGCAAGACGGGAAAATAATCGCATATACTTCACGACAGTTGAAAATTCATGAGCATAATTATTTGACGCATGATTTAGAGTTAATTGCGGTGGTGTTTGCATTGAAAATTTGGAGACATTATTTATATGGAGAATTGTCACATCGTTACAGCTCACAAGAGTCTTAAATACTTCCTAACTCAGAAGGAGTTGAATTTGAGACAACGACGATGGGTGGAACTTCTCAAGGATTATGACTGTGTCATCGATTATCATCCGCGAAAAGTTACCGTCGTAGTCGATGCATTGAGTAGAAAAGCAACAGTTGAGTTGAGAGCAATGTTTGCTCAACTCAGTATTAGTGATGATGGCAGCTTGATGGTTGAGCTAAGAGTTAAACCACTATTAGTTGATCAAATTAAAGAAGTGCAACTTTCAAATGTAAAATTGTTGAAGAAAAGAGAAATGATTTAAAATGGTTCGATAGAAAATTTCAGCATTTATAATCAAAATTGCTTGAGATTTTGTAATCGAATTTGTGTGCCTAATGTTGCAGAGTTGAAAGGGTTGATACTTCAAGAAGCTCATGATAGTCCTTTTGCCTTGCACCCTGGTGGAACAAAAATGTATCGCGATGTACGAGAGTTGTATTGGTGGTCGGAAATGAAAAGAATGATAGTAGAATTCGTGGCTAAGTGTTTGACTTGTCAGTAATTTAAGGTAGAACATCAAGTTCCTACAGGATTACTTCAACCCATTTCAATTCCTGAACGGAAATGAGAGCGCATTACGATGGATTTTGTAACGGGTTTGCCTTTATCTCCAAGCAAGAAAAATGCATGTGTGGGCATTAGTTGATCGAGTTACGAAGTCGGATCATTTCATAGCCATTAAGATCGATTGGGCACTTTCAAAACTTGGCAAATCTATATTCAAGAGATTATTAGATTGTTTGGTACACCTGTATCAATTATCTCCGATTAAGATCCTCGTTTCACTTCGAGATTTTAGAAGCAGTTACATGAATCCCTTGGTACGAGACTCAACTTCAGCATAGCCTTTCACCCTCAAACGGATGTGCAGTCCGAACGCATTATCCAGATCTTGGAATATGTGTTGCGAGCTTGTGAGATTGACTTCAAATTAGGCTGGAAACGCTATCAACCCTTAGCTGAGTTTGTTTACAGCAATAACTCCTAGTCGAGCATTTAGATGGCTCTGTACGAAGCCTTATATGGTCTTAGATGTCGAACACCTATATGTTGGATAGAATTAAGTGAAAGAAAGATAGTTGGTCTCGAATTGATTCAAGAAACAGGTAGTACGGTTAAGCTAATTCGAGAGAGATTAAAAAAATTGTATGCGGACTTGAAACGACGAGATATAGAGTATGCTGTGGGAGATAGATTATTCTCAAAGGTTTCATCGTGAAAGAAAGTCCTTACATTTGGACATAAAGGGAAGTTGAGTCCACGTTCTATTAGGCCTTATGAGATCACGAAAGAAGTAGGACCAGTGGTTTATCGTTTGGCCTTGCTAGCAGAGTTGGAAAAGATACACGATGTATTTCATGTTTCATTGCTTAGAAGATATCGTTCTGACTCGTCGCATGTCATTATGACTGGAGAAGTTGAAATTCAACTTAACTTGTCTTATGAAGAAGAACCAGTAAAAATCTTAGCTTGTGAGGTGAAGAAATTGCGTAACAAATGCATTTCGCTCGTGAAAGTGTTATGGCGTAACCATAAGTGGAAGAAGCGACTTGGGAACCGAAAGAGATGTGAGATCTCAATATCCCCACCTCTTTCCAGGTAAATTTCGAGGAAAAAATTTCTTTAGGTAATGACCCAAAATCGGGGTTATTAAAAAGATAATATTTCGAGATTTCGTATTTATTAATCGAACCCATAATATTTAATAAAATTATTTATGAAAATAAGTTGTAATATATTGGTCTACTAAATGAGAAATTTCAATATGGTAATGTTTTAATTAGGTGTGAGGACTAAATTGCATAATTGGTAAAAGAGCAATGTATAAAAGGAATTATAACATTAAAGAAAAGGGAGGGACCAATGGGACAAATTTCCCATTGGAATTTTAGTGTCGTTAGGTGGCAGTATATGACTCTCTTTTTGTTTCAAAATTTGTGGTTAAAAATTTAATAAAGAAAGAAATTTAGAAATGACTTAATATGTACATGGGAGTGGGTGGGAAAGAAAGAAATATCTTTCTTTCATTTATCTAGTTTCGGAAGAGAAGGGAGAAGGAGGAGCTTAAGATTTTTCTTGTGTTCAAGCTTCAAATTGGTAAGCTTAATCAAGTCATTTTCTTATAATTTTTATGTTTTTGGAATTCTGATACTGTAAGCTAGTTGACCCATGTCATATTTTTCATTATTGTCAAGAATATTAAATTCTACCATTGTTGGGTAGAAAGAGTTTTAATGATAAATTGGTGTATTTTGGAGCTAAAAGTTAAATAGAAATAAATAGTGGGATAAATTGCTAACTTTAATAGTATAAGGGTCAAATTTGAAAGTTTGATAAATTGATGTAAAAATGAGAAAATAGAGAGTTAAATTTAGTAGAATAATATGGATGTGTTTTAATAAAATATGTTTCATATTTAATTCTGTAGCTAATGTTGACCCGAACTCCTCCAAAAGGAAGGGCAAAGACAAGGTTGACAACGAGTAGCTCGAAAATTAGGGTTGGTGTTTCTATAACTTTAATTAGTTTATTAAATCGTCAAATCATAATTAATTGCTCAAAGTAAAAAATCAAGGTATGAAAATAAGGTCTGAGATTCTACTCAATTGAGTTGTTTTGAATAAATTAATGGCATGGGAATTTAATTGTATATTCTCCATGTATAAATGTATGATGAGAAAATTGTGTTATTGATAAATTTATGCTTATTATTAGATTTCATTTTAAATGCATTTTTATTATGAATAAAATTAAATGTGGAAATGTGGTTTGATATTAGATGGAAATTATTACCTATTAACTGTTCAGGACGATTCGGGTATAAATGGCATGCCATAGGATAAGAAGAGTTCAGGGTTACTTCGACTACGAGTCGATGAGGCACCGGGTGCCAGATTACTTCAGTTTAACCGATGAGACACTGGGTGTCAACTTCATTTTAGCGAAGGGCGCGATTTAATTACTTCGGATTTATCCGATGAGGCACATGGTGCCAAACTGGTGTGTTGGTTGGATCTGTGTATCCGTCAGAGTTCGAGTCGTGTTAATAGGGAATTATAAATAATGAATATTAAATTTACATGGAATGAAAATCTTATGATTGTTGTATTGAAAAATCAAAGAAATGAGAAATGGTTATGCAAGATGATAATATGCATAGTGGACGTGAGAAATGTATTAAGAAATCAAGAAATGGTATATAGAGATATGTGCATTATATTATGCATAAACTGAATAACAACAAGAAAACAAAATGAATGGTGTATTGAGATCGAAGAAACGGTAATGGTTCATGTAATTAAATAATGTGCATGTATAATTTATGAATTAAAAGATAAATATGATCAATAGTATTATGATACTTGTATACATGTGTATGGTTAGTATAATGATTCTAGTGTAAGATGACAAAATATGGTATTTGCCTTAGAATGAACTAATATTAATTAATTTATATAATGTATTTATATTGATTAATGTTTAGTCATAGAAACACCACTGATTAATACTTATGCGTGCGATTTTTTTTCGTTCGTAGGTTAAGTACTTTTTTTGTTAGATTCGCGACTCAGCATCCAAATACAATCTCGAACTCAAGAGTTAGTGAGGTTTATTTTATTTTAATTTGAGTTGGCATGTACCTAGGATGAGTCATGTTTTGTGGATGCCATGTATTTATTGGTTATATAATAATTTGTTGATGTTAGTCCAGGTTGATATGTATATGTCATAAAACTAGTAACTTGTTTCGGTAGTTTATTATTTATACCGATAGAACCTCTGTTGGATGAACTGTGGTTTCGGTAGAACTCCATAAAGTTTCGATAAAAATGCAGGGGAATAGGTAGATTAGTTATTGATTTATTTTGTATCGGTAGAACTCATTCAAGTACCGATAGAATTTTGCAGGGAATTCTGAATGCTCACTTCCATTAGAACTACCGATACCCATTTATGCAAGTATTGGTAGAGTCCTTTAAAAATCAAATATTCGTTAAAAATGAAAATAAAATTACTTATCTTCTAGTTCTAATTCCATTATTGATTTCTAAATAAAATATAACTCCATTAATAAAAAGAAAGTAAAGTTTTATTTAGTTACTTATTATATTAGTATAGTCGTGACATCTACTTACATGTGTCTGGTGATCGGATCGGGTATGGGGTGTTACAGCACTACTCTCCTCCTTGTTGGTAGGAGTAATACGTACAACCCCAGTAGTGATCTTATGCTTCTTATTACCACTGCTTATCAAAGTATTTATATCCATTGCTTTTTTTATCTCACGTGAGATGCTATCTGTCTTACTTGAATCACTCGAGGAGTAGTTAACAAGTTAGCATTTTCCCTACCCTTTTCATGCGCGAACTTAGGTAGAGCGATGATATGAAGCTTAATCTCACAAAAATTGTAGAATAAGTTTGCAGGTTCCTCCTATTCACCAAGAAAGATGCGACCCGTTTGATCGCGAGAGTTATGAGGCCAAGTGTTCCCCTCAAGCAATGAGTTAACAAACCGAGCGACCTCTTAGTTATCGCCCAATCTCTACTCATCGGGGCTGAAATCGTCTAAGCAGGATTTGAAGATATTTCTCGCAATAATGAGGGTCTTTAGAGTCAACAAACGGCCAACGTGAAGCCTCTAAAATTGCGCAACAACCTCAACTATGGTAAGGCTTAGTTGAAACGAGCGTATATCTTCATTGGAAGTGAACCATCTAACAGGGAACCCAAAGTCCTCACTGAGCAAACTACGAACCGGATGTACTTCCCCTAATTCAGAAGATGGTTTTGCAGTAGTTTCAAATGATAGTTCACATTTTCCTTCGAGGGGAGAGGTAGTAGAACCTCGCGAACTCCCTCACATCGCTACCCTTCAGTTGGTACAAGTGTTTGAAAATGGAGAGCATTGGTAGCTCACCGCACTGGCAGAAATTAACAACCTCCGAGTGTACTCCCGTTCAGAGCATATTTTGAGCTTTCATAAGTAATACGGGTCAAGTGGTAATATAGTGTTACAATGAAGTAATGAGTACTTTGAGGATCATACCCAAGGGAGGCGAAGCACGAATAATTTTAACTCCTGTACTGAAAAAGATATAATTGGTACTTTATTTAAGATTATAGGATGAAAGAGAAATAAGGATTTTAGGGTTTCTATAATGATAAATAATAAAAGTAAAATATAGTAAATGAGATAAGAGATCGATAAACTGGATTATGAGGGATTAGCTCGCTTTGGTATGATTTCTTCAACTGTTGCTTTTAGGGATTTTGTCGATCAACTAGTAATTACCTTAGCAGGACCTTTCGATCTTCCACTAACATAACGAGTCAACAAGAACTACTTATCTTCCGATCTTACAGCTCAAATTGGCTTGGGGTAAAGGTGTTCACGAATGGGCAATACCAATTTTGGGTTAATTATCAGCTAAATGACTTCCTAGGTTATCAGGCCTAGGGTTTGTTTCTCGTTCTTCCTTTTTCAAGCAATTGAACCGTTAAAAATCCCTACACAATAATTAAATCATCATTCCTCTACAACCTAATCCTCCATAAAAGGATTAGTTCATCATGGTTTCTTGAGACATTATAATTTTAATATAAAGAATATGCATAAAGAATTGAATTGAAAATATAAATGAAAAGAAACTTAGGGATTTGAATTGCAATCTGTTGGGAAGAATCCACAAAGCATTTATGCACGTCTTACAAATATGGTTTCCCTAAACAAGAACAATAAAACTAACTAAAGCCTAAGGAAAAGAAAATGACTAACCTAAATTACAAAGAGGGAAATAAACTACGAAAAAAGGTGCATAAAACTAGGTGCTCAAAGGACTTATTTATAAAATTTTGATGACCATTTTCCTTAGCCTTAGGTTAACTAACGTCCATCAGGTTTAATGATGCATTGTGAAGATCAAAACAACATTTACTCGGTGTATTTTCGCATCCAAGAGTTAATATCGCTACACTTAGGATCCGTGTCACGACATAGCCATCAGTGTACTCCTTAGTTGTATTTTCCAGGGTTTGTTGTGACATCCTGATGCTGTGTCACAACAAAGAAGATAGTTTCAAGAATCTTTTGGTTCTGGTTCTTTTGTTGCGACATCCTATGACCTGTGTCGTGACATACTGACCAGCCTTAATAAAATTTGTCTTTTAATAGCCTCATGCATACTTTCAAAGCTTGTTAACCAACCTTTAGGCCTCAAATAGCCCTAAAGTAAAAAAAGACTCATTTTTACACCATTTACACAATTTATTCACTAGACTAAAACTAAAGTAAATCCTAGGTAAAACCTAACGAAAATGCCTAATTTCAAGCTCAAGTGCAAAAACTAGTTTAATCTGCTAGGTCAAATTATGACAAATTAGCAATCAAGGAAGTAAGCCATTGCCACCCACCAAGAGAAACTAGGTCGGGATCAACACGGTAATAGTTGAGGAGGCCACAGAAGAAAGGGTGTAAGGGCAGATGAAATCCAACGTCCAAGGTGTGAAGTGGAAGAAGGAATAAATCTTTGTTGGTCTCACACAATCGGTACGACCTCACCGAAATGGAGAACTCATAAAAAGAGTGAGGGAGTTTTATTCCCCACAAAGCCAAAGCCCACTTTAATTCCTTCGACCTTGTGGTGTAGGCGTATGGTTTCTCCGCTACCAAGATTAGAGGCAGGTTCTCTCGAGGCTGACGAACATAGATGATCTAACTATTAGCCCCTCTCATCCTCGGCATTGTTTGAGTAAAAAGAAAGAGAAATAAAAATTCAAGAAGAGAGAAGAAAGCAAGAGAGCTTTTAAGATTACTTTTGTTTCAATTACTAAAAATTATAAACATAAAAATCTTAGGCCTCCGGAGGCCTCTTCCTTTTAAAGAAAGGTTTCTTTTCCTGCTCTTCAAAGTTTCATGTAATCGAGGAAAATAAATGACCTAGATGCGAGCAGATAGAAATGATTTAACTCTCAACGGTTAGATGTATGCACCAAATACCTAGCCACCCTCGTGTCAAAACAACTATTATGCACCATAGCTAGCGACATGCCCAACAAGATGCAATCAAGTTTGACACGATGGACCTAAGGAGTGCCACTTTATAGTAGCCCTTAGGCCCACTAGAGGGGACTAGATTGTTATACATTAGTAATCATCGACCCGAGTCCAAGAAAGAACCCGAATCTTTGACCCATGACCCAAATAGGTCCCACTCGAAGACTCTAAGTTCACATATATAACTCGTAAGAATGGCTCATGGACACGACTCGCAAAAGAGGGCTCGGAGAAGGGTCGCGACACAACTTGTAGGATGGGCTCACAAATTAAGTTCACGAAAAGTTCGTACATGCCCAAGGAGCTCGCAGAAAAGACCATATACCCCGTAGTCCATCGAGAGATGTGATCCACAAGTATAGAGCTCACTAAGGACATCAGTCCCAAGAATAAAAAGGACAGCGTGCTCTAGAGACATGCGACCAACAGACTACGGAGCTCGTAGAAAATGTCAGTACTAGGGACAAAGACTGTCAGTATTGGAGGCCATAGAGCTGAGACAAAATAGTGGGCCCTATTATGAGCAATAATAGTACCAACAAGAACATGTATAAATACCCTCAATATTCTCATAAAAAAGATACGAGCAAAATATTACCCAACACAAACTAAAACCTATTTTTCTCATGTTTTGCTCTCTCAAGGTTGGTCTCCATTTGGTGCCTTTGCTGTGTGTATGACTAGAAACTAAGTCGACTAGTACACCTTGTCTTTCCCTCATAGTGCCTATTTCCCTTGTCCTAGTCCCCATGGCTAGCGACTTATTTTTATTTCCTTTTTTTATTGCAAAGATAAGCATATTGTTTTGGCATTCTTCATTGGGTTTTCAACGACATTAGAGGCAAGTGCCAATCTTGATGGCTTGTCCTCCTTGGTGTCTTATTTAACAAATTGGAATTTTGGTCTTCCTAGTGGAGTTCTTCTCATGGTGACTAGTTTCGAAATTTTAGGTCTTTGTTTGTACCTTTTCTAGTATTTCTTTAGGTCTTTATATGTTACGGGGTTTTGATCCTATTGGTGTAGACGTTTATAATGGACTCACACACATTGGATCATATCCATATAGTGGATAAGAATAAATTTTTTATTTAAAAATAAAAAATAAACTGACCATCGCAATTATATGTTAACCACTTAAAAGGGCTTACTGTCAACATTTTGAGAGAGATTGGACCCCCATTCTATAAAAAAAAAGGAAACAAGAATTTTCCATGTTCTTTTGGTTAACACAAAAGAAAATAAGAGTTGTCGTCATTACTATTTTTTTTTTAATTTTAAGCATTCTTTCATTCAATTTTTTTAGGAAGATTAGAGCTGTGATATGTGAATAATTTCCGTTTGTGATTTTGTTCCTGATTAGTATATTGAACTGTTGTTACACGACGATCCGATATTTGTGCTTCCTCTATAATTTGCTCTATTATTACTTAAAATATATATTCACATTAATTATCATTAGTATCAGAGTGAATTGATTTTATAATTTATTTTTTTTGTGCATTGAAATATGTTTTTATTATTGTTTAAGTTTTTTTTTTTAAAATAAAACATTAAAGTTTGAACTTTCTAGAAAATGAATTTGAATTGCTTTTCAAAATGGCTTTCGACCATGGATTAAGATAAAATAAATGGAAAATTGGCTTATGGCCACTTTTTTATGCAAATGGCATAACCATGTTGAATGAAGAAATAGCTTATATATTACTAGGATTATTATTATTATTAGTTGGTTACGTTGGTGTGTCGGGGATATGATCACTTCTGAATGTACTCCCGTTCAACATGTACTTTTGGGCTTCTTTAAGTATACGGGTTGAGTTGTAATATAGTTACAATGAAGTAACGAGTACTCCGAGGATCGTACCCAATGAAGACAAGGCGATAGTAATTTGAATCCCTGCAAAGAAAAGAAGTAATTAGTACTCTTTTTAGGGGTTATACAACGAAGGTAAAATAAAATAATTTGGTTTTAAATTAAAGAACATAAATTTAATGAAATAAAACAAAGGAAAAAGATAGGAAAATTCGATGAACAAATTCATGGGGGATTAGCTCGCTTTAGTATGATTTTTTCAATCATCATTTTTGGGGTTTTTCTTCAATCAACTAGTCGTTACCCTCGCAGGATCTTCTGATCTTCCACTAACATAACGAGTCAACAAAGACTACTTACCAATGTCATAGTCTAGATTGGTTTGGGGTAAATTTGTTCACGAATGGGTAATACCAATTTTGGGTTAATTCTCACCTAAATGACTTTCTAGGATTGTCAAGCCTAGGGTTTGTTTCACGTTCTTCTTTTTCCAAACAATTGATCCATTGAAAATCCTTGTATACAATAATTAAATAATAATACTTCTACTCCCTAATCCCCCATAACGGGATTAGTTTCTCATGGTTTATTTGGACATCATAAATTCAATAATGTGAATAAACATGAAAATTAAGATTGAAAATACACGTTGAGAGAAACTAAGAATTATATAGCAATATGTTGGGATGAATCCATAATTGTTTGTGCGAAATTACAAATCTTGTTTCCCCACAAAACATAAATGAAAATAAAGAAAGAAATGAAAAACATCTAAAACCTAAATTACAAAGAAAAACTAAACTTAATAAAAAGAGATGTGTACACCTAAGTGCTAAAGAGCCCTATTTATAGCCTTTGGACGGTCGTTTTCCTTAACCCTAGGTTAGATGTCGTTCTTCGTGTTTAAGTTGTCTTGTAAAGATTGAAACGTCATTTAATTGGTGTTATTTCTGCATTCAAGAGTTGATGTTGCGACACATAGGAGCCATGTCGCGACAAAAAAGACAGCTACTCCTTTGGCGTGTTTGCCAGGCTTGTCGTAACACAAAATGCTTGTGTCACGATATAGAAGTCAACTTTCAAATTCTGTAGGTCTGGTTCTTTTGTTGCGACATAGATCATTCCGTTTCATGACATAGTGATTAGCTTCGTTATTATTAATCTTCTAGAGGTCTCTTGCCACTTACAAAGTTTGTTAGCCAACCTTGAGGCCTCACTCGGTCCTAAAGTCAAGAAGAAGCACATTTTACACTTTTTACACCTTTTATTCAAAATGTGAAAACTAAACTAAATCCTACGAAAACTTTAAGAAAATGCTTAAATTCAAGTTCTTAAAGTGCAAAAACTAGTTTAATCTACTAGGTCGAATTGCGACCCTAAAGAATTTGTGTATCTGTTTCTGTAGCGCATGATTCCCAAACTTAAGATTATGCAAGGATATATATAGATGTTTCATTTCAGGCAAACTATGATAGAAACATTAGGGCAAGCTTGGGAAAGATTCAAAACAATACTCTGATCTATATTACGGGGAGGTATTCATATCGCCATGCAAATTTAACATTTCTATGATGGATTAAATATAGAAAATAGACGGAAGGTGGATATCATGACAGGAGGAAGCATTTGGACCAAGACTTGGCAAGATGTGATGGATATACTTTAAATAGCTAGTGAAAACGAGATATTTTGGGAGTAGCAACACGAACACCCAAGCAATCATAGTGAATCAATGTACTTAGGGAATGACTAGCGATTCAGAATAGGATTCTGATGAACATTGGCCCCATTGTCAAGACATACCTGTTTCAAGTCATGACATTCAGTTGCAATAACAGCAAGGAAATCGGTCACGATGTCGTGACACACATCCTCTATGTCGCGACAATGCTTACCTTACGGAGCAACGAATCTGGCCTTAATGTCGTGACATACCCTCTGGATGTCGTGACATATCTGTGTAAGAGATTGAACTCTAGGTAAACTCTAACTCGTAACACTTACACAATTTAATTTTGATATAAACGTTTTAATTTATGTACAATACTAATTTTAACTAAAACTAAACTTCTTTATGAGAATCTAGTAGAAATACCTCTATCCCTCTGATCCTTTCTTCACAATCAAAAGAAAAAAAAACCTTGATTAAGAAGAGGAACCTCTTATCATATGGCTAGTTCAAGTGCGAGTGGTTCTAATCCTCTTTTTGTGTTTGCAGAGAATGATATGGATAGGTATTTACAGCAATTGCAACCATATACCTTCATCCGAAAGCAAGGGTTTGATCCCTTAGTGAGAAATTGTAGAGGCATTTAGGAAAATGTGGTAAATCATTAATGGACTCAATTTTGTCTACCTGTAAGGAACCATTGAATATCTCAATAGTGCAAGAGTTCTATTTGGCGATTAAAAAAGGGAGGCAGGACGATCCTTTGGGCAACTTCAGTGCACATTAAAAATTCGAGGAATCGATGTATCTATGAATAAGGTGCAAATCTACAAGTTCTACAACGCACCATACTATTACCAAGATTATCTCCACAGAACTAATTTAAAGGACTTCAAGAGAGTCGACACAAATGAAATCATATTATTTTTAACGGTTAGGAAGGAATTATAGACATATCAAGAAGGCACAACAGTCCCAAAAACATTTAATCAAGAGTTAATGACACCTAAAGCAAAAATGTGGATGAAATTTGTTTGTTCCAGGATTTTTCCTACTTTGGATATGTCAGAAATCAGTCCAATCCATGCTATCGTTACGTATAGAATTCTTACGAAAAAGAGAATCTGTGTGGGAAAATGGATTTATCGAAGCATGGTGGAATATGCAAAGAATTTAGGGAAAGGTGTACTTTTCCCTCATTTAATAACAACCATGTGTAAAAAAGCAGGGGTGTCGACTAAACGATTTCATCAAACAATGAATCCACCTAGCAAATTACTAGGTGATGATTTGTTCGCTCAGTTTACATTATTATAGAAAAGACAATGTGAAGAACGAAGGAGGAGAGGATTGAATGATGATGATGAGTAGGATGTAGGGATTTATACTTTAGGTTTTCTTTAGGATTAGGTTATAATTTTTATATATACTTTAGGTTTCTTTTAAAACTAGGTTTTAATTTTCTTTATTAGGAATATGTATTTTTTAATATACATTCAATTTCATTTAATATATATATATATACATATATGTGTAAACATTTTAGGAACCCCATATGATGGAGACAACATTTGAAGCTATTCACGATAAAAGGAGAGGACACCCACCATTAGTAGAGGAGCTTTCATGGTCAATTAGGTAACTTTGATCCTTACTTTTAGGGGCTACACATTCTAGGCAATATGTTATCTATAGTGTGGGGGTAACATAGAAATTATTGCATTTTTCTTTTATTCTTCATGTGTGCTTGAGCTTGTAGAAATACAAGTGATTAGTTAGGAGCACGTGCAATAGGTTGATTGTATTTTTGAATAAATTTGACATTATGATAAGAAATTTTTAAAATTTTGAGCATGAAACTAATATGTTCTATAGGTTACACTAACTATAGATAGAGAGATACCAAATGATATGAATAATATGAGGAAACGAGCATGCTAATGTACGTGATAAATGGTCATTTTGGGATTATGTGATTAAATTGATAGTTGTTCATATTAAGATGTTTAGGGATGACTTAAGGCATTGTTTGGATATATCTAGAGCTAAAAAGAAAAACCTTATTCTAAGTTGCCATTTGTACCCATATTTGAGCTTATTGACCCTTCTTGATGAACCACATTACAAACCCTTAAGCTTAAGAAGTCAATTTGTGTTTACTCTTTTTCTTCGGTCTAATTTTGCACGATAATAGATGTATAGTCATATGTATTGAGGGTAAGTAGACACATCAAGGTGGAGTTTATAAAACAAAGAGTGAAATAGGAAAATATATATGGAATATAAACTTTAGAATAGTCAAAAAGATGAAAATAATGAAAAATCCAAAAAGAAAGAAAAGATGAGTAGAAACAAAAGAAAAATTCATGAGTAAGAAAAAAAGTATGAAAAATGACAAAATCACAAAAACAAGAAAAAGAGAAAAATCTTGCTCAAGAAATAGAAGAAATACTCATAGGCTAGCTAAAAGGATTAGGCCATGTTGAGATTTTCTAAGCGGAGAGAAAAGGAAGGTGAGAGTAAGAGAAATAAGGAGGTGAAAAGGAATAGGATACTAAAGGGGAAGACTAGGGAATAATATAATTTGTCAAACTATTTTCGTGTTTGTAACCTTTTTGGCTTACTATTCTTTGAACTTCATACCTGTCCTAAGCCTCAAAATGTTACAAGCTGAAGAGACTTATGTGACCTAAACAACTCCATGCATAAATGAATATGACATTATGTAATTTCATTATGACTACCTATATTGTACTAGAATAATTAAAGTACTTGTTTTAGGCATTGATGGAGTTATACCAATGAAATCTTAATATTTGTATCTTTTGTAACTTACTGAACGTAGATGATTTTAATAAAAAATGATAAATTTTCTTGCTTATCACGTTAAAATTATTGAAAGCTATATAATGCCTAAAGAAGATATTGCAAACTTAATCCTTGTATGATACATACTCAAGCTCGTGTGTTTTCTTTTCTTTTCTTTTGTTTTGTTTGCTTAAGGGTAAGCAATGACTTAAGTGTGGAGGATTTTGATCTGTTGGATTTGTACTTTGCAAATTGAACTACTTTTCGTACTTTAAGAGATTAAAATTAAGCATTTTCCTTTTGTTTGCTTAGGATTTAGTTTAGTTTTCACATATGAAATACATTATGTAAAAAGGTGTAAAAGGTGCTTTTGGTTGTCTTTAATGCCAATTGAGGCTTAAAGGTTAGCTAATAAACTTCGTGAATATGCAAGAGACCTTTAGAAGGAGAATAAGTAAGAAGTTGGTCACTATGTCACTACACAGACTGATCTATGCGCAAAAAGGGACTAGATCTGAAGAATATCAAGATTGACTTCTTTGTCGCGACACAAGCAAGGTTTGTCGCGACAACACCTGAAAGAATTACCCAAAGGAGTGGACTGACTTCATTATCGTGACATCGACTCCTGGATGCGAATCAACACTAAGTGAAGGGCGTTTTGGTCTTTACAATGTCATTTAAACACGAGGAACGACAGTTAACCTAGGGTTAAGGAAAACGACAGTCCAAGGTTATAAATACGACCCTTTGGCACTTTGGTTTACACATCCTTAGTTGAGCATTTAATTTCCTTTTTTATTTTCATTTTCCCTATTGTGGAAACGAGATTTGTAACTTCGTATAAACAATTGTGTATTTTATTCCTAACAGATTGCTATACAAATTCCAGTTTCTTTTACTTCATTTATTTAATGTTAAATTTCATTTTTATTTATGTTATTGATTTTATGATGTTTAAAAAAACATGAAGAACTAATTCCATTTTAGGGGAGTAGGGAGTGAAAGCATGATTATTTAATTATTGTATATAGGGATTTTCAATCGAATCGATTGTTTGGAAAAGTAAGAATGTGAAACAAACTTTAGGCCTGACAACCCTAAAAAGTCATTTAGGTGAGAATTAACCTAAAATTGGTATTACCAATTCGTGAACACCTTTTCCCCAAACCAGTTCAAATTGTAACATTTAGAGATAAGTAGTTTATATTGACTCATTATGTTAGTGGAAGATCGGAAGATCCTATAAGGGTAGCAACTAGTTGATTGAAGAAGAATATCGAAAACCGATGATTGAAGAATACATACCGAAGCTAGCTAATCCTCCAAATTAGTTTATCGAGGTTTCTCATCTTCATTTCCTTTGTTTTAATTTCTTTTTTTATGTTCGTTAAGTCAAATCCCCAAAACTACTTTATTTTATTTTCATACTATAAACGCTAATGAATGTACTAATTAATTATTTTCTTTGTAGGGATTCGAATTACTATCGCTCTGCCTCCTTTGGGTACGATCCTCAAAATACTTACCAAGTATTTCGTTGTAATCAAAATTATATTACAACTTAACCCGTATATTTATGGAAGCCCTAAAACACACACTGAATGAGAATATGTTTAGAGGCGATCAGTGGGTCACACGGGCTGGGTTAACTGGGTCATGTGGGCCACAACGGTGTATGTTAGGTTGTGTGTCAGGCCGTGTAGATCACACAAGCATGTGAGCCCATTTTTTATAAAATTTAGTTAGGGTTGCATTTAAAGTGCGATATGAAATTAGACACTTTGTAGGTTCTGAAATATGATATGTGTGTGTTATGAATATGAAATCTGATAATTTGCCTCAGTTTATGTGTATTCTGAAAGCATGACATTAATATCTAATGACTATAGCATGTATGACATATATGTGTCTGGTATCTGATTAGTATTACATGTGCATTGGGGTGGGATATTGATATGACGGATGAAGTGTTGGCAGTTTATATATCTTCTTTATCTAGTGGTTAAAACCACGTTACATACTGGTGGCTTAGCCACACATATTTGTTTCTAGTGGATTACCGCATATAATATCTGGTAGCTTGACTACACTATTTTGAAAAGTGACATACGCTCACTTATAGGTGTGTGGATTGGATGAGTATTTAATACCCTAATTACTATGTAAGGATGAATAGAGATGGTGTGTAACGGATGAAGGTAGAAACTTATTCTATATCTGATTTGTATATGACTGCAATTGTATATGTATATGTTAATTTATATGTATCTGATATGCTTGTTGGGTTGACGTACGCACTAGGCTTTTTAGCTAACTGTTTGCTTGTCTTTTTTGGTAGTTAACAAACAAAGGACCGAACGACATGCGAGAGTTCGTACTGAAATTTCACTAAGTGAATGGTATTAAAGAATTTTAACGAGAATTTTTCCCTAAAACTGGAAAACAATTTATCAAAGTTAATATTGTTTTACCACACAATTCAAAATCAATATTTGGGTTTTCAAACGAGTTAATGTAATTCCTCAAGATTCGACCATAACGTCGAGGCTAGGTGTTGGGTGTTACATCCCCACTTATATCTTGGTATGCAAAAGAGTTACAACCTCGAGAATACAATAAAGCCCAATGACTGTCGACATTTTGCACTAGTGAAAACAATCCATCGAGCATTGAGCAGTGCATAGAAAGAATATAAATTTTTATAAAGAATAAATTCTTTATAGAACAATTTAGGAATATGAAGATGGTGGAAGAATAGAAAGAAACTTTGTTTCTATGTTTTCTGGTGTGTCATACAAATAAAAATCCACTCCCATTTATAAGAGGTCTCATGTCTCTTCATAGGAACATAACTACCCAAATGGATAGTCATATCTTTAGCAATAAATATAATTATTCCATATATATCAACTTGAATAATTATGACTATTTTTTAATAATCAAGTGACATAACTTTTGTATTTAAGAGACAGAACTCATCAATGTAAATAGTGACAACTTTTGGTTAATAACCAAGAGTTTAGTTAATTATTCAATTTAGTAGGGATAAAAAACTTATGAGAAATTAATGAAGGCTTCAAGTTATGTGTCAATGCCACTTTCTTTAAGGTTCTATTTGCCCCACTTATATTTTGGTGTGCAAAAGACTTACTGGTAAACGATTGTTGACGTTTTGCACTGACAGAAATAATCCACTTAGTATCGAGCAGAGCTTAGCAAAAATATCAATTTCTATAAAAATTTTGCAGTAATTATTTATAGAACAATCTAGAAATATGAAAGTTGGTGAGAGGATAGAAATAAACTTTGTTTTTATGTTTTTTGGTATGTCATGCAAATGAAATTTCACTTCTATTTAATAGAAAGATCACATTAGCCACCAAAGTGACCCAGAAAGCTAATGGAGTTTTCAAACCGATCATTTTAAAACATTTATCTAATTTAATAGAAAACATAGTTAAATACCAATTAATTAGCACTCAAAATTATAATTAAAGTATAACAATGGAAAACGATAATTTCTCACGTTTTTAATAAAAAATTGAGTTCATGCCTAACCACTTAGCAATTAAATATCTTAAAACTTATATAAATGTCATTCAATATAAAAGATATATAAATCCTAAGTTCGATGCCACAATTCAAAATAAATAATACAGTATTTGAATGTGAAAATTAAAGAATAATAATGATAACTGAAATATTTTAAGAATAACATAACCAAGCTGAGACTCTCTGGATGTCGTGTCCGCGTTCTAACATGGTGAGTTATCTAAAAAGATGAAAATTAAAAGGAAGTGAGTTATGAATCTCAGTGTGAGTTCCATCACAAGGAAATCAGTGTAACTGATAGCATATAGAATCTCAGCACATATCATAATTCACATTAGCATATCCAATATATCAGAATAACAAAACAATTTAACAATGTATAACCAAATACACATATATATCATATCATAATGAAGATTTCAAAATTTCGGGCACATGTTTTACGGATGCATTCAAATTCGATTTAACAGATAAAATCCTACCCCACTGTCACATACCATAAGAGTTCTCGAAAATTCATCCATCCCTACACATCAGGTTTTGGGTAAACCACAAAAGTTACATGTTATATGAACATTCACAAATACATATACAATAAACAAATTTATTCGCAATTCATGCAAATATATAATTATATAATATTAATTTAGTCAATTAGGTCATGAATTTAGCATTATTCATATTATCAGGGACTTAATTGAAAAGGTTAAACACTAAAAATAGTTCGAGAACCAATCAAGGTCTAACATACACAAAACATAAAATTCTAGGCAAAACTGTAAAATTTTAGAAATAAAAGACACATGGCCGTGTGACAGAATTGTGTGGGAAGCCTTGGATCATGTGAAGAGGGTGTACAGTTGTGTGGCTAGACCATGTAATAGTTTGAGGCCACATGGAATTTGAAAAATCAAGGTGCAGGGGAGACACGACTGTGTGGCATGCTGTGTGGAGAGGTTCAAGTCGTGTGCAAATCGAACTCTTAGGTTTTCAAGGTGGATACGGCTGTGTGAGGGGGCTATGTGGTCCACACACCAGTGTGGCTGGCTGTGTGGCTCTATTCCAAGGCTCGATTTGCCCCGATTCACTTGTAAAGAAAAACATACCTGTTATCGGGAGACCGAACGACATCTCTCTCGTTCAAATCTGGTTCAAGATACCTAAATTGGGTCCTTCAATTAAAGATTATTTCAAGATCTATCAAGATTACTGAGAATTTCGACAAGAAATAGTAGAAAGATTCATTGAGCATATGAAAACTATTTTCAAGACAATGAGATTACAAATCTTGAAGTTCAATTGACAAATAAGGCACTTACTGATTCTTGGCTAGAGTAGAGACAAAATCGATAGTGTTACACTAATCTGATAGGAAGAACGAGTTGAATGAAGTTTGATTTCGGATTCGGGATGTAAAAATTAATTTCGACAAAGGATGTAAAATATTATGAAAAGAAAACAGAAATAAAAGAAAAAGAAGAATTTAAAGAGAAGTGAGGGGAACTTTATTTAGGGTTGAAAAGGAAGTAAAATGAATGTACAATTAGGAAAAGAGATTAAATACCTAGGGTTCAAAAATTTGAGGGTTTGGATTGTAATTACCCCTTTTTAACAAAAAAATGAAATGGAAAATAAGGAAAAGTAGCGTGATTAAAACCTTAGAAGCAAGGGAAGAGAATACTTAATCAATTAGGTGGTTGCCCACACTTGACATATTTTTACACAAATTAATATACATTCAAGTATGCTTTTGTTCATTGGTTGTTGAAAAAAATAAAAGAAAATGTGAAGAGTGTGGCTTGAACCTAAGAGGACCTCCAAGGAGTATATTAATCACCTAACCATTAAAACTAAGTTATATCTTGGTTACTTATGTCAATTAACCCTACATATTTTGGGATATTACATAAGAGGCCTCATGTCTCTTCATAGGGACCTAACTACTCAAATGTATAATAATATATTTAGTAATAAACATAATTATTCAATAGATATTTACTTGAATAATTATGACTATTTGTTAATAATCAAATGATATAACTTTTGAATTTAAGAGACATAAATTATCACTATACATAGTGATAAATTCTGGTTAATAACCAATTGTTGAGTTAATTATTCAATTTAGTGTTTATAATAATCATTTTTAATTGCAACTATTGATATAATTGTATTATAAAAACATATATATAAAAATAAAAAAATAATAACAAAAATACCCTATAATAATATTTATTCTTTATAAAAATGTATTTTTAATCATTTACTAATTAAATTCATATTTAATTAACTTGAGACATTAACTTAACCAAAATATATTATCTTAATAAAATTTATGCATAGAATATAAACCCTATCAGTCCAAGTCAAATATAAGATTTTTTTTTTGGATAACTCAATATGCATTCATTTAATCATATGATTGATAATAATAAAATTCTCTCTGCTTTGTAGAACGTTTCTCTCTACTTTGTAACACGTTTCTAGGTTTGTGTTAAGGGCTATTGTTTTCTTTGTTATTTCTCTGGTGTTTCTGTGATTGGAGGCCGATGGGTGACACGAGTAGTGACAACTGGGTGGGATCAATATTCTCATGGTTGATGTTAAGCGGGAGTTAGCAAGGTTGTCTTTAGAGGTTGGTGAAGAGGAGGAGGCTGTGAGTCTGGGTGCTCTTACGGTGGTTGGAAGTGAATTTGTCCAGAACTACCTTGTGGGATCTTTCTTGACCTCGAGTGTGATTCATTTCGCCTCGATGAGAGCAACTCTTGCAAACATTTGGCACCCTATTGGAGGCATAACGATTACAGATATGACGGATGGCAGGTATTTGTTTCGTCTCTATCATCGTGCTTATGCTAATAGGTTGAAACAAAGGGGCCTTGGAACTTTAATTCTCACCTACTAATTCTTCATTACCTTTAAGAACGGAAGACCCGAGTTGTGTCCAATGCCGCCAAGTGGATTTTTTGGTGTTGGTTAAGGAACTACCTATTGGTTTTGTGACTGAATCAGTGGATATACAGATGGGGAATTTTGTGGGTAAGTTCTTGGATTTTGATAGGCAGATTATGTTGCTTGGTTACACAGGGGTCTTAAGAGTACGAGTGGTAGTGGATGTTCGCAAACCACTCCGGAGGAAGAAGAGAATTTTGTTGCCAACTGGTACATCCCATTATGTTAAATTTTCTTATGAAAAATTAACTTTGTTTTGCTTCATCTATGGTAAGCTGGGGCATGGTGAGGGATTTTGTCCTCTCTGAATTTTCCAAGAAAACCAGGACTTTATTATTGGGTAGGACTTGCCATTGCGAGTTCCATTCAGAAGGGCCACGATGTTGGCCAGCAGATGGCTCAAGGAAGAAGGTGGGGGCTATTGAATAAGGAAAGTATCTTTGGTGAGGGAACAAGCGGCAAAAATAATAGTGCAGGAGTTAATATCTTAAATAGGTAGTTACATAATGACATTTATGGGAGATCATCTCATCAAGATGAGAACCACAATATTAGTTTGACACATGTGGGCCCCATATCATTAGTTTCTAAGGCTAATTCCAAGAGGGGTTCTTCGGGTGGGTCTTTTATGGGATCCTAGTCAAGGACCGATGTTATTGGGCTTGATGCTGAAATGGAAGAGCAGAGTCCTGTAAGGTTTGGGGATAGCCTAAAGCACCCTCGATTGCATGGTTCTAGTCGTGATGATGGGGATGATGTTATGGAGGAAGGCAATAAAATTATTATATCGGCAGGCTCCGCTCAACGGCCCAATCGAGCTCAATGAGCCTACTTAGTTAGAATGTTCGAGGTTTGGGTAACCCTAAGACTGTTCGTTTACTTTGGTATTTGCCGAAGAAAATAAACTCCTTTGTAATTTTTTCAGTGGAAACAAAACATAGTATATGGATGGATAAGGTTCAGAGATCCTATGGTTTTTAATGGGATCAATATAAGTTCTGATGGGACTAGAGGTGGTTCGCTTACTTCGGCATTCGCTGAATAAAATCAACCCCTCTGTAATTTTTCTGGTGGAAACAAAATTACAGAGTACACAGATGGATAAGGTTAAAAGATCCTGTGGTTTTTAATGGGATTGATATAAGTTCTGATGGACTAGAGGTGGTCTCTCTCTTGGTTGGAAACAGATTGTGCAGTTACACTGAGATCCTTTTTGAACTCCCAAATTGATATCTTTGCTTCAAGACGATTCTTAGGGTAATTGTTGGAGATGTACGAGGTTTTATGACGTTCCGTAAGAGAATATAATACATGAATCATGGCAGTTGCGACAATTTATGATTTACCCTCTGTGTCGTGGATTGTAATAGGAGACTTCAATGAGATTTTGTTCTCTTTTGAGAAACAAAAGGGACAATTGAGAAGTGAACGACAGATGAGAGCTTTTACCGATGTACTGGATGAGTGTGAATTAGTGGATTTGAGTTTTGACGGGGTGTGGTACACTTGGGAGAGGGGTCGTTCAAAAAGTAATAATATCAGGGAATGATTCGATAGGGGTGTCACCGCTAATTCTTGGTCTCAACTATTCCCTCGATGTAATGTGTCTCACGACATGCATTATTTTTTTATCACTGCCCCATTATTGTTGATATGGGAAATGGGTTAAGGTTTGTTGGCAGGCATTCGTTTCGCTTTGAAGCCGTGTGATTATTGGAAGAGTCTTATGAAGGGGAAGTGGAACGGCTTTGGGCATTTCGATGGGCCCTATTCCAAGTCAGTTGGAGCATGTTAGTAGGGGCATGTCATAGTGGATTAACTGACTTCAACGTGAAAAACATAATTCCCTTTCCTTTCTGCAGGAAAAGCTTGAACGACTTGGTGTGTCCTCTCCTACTGATGTTGTGCTAGGTGAGATGGAGGAGGTTCGGTTGGCTATGAACAATGAGATGGATAAGGAGGAAACCTATTGGGAGCAACGGGCGAGGGCCAACTGGTTACAATTCAGGGATCGCAATTCCTCATTTTTTTCATCGGTTCGCTACGCAAAGGAGATGAACAAATAAGGTTAGGAAGTTGGAAGATATTACGGGTCGGGTTGTTAAAGCTGATACTAAAATCGCTAGGGTGGCTAAAGATTATTTTGAGGATTTTTTCTTCACATAGGGCATGTCACAGGTTGATGATGTCCTTGATAGAGTCAAGAGGTGTATTTTGGATTATCTGAATATGTCCCTTAACCGACATTTTACTCTTGAGCAAATTTATGCTTCACTTAGTTTTATGAGCCCACTGAAGGCGTCTAGGGAGGACGAGCTTTGAGCTATCTTTTTCCAGAAGATCTGGCATATTCTCGGCTTAGAGGTGGCGCATTATTGTATCGGTCTTATTGAAGGTATCATTCCTTTATCTGAAATTAATCAAACTCTTTTACTTTTAATCCCTAAAGTTAAAGGCCTACATAACATGACACATTTTTGCCCCCATAAGCTTGTGTAACGTGAAATATAAGATTTCTTCGAAAGCTATTGTCAATCAATTTCAAGAAGTTCTTGATTTGTGTGTTGATGAGGTGCAAAGTGCCTTTGTGCCTGGGCAATTAAATAGTGATAATATTGTGGCTGCGTATGAAATTCTGCATTCTATAAGAAGAAGAAAACAAAGAAAGTTGGATCATTTGGCCTAAAGCTCGATATGAGCAAGGCATACAATCGTGTTGAATAGAGTTTCATCGAGGTTATGCTTATGAAAATGGGGTTTTCAACTAACTAGGTTGGTAGAATTATGCATTTTGTTTGCTCTGTTAGCTACTCAATTGTGGTTAATGCGGAGATGGGGGAGAGATTTATACATCGCATGGGATACGCCAAGGAGGTCCGTTAAGCCCATACCTCTTCCTTATTTACGGGGAGGGTCTTTTGGTGTTTTTAAGAAGGGCTGCACTTAATGGAATAGTCCAAGGGATTAGAATTGCAAGGAGTGCCCCTTGTGTTAATCACCTCATGTTTGCAAATGACAGCCTTATCTCTGGTGAAGCGTGAACGGTTGGAGCATCGAATCTTTTAGAGATCCTTTGGGTTTATGCTTGTTGATCCGGTCAATTGATCCGTGGATTTTTTTCACAAAGAAGATTGGGGTTGCTTTGAAGGATGATGTCAATACGAGTGCCTTGAAAAGGATATTAAGGCTAGATTTGTAGCCACAACCAAAAAACAAATAATAACGGTGTGGGTGGTGATTGACTGAATTTGTTGTTAGATAGCTAATCTCTTGTTTGGGTTCTCTAATCTTCGATTGTCCCTTATTTTTTCTAGGGGATAGATCGATACAGCTAACTAAAAAAAGTAGGATTAGTTTAATTTGAATCTGTCTATTGTCTAACAACTTTATCTTCTTCTTCTTCTTAAATTGGGGTCGTTCACATAGTAGGATGCCATGTCGCTTTTCCATTACATCTGTAACGGAAATGGTTAAATGGACCATTTTGTTATTTTTTAAAAGTTAAGTGACTAAATTAAAACTTGAGTGACTATTTAGTCAACTACCCCAAAGTTGAGTGATTGTTAATATAATTTACTCTTTTTTAATGCTTAATTTAAAAAAAATTAAAACATTAAAGTTTGAACTTCCTAAAAAGGGAGTTTGACTTTTTCAAAATGACTCCCCGCCATCCATTAAAATAGAAAATAAATTGTAGAAAAAAATAGAAAAGAAACGGAGAATTGGCTTATGGTAATTTTTTATGCAAATGGCGATAGCCATGTTGATTTAAGAGATGGGTTTTATGCCATCATTAATGGCGTAATTGAAACATGCCTTTTTGATAAAACAGAAGGCAATTCGCAATGGCCGTCTTCATACGTGTATGTGTATATGTGTATATATATATATATTGTAGTTTCTACTATTTATATAGTTTTCATTGTTTTTTTTTTTTAATTTTGAATTAAATAGCTAAAATTATTTGAATCAAATCAAATAAAAAATTAAAATTTTTTGTTTAATTTGAATATGATTTACACAATTCTAGTTATCTAAAAATTCGAATAAAAAAAGATAAAACTACGTCGTTTTGATAAATATTTACCTGTTAAATTAAAAGGCAAAACATTATATATTTATATTGTTTATGTAGTTAAATAATCTTGTACTTTGTCTACTAGTTATATAATTGGCTCATGTAAATGTAACATTAAGTATAAATAATAAGATTCGTTAACTCGATTCGACTCGATTTTTTTGTTCGATTCTAAAAATTTTCAAATTGAGTTCGGTTGTTAAAATAGGATTCATCAACTCAACTAACTTGAAATTTTTTACTCGATTCAACTCGACTCGATCGAATGTCCACCTTATATTAAAATAGTGAAATAGTGTTTTTAGGTGTTGATTTTTCTATAATTTGTGTTTTTTTTATTTTATTGTTATATATTGCACTAGTAATATGGGTACTTTTTGTAAATATATTATATTTTTCATTCGTAGTTTGGTTGTTTATTTATTTTATTGTTTTTACCGTTCATGAAATATATAAAAAAATGGGAGTTCTATTATTATTATTATTATTTTTATAAATAAAACAGAGTTTACAATGATTTATTCAAAAGAGGAGCTATCCAGAAAGGAAACTTTCTCTAAAATTTCTTTAATCTTCATTGGAGGTTACTCAAATATATGTAATGCTTCATCATTCTGTAAAATCATTTTTGCTAAAAACTCTACTCTTCGATTGGACTCTCTAGGAATATACCGCACGTACCGATTCCTTTCGTAACTAATAACTATCACTATTTTGACTGTAAAAACTGTTTGCAGTTGGTTTTGTGTAACATGATAAATATCACTATTTTTCTTTTGTTGTAATAATGTAATAAAATGAAAACTGTGTATACTAGACATTAATGTGTGCATGTCTTAATGTAGAAAATATTCTGAAATGACATTTGCTTTAAAAAAAACATTGTTGTTGAGGTTAAAAAAAGTGAAAAGTTTAATGGGATTTTGAGATTTTGAGTATGAAAATTCTGTATGTTCACAAAAAGTTCATGAAATTTTAAATATTGTCCTGAAAGAGCTTGAAGAGGGAAATACGCCCCAAAATAGAAGGGACCGAGAGACTTATGATGCTTGGAAAAAGAAGAATTCCATGGCTCGCATAACGTTGTTGAGCAATATGGACAATGGCATTGTGTGAATTCAGAAAGCAGGAGATTGCAAAAGATATGTGGACTGCTCTTGAGGAGAAATTTGGTGGCACTTGGTCACTAAACTTAGGCATTTCATAATCAAGTTCGACGCTTATAAGAAATGATCAAATTGTTAGATAAAACACGTAAATGAAATAATATTAATATAAAATATTTATTTAAAATATAATATCGAACATAACGATATAATATATATGTTAAAAATTTGAAAACAAAAATCGAAAATAAACATTATAGAGATTTTGTACTTGTAGGTTGTTAAGACTTGTTTTCACAATTTCTTTAAGGTAGATTCAACCGCTCCTTTGGTACTTAGAGAAACGCTGTTCGATTGTCTCCCAAGATACAACAACTAAATGAGGCACAAATGATCAACGAACAGTAATCTTACCTTCTTCTATCCCCGAAAATATGTTTAAAAATTTTGCAGAAAAAATTTCGATAGAGAAATACTTGTGATCTGGACATATCGCGTCGCCCACGTTGTGCGGGTGCGCCCCTAACCTCGACGGGTTTAGATCTGCACCCCCCTTACGCACGAGGTAGAGCTTTTAGCTTAGTTATTCAATAACTACCAAGTTGGTTCACATATATAAACATATCCCACACATCATATCTAACCAATGTGAGATCTAAACTTTCCATTTCCTCAACATTATTCACAAGTGGCTTATTTTGAGCATCAATTTCTCATTCATCACTCAACCATTTTGAGCATATGATATACCGTTGTAAAGGTCTCATGGAGTAGAATATAAAACCATAATTTTATGATTCAAATCTCTACCTTTACCAATTGAGAATGTGCCTCAAAGTTTCCAAAATATCCATTTTTTCCAACAATCCCCCACATGAATGAAATTGATAGTTTTAACGAAAAAAATCAACTCGATGTGGTGATAGAATCTATGATCGATAGTTGCATAGGATAAGTAGGCATCAACCCTTGAACCTTCCATTATGAAAGTATATTTACTTTACTACTTGACTAGTAGACGCGATGTCCTTGAATTACTTTACCGTTTGGGTAAACGATGATATACCTCACACAACTACTTATCTAGCAAGTTTTTTAGTTCTCATGTGTATGTTCATATGATCGTGAACACGTCCTGGCTCTACAAGAGTTTGAGAGAACTATACCCTAGTAGTCTCCACGAAGCAGCCCCACTTCACTCTCACATAGGTGACTTGCTCAGCTCATCGAGACACACAACGATCATTATAAACATTGCTTAACCTATCTCATTTTTAATCATTATTTACATCATAGGAACGAACTTGGGATAAGAACCCCCACAGTGACCTCGAAAGGTCTACGCAAGTAGGTTGTCCCTTTGAACCTAGATCTTGGGATCTCCAATAAACTAGGTTCGTTTTCCTTCGCATAGCATCTTTAATTTTCATGGGCTTTAGTCTCATTCCTTTCGATGTTTTATCAACCTGATCTCGATTTAAGCCTTTAGTTAGTGGATCCGCTATGTTATCTTTTGATTTTACATAATCAATAGAGATAATTCCATTTAAGATCAGTTGTCTAACAATATTGTGTCGATGACGCATGTGTCTTGACTTACCATTATACATTATGTTCTTTTCTCTACCAGTTGTCGCTTGGTTATCACAATATATGCATATTATAGGCACAAGCTTTGGGCAGTTAGGAATATTCTCCAAAAAGTTTCGAAGCCATTTAGCCTCTTCTTTAGATTTTTCTAGAGCTATAAACTCAGATTCCATTATGGATCTAGTTATAATCGTTTGTCTTGAGGATTTCCATGACACGGCTCCTCTTCCCAATGTGAAAGCATATCCACTTGCGCCTTTGCTATCTTGAATATCAAATATCCAACTAGCATCGGAGAATCCTTCTAAAACAACAAGATCTTTGGAATATGCAATTCATAGTCCCGAGTATATCTGAGATATCTCAGTACCCTTACAATTTCTTTCCAATTGTTTTCCCCTAGATTGCTTATGAATCTACTTAAACTACTCACAGTGAAAGCAATATTTGGTCTAGTACAACCCATAAGGTACATTATACTTCCTACGAACCTTGCATATTCCACTTGGTCAACCCTTTCACCATTGTTTTTGGACAAATGTTGGCTCGTATCTATTAGGGTTCTAGCTATACCAAAATCATCCTTGCTAAATTTCCCAAGAATCTTGTCCACATAGTGTGACTGAGTCAATATGAGATGTAACACCCAAATCCCAAACACCATCACAGGTTAGGATTCCGGTGTTTCTATTCATTTAACACTATTCATATGTTAAAATATCCAAATATTTTAATCTTTATTCAATATGAAATTCACCTCTCATATTTTAGATCAATATTTAATCATAACACAATTTCATCAAAGGTAAAAATGACATTTCCAACATTTTAGGGGACTTCTACCGGTACCTGTGGTCAAGTACCGGTACCTTTGCTAGTTCTACCAATACAAGTATAATTTCTACCGATACAAATCATGCAACTATCGATACCAAAAACTCCAGAGAGCAAAAATTCTCACCCTGCAACTTCTACTAATATATAGCATACCTACTACCGATACATCAATACTAAAACTATCGATACTTGTATTTCAACTACCAATATAACTCGAGTTAGAGGTCAACCTCTCTCCTACCCTGTACTTCTATCGATACCTGTATAAGTTCTACCGAAACAAGTATGAAGAATCTCAAGAATTTTTCCAAGACACAAGTTTAACATATCAAACACAAGTTATGCATTAAGTCATCACAGTACATACATAACTTCTAAGTCTTTACAAGCATTATAAGTTTAAAACATCTAAGTTGTACTTCATGCATTTACACAATCAAAATAACAAGATTTCAACATATTTAGTTCAACATCAAAATTAATATCATCCTAGTACATGCCATAAGACCAAGTGATGCAAACTCTACGGACAAACTCTGCAATAGTGTGACTTCAAGAGATAACGATGATCCGATCTTCAGTCAGCAAATCGATCTACAAAACAATAACAATAACTGTGGTAAGCTTTATAGCTTAGTAAGTTCGATAGTTAAGAAATACCAACATGGTAATAAGCAACAATGTCTCCATCGAGCCAACGTAATTCCATTGCTCTTTGAGTTATTTACAACTCCTCTTCCTATTCATAACTTTTCATTACCAGTATACAATGCTGCTCACACGAGCTGTCAAGGACTCGCAACCTATACGGTACCCCAACCATCAGTATGGTGTCTATCTGTACTGTAAACTGTTTCCTAACAATGCTGCTTACACGAGCTGTTGAGAGTATGCATAAAGCATAAGTCCTAACCATCGTAGGACATATAATCCATATAGGATCCATATCTCTTTTCTGAGTCACGATGCTGCTCACACGAGCTATCGAAGACTTGCAACACATGTGGTACCCTATCCATCGTGTCGATACTATTTCAACGGCACAAAACGTACTATCTCTTGCGTTTCATTTCTTCGATCATCTTCAATGCCGAATGCTTTCGATTTGCTATACATTGACAATATATATACAAGGAATATTAAGCAAGATTTACACTTCGAACTTACCAGACTGGATTGCAGTTTAGGAAAGACTTCAGGGACTAATCCGTTAATTTGCCCTTTTTCGTGATTTATAGCACGATCGTAGTCCAAATCACAAATCATTCAATTCTCACATTAAGTTACATAATTTAGTCATTCAACACAATTTAGTCCTTTTGGGAAAATTATGATTTTACCCCTACTGTTTCCTTTTATTCAGTCTAGTCCTTTCAACACAACATGCAAAATAATCATTTTCTCACATAACCAACCATAGCCGAATTTTCTTGGGTGTCCATTCAACACATTTACATACTTATTTTCACAACAATACATGTAATTTCATCATTTTCACATTTTAGTCCTTAAACCCTAATTTCATCAAAAATCACTTTACAAGAAGATTTAACCCAAGTATCAAACATTCAAATACATCGAAAGCTTTAAAGAACAAGCAATTTCAACAATGGCAAGTTTTTTAACATTTGACAGATTCACAAATTAGTCCTTATATAAGCTAGATTAAGTTTATACGGACTCAAAAACATAAAAATTACCAAAAATGATCAAGGTTTCCTTACCCAAATCAAAGCTTAAAATCTCAACAATGGAACCCTAGGTTTTCCTTTCTTTGGTCGAATGAAGAAGATGAAAATAAGAAGAAATGAGTTATTTTTCTTCTTTTAATTTTACATATATAACAATGGCAATTGTGTAAATTTTATGACTTTCATTATTAACTTAATTAATCACTTTTAAATCTTTAATCAATCATTTCATTAAGCCTTAAATGTCATGATATTCCAGTATCCTATCTCTTTTGGTTTATTTACTTATTAGGTCCTTCTAATTAAACATCTATACTTTTGCACCTATTACAAATTAGTCATTTCTATTCAATTATCTAATTAAACGTCAAAATTTCATAACCAAGACTTAATATGATGCTGATGACATCACAAATATTAAATAACTAATATTTATTACTCGACTCGTCGGAGCTGTGGTCCCGAAACACTATTTTTGACTCCACTGAAAATTAAGCTGTTACATGAGACCTTCAGATGACCTCTTGATTTGGATGCCCAAAATCACATCAGCTAGTTCTATATCTTTCATGTCAAATCTTGAATTTAACATGTTTTTGGAACATTTTACCATTTCATTGTTACTTCCAATAATGAGTATGTGACCAACATCTAAGCATAGGATTATATATCCAATGTCGGTAGTTTTGACATATACACATTTGTCACACTCATTAATCTTAAAGCCATTTGTCATCATGACATTATCGAACTTTTCATGCCATTGCTTTGGCGCTTGCTTAAGTCCATACAAAGACTTCACTAATTTACAAACTTTCCTTTCTTGTCCTAGAACTACATGACCCTCAAGTTGTTTCATGTAAATCTCTTCATCAAGATCTCCATTTAGGAAAGTTGTTTTAACATCCATTTGATGTACTTCTAGATTCCACAAGGTGACAATTACAAGTACCATCCTTATAGAAGTTATCCTAGATACTGAAGAAAAAGTATCAAAGTAGTCAAGCCCTTCCTTTTGTCTATGACCTTTTATAACCAATCTAACCTTGTACTTATCACTTATTCCATCTGCTTCCATTTTTCGTTTAAAAATCCACTTAGAATTTAATAGTCTAATTCCCAGAGGAAGATCCACTAATTCCCACGTATGATTTTGCATGATGGACTCAATTTCACTTTTAATAGCATCTTTCCATAAGGTGCTTTTAGATGATCGTATAGAATCATTATACATTTGAGGTTTGGCCTCTAGCATAACGATTAGAAAATTCGATCCAAAATATTTTTCCACCCTTGCTCGTTTACTCCTTTTTGGCTCTACCTCAATTTTAACCTCTTGTTGATCGTCTTGACTATTTCCATCTATAGTCTCTGAAGTTCGTTTCATTGAACTTGAATCAACTTCCCTAGTCTTACAAGGGAAGATATTTTCAAAGAATGAGGCATTTTTTTTATTTCAATATTGTATTTTTGTGAATATCAGGATTATTTTTATCCATACACAAAAAACCAATATGCATTGTTATGATCTATATAGCCAATGAAAATGTTAGAGTATGCCCAAAGACCAATCATGAGATGATTGTAATAAGATACTTCTTTTACATTGTTATTATATAAGGCATTACCATTATTATTTCAGTTTCTTTTCTATGTATATAAATAAATTGTTTTATAATAACGTCCTGAGAATAATATGATTATTCTTAAAAAGTCATTAATCGAGTATTATTGTGGGCTTGGACAACAATAATGCATTAAGACTAACGTGTAGTTTATTAATGACAAAGTGTCGTCATTGACATGGAATGTCAAAATCAACATATGAGTATGTGTGTTAGAGAACAACATATTGGACTGGCCCGCTATGAGTATGTTTCTTGGATTATTATGTAATAGTCACAACATTACTCATAGTGATTACTATGTATACGATCTTCAGACTTGAGATCATCATTATCCCAACATCGTGAGTCATATATTTCGATACAGTCAAACGTCCACCGTAACTGGTTGTTCTATAAAGGCTAATGTTGGATATACCACAATCTATGTAGTGTGATATGGTTGATCAATATATGATTTGTCCCTCCTACATAATGGGAGCAATATCTTAAGCCACTTGATTAAGTGAGACTAGAAACGGATGGCCATGCTCAAATAAATTGATATGAGATATCATACTTATTTGTTTATCATAGTCTATTCAGGATATCAAGAAACATTAGATGGGCTATGCAAGTGTGACTATTCAATGACTTGTGTTCATTCTAGATATAAAGGACAAAAGGATTTAATATATGAAAGGTTAATCACAAAGAGGTTATGTCGAATAATGACTTCTTGTAACTTAGGTAGCAATGATGCATTCCTAGATGTCACTCATTGTTTGTAATAATAGAATCGTTCTAGTATTACTGCTAACGTTACAAGAACCTACAGGGTCATACTCTATGGTTGAAACAAACGAAATCCAAACATAGTTGGTGTTATTTTTAGCTGTCATGTGAATTAAATTGATTATATAATTAATTTAATTAGGCGGTTAAATATCGAATGAATTATATGTACAAGTATGTTGTACACATAATGAGAACATGGTTAAATTACTATATATGAATTTGATTTGTATAAAATTTAACTAAACATAATTTATCGAAATCCTTGTTATAATTATTGTAATTATAATTTGCGATTGAATATTATTATAATTATTGTAATTGTAATTTCAACTATTCTTGAATTAGGATATATAGGGTTTTTAAGGAAAAAAAACCTAATATACCTTAAATAAAAAGGAGTGAGGTCTAGCATCCTTCATATAGTGAATTCTCTCTTAAATGTTTAAGAGAGTTCTTACCGTTCGTTGTCACACCGGGTGGATTACGTAGAGGTCGAAAATTTTCGCATCGGCTTGGAATCGACATACAATTGTGTAAGCAATTTCACAATAGTTATCTTTGTTTTTCCAAACGATTAAATGTAATCGTTCATACCCTTCTCACCCTGATTCGTTCCTCGCACATGGATCACTGGATGTGATCGTCGAATTTAATTTTTCCATTACACCATTAGTGTACTGGTGTTCTAACAGAAATAGAATCCACCTTTTTAGGACCTATTTTCATTTATTTAGGTAACAGAGCCATTACCTTAGCAAGACACCCCTACACTTTCAAGTAGTTGTAAGAATGTTTTCTACTTTTCCATAACTCATATGGTGTCTTGGCCCTTTTTTTGTGGGGAACCTTATTTAAAAGGTGATTAGCTGATAAAATAGCTTCCTCTCACATGTTTTGTGATAACCTAGAGCTTCTTAGAAATGCTTTCATCATTTCCTTTAGAGTTTGATTTTTTCGCTCGGCTACTCCATTTGATTGAGGAGAATATGGTGGTGTCACTTCATGAATAATATCATGTTGTGCACAATATTCACCAAATGGTTTAACATATTCATCACCACGATCACTTCTTAGCATCTTAATATTTTATTAAGTTGGGTTTCAACTTCCTATTTATAAAGAAACAATTTCTCTATAGCTTCATCTTTGCTCTTAAGCAAACATACGTAGCAATATTTTGTACTATCATTAATGAAGGTAATAAAATATTTATTCCCTCCTCTCGTTTGAACAAACTTTAAGCCACATACATCGCTATGTATTAGATCAAGTGGTTTTGTTCTTCTTTCAATAGTTTGAAATGAAGACCTTGTTAATTTTGCCTCAAACACAAATTTCACATTTATGATTATAATTAATGTGAAATGAAGGAATGTCCTTTAAGTTAATTAATCTTCGAAAAGTATCGTAATTAACATGACCGAGCCTACCATGCCATAAATCAAATGACTCAAGCATATAAACAGAGAAAAAAGTGACATTTTTATTCATTGTCTTTGCTTTTACAAAAATCGCATTAAGTTTCCACATGTCATTTAATACATATTCCTTTCCCACAAACATCCCCTTTAGACAAAACTAGCTTCTGGGATTCAAACACCATCCTAAAACTGTGTACACTTAGGAGTGTCCCAGAAACAAGATTCTTTCATATGTCAGGCACATACAATACATTTTCAAGCTTGAGTTCTCTTCCAGAACTCAACTTCAAGACCACAGTACCCTTCCCCTTGATCTTGAAAGTCGTAGAGTTACCCATATAGAGCTTCTCCCCTTTTTCACAAGTCTCCAACTCAGAAAAAGGAATCTTTGTCGTAGTAGATATGACGTGTGGCACTAGTATCAAGCCACCATTCCCTTGGATTTGAGTCAACCATATTGACTTCAAAAATCACAACACATAAGTCCATATCTTCCACAGCATTAGTGAGAGTTTCCATTTTCTATTAAGGTTTTAGAAACAGAACCAGCAGTAAAAATTTTATCAACTTTTGTTAGACAACAACAATTTAATAAAATAAAAACCCGAAGCAAAAGTTTACACACTCTAATAGTAAACACAATAATAACAGTCCTAGACATGCACTAGGCACACTTAAATATCAGGTCTTTCAAAGAATCAATCCTAGACATGCACTCTCATACTATCTTTCTAATTAACTATTGATAAATTTCTCTTTCTTTGATGTCACAATTTAAAGCCACAATTTAAGGTCACAATTAATAATAAATAGAAAATTTAATTTCCAGTTTATACTACCCTTCGATTTTGTTAAACGGCAAAATTAAAATTCTGAAACAAAATCAATTTTCTGGTAACAGATTTGTTACTCTCAAACGATTCTATTAACAATAGAAATCGAATAAATTATATTGAACGACAAGAATAAATCCTGAAACAAATTTATTTTAATTTATTTCTGTTTGGAAACAAAAACTCGAATAAATTCTGTTAAATGGCAAGAATAAAATCCTAAAACAGAATTGTTCAATTAACATCTGTTTGGAAACATAAAACCGAATAAATTCTTTTGAATGAGAGGAATAAATCCCAAAATAGAATTATTCAATTAATTTTTGTTTACAAACTGAATCCAATTTCGCCTCGATGTCTCATTCGTCTCAGATTATAAATTGGTAAAATAAAAAGAATTTTTCTTAAGATTGTTAGACAAAACACGTTAGCGAAATAACATTAATATAAAAAAAAATTTAAAATACAAGATCGAACAGAACAATATAAATAAATATATATCTTAAAAATCTAAAAACAAAAATCGAAAAAATAGTATAGAGATTTTGTACTCGTAAATAGTTGAGGTTTGTTTTTACAGTTTTCTTAAGACAGATTCGACCGCTCCTTTGGTGATTAGAGGAACATTGGTTGACTATCTCCCAGGATACAACAACTAAATGAGCATGAAAGTAGCACAGCCAACCAATCCGGACATTTCGCGTTGCAAGCGTCGTGCGGGTGGGCCCCCAACCCTAGCGGGTTTGGATCTACACCCCCTAGGCGCGATGCAAAGCTTTTAGCTTAGTCATTCAATAACTACCAAGCTGGTTCACATATATAAACATATCTCACACTTGATATCTAACCAATATAGGATTTAAGCTTTCCATTTCCTCAACATTATTCACAAGTGGCTTACTTTGGGCATCAATTTCTTATTAATCACTCAATCATTTTGAGCATATGATATACCATTGTAAAGGTCTCATGGATTAGAATATAAAACCATAATTTTGTTATTCAAATCTCCACCTTTACCAATTGAGAATATGACTCAAAGTTTCCAAAAAAATCCATTTTTTTCTAACAATCATAACATGAGATAGCATGTAAGAGAAATGTCAACTATGATTAGTGAACTGAAAGACGCAAGTCACACTTTGTTTGATGAACAACAAGTTTAGGCACTCATTTGATCCTTTCCCATAGTTGGGAGCATATGAAAGTGCACCTTACTCATAACAAGGGCATCAAGACTCTAGATGATGCTGCTCGACATCTTCAGCTAGAAGAAGATCATATTGAGGAAACTAAGCCTAATACTGATATGTATATGGTATGAATGAGTACCAAAATAGATTTTGGCTCCAAAAAGCACAAACCATATGACGGGTACAGGGGAAAAGCTTTTAAGAAGCAAAAGTCTAACTCTTAAGGCAAAGGGAAGGCTCCTTTGGCATTTAAAAAGAAGATGAAAAATAAAGCTCAAAATAAGTGTTTCAATTGTGGCAAGAAAGGTCACTTTGCTCGTGAGTGCACTGAGCCAAAGAAGGTAAAGACCTATAAAGCACTTTCAAGTGGAATAAATGTCACTGATAGTAGTACATTTGTTTCTAGTATTGTGTTTCTAATTGAATCTCATCCTTTGTGCGATTTCAGACTCAGGGGTTACATACCATGTAGATAGAGAACGAAATGTGTTTGTGGATTTCCTTTGGATTCCATTGGGAACCAAATGGATTTATGCAAGCAACAACCCACAAGTTTAAGTCAAGGGAATTGGCACCTGAAGTTGAGTTTGCATGGTGGAAGGCCCTTGATCCTACATGATGTGTTATTTTCTCTCGAGATATGACAAAATTTGGTCTCAATTGTCATTCTTCTTAGATATGATTATAATTTTAACTTCTATGATATCGGTGTGGATATTTATAAGATAAATTTATTATGGGTCTACTTATTTACTAAATAGTTTTATTATATTGGATGTGGACTACACATCGTGATTTAATTTACTTAATTAATCTAACTTAATTAATCTAATCATGATTTAATTTATTTAAACTATTTTTTAATCACATATAATAGAAAATGTCATCATCCACCACTAATTCATGATAAAAAATGGTTTATTCACCATTTTGGACCTTTGGTTAATTTCTATTCAAGTCCTTAAACCTTTGACCAATTAAAACCCTATAGCAATTGAACTTTACAATTTAGTTTGTAGGCTTTAATTAACTATTAATTCGACAAAATTATTTGACCAATCTTCAATATATTTTTATATTATCTCCGAAGATATTCATATTTAATATTTATGTATTTGGTTTACAAAATTGAGGTTCCGAGACCTCATTTTATGGTACCACTAAAAATCAGACTATTACAAATATTCTTTTTTAATTTTAAGCTTTCATTATACTTTTTGGGAAGATTAATATTGTGATACGCGAACAATTTTCGCTTGTGATCCTGTTCCTGATCAGTATATTGAACTGCTATTACATGACGATTCAGTGTATGCGCTTTCTCTATTATTTGTTCTATTATTACTTGTAATATATATCCGCATTAGTTATCAGATTTGGTATGCTTATTTGTTTTTGGGCGTGCTTATGTTCTTTAACCTTTGCTCCCAAATTCTTATTAACCAGTTGAAATGGAGGATCCCAAGTAGAAAGGATGATATACATTTACTCAAATTATTCGAGTAAATATGTTGAGAAGTTAGAGAGAATATTAAGAATGAACTTTCATCTTTTTCATATCAATTAAATTACAAGTAACGACATTATATAGCTAAATTGTAAACTATAACTACTTACAAACTAATTAACTATCTTTACAAACTAACAACTAACCCTGTAACTAATTTCTAACTACTTACAATTTCTTTCTTCAACACACCCCCTCAAGTTGGTGGTTGAATTATGTTTTTAACCCCCCCCCAAACTTTCTCATCAAGTAATTATGTTATTGAATTCCCAAGGCCCTAGTCAGGATATCTACAATTTGATTTGTTGAAGATACATGTTCTGTTTGTATCAATCTCGCTTGTATCTTCTCTAGAACAAAGTGATAATCTATTTCAATGTGCTACTATCATAGTCATGCTTCTATATTCAAGTTTAGTTGATGATCGTGCAACAATGATTTGCTTCTTTGACTTTCAAGATACCAAAGAATCTCTTAATTTAATGCAAAAACCTGTCACTAACCTTCTTGACATTGAGCATGAAGCATAATCTAAATCACAATAGGCCACCATTTGGATATCATTTAAAGCTCTGAATAACAAGCCTTGCCCTGGATCTTTCTTCACATATCTCACAACTCTCAATGCTGCTTCAAGATGTGAATTCTTACACTGCTACATAAATTGACTTAAATGTTGCACTGCATAAGTAAATGTCTGGCCTGGTATGAGTCAAATAAAGCAATCTTCCAATTAATCTTTGATCCAATTAATCTTTGATAAACTATCTTGTTTTCAATCAGGGAATTATTAGACTTCTGTTATAATGTTTCATCAAACTCGACTATAGTGAACTTTAAATTCTGTTCTAAAGGAGCTGGAGCTGGCTTAGCTCCTCATAATCCTGCATCTTCAATAAGCTCCATGGTATATTTCCTTTGATTCAACAAAATTCCCTCTTTTTAACTCAGAACTTCAAATCCAAGAAAATACTTCAATTTTTCCCAAGTTTTTCATTTTAAAGTTTTGATTTAATATGCCTTTCAACTCAACAATCATCTCCTCATTATTCCCTTTGATCATTAAATCGTCCACATATATCAAGATGACTAATAAACTATCACCCTTCTTCTTTGTGAACATAGAGTAATCAAACTTACTCTATTAAAATCCAGCAGCTAGTAATGCCACAGTTAGCTTCATGTTCCATTGCCTAGATTCCTGCTTAAACCATATATAGACTTTTGCAGCCTACATATTTTGTTTTCCCCCTGGCTGCCAATTCACCTTGTAAAAAGGCATTGTATACATCCATTTGAGATGAAGGCCAGTAAAAATAGCAACAAGGGCAAGGAGAGCTGGAACAGTAACCAATTTAGCCATTGAAGAGAAGGCTTTTGTGCAGTCAATACCTTCTTTTTTATTATATCCTTTAGCAACAAGACGTGCTTTGAATCTTTCAACAACACCAGAGGCCTTGTATTTAATATTATACACCTATTTGCAGCCAATAGGAGTCTTACCAGGGAGCAAAGATACTATAGACCATGTATGATTATTTTTCAAAGTTTGAATCTCCTCTTTCATTGCTTGAACCCATAAGGGGTTTGTTATGGCTTCAGTACATGTGTGTCGTTCAACAAGAGTGGATGTAGAAGATAACTAAGTTTGAGTGTGTTTAGGTAAGTGAGAATATGAAAGATGAAGAGAAATTAGGTACTGCCCAAGAAGGATGAAGGGTTGGCAGGAGTACACATAATCATTCAACCAATGTGGTGGTCAAGATACTCTAGTAGACTTCCTAAATTCTGAAGGATTTTGTGATTGAGATTGTAACTGAATTTGTGAAGATTGACATTGTGGTGATTGATCTGGAGACTGACTTTGAGAAAGGGTACTTGTTGAAACAAGAGAAGATGGAAGAGAAGACAATTGTGAAGGTTGATGAGTGAGAATAAAAATTCATCATAAAAAATATGTGGTTAAGAGGGACAGAAATTGGAAACAGGATCTTGAGGAAATTGGAATGGAAAAATGGTTTATTGAAAAATGACATCCCTATTGACAAAAAAATATTTTGATTGTAAATTAAAGAGAATGTAACCTTTTTGAGTAGTCGAGTAACCCATGAAAACAGAAGGTATGGCCTTAAGAGAAAACTTCTCCTAAGATGAGAAAATTAGAACAAGTAGCATAACAAAGGTAACCAAACACTCTAAGATGAGAAAAATAGGTTCTTTGTTGTAAAGTACAGCAAAAGCTGCTTTCCAATTTAAGACAAAAGAAGGAAGTCCATTAAGAAGGTAACAAGCAATTTTAATACACTCCCCCCAAAACTTAATAGGTACTTTGGACAGAAATCGAAGGGCCCTAGCAATTTATAAAAAATGTTTATGCTTTCTTTTTGCTACCCAATTTTGCTGAGGAGTAGAGACATAGCTACATTGATGAATAATTCCTAAGGAAGAAAATAACTTTGAAAAAGCTGAATTGAAGAATTTTGTTCCATTATCACTACGTAAATACTTAACAATGGTAGAAAAATGGTTTTGGACAAGGAAGAATTTTTTTAGATAAAGAATTGTGTCAGATTTCAATCTCAACAAGTATACCCAGGTCATCCTACTATAATCATCAATTATAGTAAGAAAGGAATGATGACCACTATGGTAGAGATAATATATGTTCCCCATAAATCAATATGAACCAGTTCAAAAGGTGAAGAAGACCTAGATTGACTTAATGAGAATGGTATCCTGGTTTTTATTGCTAAAGGACAAAATTTCACATTGATGAATCTTATTGACAGTGAGCTTATCAAGAAGAAAACAAGAGATCTTATTCATTTTAGTAAAAGCAGCATGTCACAAATGAGCATGTCAAATAATTGTATTATTATTAGAGGAAGACATACATTTTGAACCTTCAAAAGTTAAAGCACAACCAAATGTAAACTCTGAACTAGAATTACAATCAATAAAAGAAAACAAACCCAGAAGAAATTTCAGATGACACAAACACCTAGAGACCTCCAAACCTATTACTAATCCCCTTCATTTTCTGTGGAAAGATCTTGAAATAAACAAAAATCAAGATAAAAAAGAACCACACAATGCAGTTCCTGAGTGAGTTTGGAAATAGAAAGGAGATTGTGAGTGAATTGAGGAGCATATAAAACATTCTATAAAACACAACTAAGAGATAACACAAAAGAACCAATGTGTGTAATGGGTGCCTGTTTACCATTAGGAAGATAAACAAACCTAGAGTTCAAGGCACGTGAACTAGGATGAGTCAAGATATGGTAATTTGAACATATGTAATCAGTAGCACCAGTGTCCAATATCCAAGTAGGATGCTCAGTGACAGATAATCACTGAGAAACATTACTTGCCAAATTTGCAGCCAGATCAAATGGTGAAGCTTTATGTAAGAGCTCCAAAATCTACTGATATTGTGTCTGAGTGAATGTAAGATCCACTAAAGTGGAAGCAGAAGTTACAAGAAACAAGTCAGGAGACACAGAAGACTCAAAATTAGTGGCCAAAGCTGCTAGAGCATTATTTTGCTTGAAAATATTGAAGTTCTGAGGAAATCCAATGAGACGATAGCTCTGCTCTTTCTTATGACCATTGATTTTCTAATGATCACAAATCCAATTAAAACGACGACAAGAAGAAGTAGAAACTCTAAACACATTGGAATACATGACATTAGAATCAGCTATTTGAGAGATGTCACTTAAGTGAACACGTTGTGATTCTTCATGAATAAGCATATAATATGCTTGATTCATTGAAGGAAGAGGTTGCATAAGAAGAATCTAACTCCAGACGACATAAAATGTTTCATTAAGTCCCATTAACAGCTGAAACAAACGCTGCTAAAGAATATGTTCCATGATCTCTTAAGAATTTTCATATTCACAGGAAGAGAAGGGAACTAACACACTATATTCATCCCAAAGAAGCTCCAGTTTGGTGAAATAAGTAGAAATAGAAAGATCACCTTGAACCAATGTAGCAATCTCTCAATGTAAGAAAAACACACACGATCCATCTACCTTATCATAGCGTTCTTTCAGATCCTTCCGAACGAGCGTCACACTCGAAGCAAAGATGATACCAACGTACAATTTCTTGCTAACGATATTGAGTATCCAATAAAGTGCAATTGTATTGCAGCAATCTCATTAAGGATGAAGCAATTCATCAAAGTCTTCCCGTCGACAATCTCCATCAAGTAACCTGATTTGCTAGTTTTGTACCTAGCATATTTAATTGTTTTTCACACTTTAGAAGCTTGAAATTAACCATTTTCCTTTTATTTCTTTAGGATTTAGTTTAGTTTTCTATTTTTGAATAAATTGTTTTAATAGTGCAAAACGATATTTTTTGTTGTCTTTAAGGTCGATTGAGGCCTAAGGGTTAGCTAACGTATTTTGTGAGTGCAAGAGACCTTTAGAAGTAAACAAGTATGAAGCTGACCACTATGTCATGACATAGATTGCTTTACGTCGCAACAAATGGACCAGACTTGAAGAATATCGAAGCTGACTTCTTTGTCACGACATACATCACCTATGTCGCGACAACGACTGTACAATTACACCAAAGGAGTAGACTGACCTCTTTGTCGCAACATAGGACCTGATGTGTTGCAACATCAACTCCTAGATACGGATTCTACATCGAGTGAAGGACATTTCGGTCTTTAAAATACCACTTAAACACGAGGAATGGCAGCTAACCTATGGTTAAGGAAAACGACCATCCAAGGCCATAAATAGGGCCTTTAGCACTAGGGTTTGACACACCTTTTAGCTTATCTTTAATTTTAGTTGTTATTTTCTTTCCGTTTTTGAAACGAGATTTGTAACTTCACATAAACGATCGTGGAATTAATTCCCAACAGATTGTTATACAATTCAAGTTTCTTTTTATTTCATTAATTCAATCTTATGTTTAATTATATTATTGTCTTTATGATGTTTGAAGAAGCCATGAGGAATTAATCCCGTTATGGGGGATTAGAGAGTGAAAGTATGGTTATTTAATTGTTGTATACAAGGATTTTAAATCGAATCAACTATTTGGGAAAGGAAGAACGTGAAACAAACACTAGGCCTAACATCCTTGAAAGTTATTTAGGTGGGAATGAACCCAAAATTGGTATTATCTATCCGTAAAAACCTTTTCCCCAAATAGTTTAGATTGTGACATCTAGCAATAAGTAGTCTCTATTGACTCATTATATTGGTGGAAGATCAGAAGATCCTGCTAGGGTAGTGACTAGTTGAATGAAGCAAAGTCCTCGAAATTGATAATTGAAGAATCCATAATAAAGCGACCTAATCTCCCTAAACCCATTCATCGAATCTACAAATCTCTTTCTCTTATTTTATTTACTTTATTTTTATGTTTCACAATCAAAACCTTTTATTTTACTATCGTACTATAAACCCTAAAAATAGTACTAATTAATTATTTTCTCTACAGGGGTCTAAATCACTACTACTTCAGTCTCCTTTGGGTACGATCCTCGAAATACTTCAAAGTATTTCGTTGTACAAACTATATTACAACTTGACCCGTATACTTACGAAAGCCCTAAAACACACACCAAACGGAGTACATTCGGAGGCGATCAAAACCCTAATTTATTCTTGGCCAGAAATGCAATCCGTTGAGAATGACTCCAAATACTATAGTTCTCGATTCCAATGAGTTGATGAGAAACCAAAAGTGCTTCAAGCGTATCAAAAGGATGAGGATAAAGGATATGATCGAAATCGATGGGAAAGATATTCATCAGAGGCATAACGACGACGAGAAAGAATAAATGAATTTGAAAAAGAACAAACGAAAAAGAAACAAGCAACAACGATAGAAAAACCCAATAACAACAAGATCATAGCCTAGTAAGAAAAAAAATTCAATGACTCTGATACCATGTTGAGAAGTTAGAGAGAATATTAAGAATAAACTTTTATCTTTTTCATATCAATTAACTTACAAGTGATAACATTATATAGCTAAATTGTAAACTATGACTACTTACAAACTGATTATCTATCTTTACAAACTAACAGCTAACCACTGCAACTAATTTCTAACGAATTACAATTTCTTTCTTCTACAAAATGGATGAAACATTATTGTATGGTGATAATCGCTTCACCATCTATGCTACTTTAAAGGATTAATAAGACTTATTTTATTCTCTAAGGTCATCTTCGTATTATTGTAATATCCAAATTTTCTTAAATATTTTGTATTTCTTGTGAAATAAAATTTTACTTCTAATTAAAAAAACCTAATAAACTAGGAGACTTCCCTTAAAAAAAATCAGGAGATTTAATCAAGGTAACTAATAACAATATATAATGATTTAAAGTAGGTCCAACTAAATTTCAATCCATTTTTTGTTACCATCAATGACACCAAAATTGAACATCAATAATTGAGCCGACTACAACATTTATGCTTTTCAATTTATTCTTTTTCATCTATTAATGAAATAATAATAGAAGAATAATAAACCATCTTAATCATAAATATTCAAACTTTTGATTTTTTATTTGAAAATAAAAAAGGTAGTCTAATGGGACAAAATCCACCAATAACTAGAAAGGGAAAGACAAAGAAACAAAATGCAATATAGACTGCATTTTAGAGTCTTGTGTAAGCAATTATATATTCAATTTTTAAATATTTTAAATTATTTTAAATATTCAATTTATTTTTATGAATTATATATTTTAAATGTAAATAATATTTATATTTTGATATTATAAATATTAGTAAAAATATTATATTAATAATATCTCTTAATAAATTTAGAATAAAATATAATATCTATTATTAATAATTTTTATAAATTATTGGGGGACTATTAAAGTAATTTATCTATAAAAAATACTAAACCTGTGTAAGCAAAAAGATGAATTTTGGGTTTAAATTAGGAAATAGCAATAAGATAGAAATTATATATAGATATAGTTTGCAGGTGTACTGCTGCTTGCAGATAATAAATTTGGATTATGGACCATCCGAATAAATTATTCCCAATTCCCAACTAATTAATTATCATAGCTTAGTTCATAATGCAATTAATCACGTCTCAAAACTAGCCTCTTTTTTCTACTCTTTGTTCCTTTCTTTAATAAACTTTCCACTATTGTTTAAAAAATAATGACAGAACATAACAACAATAATAAAGCAATAAAGACTTCACTAGCCCACCAAAGAGAAGAAGGGAAAAAAGAAGAAATTGGGTCTCATATAGGTCTATTTATGGGTCAAATTATTTGTTCAGGTTCGAAAGTCCATTCGAAATTTAGGAGGATTTGGATTAAAATATCATGTTCGAAAAATGGGCCTGGGCAATAAAATAAGCTCGTTTAAAATATGAATCAAGCTCGGGCTTAAACATCCAAGACCCAAGCTTGACTCGATTCGACCCAACCCACTTTTAAGCTTATAATATTTTATATTATATAATTTAGAACACATTAAAAGAATAAACATATACTAAATATATAATATTACTCTTATGTAAATATTAAAATAATGTTAAGATGACTATATAAAAAAATTTAATAAATAAAAAAGTATAAAATTATTAAATATTAAAATAATACAATATAAATATATTTTTTTTAAAAACTAAAAAATAATATGGGTGGATTTGGACAAATTTTAGACACATATTTCGGGCCGAGCCGAACTTGAACAAACATAAAATATGTTAATATCATGCTTAGATCCAACTTGAACCCGTCCCGACCCATAAGCACCTTTAATCTGGTAGCATCGTTAATAAGGTTATGTAAGCATTTAACCCTCTAAAAATAGAATAATTATAAGCTTAATAAAATTATATTTTGATCCTTTAAAAATAAAAAAAAAATCTATTTAATCACTTTTAAAATGATAAATTTATAAATTAATGTATGATAAAATTATATTTTCACATTTTAAAAGAAATTATAACTCAATTTTAGGCCCTACATTTATATCAAATTATAAATTAATATATGAATTAATTACCCAAAATATAGAATTTTATTTTGATCGATGATTGAGAATAGTCATAAATCTCAAGTCTTGTAAACCCTAGGCATGTGGGGAAAAAATGACATCAGTCGATACATTAGCTTTTTAATTCATGCTATTGGTGGAAAGCCAACCTCTTTCTTTCTAGCTAGGAGACTTGTTCTAATTCAAGCCACAATAGTGGCCATCGCCAATTTCTATAGACAATGTCGTCTACTTTCGTCAAGCACTTGGGTGGACTTGGATAGAATCAATAGGAATTTCCTCTAGGGAAGTACTCAAGAAGCTAAAGATATTCTTCTTGCTAGCAAGAATTGTAACGATCTAGTGCGGTTTTAAAACTTCATTTTCGTAAACTAGGTTCTTAAATATGAAATGGAAATATTTACGGAGTTATTATAAAATATATTAAAATTTAGTTAAGCAATATAGCTGAAAATTAGTTAATTAAGGTTCAAGGACTAAATTATAAAAATCCAATTGCTATAGAGTTTTAATTAGAAAAATGCTTGGGGACCTAGATAGAAATTATCCAAGAGACTAAAATGTTTTTTTTTTAATATACTGGTGTGATTACATGGTAGTATATGTTCATACTTTCTTAACCTTTTGACAATGCACACACACTTCGCACACACAGGCGCTCAAACCCGGGACCCCTAGGATGAACAACATCCTCTTTTCCACTGGAGCCACTTGTTGGGTTCAGACACTAAAATGTTTAATAAACCAATTTTAATTAGATGTTAGCGGATGATGATGGTGGGTACCTGATCGCACTATAAACATCACAGCAATAATGTGCAAGTGGACACTGGCGATGCAAGTATAATAGATAGATGTGGATCTGTCGGATATCGATCCCACGAGGATAGTGTTCTTGTTGCTTAAATTTGTCGAAGCAAAAGTAGTTGAAATAAGAAGAATTGTTAGGAGTAATGTCACTGCAATTAAGTCAAGACTGCACAAATAAAAGAGTTAAAACTATCAGCGCAAATATTGTAAAACTATAATACAGATTGTCAGAGCAATTTATTAGAAGATGAAATGAATATTAATATGTTTTGTGAATGTAAATTAAGAGAATTAAAGAAGTAAAACAATTATAAAGGAATAGGGGGATCCCTGATTTGGGAAGTTGGCAAACACTAAATATGACTACAAGGTAACTGGTAGATAAATTGTCGCCACAATTAAGTTCTATGAGATCTCACCACTTTCGACTTCTCTGTTTAGCAAAGACCCAAACACTCACATTAACCATACCTTCCAGTGCTGGCAATGCTTTGCATTTGAGAACAAGTGGCCAGAATTCCTTCTTGCCTTAAGCAACTTCAGTTGTCTTGCTTGTTGATCTAACTTTGTCATTGCACCTTCCAGTGACTGTGACTGCAATCGCACTTTCGTGCTCAAAACAGTTGAATCCAAAGATAAACAAATAAGAAGAATTAAGCAAAAATCAAAGTAGATCTAACATTAATAGGTACTTTCATACACAATTAAAGTCAACAGAATTTATCAACATTCAAGAGGAATTAAAGAAGAAATTGAAGTATTCTATTCCTAGCCTACTAGAATCCTTCCGTAATTGCTCCTCTTACGTCGCACTTAGACACTCCTCGTCAGAAGTAGTTGCCTTCTCGTCGCATCAGATCACCCTCCTGAAAAGTTAAGCTTCCATGGCAGCTTACGTAAGAAAGAACCAGAAAAATATGGATTAATTTCTTCACGAGCTTCTTCCCTCTTCTTCTCTCTCTCCCGTCTATTTATCTTCACTGGCAAGTATAGGTGTCCTTTTCTCAGATCTAACTTCCTTGTAGCTATACAAGTTAGTTACTCCAGCTGTACACTCACGGGGATCTGGTTTATGCATTAGGAAGTTGCAGGTTGTCGCGACATTACTGGACGCAAATTTTTATTTTTATTTGTTGCGACAACTTAACATTTTCATGCGCTGGTGCTTCTGGATATGTTAGCAGCTTAAAGTCCATGTTGCAATATGGAAGTGTTCATGCGATGACATATTTTGGTGTAGTTCTATATCGAACTTATAGCTACAGCTTTGAACGCTTTCCTACTTCGATCTTCTACGATGGATTCCGGCGCTGATATCTTTAGACGTAAAAACTGATACTAAATGCGGTGACATTAGTAGCACAAATGGGATAAAATGAAAGAAAATAAGATCATACAACACTGACTTAGAAAATGTAATTACTACGTATAAAATGTTGAAAATGTATGCCAAAAAGGGAACAAATTATACTCTAATTAGGGAGAATTTAATGATCTTTTCTAATGCTATCAGTACCATTAAGATTGATTAATGGATGATTATTTTAATTAAATTGTGATTAACTAATTAATTAAAGTTTAATTATAATTAACTTAAGTATATAAACTAAATTTAGTAGGAAAAGATGAAAGAAAGTCATCATCTTCTCAAAGTTCCACCGTACACCATGGTTGTGAAGAAAGAAAATCTTTAAAACCCTTAGGCATTCAACAATTGATTCAAGTAAGTCCTTAAGCCATTTTTCTTTGATTTTTATAGATTTATGATCATGGAAACTTGATTTAGCTATCGCATGTATCAATTTCTCAAGTGTTGACATTTTAGTAAGTTACCATTGTTGAGAAATTGGAGAATTAGGCTTGAAATTGATAGAAATTAAGCTTAGATTATAAATAGGACTAAATTATAAAGCTTAATAAGCTTAGTTGTTAACTTTGTTACATTAGGGACCAAATTGAATAAAATGAAAACCTCTGATAAAATTGTTCTAGAAATAGAAAGTATGAAGTCCTTAATGAGTAAATGTGAAATCAAATTTTAATTCGAAGTCATATATCGAAAGTTATGATTGTTCCAAGTTTAGGGACTAAATTGAATAAAATGAAAAATATGCTAGACTTTATGTTTGAATGTCAATTGGATGTGAATTTATATTGTTTATCTATTGCATAACTGTACATAGCTAGAGATAACATTGAGCCATCAAGAGGGAAACGAAAAGTGAGTAACGCGAGATCTCAATTTGTACTTTTATAATTCAAGATCATTTCAATTATATGCATACATATACATGTTTATTATATATCAACTACTAAGGTAAGACTATTACTTCTTTCGAATTGAATTGCGTGATGGTATTGAATGCCGAGATTGTGAATTGGACTGCGCATAGTAGAACGAGTATGATATGAACTGCTAATTGACATGTGATATGTGATATTTGATATGAAATGCCAATGGTAATGGTATGGAACTAAGATATTGATTTATATGTATATGATGACTTCGAATTGTTGAGTATTGAATTGGATTGAATGTAACATATACGAGATATAAATCGTGAGATGTGGATGTGATGTATAGTGATTCAGTGGTTACCCTACTAATGGTTCTGTGTAGAATCGAATTAGTTGGCATACCTTGGGATGAAAACCATCGTTGTCGGGCCATCTGGGATGGTAGGATATGCAAATAGTGGAAACCATCATTTCCAAGCTACCCAAGATGATAAAACATTTAAACTCTAATAGTTATTGTGGTTGGGCAACCCGGGATGACTAGGGTAAAATAAAGGCTATGGAATGTTGATGAAATTAGTATATTATGTATTCATACATACGAAATGTGCATATGATTCGTATAAATAAGGTCATGAATAATATTTGGCATTCGATACATGAATGGTAATCTAAATGGTTGTAGTTTGATTGGATGTTGATTGTATCTTTACTATGTTATTACTTTTGTATTATTAACTTGAATCATTAAAGTATCACTGAGTGTTATTGCTCAGTGTACGGTTTGTTTATTCTGTGCACAGGTATAGGTAATTCCTGAAGTCTCCAAAGGTAAATTCAACATCCAAACCGTAGCTCTCGACTAAAAAAAGTTTTTATAATTCTTTTCATTTTGATAAATGGCATTTACCTATGTTTAACCAGTTATTAGGTTATAAATGGTCAAATGGTGTAAATGAGCATATGAAACGTAAGAGTTTTTTAATGTCTAAGACTTATGTGGTTTGAAATGTAGAACTAAACATATTTATATGGCATTGTTAATATTTTGAGTCTTAAGATTATTTATTTTTGGTTAAATGGTAGGTTAAAATGAAAGGGAATTGGAATTATAATAATTTGTCAAGGAAGTCACAACATCAACTCGAAGATGTTTTAGAAACCTTGCAATTTAGTCCTCAATTTGCGAAGCTTGCTTACTGTCTTTAAGGTTACGACACCGAACCATGGGAATCGCAACTCCAACCTAAGAAGTTTTAAAAACTTTGCAATTTGATCCTTGTTTTACCTCGGGATAGTGATGAGCTTTCATAAGCTTGTATATGACTCGAAAATAATTATATATATATATATCATGTTATACGCGTGTAATATCCATATTTAAATGTTTAATGATTAAAGTTGTGCAATCGATTGTAGTTGCTCTGCCAACAAATGTGACATCCTATAAATCAGATTTGTCAATTGGGTTGGGTATGAAGTGTTACAGGAAAATAGTGACACAACCTAAATCCAAGGGAGGATTGGTCATTTGAGTCTCTAAATTAAGAAATCAATCGCAAATCATTAAGTATGCTTAGAGGCTTATACTTGAGCAAGAGTCTCTAAGCTAAAGTTCACATCGGCAAGTACCTTAAAGGGTGTAGAGGATTTGAGGGGTTGAAATTTCTCCCTCACTTGGTCAAATCTTTGCAAGAGAAGCCCACTTTTCAAGAAGAGTTTGAGGTGGGAAGTGTAGAATGACTAATATATTAATTTTTGGACTAATGATTGGAGCAGATTGGGATCCTTACACTCACTTGTCATAGTACTTATTAATTAATAGGAAATGCAATATGAATGACCGAACTACTATCCTTACAAATACCAAACGAGATCCAAAAAGCTCTCATCAACACTCATTTATCTATCAATGAAAAGATCAAGGACATATTGTGTTAGAAGCACACGAAGCCAGGAAGATCCACTTTAGTCAGTGCTTACAACATTGTTGCCTCCAACCAAGGGTTCATTCCCTATAACCTGGATAGTAATTGCTAGCATCTTTGGAAAGAAAAATTCCTCCAAAACTCAATTTTTTTTCTTATGGAAGTGTGTGATTCAAATTCATTGTGTAGGGGACTTCATTAACTTGTGAGTCTCAACTTCCAAGATATGTGCCTCTTCTACCATAAGTATCCAGCTAACATTAGTTATTTATTACGTAAATGTCAAGTGGTCAAGGAATGGTGGATACATTATCATAACCATGGGATGAGGCATGAGAGTCCTAGATCCTCACCAATTTGAATAGAAAAGTATTGTGTCAATCACCAAGATTACCATGTTCCCTTGTGTTTACCTTCATTATATGGGAGATCTGATTACTCTAAAATTCTATTGTGTTTGGAAGTATGTCTTGATAAGGTTCAATAAGGGAGAAAGCCATAATGGGCACCGATGAATTCTTTGATCTTCTTGCAATAAGCATTGAAACTAAACTATGTTGAGAGATGACCTTTAACTTAATAAAGACTTAGACACAATAACATTGAGATTGAAGTGGATGCCATTGTTGTTATTAGTTTGATTATGAATATCGCAAATAAAGATGATAAAATCCAAACCACTTGATGAATTCTGAATCGATCTGTTCTGCCCTGCCCTACTCTATTATCATCCCTAGCTGTAAATTTTAGTAATGTTTACTTTCAGCTCTAATTAATGACAACAAAATGATCCTGAATCCTAACTACTATTTGAACTACTAGGCTCAAAACATTTTTGGACAAGGTAACCAAAATGCTAATACTTTAGCTAATCTAGGGAACAATTTTCAACCTCATGTCTCTTTGGAAAGTTTAATTCATATGTTTTTACTTTTTTGAATGATAAAAAAAGGTATTAATATAAATTTTAAATAGGGAATAAAATAAGCGAACCTATATACTTTTAGATTAATTAAAATCCTCCTAAAATTGGAATTATAGGTTTTCTTTATCTGCAATTGTAATATAGCTAAATATTGGTGTTTTTGACATTTATGGCATCGACAAAAATGTACAAATCTAAAATCAACCCCGTGATTATTTTGTCTACACGCCTGTCAAATATTGGCTCCTTTATTACTATAAAATAATATTTTACTTTTTTAAATTAAATATTTTAGTTTTTTAGATAAATTTTAAAATTATAAATTTTTTTATTTAACGTATAATTATATACATAAATTTTAATTCAACACAATTATACAAGTAAAATTTTTATTATGATTCAAATGTATACTTAAAATTTTAAGGATAAACTATTAAAATACTCATTTTTATTTGTTTCAAATTACATTTTAATTACTTACATTTGAAATATTACATTTTAATCACTTACATTATCATGTTGTAATATTTTAATCATTAAATCTTTAACGGTGTAACGGTAAACTAACGTGATACATTAAATCATCATTTCAAACAAAAATTTTATATTAAATTATGTAATTGTTTTTTTATATTTTTTTTCGTTTTAAACAATTTAATTTTATTAATTTATGTTTTTCTTTCCTTTTCTTCCCATTTTCCTTCTTCCCAATTTTCTTTTTTTTTTTTTTTTATTTCTTCTTCCCCCTGAATGAACCCTAGCCACTGTCATCTACAACTCTCAGAGATTCGATCCGGCACCATCAAGACACTCCTCTCCATCACCTCTCTACAAATCGTCGGTGCCGATGGTGCACAGGAAATAATTTCACAGCTACAATCTTATCAGCAGTAGAAACAATTTCACTTGGTTTTGCTGTTCTGGATGCCTCAACAACATCACTGGTGTTGCTAGGTGACAGCGGCTTAAAGGGTCGAGAACCTGTGGAGGCCCCAGCTTGCTCCCACGGTTTAAGTGGAGAGCCACCAGTAGCTGCAGTTGAGAATGTCAAACATGAACAAATTGTACAAAACCAAAACAAAAGAGAAAAAAAAAAGATCAATTTCAAATTTTTAATTTTTATAACGTTTAAACAAAACTGATTATCCTTCAATTTCTTAACCTAATTCTATCATAAACAAACAACCGAAACAAAAGGGGAACTTGGGGATTTGGTTCTACTCCACGGATTTAGACCATTTAGGAAGCACCGTCATTGGCAACTTGGCTGCTGCTACTGCTGCCATTGCTGTTGCCACTGAAGAAGGAGAAAGAGACAAGTACCACGAAGGAACTTAGGGATTTGATTCCAGTCCACGGATTGAGACCGTTTAAGAAGCACCGTCTACGTTTTATTTCCCGTCGTCGCCACTGCTGTAGTATTAGTAGAACGGAAAATAAGAGAAGGGAATCTCGTTGGCAACTTGGTTGCTGCTGCAGCCATTGTTGTTGTCGCTAAAGAAGGAGAAGGAGACAAATCGTGAACTATATTTGATTTTTTGTGACTGATATTTTAGCAACAATATATATCAAGAGAAAAAAAAATTATAGCGATTATTTGTATAATTTAATTTAAAATTTTTATTTGAAATGATAATTTAATTTATCATGTCAGCTTAATGTTATATCGTTTATGATAATTAACGGTTCAATAATTAAAATGTTACAATACAATAATGTAAGTGATTAAAACGTAATATTTTTAACATAAATGACTAAAATGTAACTTGAGGCAAATAAAAGTGACTATTTTGATAGTTTACCTAAATTTTAATTTTGATTTAACCATATATGTTTAAAAAATAAATATATCAATTTGTTTTTATATTGGATAAATATAAAATGATGTTATATCAATAATTACGTTAATAATTTACAAAAATTGATTCAAATCAAAATATAATGTATAAAATTACACAAAATCAATGTAAACTATTACATATTAAACTATGATTTATATATAATTTTAAGATTTATTTCTATTTTTCTAAAATAAATATTTTACTTATTTTGTCCCCACATAAACGCGTTTTTAATTGATCTCAAATTATCTAGGATATGAATGTGTAATTGAGGTTAGCATATGATTTTTAAATAAAAACGATTACTATTTTTTTGGTTTAATGTCTCTAATTTAATTTATCAAAAATTAATCTTTGTAACTACGAGAGTTAAGTGAGATGGTAAGGGTTTCTTTTATTTTAATCAGTGGTTAAGAGTTCGATCCTCGTCTTAGGTATGAAGCAGCTTTAAAACTCGTGATTAGCATTCACCCCCTTAATGAGCCAACAGAATGCGGAGGATTAGTTATTGGATAAAAAAATGTAAATTTTGTGTTATAAACACACGAAATCAAATGTAATAGGGAGGATTTTTTTTATTCAGAGAGAAATTTTTTTAAATAAAATTGAAAGATTTTCTTTGAGCATTTATACGTTCATCAACAGAATCAAAGTAAAAAATTTTGAAGATATCGATTTGTATTTTTATTTTTTTCTTTTTTTCTTCTTTTGAAATTAACGAAAACAAATATATATCTAGTTTTTTTTTTTACCTTTGGATATTGATTCGTCCTTCGCTTCCTTCGAGTATGTGAGACCCATGGCTTCCTTCGGGTTTACTCGAAGTTCATCGGAGTTCGTATTCTTTTTTTATTATTATTTATATTTAGTTGTTTATTTTGGCATTTAATTTACTATCTTGTTTGTTTTTCTATTTATTCATCATTAAATTTTATGTTTTTTTAATTACATGTTGTCATTTAATCCTTAATTTAATTATTTTAAATTTTGTGCATTCCATATATTTATTATTTTTTATCATTTATTTATTTGTTATTTTTTATGCTATTTGTATTTTTATCTTCATTTAATTTTATTTATTCATTAATATTTTTATTTATTTATATGTTATATTTTGTACCTTTAAATTAATTACAGGTTTTATTGTATTTTTGACTTAATTATTTTAGAGTTTTCTCATATTTGTGTTTTATATATATTTATTGTTGTTTATATTATTAATTAATTAATATTTTTTGCCATTATTACTACGATTATATTGTGATTTTATTTACTCATATTTATTATTTTATTATGTTATTAATTGTATTTGATTGTTTTCATTTAGTTATTTATATTCATGTATTTTTTATTTATTTTGCCATTATAATTGTAAATTATGTACATACTCATTCATTTATTTTTGCATTACATTTTAATTCTTTTTTAAAAATACATAAACCGTTTAAAATATCGAGGTAATGTTTTTTGTTTCGAGAATTTGAGAGAATTATGCTCTAACTCACTGGATGTGATTTTTTCTTTGAACCGAAATAATTGAATACCCTATTTAAAATTAAAAAATATGAGATTTTGGGATAATAATTAATAATGATTGTTATTTTCGAAATTTCGAATTGTTATGTCCTAACTTATTGGATGTGACTTCTTCTTGATTAATTCGAAATAACAAGCTTTCTTCGTAAAAATTATTTTTTTCAAAATAAAATAAATGTCATTCATGCATTTAAGGATCGCAATTTAAATTTTCTCAAGTTTTTAATTTTCAACAATTAAGACATTAAATAATCGACTAAATATCAATTTTGGGCGTGTGAGGGTGTTAATCCTTCCTTATGCGTAATCGACTCCCGAACTCGTTATATGATTTCAAAGACCAAAATTGTTATTTTAATGATTTTAAAATTCTTAAGGTGATTCAATTACACCTATTTAAAAAAAGTTAGTGATGACGCCATTTTCGATTTTACAAAATATAATTCGAGACTTTTTTCAAAAAAATAGTTTCCACAAATATGATGATCAAATTCTAATAAATTACACTAAATGAATTAATTTCTCAATTTTACCTACTTGGAAAAATGAAATTCATAATTACACATGTTTTATGGTGGTTCCATTGTTGAATGGGAAGATTTTTTTATTTTTTTAGTTTAAAAATATTATTTTTTAAGCTCAAATAAAGAAGTTGAATTTTTTTTCAAGTTTATGTGTTTATAAATAATTGAACTAATTTTTAGTTGGAGGCAAGGATCAAATTCTGGCAAAAAAAAAAAAAGTAAATGGACTAATGTTATACCTCTTCACTGCTCAAACACATGTTTGCACCAGACACATCATTAACTTATGTGTTGACTCCTTTTAAAACAACACCTCTGTAGATTACTCGTCCTCAACCATTCACTCAACTCAAAAAAAGACACTCACCCGTATTTGAGTGTGAAAACTCTCCTAATGTGATGCACTTCTAAGATAATGAGGAGTCTATTTAGGCATAACAACCTCGTATTTATTAAGCTCCATGATACACACCCATGATTATCTTTTACGCATTTAATGAGATTGAATGTATATCTTGTCACGTTATACTAATGGATAAAAGGATCTCTCCTATAAATATCCCAAAGATAGATGAAAAGGGGATCTATTTCTGAGCACATTAAAGTTACTTTGAGCAGTTGTCTTCTTAGTCAGCTTGTCCTCTTGTCCTTACTCCAGGTCTCGTTCTTCTTAGGTAAATCGACCTCCTCTACACCATCATGATCTCCTCATTATTCTTCTCCTTTGTTGTATCCTGTATCAACAATTGGTGAGGTGAGTGTGGATGAAAATGTCTCAAAATTAGAATGATTCTATGAAACAACCCCGTTAATAAAAACAATGACACCAACCTCGCCAAGTCCTCCACTCTGATGAATGGCAATGATGACCACAACATTGAACTTCGTTCAACCCAAACCAAGACGTCAACTTGCCCAGCATGTCCACCATGGAAGCCTTGACCCAGCTCTTGAGTGCTCGAAACACTCTCTCGTCTAATCAAGCCACTGTGGCCTCTTCCTAAATTCCTAACACCTCATCATCTCCTCCTACCCTGCAAGATCCTAAAGATGACCTTATAAAACAATTTCTCTCTAGTTTGGCTTCCCAACCCACTACTGCGGTTGTTCCTCCAGATCAAGTTTCCCAACAATAACAACTACCTAGTCCTCAACACCATGTTATTGAGATGCAAGAAAAAAATTGTGTCATGAAGGAACAACTTCTAGCTCAATAGCATGAGTTTCAAGATAGGCAAGAGCGTCAACGCTTATTAGATCAACAAAATCCCTGTAATAAATAGTTTATTGGAAGTTGCGAGTAACCAAAGACACTACTAAAGGTGGTGATTTTCCCCTTCCACTAAAATTGGAAGGTACAACACATCTATTATCCATAAAGATAAGAAGGATCGCGATGATAATGAAGTGGTACAAGATCTTCAACCTATCAATCGTCCGAAGAAGGAACATCGAAACAAGGTTGTTGCCCTCATATTTGAGTTCTTGAAAAAGGCTAAAGGTTCTAAGTTTAATGAAGTTTCTTAAAGTTACACTAACGAACCCTTAGCGCCTTCTGTGCTGACTCACAACTTTTTTGCTTCTTTCAAGTTCCCTAAGTTATCTTATACTGGTGTGGGTGACGTAGAGGACCACTTAGCTTATTACAACAACGACATGAATATTCTTGGAGCCTTTGACATTATGAAATGCAAAGCTTTCTCCATGACCCTTTCTAGCACTGCTTGGCAAAGAACCTGTCACTTCCTTTGAGATCCATCAACAACTATGATCAATTAGTTGGGTTATTCATGAGAAGATTCTTAGCCAACAAAACCTCATGGTAGTCCCCTGCTTATCTTATGTGTAACATCCTATACCCGACCTGATCGTCAGGCCAGAGTTATAGTGTATCGCATGCATTGTCGGAATAACTAAGATCAATTCATAATTAAAGTGTGCACTTTTTACGATAAAATCAAATTATATATACATTCCTTAACATACCAATACAAACACCTAATAACATACAACAAATCCACCATTTATTAGGGTCGTATAAATATTTCAATTAAGGCACCATCACATACCTCACACATTATGAGAATTATAATTTGCATATACTTTTATGCATATTTATACGGAGAGAAATGTCATATTTTCACCGATCACAAAATTTTGAAATACTTGTTGACACAAAAAGAGTTGAATCTGAGACAACGCAGAACTCGAGTTGTTGAAAGATTACGATCTGATTATCAACGACTATCTGATAAAGCTAACGTTGTAGCTGACGCTTTGAGTCGAAAGTTTTTGTTTGCTCTGAAAGCAATGAATATTCACCTAACTCTAGATTGTAACGATTCTATTTTAGTCGAACTGCGAGCTAAATTGGTTTTTCTTCAAAAGATTGATTCAAGAATTGCAAAAAAATGATCCAGAATTGTTAACAAAATGGAAGTTGACTCCCATGTCAACTACCCCTGTATTAACTTCACTTGGTTGAGCCAATTACCAACAAATTACCTCAAAACCCTAAACTCAAGATACTTTACATGTACTTATGCAAAACTTTCCTTTTGACATGCTTGGCAAGGATTAATGTGATAATTTGACATCACATTGAACCTTTTTAGGAAAAGCAATAAGTTCATATAATATATTGAATAAAATTATAATACAAAAATTGACCTCAAACAAAAAAATTACATGAATTCTTTATTCTTTTCTCTTTCAGCTTCTAGTGGACCACAAATCCGATAATTAATGGGAAGATTTACTTTCATTTAGTTCGCTCTGTTTTTTTTAGAAATTGAATTGAAAAATAGTTTTTTTAATTATATATTTTGATATTAGAAATATAATTACCATCTAAAACTTATCCGAATATAATCAAAATCAAGTATTATGAAGTACAATTAAATTAAATATTAGAATATATTTAAAGCCAAACTATAATAGCTCCACAGAGAATCTATAAATGATAATATTTAAACTAATATACATTCGAAGAGAGCCAACACAATTTTTACATGACAATACTCAAATTTTAGTGCTTAAATTATAATATCTATGGGAAAACATTAAATGGAATAGTGATTTCATGTCATTTTTATTTATTTTTCAATAATTTAATATCACACTAGTATTTTTTATTCAGAATTTCAGTATTTTCATTTTGAAAAAAAATCAAATTTAAATGAAAATTTTAAAATTCATGATGAAATTACTGATGTGGCTTTAAACTATTAGAAAATGATATTATCTCTATTTCATACAATCATTCCTCAATATCTCAATATCTATTATTATATTTAAGTGTTTTAGTGATTTAGTATCACTTACAATCACGTTAACTCAATAATAAATATTTACATATTATGAGACTTGAACTCAAAAACTTATATTTAAGGATGTTACTGAGGCGAGTTTCACGAGGCTCCACACCATTTCGCATCCAATTGGGCAGGGATGCGTATAGGCTTCACGGGTGGAGGGGTGGGGATGGAAACAAAAATTAGACTCATCGTGGGTGGTCGGGTGAGGATGGGTATGACCTTGTACCTGCCTAATCCTCACCCGTCCCATCCCCGCCCATCTCGCATAATATAATAAGCATATTTAAAAAATAACATTTATAAAAATTTAATTTAATAATTATCTTAATAGTATTTTATTATCTTAATATTAAAATTAATTTAATGTTTATTTTGTAGATAAATATTCTATTAATTTAATAAGATTTAATATTAAATTTAATCTAATATTTATTTTGATAAGTATTATATTAATTTAATATTAAAGTGATTAAGTTTAATCATAGTTGAACTCTCTAAATTCTCCCCATATAAAGGGAGCCTTGGGTCATTATTTCACACACTTAAATTAAAGAGAAAGTTGTAAAGATAAAATTCTCTAGAGAGATTATTTCAAAAAAAATCTAGAGATATTTTTTTATAATTTGACCCAAAAGTTTAGAGAAATTGCGAAATTACTTCACCGGTAATTTTTGTGAAAATTTTTTTGATTCAAAGCATTCATACTTTTTTCATAAAAAATTAGTTTACATTTATTTAACTGATATTTAAATATATTATACGAGGTGAGTTGCGAGACGGATATAACGGGGATTGTGGGTCTAGGGACCCACGTAAGTAGTGAGACGAAAATAAGTGCCAGAGAACACCCCACCAAATTGACATCCCTATTTATACTTTTTTAATTTTTTGATTTTTCTACTTCTTCAAGCAAAGTTATATTTTTTATTTTATTAATTTTTTACATACATTTTTCACCATGGAATAAAATGTAATATAACATATTTTTTAATATAACATAATAATTCATTAATATATATATACATTTTTTTAATATACTGATGTAATTATATGATAGTATTTATTTATATTTTTTAATTTTTTAACAATCCATACACACATTATACACACAGGTACTCGAACTCATCGAGTATTCTAAAATGAAAAACACTCTTTTTTACTAGAGCCATTCATTAGACTCTTTAAAAGAAATAATTAATTTAAGGATAAAATACACCAACAATTATTCAATTTTAATCTCAATATAAAATAATTACTCAACTTTCAACTCAATTATTAAATTAAAAAATAATAAATCAATCACACTAATCATTTTTCGGTCCGATAACGGAGCTGTCATTTTTCATCGTTCTCTCCCTCAACCCTTTCGGCTCCCTCCCCTGCCACCGCTCTTCCATTCCTCTCCCTCTTTCTCACCATCCCTCCCCCCTACTTTGATTCTCTCTATCTCCTCCACCGTCCCTCCCCCTACTCCGACCGTCTCCCTCTCCCCCACTGCCTCTTTCCCTCTGCTAACCCACCCACCCTTCAAGCCCCTTGATTTTTTCTCTCAAAACCATTAGTCGTATTCTCCCACCAAAAAAAAATGTCAATCTAAACCACCAAGCAAAATCCCACCAAATACCCATTTTTGAAGAATGAGTAGTGGACCAGGTTTTGCTTGCAGCCACAATTGCCTTTGCTCCATTCCTCTTCTCGCACCACTACCAGTAAGCTTCTCTCTTTCTCTCATCTTCTTCTTTTGCTTTCAAAATAACAGCTTTAACAAATTTGGCAAAAACAACAATGGCAGAAGAGACCTTCACAGCCACACAGGTAAACAAAAACCCATTCCAAAAACTGAAAGAAAGGCCTTTCTTTCAAATGAAAATTTGAAAAACCACAGCTTTCTTCAGATTTTGAGAAATATTGTAAAGTTCACCTTTTTATGTTTTGAGACAAAATGGAGTGCCTGAGATTAACATAGTTAAAGGATTTCGTTGGGCTCCTAAGATTAACATAGTTAAAGGATTTCGTTGGGCTCCTAAGACATTCTTTTATTCTCCAGATTTTGAGCTTAACCAGACTTAGAGTGATGAATGGTCATGGTCATGGTCGTGGTCCCCAACCAAACCATTCCCTCCATCATATAGTATGCTCATGGGATTAATATAATTATTTAAAGAGTAATTTATGAATTTTAGTTTTTTGCATTGAAGAAAGATAAAAGAGCAAGTTTTACTTTTACATGGAAATCTTGACTTATTAGTTCCAAAAAGTCAAATTGAAGTGGTAACCCAATACAAGCATCAAAACGAAACTCACATTTTTCCTGCAGCAATAGCAGCTTGCACAAAATCCTCGCACCGCGAAAATCCACCCGATAAAACATCACCCAAGGCACCAATGATGTCGAATGCCTCTTGCAAATCGCTTGCGGAAGTCATGTCATCCAGCCATGAGAGCAACTCTTTGGAGAACCCTATCATTTCCTTCACATTCAACAACCTCTCTTTCATCACCACCTCCCAACCTTCTAACCCTTCTTCAGTTCCGGTAGGGGTTCCTTCAGATTTGCCTTTGGTGCCTGCCAAACTTGATGATTTCTTAACCTTGAACATTTGCTGCAACTGCTCAATCAAGCCGGTATACACCAGCATGGGTCGAACAATTGACAGTAGCTCATCAACACCAGTTTCTGAGGTGGAGGTGGGACTTTTGCTGCTACTTGCTGATTCTATCTTAGCTGTTGACCGTCCATGAGTATGCTGCATGTAGGCATGATATATTCCACGTTGCAAGAAGTTGCGTCGATGTTGCAACCATGACTCATAGGACTCTGAAAGCAGTGAATTTATCATCATGAACTGAACGGTTTCCTCTGTTCCCAAAGAAGGTTGAGTTCCACCAGTGGCAGATTTTGAATCTAATGTTGAAGAGGATATGTATGTTGCTACTGTCTTGGCCATGTTACGTCTCTGAGACGGGCCTCCCTGTTCCAGAAGGTGACGAGCCATTTGGATCATGAAAGGCAAAAAGTGGGAGTTGCTTTCCCTTCCACCACCTCTACACTCTGCACTGAATGATGCCCCTGTTGCAAATCGAGCTAGCATCTGTACAGAAATTATGCAGATATATAAGACAACATCTAAATACAGAACACACAAGAAAGTTGATAACATGCTTTAGATTAAAGAGCATACCAGAACAATATCATAAGTCAACAGCCGGAGCCGACTGCCATCAGCACGACCAAGAGCGTTGAGGTTATCCCAGTATTGGTCGACATACCGGACATACTGTGCAAGTGGAACTGACGGACCTCTCACAGGAAATAAAGAATTGCAAAGCGATTCATTGTTCCTGAGAGTAGCACCCTCCCACTCTTTCTTTGGAGTCTTCAGAGCAGCATCTGCTCTTTTGGCCTCTTGATGGCACTGGAAATGAATAATATTAAAATAACTAACAGTAGTGTAAACACACTCTCCACGTGCACTTCCTGACGTGCCAACACCCAGGTTTACTCGCTTGCTATAAGAATAAACACCCAGCAAGTCAGTGGGTCTCAAACTATAGCCTTCTCGACACACCATGCATGCCAGCCCATCTTCCTCCTCCACATCTTCCAAACCTTCCAGAAGAGGCCAAGCAACAACAATTCGCTCACCACCATCTGAAGCTTGCTCTCGTCGCATTCCAAGTACCTATACAGTTGCCAAAAGAAAATATAAAGAACAGTTCAGCTTTTCTAGCCATTAATTAACATACAAAAGTTTCATCATTAGAAGTACATAGGCTTGCAACAACAAAAGAAGACTTAATAAGATCCATGCTAAAGAAATACAACCATGCAATTTAAACCATTCACAACTACAATTTCCAAAACAAAAGAAATGGAGGTAAAGGCCTATGTAAAAAAGGCGAAAAATAGCTACAAAATTGTAACATTGGCAAATTTCATTTTCCTGCAGCATGCAAGCACATATACAAGGAATTTAAACTCTATGAAGGTACCTGAAGCAACTCTTCTCTTTTCCTTAAAGCTCGCCGTCTCATTTCATCTTTAGTTGCATGCCGCAACCTACGCACCATTTCCCCCAAGAATCCATCTCCTTTGCCTTCCTTATCTGATAGAGTGTCCAGCAAATTTTCTGCCTTTGCCCCAATCTCATTTTCTCCAGCCACACCTTCCAAAGCATGGAGTAAGGGCAAAATCCCACCTTCATCAATACACATCTGACTGGCAATGTGCCCCATTGATAAGCCCCTGAGCATTGACAATACAAGTGGGACAGATGGCAGTTTCAAAGCTAATGCCCATTCTGAACTGGATTTAAAGCCAGCCTGCCCTGCAATTGCAAAACTCTCACTCAAATGTCTGACAGCTACACCTGTAATGCCCTTCTCTAGGATAATATCCTTCAATCTCTCCCCACAGGAACTAGTTTTTAGAGATTCCGAAACCAGAACAAAATTTTCAATCGTGAACCTCTGTTTGGCTGCTTGCTGAGCAATGCTTTCATCTTTAGGATTGTCTTGATGCTGTTTCTGCAATCGGTCGAAATCTCCCCAGTCTTGCAAGTATGGGTTAAAATGCTGAATAAGTGCTTCCATAGCAGCAGGTTCACCATAAGTCAAGTAGGGTAAGATTCTTGCGACCATCTCAGTGTTCCTCTGTTGTTTGTTTGATTTCTTATTCCCTGAAGGATGACATAGCCTCTCCAGGAACATAAGAACTATTTTCTTGGCTTGGTCTCCAGTGCCAGTTTCCTCACTGGTGACAGTGAGAACACTCTGTGAGATACTAATATTGTCGCTCTCATTTGCTTCCAATGTAAGACTCTCTACAATCAAAAGAATGCCTTCAGCTGGTTCCATGGCATCCACAGCAAAAGCTCGCCTTGCTGTTTCAAGCAGTAAGCCTAAAGCTCCAAGCCTTAATAAGGCCCTCCTATTCTCTCTAATCTTGCAGCAATGCATGAGGAGATTGAGAACAGCAACCAACTGCTCCTGGTTGGACTTGAAGTCATCTCGCAAACGCTGTACATTCAAAGCATGAATAAATATCCTTTTTTAAAAATGGTTGTCCCTTTAAGAACCTTAAAGTTTATGCATGTAAATAAAAAGTACTGTGGAGTCATAACCAATAATAATGAAATGAACCCACAAACCTGAATCATGCACAACAATATTTCCAGCCCATCATACTCACGAACTGCACCAGCTATTGCAAACTCAACCTCAGGATCTTGTGATTCCTCTCTGTCTTCCTCCAATTCTTTTATCATAGGCTCAGTAGCTTCACCATCTAAACCCTGTCCATTGAACACAATGCAAATAAAACATAAATGCAAGGTTACTTTTGGTCACATACTAAGCATACCAAGGTCATTTAGTATCAAATGTCGTATGCTCCACTCCAAATGGATTTTAAATTTGGAAAGTATGCAGAAACAGGGACAATAAGCATGATTTTAAGTTTGGCAGAATCCAATCCTAATATTAGGATTCCCATATGCAAAAACCATTGCAAGAAAATAGCACAAGTAGTGAAAGGCATTCCTACATAGCTCAATCATGAAAGGAGGAAAGACAAGGCACTGACTAGAAAAAACAAAAACAAACCCGAAGTCGGTATGTCACTGTCATGGGAGAGCATTCTCTTGTTGATGTAACAGCACCAGTGGATAACAGTGAAGAATTAGCCATAGAATTAGAAGATTGACTGTTTGACTTTTTCCAGACTTGTTCATAAACCTGGGCAATGCTCAAATCAAGAGAGATTATATTCCCAGCTACTAAGAGTTCCATGCCATAGTCATCTTCAAGAAGACTTATCAGATCTAATTGATGGCAAATTTTATTTTTAACATCACGCATTAGTGGACCAATCTCAGCACATGAATAAGGATTCTTAGTCATTGATCCCCTAATAAACTCTTCCTGCGTGTGAGCTTTGTTTAGAACCAACAAGTAAACCACCTCTGGTTTTGATGGGCAGATCAAGTTGCAGAGTTGCTCTAAAATAAACTGCCATAAAATTCATACAATTGAAATTAGTTGCAATGTTATAACTCAATATAAAAAAAGAAGTTGCAATATAGTAACTCAAGAAAATCATTACAAAGGAAAACAAGGATAATTTATTAAGCTCCCCTACCAAACATGTTCTTCCTTTCTTCTCCTCGCCATGAATCTGCAGACCACGGATACAAGCACGGATGAATTGCCGTTTGTTCTCACTACTCTCAAGCAGCAGACTATCTAAAAGATCTTTTAGAAGTCGGTTGCAATCACTAATCAACTTGGTCTTCTGCACTATCAAACCACGAATTACAATAAGAGCCTCAAGGACTTCAGTCAGCAAATTGTCTTGCATGAATCTGTTGCCAAAACAAAATTAATTAGAATATGAGGGATCAATTTCATTATTGTGAAAATAACAAGAATTAGTGATACCTCAATCTGATATTAGGAACCTCCAGAAATTTTCCAAGGAGCTCTATAAGCTTATGGAGGATGAATCCTTGCGAAATGTCAATATGCAGGCTCCTCTCAAGTGATTCAATATTCCCCACTTCTTTGGTAATCAACTTGCAAATTGTATCTAGACATCCCCTTACTGTCAAGAAAAGACGAGCATCTTCTGATTCAATCATCTTGAATAGTAATTCAAAATACTCTGCAGCACTTTCGCCAGCAGCAAGAGTTGCCGGTAACAAACCCATCAATAGGCTCAGCAACCGAAATCGTCGTGATGAACTTTGAGCACAAAGTAAACTAATTAGCATACACATCTCAGACCTAATGGACTGGGAGCATGCACTCAAAACAAGTTCCGTGACCCATAATCCTAGCTCAAACACTGACAAGTCACCTTTGCTTGCTTTACAAGCAGAGCGCTTCCACCTTAGTCCATATTTGAGGGCCAGGAAGTCAGCTCTATGTGGGCGTGACCTCTGGCCCACACCTTTGACAGATTGAGTCACTTTATATTGCCTTCGGACAAAATCAAGATAAGATGCCCCCTTCTCCCACTCGGAATAACTTAACAATTGAATATCTTGGGTCTTATGAGAAGCAACCCAATTTTTTTCCATAGGTTCTGGCATTAGTTTACTTGAGCTCATACCACCACCATGAGATCCAAATATAGTTGTGTTATTTTCATCCTTCTGCTGCATAACTGAAGTAGATTTACCAACACCTTGCTCCTTTTCTGCAGTATCAGGTTTTGGAGGAGTACAAGCCAAAGATATAATCCTTAAACAAGGGAGAATTATATGCTCCGATATGGCAGGATGCTTTGCACCCAATTTTATGGAAGAAAATAACAGATGGAAAACAACACGCAATCTTGATTCCCAGAATTCATCAGCCAGGGAACACACTTCTGAAAGCAATAACAATTCCTCACGAGAGGCAACAGCAATGTCCATGGAACGATGATGTTCAAGACAATACATGACTTTCTTCTGTATCAAACTGTTCAACTCAGATACAGCATTAATATCACCTTCAGAGAAAGCACAAAGGGCTGCCCTAGCTTGAACGCGAGCGGTTTTAGGACCTTGGTGGATATTATTTTCGAACAATTCAGACAAGATGCCAGATGCAACAAGTTGTTTCTTAGAATTTTGATGTTTTGATAACACCTGTAGGATCTCAAGACACTGTGTGACAAATGTCATTGCACAACCATAGCAGTTATTCGGGGATCTGGAAATCACAAATCTTGATGCAGCCCCAGAATTATCCGAATGCTTCTGGTGTAAGTAATTCATTAAAACCCGCCGAAGACCCTGCAGTGTCTGTACACTTTTACTGACAGAATCGAAAGCAGCTTTGCACTTCTCACCGTAGAGAACACCTAGAAGAGCAATTTTGCGGTTTATCTTACATGAAGGACCAGGCAAGGAAACCATCATTTGCTGGACAGAGTCTTTCTGCTGTGAATCCATCTCATTTTCACCAATGCTAGAGACAATCTTCAGAAGCGGTTTCTTGAAGCCCAGAAGTTGTTGATATCTCCTATGAGCATTTTCAGATTCAGCTTCTATAGCTGCCAGCCCTTTCTTCATGTCTTCATCATTCTCCATGTTGTCAAATGTAAAACTTGGTTTGGCCATGAAGTTAAACTCAAACCGACCATACTTGCTGTATCCACATTCATTGCATAAAAAAGAATCCAGATTTTCATAATTGATATTACGGCACTGCCTGCATTGATATGCATTTTCGTGGCAGTTACTGCATATTCCATACTTATCAGTCACAGGTCGACTGCAACGAGGACACTGCAATGGTTCAAGGGATAAGGCTTGAAGATTTTCATAGAAAGAATCAAGCTCAATCATGAAGTTACAAGCAGTGATTGGAATGGGGAACTCCACTTTGAGCTCGCTCTGGTTGAAAGCAAGATGACAACTCTTTGCACGCTTCCATAATGACCAATTATTTTTCAACTCTGATAAGTCAGCCACGGGTCGATTGTTGTAATACAGGTTCAGAACTTTAACTGACTTAGATTTACGGGCATCATGAACGTTCATAGTCACAGTCTGGATTGTATAACTTCCAGTACATTTCACAATGATGCGGTTGTCAGTAAACTTGGTCTCAGATTTCAAACTTTCTAGCTTCATTCTGCTGTAAGGGACCTCAGGAGAGCTGCAGGCAACACATGGCTCACTCTCAAGATAGTAACCATCAAATTCTACCAGACCACTCAAGGTGTTGTATATGCGAGAATTTGGATGATTAGCTATGAGTTCATTTTGTGAATGAAGTGTTTCAAATATACTCCTGATAACATCAGGGGTCAAGCAGTGGTCCACGATTTCACTCTGTTGTTTTGAACTTTTATCAGGGAACTCACCCAGTAACCAAGTGACAAGTTCAGTATACTCGACAATATTCTGACCATACATTGGCAAGCATTTAACCTTTTGCAGGAGAGCTGTCAACACAGTTTCCTTGAATGAATGTTTCCCGTGATGCCACATGCCATAAAGAACACACTTAGCCTCAGCACGTACAGAGCTTGAGTTCCATTCGAGTAAAAAGCAATCAATAAATTGCCTCAAGACATCACCACCCTTATCAGTAAAGATTTCAACTACCATATCCATATCCACAAAAGACTTCTCTAAACCACTGTCAACTCCATCATCACCCTTCTTTTTCTTCTTTGAATCCAAAGATTGTGTGCCCGATTTGTTTGAACTGGTACCTGAATCCCCAGATTCCGCTTTTTGTGATGAGTGATTCATATCCTTCCCTAAATAGAATGCCAAATTTAATAATTTAAGAGTCTGAATGACAGATTCCTCACCAAAATAAAAAATCCCATTCATTAGGGAAGGCAAAACATCACTATGTCTCAAGCAATACTTCTGCCAATTCCGAGGCCGGGCAGCAGCCACTTCAGCAATGGTGGATAGGCACTTAACTATCTTAACACTTCTTTCATACAGGACAGGATTTTGAAATCCACCAGATTTGTTAACATGTTTGTATAGTTTCTTCACTTCAGTAGAGAATTGCCAAGAGTCCCGAACGCTGTAATAATGAGTTTTGCTTCCACACAGATGCAGGAAAAGCCTCCTTGCATATCTTCTCACAAATGTTGTATGAGGATTATTTATATAACTGCAGAGGACTTCCTGATATCCATCAAGCTTCAAATCCTTACCAGAGGATGTCTTAGGAACCTTTTCTTTCTCCCCATTCTTGTCATGTTTTTCTGGTAGTACCAAAGTGTATACCAGTCGAAATGCATTCTCTAGCAATAGCCTGTGGTAGTCCATAAAAGTATCTGCCCGGTGAGCTTTGGCATATGAATCTGAAAAGAAGGGGGAAAAATTACCAGCAGGTAGATCTCTTCGGATTGTCAATAAAGCCCCACATCCAGAAGCAACATTTGAACCATGAACATTTTCAAGACCAGCTGCTGGTGACTTGAAAACATGCACTAGCTGCTGCAGAATATCCATTATATAATTAACAAAAGCTTGGTTCCTAAGAGAATTGCAAGCTCGAAGAAGTTGGGATGCAAAGTCATTTTTGTCATGATCCACCAAGGAAGACGGAGAGGAAACTGAACTGGAGACTTGAGAAGAACCACTTTTATCAGGAGTGTCCGTATTCCCAGTTCCTTTTGAAGCAGTGCCATCACTACCAGGCTGGTGCCAGTTTCGGAGCATCAATGTGAAGAACATGAAGACTAAGATTGCCACTTCTCCAAAAGAAGAACGCGTTCTGGCTACAAAAGGTTTGCTGAGGTTAATTTCATCCAAAAACCATTTAATTATTTTCTCCAAATCTAAGGTTTCAGACTTTGAACTGTCAATGAAAGGTCCACCCACAGCAGATGATAATCTGTAGAAAAGTTGCATAACAGGAATAGCTCGAATACCAGAAGTGGTCTCCATCCACCCTTTCAACTGCTCAAGAAGCTCAGACAGAAGCAAGGAATTTACAGCTCGTTTTGAAGCAGAAATTGAGACAGGGTCAGACATTGAAGAAGAGAACTCCATGGATTCACTTGGTTCCAAGATATGAATTGAAGGTGCAGAAGTCTGCATACCAACATCTGTTACATTTGTCACCAAGTTTGAATCACTCAAATCATCTGTAGAGAAGCGAATTTCACTGCCATCTCCTCCAAGAGATTCCACTTCAATTGGAATTGCAGTCATGGGATGATCTCTAGAATGAGGTGCGGGAAGCCGATCAGCATCTAGAACTTCATAGCATGCCTCGCATAAGTCAAAATCAGGACAAACAGTGCAATGCCATCTCCGCCTTAGTATGGGAACAGTAGAACAACCATCACAACAGTATTGAACAGATGATGTTATAGAATCTTCTTCGATCATGACTTGTGTATTTCCACCAGATGTATCAGCAGGCACAGACGACGTTACTCTACTTTCTACCACATCATCAGTTCCTAACATAGTTTGTTTTGGAAATGGAACCTGGAGCAATCTTGATGATATGGCCAAACTGAAAAAGAAGCAAAAGTGAGTACACCCTTAAAGCTAAAATAGACAGATATGCAGCAGCAATTAGTAATAAGACATTCCAAACATTGAAAAGGTCTTAACATATTCCATTAATCTGAGCAATACCTGCTTGAAGTTTGAACTGCCTCGTTTGGGAAGAAGAGAAGTTTTTTAAATAATATTACTGCAGGTGCCACAGAGCGCCTCCCAGTGTCCTTCCCATGCAAAGCCAAACATTCAGCATAGCTGTAAATGAGCTCCACAGCAGATATCACAATATTGTTCATGGTTTGTGTGTCAGGGAGTTCTAAATCTAAAATTCCCCACAGAACTTGCATAAGCCCATCCACCACTTCAGAACCTACATCAACAAAAATGGTTTAGAAAAAATAAAACAACTCTCCTTACCATAACCCCACTATGAAAAATACCTGCAAACCACAAACCCATTTGTTTATGGAAATTCTTTGCATATTTATAAGGAGTAAACAAACTTAAACCTATATAACAGATTGTGAACCAAAATACACACATGTAATATATGAGAACACCAAGAGCCAAAAAACCAACAGCCAGTCAACAAGCATTCAAGCTTCAGGAACTTGTTTTTTCTTCCAGTTACAAGCAGAGAGGGCATTCAATATGCATAAGACCTCTAGCTAAAAGGGGAAGCTTGAGGAAGTGTCAGTATTACTTACTAAATACACAATAATATGCCCCATTTACCAATGAGAGAAACTATGCATAAAGATCATACCACTCATCTCCAAGAAATTAGCTAAATTGGAGCGACGGTGAAGTGCAATTTTAGACACAGCGCGCATCTGGGTGGTGAACTCTTCAATAAGCCACTGTCCTGTAGCACCACCAATTCCAAGCCTTGACGGAAGAACAGATGTTGACTTGACCACACCAAGAAGACGCATGGTGTCCTTGATCTAGAGCAGAGAATCATGTTAGACACTAAATTGATATACTCAAACCAAGTCAGATAAACATCCAATTGGGTGAGTACCTGGTAGTATATCTCTTTTTTAGGAAACACAGCCTGCAGGACACGGCAACCAGCAGCCTGCATCAAGGGTTCCCTATCACTCTCAAATATTGCTTCCAATAACTGCTTGCTCTTTAGCTTGCTCAGATCAACTTTTAGCTCCTCTTCTTGTGATCTGCATAGACAGTAAATCCTAGAGAGAAGCTTAAGACCATCAGCCACCACTTGTTCCTGAATAGGAGCAGACTGCATTGACCGGCTCTTTTTACCAGACCCTGCAGGCAAAGAATTAGCACCAAGAACACGAGCTTCTATGTCTAACACAGCATCCATTTTCTCCTTCCAACCAAATTCATCTTTAGCTCGACCATAAACTTCAAGTGAATCTATTCTAGGTAGGGCAGAGCCACTGAAGGTTGGACCAACAGAAATGATGAATTCTTCATCAGCAAGTAGTGATTCAGCTACAGTAAATGGAATGTCGTACCAGGACCTCATGCCTTCATCAAGCTTAATCACCCTCTGGAAGATGGTAATCTCAGAAGGTATATGGTTTGCTGATTGATTACCCACATAAACACGAAAACCAACCATGACAATATCAGGGTTTGAATTGGAAACAGATATCTGAAAAATAGAACAGAAGAAAAAAAGATCAGTTACAATAGTCAAGAGATGAATATTTAAGAATCCAATCATATGTAACAGGCTGAACAAGCACCTCTTCGCGCATGATTTGATAGTTTAGGATGATGTATTTTGAAACAATGTTAGATGATCACGAGGCTTAATATTACCAAAATGTCAACAGCTTGCTCACAGCCAGATAAAGTTTTAAGTGCCGTGTGAAGAGTAGAATTATTGTAAAGCAGCCTAACTCATTAAATGGCAAACCATCACAATGATAATATGGAAAATCCCACTAGCAGCTAGTGAAGACAAAATCAAGAATAGAGGTGCCCATGGTCTCAGGTCAAGCCAATACATATTTGCACAAGCCCAGCCCAAATTATGGGCCTCCAATTTTGTCTCAGCCCACCCTTATGTGTACATTGCCAACCCAATCCTGTTTATGCTGCCCCTTTTTATTTTTATTTAATATTTAGTATTTTATATTTTTACCAAATTTTTAAATATAAACTTGACATTATTCAATATTTAATTTTAATATGAATAAATAAAAACAAAAGAAAAATAACATATTACAAGATCGGTAAACAGGCCAAGCCAGGCCAGGTTGGGTTGGTCTCAAGGCTTGGATATTATAGCCAAGTTCGACCTATATTTTAATCAGGCCTAATTTTTGCCCAGGCCCATTTTTGTCCAAACCCTCCCAAATATCATATGGGCCTTTAGACTTAGGTGGGCAGTCCAACCCTTGGACAAGTCTACTCAAGTAGATAAGCAAATATTATAACAGCTGCTCGCCAAAGCTATACATAGAAGAACTAATGGCTATTAATGCTATAGATAACAAGAAAGAATGAATGTAAAGCTATACCTTAAATCCTGCAGGACTTGGACTTTCTAGAAAACCATCCTCTGAGGCCAAGCTTTGTTTAGCTCCTTCAGAATCACCATTCCTTATTGCATCCCCACTCAGTTTAACATCAGCTGTAATGCAAACTGTCTTCTCAAAGAAGTCAAGGGGGAATTCTGGCTTTGTGCCTGCATAAGCTTTATTATTAAGGATATTAGAACCCAATTTTTTCACTTTCTCAGCTGTGGCACTAGCAGCAGCATCCACTCCCATAGGAACATGAGAGTATATCTGAAGGCTCCCATCATCATGTAAAACAAGACAGTGGACTTTGTCTTTGGACAAGGGCTTATATGCAGTTATTCCCACTAAAGGCGAGGAAGAGCTCACGGCATGCCTCAAATTCTGTGCAAATAACTCATCTGCACCAAAGGATACTGCAATAGCAGAATTTGATTTCACACTTGAGAAGCCACAGAATAATCCACTACCAACCAGTAACTCTTTCCATCGATGCAGTCCAGCTGATCGCAGCTTACCATCTTGTTCCTCCTCATAGACACAAGATATCTCAGTCAATGATGATGCATCAGGACTTAACCGACCTATCAAAGTAGTGCCATCTTGATAGGACAAGAAAAGTAACTTATTAGTACAAGAAAAGTACAAGGATGAGCCCTTTCCATGAATTTCTCTGTCCTGAATACGAATTATTTCCTTCAAAGGTGTAGCTCCAACATGACCCTCCAAGGATAATCCCAGCCTAAATAAACTCCCTCGTTCTGAAAGGGCAATAAGAAACATCCTTCCCTGAGAGGCCACAATAAGTGTTGCATCTACTATTGTGTCATCTGCCAATGTAAAGTAATGCATTGGACTGATGTTGTCTTGGGACAGATCATATATTTTGACAAACCTGTTAGTAACCACCTTTAACTGAACCTGAGAACCAGGTACCCATTCTATGCGTCTGATATAAGCACCCTGCAGGGCAAGCTCAATGGCTAGACGATCAGTAACTTCTCCACGAGGATTCAAAGTAAGAACCTGGCAATCTTCATAGCCAGCCACAGCAAGGTAATTCTCAACCACGAGATTAAATGAAAGGTGAACAATTTCAAATCGAACGAGGTTCTTGGATAAAGCCTTGAGATTGGCCTTGTCTGCTGTTACAGGTGCAATAGTGGCTTGTCCTATTAACTGCCCAACATCAAAAATAGTAACTTTGTCACCTTCTCCAACAGCAAGTCTTCCTCTAATACTGACACTGAGCAAAGATTTGACAAGAGAACCACTAGCTAAATGCAATTTAAGTTCTTTGCCATTTGAATAATCAGTCTTTATCTTCAGATCCAATGACCCACTTTTATATGCCTTCTTCAGTTGCAAGAGATCTATGCCATAAGAAAGCACTTTGTCTTTACCCAGAATAATTTTCTCATCTTTTGAAAGGTTGAATTCCCTCCTGCCTGTTATAGAAGGCAGCAATTTAGAGCATAGTTCAAGCACTTGACGCTCAACATCAAGTTTTTCAAGCAACATAGAGATCCCATCTTGCAGATCTTTCGGAATAGACAACCTCAGCGAGTTTTCCATATCTGCCCCAACATCCTCATCCATATCGGAATCACTGTCTGGCAGCTGATCTGCATCCTCTGTGAGAGGTAAAAAGGACTGAAAACTGTTGGCACCACAATTAAGGGTACTATCACTACCACTGAATTTTCGAGGCTTCAAGCATTGGCAACTACTACCCCTAACACCTCCTGCTCCACAGTCGCAGAAAAATCGACTGGAGCGAGAATAAACAACACGATGACCACGATGACAAACTTTAGCACAAACAGAGCAGCAGCCTTTTGATACTGTTAGATCACAGGTATAACAAAAATACCAGTGTTGCTCCATGAAATTGCTGCCACTAGAAGTGAATGTGCAAACTTTAGAAGCAAGAGCTCTTTCACTGTTGGTATCCTCTTCCTCATCTTTATCTATGCTAGCTTCCTCACCATCAGATGTTCCATCGTCCTCATCTTCATCTACAGAAGTTGCGTCACACTCAAGAGCAGCAGTTGCCCCATCTCGATTCGCAGAGAGAACCAAAACATCAGAATTCTTCCTGGACCCCACTGGTCTAGAAGCCACAGGGCCCACCGCAACACTACTGATGGATAGAGACTTCCCAGAACACTTTTCTGTTGTATTGCTGCTGGACCCACAATCACTCAAGAAACATCCAAAAAAGCCAAAGATAAACTTCAATCCTGGTAGTAAACGCTCTTCACCAGCCAGTTTTTGCATCAACATTACTGTCCTCTTTAAAAGCAACTTCAATGAGCTCTCCCCTCTTGCAAGTTGAACAACAAAATGGAAATATGACTTTGCAGTATGAATGTCAAATTGCAAAAATGCAGTCTCAAGTGAGATCAATACAGCTTCAAACAAATGATTGTATAGCTCTGATTGTAATTCAGAAGGTGATGACACAAGGCACAAAATAAAACTCATAGTTGATTCTCTAAGAGAAACAGAATTTGCTTTGACACTCTTTACCCCATCCATAGCTTCAGCTGTGCAACCTAGTAACCTCTTCTCCAACCACTTGGATAATAACAGTAAATCCATGCTAAGGTATTTATTCTGTATCTTCAGTTTAAAATTAGGACATAGCTCTCCAGATAAGAGATCAATAAAGAAGCTAAGCACCTTAATGTTAACCAATTCAGTGTGACAGTTACACACTGAGTCGATAAGAACCAATATATCACCACGCTGTGAGCCATGCAGCTCTTTAAGCGGTTCAGACATATCTCCAGCTCCAAGATAAAATTTGAAAACTGTAGACTTCTTAGGATCTTTTCTGAGGGTATCCATAGTATCTACTGTCTTGGTAATTACCCATTCAAGGATACTGGTGTCACCCATTTCTCTAGAATGGATATATCTTAGAAATCCTTCCATGCGCTTCAGTAGAAACAATTCAGTATAATCAGACAGCTCCAATCCAGCATTCAAGTTGAGACAGACATCTTCACATTTTCCACGAAGACTTTGAAAGATGCGATCTAATTTCACACTTGTCAATGAATCAAGAATTTGATGCAGTACATCAGTCTCGAGGAAAATATTTCCTTTCAACTTGGAAAGTTTCAGTAATCCATCCAAAGTGAAAATAATCCCCTTTATGTTAAGAATACAAGAAAGAAGGATTCCACTAGAAGTCTGAAGATGAGAAGGAAAACCATGCAACATACATTCCCAAAATACCTTAGCTAAAATGCCAGAAGCTCTCTTCTCAATTGCTCCATCTACCTTTAACAAGATGTCAAGAACAGACTCCAACTGAAAAGAATCCACACCACACTTCTTAAGGAGTTCATCCAAGAGGGATTTGTCAAACAAAGATAGCTTAAGAAGCAGCACAGGCGAGAACATATAGTCGTCATGCTCGCTATCACCAAGGGTAGCAAGGAAAGACTTCTCATAAGACTGCAAATATCCTTTTAAAAAGGATGCAAACATCCTCAAAAGCTCTAAAGTTTGATTATCTGCAATCAAGCCAGAAATGAAGCCTTCTGCAGAATTGATATAATCATTATCACTAGGTCTGTTCTCTGTCAAGAATGGACCACCTCCAGGAATGTTATTCTTAACACAGTATCTTCCGATGCCAACATTAAAAAAAGAGAGTACCAAAGACAACCACATTCCATTTCTCAAGAAATCCCATCCTAGATTCTCAAAATTATCCTGCAAATGTGCAGCCTGCAAGTGCCTTAGCAATCCAACCACAAACTTTTGAAAGTCAGCACCCTTGCCAATAACATCACACTGGCCCAGGAGTAAATGGCTGAAGCGAAAAAATTGTTCTGTGCTAGATATTTCCAGATTCTGCAGGTTACTCCACAGTGAAAGCTGATGACCCAATGGAGACTTCATGGTAGGAATATCCCAACAAAGCAAGAAAATATACCTTTCAATAATAAGGTCTTCAATATCTGCAGCTTTTTTACCATTCCAAAACCCTAGAATATACGAGAAGCGTGAACATATATCATCCCAACTCAAATGTAATGATCCAATGGCAACATCATCCATGCAAATTGGAGACTGAATGTATGTAACATCAATCAGTTGATGAATCAGGCTACTGCAGCTTGGCTCTTCATCAACCAAAGCCCCTGTCAAAGTCTTTGCTGCAATTAATGCCAGCGAGGAAAAACTATCAATAGAATTTGTTGGCACATGAGAAACAAAAGATTGGGTATCCCTCAACTGTGATCGAAAAGCTAGCAGCATTGATGGTGGACAAGTACGTGAATGTAATATCATGTGACGAAGCAGTAGAATCAACCTTGAAACCACCAACGCCCAGCAAGAGAGCTGTGTACCATAATAACCAGTGGATGGAACATGAACCGTTTGAAGGGCAGAAAATACGAAGTTTGCCAGGGTTACCTTCTCTTCATCGGGTGATAAATGGAATGCCATGAGAAGAATCTCAATGTGAAATACAGATGGAAGAGTGACCAGAAGTTCCTTCAGAGTAGGACAGTATGAGCAAATAGATTTTGCCTTCTCAACAATAAAAGAAACAAATCCTCTGTAGATTTTGGTTCTCAACTGGCTTCCAGCAAAGCCCACCTTAGAGAAAAGTGCATGAGCCAGCAAGGCTAACGTCTGGTCATTATAAACAAAGGTAGCATCTTCAACATTTAGAATTTGCTCAACTAGATAATCCTCAAGTGAATCAGACAATGCATGGTGGGTAAGAAGATTGTGCAGAAGTTGAAAAGAAAGCTCTTGGATATGCCCACTTTTCCTATCTTCATGCGAAGCTGCAAAGTTATCTTCAAAAGGTCCCCCATGACAGCTGAGTATGTAAAGTAAAACATCAATGTGGTCTGCAATAAGCATTCTGCACCCATCCTCGTAAATAGAAGGAAGCCAATCATGAGAGAAGATGCACCCTTTCAGAAAGCTCAACAGCTCCGTAGCGGCTTGCATTGGCATATTGCAATTGCTGGAGCTAGAACTTACAGCAGATGTTTGATCACATACATCTGCAGATCCTAACGTTCGACTACCCTCAGAGAAAAGATTACCAAAAAGGGCTTCATCATCATGGCAAACAGTAGTTTCCAATTCCGAGGAGCAATTAGATCTTCCACAACTGGTTGACCTCTCCATTTTTGGCCTTAATTTTACTCCTTCAGAATGAAGGAAAGAAGTAAGATGCATCAGATTGTCCATCCAGTTACTTGATGAAGGAAATATCATTTTTGATAGTTCATCGATAGTGAACCTCTGTAGCAAGGGAACCTTTTGAGCATGTAAATGGCAAGAAGGAGAATCCTTTGATAAATCAACAGAACCAGCAAGTTCTGCATCAAGCTCCTTCGGATCAACAACCTCTTTTAATTGGATTTTGAGATCCTGAATGAGCTTCAGGGTGTAAATAACACTTCGAGGGAAGTAGGCTAAAGGAGGCTTTATGTTCGAAGCAGCCTTGTTGTATCTCCATATGGATGGACTGAGATGTTCCAAAATAGATGCTACAATACATGCTTGCAGATTCAGAAAAACGACGCTGTTGCAGAACATAACTCGAACAAGATGAATAAACTCTTCTACTAGTGACAGTACAAGACTCTCAAAATTACCCTCCGTAACAGCAATGTTATTGACAAATTCAAAGCTGGGTCTAAACAAATTAGGCAAAACATCAGCACATGAAGCAACTGCTTCTAACACTGAGGAATCATATTCTACATATGGCACATCCTTTAGAAGGCATCCAAGTGACTTCAAAATCCTCAAGCTGAAGGAAAGTCTCTTGCGGAAATTTGCACCTGCTATCCTTTCATCAAATATATCAGGAAGTTCCACTAGCTCTTTGGACAGCAAAATCAAACACCGAATGCATTCTGCATGAGCAACTGCCCAATGCTGGGACAGGAAAACTAGACTGTTCAAATCTTGATGGAAACTAGGAGCCTCAAACCCTGAAGTATGTCTTTCAGGTTGCACGCATTCAGAAGCTAAGGCCAATAGAAGTCTATCCACTTGCTTCTCTGCCCTTGAGCACTTCATCCCTTTTCAAAATTGTTTGAATAACAAACAGAATCAGTAAAAAGCCAGGCCACTACAATAATAACAGAGTATGCAGAATCAAAGATACCGTAAAACGGACATGAATAACATCAAAAAAAAAAAAAAAAAAAAATACCTTGAAGGCCACATTTTATGTCATCATCCAGCTCAATGCTACCCGAATTGCTAGAAACTGTTGGCAACAAGTCTACAAGGCTATTTACAGAGGCAGGTTGCAAGGAATCAACTATTTTGTCAGTTCCACCACCCAATATAATCTCCAAAAGCTGTATCATATTACTCTGGCAATCCAAAGAGAAATTATGCAAATTTAAATCAGTGATAATGAGATTGGAGAGAAAAACAAATACCACATCAAATACATGCATAATTTGGCCGTACAAAAAAGTAGAAAGCATGAGATGGAAAATAAAAAATAACAACAATCCATAAGAAAATGAGACAAAATAGTGTTAGATTTAAATGTGCAGAAACTACAATGACCCAAACAGTGCTAAGCAGAATGAACCTCAACTTTATACAACAAACACAGAAACAAGCCTTCTCCTACCAAGTGGGTTACAGTCAGACCGAAACACTGCTAAGAAAAAAGAACCTCAACGTTATACGACGGATAGAAAACCAACCTTTTCCCGCAAAGAGCATTTTATGCATTTGTGCTATGCAAAGGACCATCATCTGAATTACGTTAACAAAAAGCAATGTTCTTTTTAGAGTTTAAAGTTCCAATGCCTTCTTTGACCTCTCAACACTAAAAGCCATACACTACCTTAAAAAGATAATCAATCTATACTCTATAGACATAAAAAACCCAGCAAACAGGATAGTTACTCCAAGCCACCATGCACAATCATGTCAGCTGTTACTAAAAGATGAGCCCTCAGATGAATTAAATGGTGCTTGTTACTTGTCCAAATAGATTTTGAGGTCAGAATACCATCAAATGTCAGCATGGACGTTATGAGTTATTGGTCTTGCCATTTGCCCTAACCAATTTCCATATGTATTCCATATCTCAGTTTATATGCATATATATAAATATATATCAGTATATTCCTTTAATTAGTTATCCTACCTGTAGCAGTTGCAAATAGTGTTTTGAGCAATGAAGTGAGTTTAGGGAATCAGTTATTTGTATAACCAATTTTTATTTTGTGGCCCTTAAGGAGTACTTGGGTCGTACCATCAGCAGTTATGTGAAGGAACTAAGAGGTTTCCTAGGCCTCTTTGGTTACAACTTACTAGTACTACGTATGATTTGTCAAAGGGATGGAGTTATTGCTCAACCTCTACTGAACTACTCAAAAGGAGAGGATTTTTCTGAAGCAAGCACAAAAAGCCTTTGATAAGGTCAAGTTAACGATGACCATAACCCCTACACTGCCAAACTTAATTCTAGTTTTGTAGTAGAATTTAATGCAGGCTTAGGATCTTTCTTAGTCAAAAAGGAATGTCAATCTCTTATGTTATCAATATCTTGTCAACCTAAAACCAGGGCTTTCTCAGTATAAAAAAAGGAAATGTTGGCAACCATAGCGGTTTTCGAAGAAAAGTAAATCACCGGAGCCTGAAATTTCTGTTGGACCAGAAAAGTAATGCTGCAGCTCAGCGAGTTATCGTGAAGGAACCTAGTGCTTTGTTGGATAAGCACATTAAAAAGAGAAGTGATCAGCGAGTTACTGAACTACTCATGCAGTGGAACAATAGTTTCTTAAAGATGATAAGTCAGAATGCCTACCTAACTTGCTCAACAGAATTCAAAAATTCCATCCTTGAGGGCAGGATGTTTTAAACAGGAATGTGTTGATGCAGGCTCTTTCTACAAATGGTCCTGAGTTGGTTTGTTTTAGAAGCCTCGCAATAAGTCTATTTGTCCATTAGGTGGACTTAGTTGTTAAAATCCATTTTATGGTTGTAGCTGGCAGGTTCCCATTTAATTAAAAAGCCGAATATTGCAAATGTATTCAGTAAACTGGAACCAGAATACTCTTCCTCAATTTTGTTATTCGAGTTCTCTCTCTTTTCTTTATTCTACAACCTCTCCTTTATCTTGGTGGTTAGCTTGTTTCATTCATAGCAGACAATCACACTGGATGGACAATCAGACAATACAAACTTAACATAATAACTAATAATTATGTAATAGAAAAAAGTTCCGATTTTCATACCTGTAAACTCAAATCATCGCCAGTGAAGTCTGATTTCCCCAAAAAGGAAATAGTAAATTCCACCAACTTCCTTGCCACAGCAACAATTATCGGCTCCAATTGTTCCACTGCTCAAACAAAAAAGAATATATTGATTGATCTAATCCTACATCATTTAAAAACTAAAACGAAACATGAAATTCTTCAGTTAAGAAACAAATAAGTAGAAGTCGGCCACATAAAAAATCAATAACAAAAAAAAAATCTAACTATTGAATATAGAAAAAAAAAATACAATCACGAGAAAATAATCGAAACAGAGGACTATAAGTTTTAGAGATTTTACAGTAAAAAAAAGTTACCTAATCAGTAAGAAGCTCAAAAAATTGCTAAAAACCTACATATTGATTCAAAAACAAATCAAAACAAAAACTTTAAGTGATAAATAAATAAACAAACGAACCTGAGAGGGATCGAAAGACGGACGTAATACAGGAACCCAGAGAAGCGAGGGAGAGAATCTGATTATCGGACCAAGACTTAAACAGGGGATGGGAACCGGGTTCGATCGGGTGGAGGACGGTTTGAAGAATCAAGTATAACTGTTGGAGACCTAGCTTGATCGACTCATCGGAACGAAGCTTAAGAAGAAGATCGAGCGATGAAGACGAGGAGGATAGCTTCTCCTCGGCGAGGAATTGGCAGAGTCGCGTTAAGTGATCCGCCATTACTTTTGAGAAAAAGTAAGAAAAGAGTAGAGAGAGGGAGAGACAGAGATAGTATGGTACCGAAGGAGGGAGGGGTTTATTAGAGGAAGTACAGAGAGGGAAGGGCTTTATTGAATGAAATTAAAACTATAAGGCGGTGGAGAGATATTTTGCACTTGTTTTACTCCTTAGAAAGTGAAAGTCCACTTTTGCTTTTTCATCCTTTTTTTTTTTTTTTTTTTTATCTAAAGCAATGACGTTTTGGATTCCTAAAAAGCTGGTGACTTGTCATGAATTTCATTTCCATCCTTTGGTAAAATTATTGGATTCTAATTTTATCTTATATATCACCCCTTTTTAATTTATATTTAATTTTTATTAAAAAATTATATTTAGTTTTATTATGAATATTATTAAATGGATATTTAACTTTTCATCTCTCTTCTTTTAACTTTTCATCCTCTTTAACTTTTCATATTTTTGTAACTAATTTTTACTATTTATGTATTAGAATATGAAAAGTTCAATCTCTCTACGAAGTATGCTCCTTGTAAAGTATATGAAATATATAGAATACAATACAAATTCTCTCTTTATTATCATCTATTATTCTTGTGTTTTTTACATCATTATTATTATTTTATAACATGTTATCAGCACGAGCGCTTACATTAATCCAAGAGTCTTGCATTTTTCGTTAGTTTGGATCAAGGTATGTGATACATTTTATCATGATGTTCATCATTATTGTTCTTATGTTTATAATTGTGTTCTTATGATTTTACAAGGGTTTCATTAATCTTGTAATTTGCTAAAACTTCTAACATTGCCAAATTATTTGTAATTTATTTTATGATTAAATTGTTATAATTATTTGTGTATTTTTCTGTTATGTTATGCTTGTAAATTTTTATTAAGGGGTTATTTATGTTTGCTTGAAAGTTTGTTAAAGGACTACTTATATTTATATTAAATTTATATTGTAGTTATATCATCAATGTCGAACCTTGCAAAACTTGAATTTGTGGCTCTTGATATTACTGAAAAGAAATATTTATCCTAGATTTTAGATAATGAAATACATTTGGATGCAAAAAGCCTTGGTGAAACTATTAATTGAGGAAATGAAGCTTATAGTTAAGATAAGATCAAATCTATGATAATTTTTCGCCATCACCTTCACGAGAGACTAAAAATTGAATATTTGACTGTTAAAGATCCACTTGTCCTTTGGAATAGTCTAAAAGAAATATATGACCACCAGAAAACCATAATACTTCCTAAAGCTCGTTATGACTGGCTTCATTTGAGATTGCAAAATTTTAAATTTGTGAGTGAATATAACTCAGCTATGTTTCGAATCACTTCACAATTGAAATTATGTAGAGAGAACATAACTGATGAAGATATGTTAGAAAAAATATACTCCACATTTCATGCAAATAATGTTGTCTTGCAGACACAATATCGTGAAAAAGGTTTTAAGAAATATTCTGAATTAATATCTTGTCTTCTTGTGGCTGAGCAAAATAGTAAGCTATTAATGAAAAATCATGAGTCACGTCCAACCGGTTCTACTCCATTCCCTGAAGTAAATGTGACATCATATAATAGAAAGGTTAAAGGTCACACTAATAGTCGTGGTCGAGGACATGGTCGTGGTAGCGATCGAGGACGTAGACGTGAATGAGGTGGTCATTTCAGAAATACCCAATAGAAGTGGGATCATAAGGATGGAAAGAATAATAAAAATACATCTAGGAAAGTGGAAAGTTTGTGTTATCGTTGTGGAGGTAAAAACCATTGGTCTCGAACCTGTCGTACACCAAAGCATCTTGTAGAACTATATCAACAATCATTGAAGGATAAAGGGAAGAAAATAGAAACAAATTTTGTTTGTGAAGATAGCAAAGATAATTATGGCTTCGTTGGTACAACTCATTTGGAAGTTGCTGATTTTTTCACCACCCTTGAAGGGAATAATTGATATTGATCTTTTAATTTTATTATTATAGTTTTAAAAAATAAATTTCAAGCAACATGGTTATTATATTATGTTTTAAACTATTTATAAATATTTTAAATATTTTTAAAATTTATGTGACATTTATTTGTTTTCTTTGAAGAATATGAATACCTCTCAAATTCAATTAACAATAAATGGTGAAGATTTATACTTAGCAGACAGTGCAACTACTCATACTATACTTAAGAATAAGAAATATTTTTCTCATTTGATAATGCAAAAAGCTAGTGTGAGTACTATATCTGGTAGTACCAAAATCATAAAAGGCTCTAGAAGAGCAAATATATTGTTGCCTAGATGAACAAAGCTTCAAATTAATAATGCGTTATACTTTCCTAAGTCTCAAAGAAATTTGTTGAGTTTTAAAGATATTTACCATAATAGATATCATATTGGGACAATAAGTGAAAGGAGTAATGAATATCTCCAAATTACGAGTATAATTCAAGGAAATAAAATCATTTTGGAGAAATTGTCTGCATTCTCCTCTAGTTTGCACTACACAAGAATTAGTACAATCGAATCACTTGCTATAATAAATCAAAAGTTTATTGATGATTTTGTCATTTGACATGATCGATTAGGTCATCCTGGTTCAATTATGATGCGAAAAATTATTGACAATTCATGTGGACATTCATTAAACAGCCAGCAGATTCTTCAAGCTAATAATTTTTCATGTGATGCTTGCTCTCAAGGCAAATCTAGCCAAGATAAATTATGAATCTACCTCTTTTCTAGAATGGATACAAGGTGATATATGTGGACCAATACACCCTCCGTGTGGACCATTTAGATATTTTATGGTTTTACTTGATGCTTCGACTAGATTGTCACATGCATCCTTGTTATCAACTCGAAACATGACATTTGCGAGGTTACTTGCTCAGTTGATCAAATTATGAGCACATTTTCCAGATTTCCTTATCAAGACAATTCGTCTTGATAATGCTGGTGAATTTACTTCCCAAGCTTTTAATGATTTTTGTATGTCTATTGGAATAAGTGTTAAACATCCTGTAGCACATGTTCATACACAAAACGGTCTTGCTGAATCATTAATCAAATGTCTTCAATTGACTGCAAGGCCATTACTTATGAAGTCAAAACTTCCAATTTCTACTTGGGGGCATGTCATACTACATGCAGGATCACTAATTCGAGTAAGGCCAACAAGTTATCACAAGTTCTCCCCGTTACAAATGGTTTTTGGTCAGGAACCAAATATTTCTCATCTGAGAATTTTTGGATGTGCTGTATATGTTCCAATTGCTCCACCACAACGCTCTAAGATAGATCCTCAAAGAAGGTTAGGAATATATATTGGATATGAATCTCCATCAATAATTAAATATCTCGAGTTATCAACGGGGAATTTATTTACTGCTCGATTTGTTTACTATCATTTTAATGAGTCAGGTTTCCCAACGTTAGGGAGAGAAAATAAACAATTGGAAAAAGAAATAGATTGGAATGAATTATCATTGTCACATCTTGATCCAAGTACGCAACAATATGAATTGGAGGTTTAAAAGATAATTCATTTACAAAGTTTAGCAAATCAATTGCCATACGCATTTACTGATCCAAAAAAAGTGACAAAATCACATATAACAGCTGTAAATGCTCCAATCAAAATTGATGTCCCTGAAGGAGAAACTCTATTTACTAGTGAGTCTAAAGCACGTTTGAAGCGTGGTAGATCAATCAGTTCCAAAAATAAAAATTCTCGAAAAAGAAAAGGAGAAAAAACAGATGGTTAGATCGAGGAAGAAATGACTTTAAAAAGATCTCCAGAAGAGATTTTAGACATGACTAAAATTCAAGAAAAATCTTAGGTATCTAATAATGATGAGATATCAACAAATTATGTCATGTCAAGAATTAAGTAGAACCGAAATCAAATCGACGTCGATGACATATTTGCATGCAATGTAGCACTAGATATTTTGAATGACAATATAGATCATGAACCAATGTTAATTGATGAATGTAGACAAAGAGACAATTGACCAAAATGGAAAGAAGGAATTGATACGAAATTAAAATCTCTTGCAAAGAGAGATGTATTCGGACATGTAGTTCGTACACCTGAAGGTGTAAAACCTATGGGATATAAATGGGCTTTGTGAGAAAGAGAAATGAAAAGGGAGAAATTGTGAGATATAAAGCGCGTCTAGTTGCACAAGGATTTTCATAAAGACCTGGTATTGATTATGAAGAGACATATTCTCTTGTGGTGCGTGGTAGATCAATCAGTTCCAAAAATAAAAATTCTCGAAAAAGAAAAGGAGAAAAAACAGATGGTTAGATCGAGGAAGAAATGACTTTAAAAAGATCTCCAGAAGAGATTTTAGACATGACTACAATTCAAGAAAAATCTTAGGTATCTAATAATGATGAGATATCAACAAATTATGTCATGTCAAGAATTAAGTAGAACCGAAATCAAATCGACGTCGATGACATATTTGCATACAATGTAGCACTAGATATTTTGAATGACAATATAGATCATGAACCAATGTTAATTGATGAATGTAGACAAAGAGACAATTGACCAAAATGGAAAGAAGGAATTGATACGAAATTAAAATCTCTTGCAAAGAGAGATGTATTCGGACATGTAGTTCGTACACCTGAAGGTGTAAAACCTATGGGATATAAATGGGTTTTGTGAGAAAGAGAAATGAAAAGGGAGAAATTGTGAGATATAAAGCACGTCTAGTTGCACAAGAATTTTCATAAAGACCTGGTATTGATTATGAAGAGACATATTCTCTTGTGGTGGATGCAACTACTTTTAGGTTCTTGATTCATTTGATAATAAGAGAAGGGCTTGATTTACGCCTAATGAATGTAGTTACAGCCTATTTTTATGGCCTACTTGATAATAACATTTACATGAAACTCCCAGAAAGTTTTAATTTGCCAAAAGCAGTTAATTCAGGTTCTCGAGAACATTACTCAATCAAACTAAACAGATCCCTTTACGGATTAAAACAATCTGGGCACATGTGATATAATCGCCTTAGTAAATACTTATTGAGGGAAGGCTATAAGAATGATCCCTTTTCCCCATGCATTTTTACAAAGAAGTTTGGATCAGGATTTGTTATAATTTCTGTGTATGTTGATGATTTAAATATTATTGGGACTCTTGAAGAGATTTTAGTGACAATGGAGTGCTTAAAGAAATAATTTGAAATGAAAGACCTTGGAAAGACAAGATTTTGTCTTCAGTTACAAATTGAACACCTAAAGAATGAAATCCTTATGTATCAAAACAACATATATAGAAAAAGTGCTAAGAAGATTTTACATGCATAATGCACATCCGTTGAGCACCCCAATGGTCGTTAGGTCACTTGATGTCAACAAAGACCCTTTTTGTCCTCGAGAAAATGATAAAGATTTTCTTGGTCCTGAAGTACCATATTTGAGTGCTATTAGTGCATTGATGTATCTTGCTAGTCACACACGACCTAATATATCATTTGTTGTCAACTTATTAGCAAGATTTAGCTCTTGTCCAACCCGAAGACATTGAAATGGAGTTAAGCATGTTTTTCGTTATCTTCAAGGTACAAGAGATATGAGTTTATTTTTCCCTAACCTACCCAAAACAGAATTAGTTGGTTTTGCACCCAAAACAGAATTAGTTGGTTTTGCAGATACAGGGTTCTTATCTGATCCTCACAATGCTCGATCACAAACTGGTTATGTTTTCACATATGGTGGTACTGTAATTTCTTGACACTCTATGAAACAAACAATTGCTGCTACTTCTTCTAATCATACTAAGATTTTGGCAATTCATGAGGCTAGTAGTGAATGTGTATGGCTAAGGTCTGTAATTCATCACAAAAAATATGAAAAGATTGCGATTTATGCTCTGAAAAAGAAGTTCCAACAGTTTTATATGAAGATAATACAACTTGCATTGCACAACTTAAGGAAGGATATATTAAGGGTGATAGAACAAAACATATATCACCAAAAAAAATTTTCACTCATGATCTACAAAAGAATGGAGATATCAATGTTCAACAGATTCGATCAAGTGAGAATTTGGTAGATCTTTTTACTAAGGCACTCCTTACTACTACATTTGAGAAATTAATTTTCAACATTAGATTGCGTTGTCTCAAAGATCTTACGTGATGCTTACATGAGGGGGAGTAAATTCACACTACATATTTATATTTGATTGTGAAATAATATGTATCAAATGATTATGTACTCTTTTTCCCTTCACAAGGTTTTTGTCTCACAGGGTTTTTCCAAGTAAGGTTTTTAATAAGGCACATCCTTTATACAATTAACATCCAAGGGGGAGTGTTATGAATATTATTAAATGGATGTTCAACCTTCATCTCTCTTGAGCTTTAACCTTTCATATTTTTTAACCTTTCATATTCTTGTAACTACTTTTTACTATTTATGTATTAGAATATGAAGAGTCCAATCTCCCTATATATATAGTGGAGTATGCTACTTGTAAAGTGTATGAAATATATAGAATACAATACAAATTCTCTCTTTATTCTCATTTATTATTCTTGTGTTCTTTACATCATTATTATTATTTTATAACAAGTTTAAATTTTATTTTTATTTATTTCATACATAAATGTGATTTTTTTAATTTCATAATCCAAATTAAAAAATTATCATTTTTATAAATACTTTTAAAATGCTAATGAAAGCTATGTCTTGATTTTGCAGTAGTAAATCATATCATTAGTCATTAAATTATAGATAAATTTTTATTTTAGTCATTTAATTCAAAAAGTAACAATTTACTAACTGAATTATTTAAAAATTTTCATTTAAATTATTGGATTGTTAAAATTGACGATTGCTTTCTCTGCTCGTACTGCTTGTACCAATCAAAAGCTTTTTTTTCCTTCTTTTCTACAATTCAATTTTTTTCATGAAACAATTTTGCGAACCAAAATTCAAACAATTTTTTTCTCTGATCTTTAACATTGACAGTCAAATTGACTTAGATCTAAGATATGTTTTTTTACTCATCGATGGGTACTGATCCATCGTACCAATCGTTGAATCATCGTATGGAGCTCGCTCGCAAAACTTTTTAGAAAACAAAAACAAAAAACTCATCAGCCTAATGACTAAAATAAAAACTTTTGAATAAATCAATGATTTAAATGAAAAGTTTCAAATAATTCAGACCAAATTATACCTTTTTTTTGTTAAGTAACTAAAACAAAAACTTATTTAATAACTAAAAATATAATTTACCTTATATTTTATTAAAATACTATTTTTGTACATTTAACTCCGCACTTATTTATTAAGAAAAACCTCTATACATGATTAAAATTTTGATGTAAACATTATCAAAAGTGTAACAGTAAAAGTAAATTTTGATTTACAGTTGATTGAGTTTTAGTTCAACTAGTATGGGCATTGTTTTCAATGCAAGAGGACGTGAGTTCGAATTAGAGGTGCTCATGGGTCGAGTCGAGTTCGAGTCTGGCCAAAGCATGATATTTATGCTTGCCTAAGCACGACTCGTCTAGAAATATGAGCTTAAAATTTTGTTCAAACTCATTCATATTTACAAAAGACTAACATAAGTCTATTTTAGGTCCGTCCATATTATTTTTAATTTTTTTTAAAAAATATTTAAATTATATTATTTTAATATTTAATAATTTTATACTTTTTTATATATTGAAATTTTTTATATATTGATCTTAACATTATTTTAATATTTATATTAAAATAGTATTTTATATTTAATATAGATTTATTTTTTTAATATGTTCTAAATTACATAATATATAAAATAACATAATATAAATTATGGTAAACTTAAAAATGAGTTGGGTCGGACCAGGTTCTGATCTTGAATGTTCAACCCGAGCTCGACCCATATTTTAAACTGGTCTAAGTTTTTGTTCAAACCCATTAAAAGATCTAATATTTTTACACAAATCCTTTCAAATTTCAAACCCTTTAGATCTAGGCAAATAACTCGATCCATGAACAAGTCTAGTTCAAACGCACAGAAACATATTATCCTCTTATTTATGAGCTGAAGAGAAACTATAAGCAATTTTATACACTATATCAAAAACAAAATTCTTTCATTAAATTGTTAAGAAAAATCTTTGATCGACACAAATTCAAAAGTTAAAACGTGGAAAATCATTTCATCTCACATAAAAAATGACTCAACTAATATTGTTGACAAGTAAAAAGATAAACTATACAAAAAGTGTCCATATTTTTATATTATCTAAACTAAAATTTCCATGTAAATAAATAAAAAAACTTAGCGAAGAAGTTTATAGTGCATACGTGACCTGTCCCATTAATCGACACGTTGACATTTAAAATAAAAATTAAGACCCAGTGTTAATCACAATGAATAAATATTATTTTTACCTATTTTCTGAATTGATTTAATTTTATCATTTAAATTTAAAGTCAATTCTATTACATATATATTTCCCTTTTACATCTTTATAAATGGATGTTTTTGTTTTAGTGATTTTCTTTTAACAGTTTGTAGGTTTTAATTAATGATAAATCTCAAAATTATACATAAATTTTGATTTAATGTGTAATTGTGTATATGAACTTGAATTTGGTGCATTTATGCACGTGAAACTTTAATTGTGGTTCAAATATATACTTAAAACTTTAATTTTGATTTAATCATACACATTTAAATAAATAAATACATTAATTTATTTTTATATTGGAAAAATATAATTGTTTATGTATGCAATATATAAACATAAAATGATGTTATATCAATAATTATGTTAACAATTTACAATAATTGGATTAAATCAAAATTTCATGTATAAAATTGCACAAACTTAAAGTTCACGTATACAATTGTACAGTAAACCATAGTTGATGTATAGTTTTGATATTTATCCCTTTTAATTATGGGCAATTATTTGCTACATTATTTATGAATTTTTTTAGATATTATAAATAGATCTATTTATGTATCGATTATTCGTCTAAATTCGAATATCTGCCTGAAATTTAGGAGAGTTTGAGCGAAAATATTAGACCCAAAAATAAGCTTGGGCCAAAAAATAAGCTCATTTAAATATGAGTTGAGCTCAGACTTGAATATTCAAAATCTAAGCTCGGTCAAGCCCGACCCATTTTAAATTTATAATATTTTATTTTATGTTATTTTTATATATTATGTAATTTAGAACATATACAAAAAATAAACTTATACTAAATATATAATACTATTTTAATGTTTACATTAAAATAATGTTAAGATAACTATATAAAAAATTTCAATAAATAAAAAATTATTAAATTATTAAATATTAAAATAATATAATATAATTTTTTAAAAAAATTAAAAATAATATAGGCAGACATAAAATTGATTTGAGTTAATCTTTTGCAAATATTGACGAGTTTAAGCAAAATTTATGCCCAAATTTCGGGCCGGGTCAAGCTTAGGTAAACACAAAGTATATTAATATCATTCTTAAACCCAACTTGAACCCGTCTCAATCCGACCCATGAACACCTCTAATTATAAACGAATTGAGGTTTATTTATATTATATTTTTATTACATTTTATAAAATACTTGTTACACTTTAATGTACCATTTTATTTTATTTTTTCAATACAATATTAAAAGTAAGGAATAGATACCGTTCAAATCCGTACCATTAAAATCAAGGTTAGTGTAAAATATTATACCTTTTTTTTTTCTTTCATATGTTTTTTTTTTTACAATATTAAAAGTAAGGGATAGGGATATTATTATGTTTTAATTTTTTAATCATATTATTTGGAAAATGTTAAATTTAAAAATATAATAAAAAACTATTAAATGTAAGTACTAAAACGACTAATTTTCTTTGAGTGAATCGATAGAAATGTGATTTTACGTAATCATGATCAAAGGAAATTTTTTTTTTATGTAATTTAAAGAAAAACTTTTATCTTTTAAAGAAAATATAAGTAGGAATTTACTTTTTTTTTTAATTTTTTTTAATAATCTCATTATAGATTTTGATCGTATATGTTTCTTTTAACACAATATTTAGAAACTACTCATAACCCATTTTCAACTCATAAATAGGAATATAATACGCTTCAGCGCACTTGAACCCATGTTCTCCTACATTTATAATAATGTCTATGCCAATCGAGCTAAAACTCAATCGGCTCTTTCTTGAATTTTTAAATTGTGCAAATCCAAATTGAATATTTAGTATTTTTTTTTTTTCTTTCCTTTACTTCTCTTTTACATTTCAAACCCATTTCTAGTACCATACTTCCCTTCACTTCTTAAGTTTTATGGCACAAACGTGGCTAAAATACTTCTTTAATTTTTCTTTGAAGGAAGAACGGTTGGGTTTCTTTAAACAGCTATATTTTGTTGGTTATTCTATTGGAGTGTTTCCTTGTCGAGGTAAGTTCCCATCGTTGTCAACGGTTGATAAATAGAGCTTGTTGTTAGAAGCCTCTAATAAAGAGATTCGTAGATCGGTTTTTAGTATGGCTCTGTTGAAAGTTTCAGGTGTTGATGGTTTTCAAGCGAAGTTTTTTCAAACACAATGAGAAATTATCTCTCCTTCGGTTTGTTGCATGGTTCAAAAAGTTTTGGAGGGTCGATAGTTAGATTTGAATCTAAACAAAACATTGCTTATGTTATTACCCAAAGTTCAGAGTCCAGAATTGATCACTCAATTCAAACCAGTTAATTTATATACGGTGCTTTATAAGATAATCACAAAGACGATTGCCAATAGACTTAGACCGTTGATGCCAAAAATAAATAAGCAAAATTTGACTAGTTTTGTTGCTGGTCAATCTATCTCAAATAATATTGTCATTGCACAGGAAGCAATGCATTCCATGCGGAAGTCTAAGGGGAAGATGTCTTGGATGGCTTTGAAGATCGAAATAGAAAAAGCCTACGATAACGTCCGCTCAGATTTTTTTGAAAGATACCCTAACAGAGGCGGGATTCCCAACATTTCTAGTTTCGATAATCTTGAATTGTGTGTCTTCGGCTTTATTTCATGTATTATGTAATGGCGTGGTTAGTGAGTCTTTTAAGCCTTCACGTGGGATAAGGCAAGGTGACCCTCTTTCACCGTACCTATTTATCTTATCTATGGAAAGGCTAGGATATCTTATTGAAGTTACTGTAGAACAGAAGAAATGGCGGCCACTATTTCTATCTAAGAGAGGCCCGACCTTGTCACATTTGATTTTCACAAACGACCTTATTTTTTTTTGTGAGGCGGATAGAAACCAAGTGGCTACCATTAATGAAATTTTGAATACGTTTTGTCAATTTTCAGGACAAAAGGTCTGTGAAGGTAAATCATAGGTCTATTTCTCTCTTAATATTCTGGATGGAGTAGCATCTTCATTTTGCAAAGACTTAAGCTTCAACCGAGTTGAGGATCTTGGGATGCATGTATTTCACAAAAGAGTCATGACAGACACATTTGAGTTTGTACCAAACAAAGTTCGGAGTAGACTGAACGGATGGGATGCAAAACAGGTCTCCTTGGCAGGAAGAATAACACTAGTAAAATCTTTTTTGCTTACTATACCAAACTATTTCATGAGTGTTGCTCGTGTTCCTGTTTTCGTGTGTACTGAGATTGAAAAACTAGCACGAAACTTCATATGGGGAGCTAATTCGGATGCGAGGAAACCGACTCTTCTGTCATGGGAAAAATGTTGCCAACTTTTATCTGCGAGTGGTATAGGATTGAGGAGTTTTTCTGTTCAAAATAATTTATTCCTAATGAAATTAAGTTTCCAGTTACTCATTGATACAAACGTGTTGTGGGTTCTCCTGCTTAGAAACAAATATAATATCAATGGGGTATTGGTATTGCCGGCATCGATTTCAAGGAGTAATTGTTCATTTGTATGGAGATCTTTTATGAAGATTTGGCCGGACGTAATTGCCAATGTTTATTGGTCATTAGGAGATGGTCAACTAACGAACTTCTGGAATGATATGTGGATTAAGCAGGTTGGTCCTCTTAGGAATTTTTCAAAGGGAAAGGTAATTCGAATGACACACTACGTGTTTATAATCTAGTTTACGAGTTTGGGAATTAGGATCGGGATCGTTTGAACAGTTTAGTTCCTAATCAGATTCTCCTGCAAATTGCAGGTTTGGTGCCACCTTCATTAGATGTAGGCCTAGATCGTTTAGTTTGGAAATGGATGACAAAAGATTCTTATTCCATCGCTGAAACTTATATGAATCTCTTCCTGAATGAGGTTGGCGATTTCCCTGAAGTGTGGAAGATAATTTGGAAGGCTAAGGCACTTCAGAGAGTGCGAGTGTTTCTTTGGATTCTTTGGCAAGACAGAATTTTGACGAATGGAGAACGAGTAAAATGAAATATGACTGATTATGGGCATTTTCCATGGTATGGTAATGTTAATGAAAGTAGTATCCATGCAATTCGTGATTGCTATTTTTCTAAGTCGGTCCGGCTCTATGTCGTGCCGAGACATGCTCGAATGGATTTCTTCTAAATGAATCTTAAGGATTGGTTGTTGTTGAATGTGTACAACACAGGTCTCTGTAATGTTGGGGATATTGATTGGCAGACCCTTTTCTCTAGTTTTTGTTGGTTGTTATGGAAAAGTTGTAATTGCTATGTTTTTTCTAATGGTCATAACTGTGCTCAAAATATAGTTGATATAAGATTTACTTGGGCGGGGAGCTATGATTTGACGTCCTTCAATCTGATACATGCTAATACGACAGTCACCAAAAAAGGGATGTATTAAGCTCAACAAGGATGGAGCATTACCTTCATTTCGGTCATGTGCTTGACTCAAAAGTGTTATTGGGGCTGTCACGTGTCAAGATTTTTAGATTTATTGTTCGGGAAACCCTTATTTTATTTGAAAATTATGTTTAGATCCTAAATTTTTTAAAAATTATAATTTTATCTTTGAACTTTACAAAAATATAAATTTTACCTATCGAATTTTTCAAAAATTTAAATTTGACCTTAAAATTTTTTAAAAATTCAAATTAGACCACTAAACTTTCCAAATATTTGAATTTGACCCAAACCTTTTTAAAATTTGAATTTAACCCCTAAATTTTCTAAAAAATTCTAAATTGACCCTTGAATTTTTTGAAAATTCAAATTTGACCCTAAACTTTTCAAAAATACCAATTTGGCCCTTGAACTTTCCAAAAATTTTGAATATCCTTTTAAATTTTAAATACGAGATTTTTTTGAAAAGCTCGTCATTTTGTAATATTCGAATTGTTATGTCCTAACTTACTGGATGTGACTTTTTCTCGATTAATTCAAAATAACGAGCTTTCTTCGAAAATAATTTTTTTTTCAAAATAAAATAAATATGGCATTCATGCATTTAAGGTTCATGATTTAAAATTTTCTCGAACTTTTAATTTTCAACAAATAAGATTTTGAATAATTGATTAGGTACCAATTTTAGGCGTGTAAGAGTGCTAATCTTTCCTTATACGTAATCGACTCTCGAACTCATTTCATGGTTTCAAAGACCAAAATTATTTTAATGATTTTTTAAAAAAATCTCGAAAGGTGATTCAATTACACCTGTTTTAAAAAATTATTGGTGGCGACTCCATTTTCATTTTTCAAAGTAGAAATCGAGACTTGTTTTTATTTTTTTTTTCAAAAAATGGTTTCGACAATTAGATTAATAATTGAATCTAAATTAAAATAAATTTTGATAATATCCAAATATGATGATACTTAAATTAAAATAAATAAATAAAATTTATACATAACGAGATTTAAATCTATTACAACCTCAACCTTATTATTAAGGTAGCGCTTGGTGTTTTCTCATGTCATGATTCCAATAGAATGTGATTCAATTGAATATGATTGTTGAAAAGTTACTTTGCAATGTTTAGTATACTTCGAAAAATATTAATTAAAATCCCAAGAAATTTGCATTGTCACATTTGGTTTACTAAAACTTTCCTAAGAATGTAATTTAATGATAATTTATAAATTTACTCATATTAAATAAAAATAATATTTATGTATTAAATATTTTACAATAAAATTTATTAGTAATAATTTTTAATTAAATATTTAATAATATTATTTTAATTGATAATTTAAAAATTATTATTTTAATTTATAATTTTAATTGAAAATAAAATTATTTCAAATTTATCTTGCATGTATTTCCTAAATATAACAACGCATATATAAAACTTGGTTTGGAATGATGAAATTGAAATTTCAATCGATATACTGAAAGGGAGAAAGAGGAAAACAATAGAAAATAAATATAATATTTAAACAATATACTATATATATGATTAAATATGCATATAGAAAATAAAATTAGAACAAAGATTTCGAAGAATCAGTTGAAATAACAAGAGAGTTTATAGTGGAAAGAAAGTAACATTCCCACCTTTTAATGTAATTGCCAAGGGAAAGATAGATTGTAAAGAACACAATTTTTTTTAACTTACCAAATGTTGGAAAGTTATCACTTTCCATCATATCAAACACTATCTAAGGGTAAATTACACTTAAGGTCATTAAACTATTAGTAAGTTTATGATTTAGTCATTCAATTTCAAAAAGTTACAAAATGGCCACTAAATATTCATAAGTTTTCATTTACGTCACTGGACTATTAAGTTTTTTTTTTTTTTTTAAATCTGGCTAGCGAGCTCCAAGTGACGATTTGAAGATCAATACCATGAATTAGTACCCCTCGACAAGTGGAGGAACATACTTTAGATCCCGGTTGATTTGACAATCAATGTTTAAGATCGAAGAAAAAAACTGTTTCGATTTTGGTTCGCAGATTCGTGATATTCAAAGTTGTTTCATGAAAAAATTGACTTGTATAAGAGAAGGAGAAATAGAGCTTCCGATTAGTTCAAGCGGGTGAATAGAGAAGACCATACAATAGCAATTTTAATAGCCTAATTGCTTAAATGAAAACTTTCGAATAGTTCAGTGATCATTTTGTAAGTTTTTAAAGTTGAGTGGCCGAAATGTAAACTTACTATTGTTAAGTTGAGTGAACATACCCCAAATCCAAGTCAATTTGACTGTCAGTGCTAAGATCGAAGAAAAAACTATTTGGTTTTTGATTTAGAGATTCGTGACACGTTCAAAGTTATTTCATAAAATAAAACTAAACTATATAAAAGAAAAGGAATGATAGCTTTCTATTGGTGCAGGTAGTGTAAACAAAAAAAGTCATACAACATTGATTTTAACAATCCAGTGACTTAAATGAAAGCTTTTAAATAATTCAATGATCATTTTACAACTTTTTAAAATTAACTGAATAAAGCATAAACTTACTAACAATTTAATGACCTTAGATGTAATTTACTACTAATAAACAAAGTTCTCAGTAACTTAATGTTTTTAGAAAGAAAATTGTTTTCTAAATCTAGCCATCCATTTTTATAATCAAAGGACAACAAAAAAAAAAATTAAGAACACTAAAAAGGCCAAAAAAGAGTATAATGAAAAAAGTTAGCCCTTAGATCAAAGACAATCCAAGCGCCCAACGCCAGGAATGGGTAACTTTTTCAGGAGTTTTGCTTGCTAGACACGGCAACAAAGAATGAACGAAAGGATGAGAAAAGTGCTAGATCTTCTATAGATTAGATTTGAAAGAAAATGACAAATTTTAAAACTAAATACTTATACCAAAATTCATATAATTTAAAGTATGAGTTAATCTTGAGTTATTTGAAATTGGTTTTATCTATTTTTTTTGAATTTTATAATGTATTTTATTTTTATATATGATATAAAAATTAAATATATAATATTATAATATAAATATTAAAAAATATATTAAGTCATTAAATTTTTTTTACCTAAATTTATATTTATTAGAATATGTGCATACAAAACTTATTTCTCATATTATGTTTTTTTAAGAGATATCTCTATATCTATTGGTGTCGAGTTCAGTAAATTTATTTACGTCTTCAAATTTTTTCAACTAGCTGGAATCAAGAAAATTATCTTGAAACAATTGCATCATTTTGACATCCAAGGGTGTCATGTTCTTTGTGAAAACTTAAATTTAAAATGGTAACAAAATAACTTAATTTTTTGAAGGCTATGAATAATATTTAATCCTAAAAAATTCGATAAATATAGTATCAAGTTTTGATTAATAATTTTAAAAAGCGTATAGCGTAAGCTAAATTGATTTTAATGGAAATTTAGATGGAGCTCGACACAAGTATCGAGTTTTGTTTAAAAATCCTAACAAAACCCTAGTTTTAAAGCCTATAAATTAGAAAATGAAACTTGTTAGTTTTCATAGAAAAAAAAAAAACATCTACAACATGCATACCTAAGTATTTCAAAGTTCTAATTTCCAAACATACAGTAATTGTTGCTCATCAAGTTTCAGTTTTTCGCCTAATAATTACAATATTTTTTAGTCATGAAGTTATTCCACTAAAGTATCATGATTGAGCTTTTCCTTATTATATACCATCACAAAAACTACTCATCAAGTGCTCGTCCAATGATTTTGTCATAAGTGTATTTCTCTTATAGGATATCTTAATCTCTTTTGGATAAATTCATTTTTCTAATATGATCTTATTTTATCTCAAAATAATCATTACATCTTTCATCATGACCCATGGTTACATAAGATGATTAAACTTCTAACTTTTAAAATATATGGACTAAATCTTAAATTTGATATAAGTATAGGGACTAACAATATATTTTAACTTTATAAAATTACCCACTTCATATTAAGTTTGTAATTTCTCTCACTTTTTCTTTATATATTTGTATATATACTATTATAAAACTATTAATAGCGTTTTATGTTACAAATTATATGATACCAATTTATCCATTGAATTGACCAAAAAACTTAATATTTTATTGATCTCTTATGTGATTACACATTTATTTATTTTATTTATATTATATATTGATTAAATGAAATAAAAATATATTATTAAATAAATAAAATAATTAAATATGTAAATTCACGTACAATAATATAAAAGATTAATAAAATATTAAAATTTTCGACCAATCCAATAAATAGATTCACATCAATTGATTTGTAACATTAAATTCAGTTAATTATTTTGTAACTGTATAAATATAACCTAGATTTTCATATACTCATAATGTGGATAAAAACTAATATATATAAAAGTGAGAAAAAAAACTTAATAATATTATTAATTGTTAGCTTTATAAAAGAATAATATACACTGTAATTTTATATATAATTAATAATATTATGTATTACTATATATAGTATTGTTTTATATAAACTAAATATTAATAAATATTATTAATTATATACAAAATTGTTTAAAATTAATAGTTAGCTTATATTATTCTTTTATTATAACATAATAATTAATAACTTTATTAAAGTAAAATATTATTCTAATATTTAAAATTTAATAATAAAACATTTTTTGTGACACCTTATACCCGACCCAGTTATTGGATCCGAATATAAAATGTCACATTTCGTTGTTGAAGCAACTTACTTTCTATTTATTTTTTTAAATGAAAACGTAGTGGAAAAAATATTTTATAAAAATTTCGACAGCATTTCTGCTTATTTACGTAAAATCCCCTGTAAAATTTTGTATTTCACAATATATTCACATTCAAATAATCTCTCAAATCAATTCCCAACACTTCAATTTCTCGAAACATTTCAACAAATTTGATATCTACATTTAACCATTTCATCAAAATATTGGTTATAAAGTACTAGCAAAAGAGACATAATAAACATATTTAAATTTAATTTATGACACAATATTATATATATATATAAGTCTATGTACATGCCTTAAATATTAACCAAAAAGTAAACTTTTTACCAATTTTGTTTGAGCTGATTTCGGTTCTTCGGATGTTGTTTGAAACGATCTACCGAATCTAACTACTTGCGCACGGAAAAATAGACAAGCCGTACGTTGAACAATTTTTATGCTCAATGGTGCTAATATCATATAAATCATTACATAAGTATTAAATATAGACTAGTTAATAAAAGTAAATAAATAAAATAAGCTTTTTAATCAAATTTAAAATCACATAATCAATTTAATTCACATAATCAATTTAATTCAAATATATTCAACTTTTGTTTTTGTTTTTCTTTCAATTTAAAACTCCGTACTGAAATTTAGACTTATAACCAAATACACGAATCCGCTACCCTGAGTTGTTCGGCAACAATGGTTATCAGAGTAGTCCACGACCATCAGAGAATTGGGACTGCCCACGACCCTCTGGGAATTGGGGATAACAATAATAAAAACCGACCAATTTGGCCTTTTCTCTCTCGACTCTCTGGGAATTAGGGAGATCTAAATCCTCTGATATAAAGACCCTATGGCATGTCAACTATATCTGATCTAGTCTAACTTAGTGTACCGGGGTAAAAATCAAGTTTCATTTCAATTCTATTTTTCACATCATTCTTATTTTTGGTCTCATATCATGATCAAATCATATATTTTGCCTAATGTAAAATTAGACTTCCAATTCAAAAACTTATTAAATATTTTCTTGCTCAAACATATAAAATCATAATACTCAAACTCAAATCATAACCATAAATTTGCTAATTTAATCATTTGAAAAATAAACTTGTTCCATCTCAAATCATAATTTTATAAATATTAACTAAATAATTCAAACTCATTCAAAACTCATAATAATAATATAAAAATAAAATTAATAGAATTAATCATAATAATCTAATTATTCTAAAGCTTTATGTAATGAAAATAAGATATTAGCACAAATCGAAATTTTAATCGCTTTACTTCTTCTCTTCGTCTTTCTCCTTCAAGGTTCTCACTTCGTTTTTAGCTACAATATGAGCAATTTAATACGAAATAATATCATTTACCCATTTTAATACTAAAACTAATAAAAACAACATAAATATGCATGCTTAATCAAGTTAATATACTAAGCTTCCAAATTTGAAATTCTCATATCTTTCAACTCAATTATCCGTTTTCAATTCCGTCTTCACCGAAGTATTCACTAATTTATAAGCTATCATTTAGCATCAATATTACTCAAAATAGTCAATTTTCTCTACTACCCCTTCACCATAGCCAAATAAATCAAATAAACTTCTCATCTAATTTCATTTCTTTTTTCCCACTTCTAACAAGCTAGAATTCATCTTCTAATAATTTTCTATCAAGAAAATATACCTATTTCACTTAAATTTCCTAAGCTTCCATCAATGTTCTTTAATGACAATTTTCAAAATACTTGATGAAATAAAAAATTATTGGTATATATATATGTAGAACAAGCTTTAAATATTCAAAATCTATGAAAATTTTGAAGAAAAACCATATCTTATGCTTGAATTTTGAAGAAAAATGGTGAATTTTTTTTTTATTTCTCCCTTTCGTGAGAACAGAGAGCATGAAACAAAACAAAAGAAAGATGAGAACAAATGTTCTCTTTCTTTCTTTTCTTTATATTTTATAATATAAATAATAAAATATTATTATTTATTATAATAATATTATTAATTAATATATCATTTGAAAACATAAAAAAAATCATTGATTTTTTTAAGTAATGGTAAAATTGCCATTAGGTCCTTTCCATCAAAATAAAAATAGAATATATGCACTTTAGTTCCTATACTTTTCCAACTTATTCAATCTAGTCCCTGAACTTGATAATGATTTTTTTTTTCAAAGTGGGGATGTTACAATTCTCCCCCCCTTAAAAAAAATTTCGTCCTCGAAATTTACCTAAAGAGTTGTGGATATTGAGATCGCATTGTATCATCAGGTTCCCAAGTAGCTTCTTCTATATTGTGATTCCTCCACAATACTTTTACCAAAGGAATTCGTTTGTTTCTCAACTCTTTTATGTTTCTTGCTAAAATTTGCACTGGTCCTTTTTCATATGATAAATCAGGTCGTATCTCAATGTTTTTCATTGACACAACATGTGATGGATTCGATCTATATCTTCGGAGCATCGATACATGAAACACATTATTGATTCGATCTAATTCTGGTGGCAAAGCTAGTCGATAAGCAACAGGCCCAACTCTTTCTATAATCTCGTATGGTCCAATGAACCTTGGACTTAATTTTCCTTTTCGACCAAATCTTATAATTTTTTTCCATGGAGAAACTTTTAGAAATACTTTATCTCCCACTTCATACTCAATTTCTCTTCTTTTTAAATCAGCATAAGACTTCTGCCTATCTGAAGCTACTTTTAATTTTTCTTTAATCAGTCGAACCTTTTCTTCTATTTCTTGTATTAATTTGGGCCAACCATCTTCTTTCACCAAGTTCAGTCCAACATAAAAGAGTATGACATTTACGTCCATATAGGGCTTCATACGGTGCCATCTGAATACTTGATTGGAAACTATTATTATATGCAAATTCCGCAAGTGGTAGGTACCGTTCCCAATCAGTATCAAAATCAATGATGCAAGCTCGCAACATATCTTCTAACAATTGAATTACGCATTCTGATTGGCCATCTGTCTGAGGATGAAAGGCTATGCTGAAATTCAATATGGTGCCAAGTGATTCATGTAACTTCTTCCAAAATCTTGTAGTAAATCGAGCATCACGATTAGAAATAATAGACTTTGGCACACCATGCAATCTCACTATCTCAGCTACATATAATTCTGCAAACTTATCTAATGACTAGTCTGTCCTTACTGGTAGAAAATGAGCTGATTTTGTCAATCGATCCACTATAACCTATATGGAGTTATGCTTCTTTCGAGTGAGAGGTAAACCACTGACGAAATCCATAGTTATTGTCCCATTTCCACTCAGGAATTGATATAGGCTGAAGTAGCCCTGTTGGAACTTGATGTTAAGCTTTTACCCTTTGACAAGTAAGACACTTTGTAGCATATTCTGTAATCTCTTTCTTTATACCTGGCCACCAATATAATTCTCGCAAATCCTGATACATTTTGGTACTTCCTAGATGCATAGCATAAGAACTATTATGCGCCTCTTGAAGTAACTCATTCTTCAATTCAACCTTGTTTGGTACATAAATCCTTCCATGAAATCTTACACAACCATTATCTTCAATACAAAGTCTCCAGGGCCACTATGCTCAATTGTTCTTCGTTCCTCCATCACCTTTTCATCATTTTGCTGAGCCTCTCTAATCTGCTCAATTAACTGGGGCTTCACTTTTAATTAAGCTAATAAGGCACCATCATCACAAACGCTCAACTGTGCAGACATTTAATTCAAATCAGCCAGGGATTTTCGGCTCAAAGCATCAGCAACAACATTTGCTTTACCTAGATGATAATCAATCACACAATCATAATCTTTTAACAACTCTATCCAACGACGTTGTGTCAAGTTCAATTCTTTCTGGGTGAGAAGATAGTTCAAGCTTTTGTGATCTGTGTAGATGTAACACTTTTCACCATATAAATAGTGTCTCCATATTTTTAATGCAAAAACCACTGCTGCCAGTTTTAAATCATGCGTCGGATAGTTACGTTCATATGGTCTTAGTTGTCATGAAGCATATGTAATCACTTTTCCATCTTGCATCAAAACACAACCAAGACCATTAAGTGAAGCATCACTATATACCACAAACTCCTTTCTCGATTCTGGGAGCGTTAACACTGGAGCCTCAATCAACAATGTCTTAAGCGTGTCAAAGCTTTCCTGACACCGCTCATCCCATTTGAATGGTACATTCTTCTGAAGTAGTCGGGTTAAGGGCAAAGCTATCTTTGAAAATCCCTCAACGAATCTCCTGTAGTATCCCCCTAATCCTAAAAATCTGCGGATTTCTGAAACATTCTTCGGTTGTTTCCATTCTAAAATGGCCTCAACTTTTTTCGGATCTACACGGATACCTTCAGCCAAAACTATATGCCCAAGGAACACTACTTTAGATAACCAAAACTCACATTTGCTAAATTTCCCATAAAGCTGCTTTTCTCGCAATTTCTGTAACACAATACTTAAATGTTGATCATGCTCCTCCTCAGTCTTTGAATAAATTAAAATATCATCAATAAACACCACTACAAACTAATCTAAATATGACTGAAAAATACGATTCATGAGATCCATAAATGCTACAGGAGCATTAGTCAACCCAAAAGGCATCACCAGGAATTCATAATGTCCATATTTGGTTTGAAAAGCAGTCTTCGATATATCACTTTCCTTCACCTTCAATTGGTAATAACCAGATCTCAGATCAATCTTAGGGAACATCGTTGCGCCTTTCAATTGATCAAATAAATCATCAATATGAGGCAAAGGATATTTATTCTTTATCGTCACCTTGTTTAACACTGGTGCTCCCCAAGGTTCTCGCCCCAAGGATATTAACTAAATAATTCAAACTCATTCAAAACTCATAAAAATAATATAAAAATAAAAATAATAGAATTAATCATAATAGTCTAATTATTCTAAAGCTTTATGTAATGAAAATAAGATATTAGCACAAATTGAAATTTTAATCGCTTTACTTCTTCTCTTCGTCTTTCTCCTTCAAGGTTCTAGCTTCGTTTTTAGCTACAATATGAGCAATTCAATACAGAATAATATCATTTACCCATTTTAATACTAAAACTAATAAAAACAACATAAATATGTATGATTAATCAAGTTAATATACTAAGCTTCCAAATATGAAATTCTCATATCTTTCAATTCGATTATTCGTTTTCAATTTCGTCTTTACTGGAGTACTCACTAATTTATAGGATATCATTTAGCACCAATATTACTCAAAATAGTCAATTTTTTCTACTACCCCTTCATCATAGCCAAATAAATCAAATAAACTTCTCATCTAATTTCATTTCTTTTTTCCCACTTCTAACAAGCTAGAATTCATCTTCTAATAGTTTTCTATCAAGAAAATATACCTATTTCACTTAAATTTCCTAAGCTTCCATCAATGTTCTTTAATGACAACTTTCAAAAATACTTGATGAAATAAAAAATTATTGGTATATATATGTAGAACAAGCTTTAAATATTCAAAATCTATGAAAAATTTGAAGAAAAACCATACCTTATGCTTGAATTTTGAAAAAAAAAATGGTGAAGGAAATTTTTATTTCTCCCTTTCGTGAGAATAGAGAGCATGAAACAGAACAAAAGAAAGAAGAGAACAAATGTTCTTTTTCTTTCTTTTCTTTATATTTTATAATATAAATAATAAAATATTATTATTTATTATAATAATATTATTAATTAATATATCATTTGAAAACATAAAAAAAATCATTGATTTTTAAGTAATGATAAAATTGACATTAGGTCCTTTCCATCAAAATAAAAATAGAATATTTACACTTTAGTTCCTATACTTTTCCAAGTTATTCAATCTAGTCCCTGAACTTGATAGTGATTTTTTTTTCAATGTGGGGATGTTACATTTTTAATGTCAATTTAGTGATATAATGAACAATAATTTTATTAAAGTAAAATATTATTAATGTCAATTAGTAATATAATGAACAATAAATGATATTATCTTCAGTTCAGAAGTTATTTTAAACTCATTCTATATATATATTATTCAGTTGATGTCACCTATTAACCATGTTCCCAATAGTTAAGAAATTACCAAATGCCCATTCATTTAATAAAATAAGAAATATTATTTTGAGTACATTTATGTTTTTAATACTTTGATAAACATAGAAAATACATGCTTATAAATGAGAATGATGAGATTCAAACCTAAGGCAACTGTTAGGGATTGACCCATATAAACAATGAGATAATACAAATGGAGAAGAACGAACACAAATATTTCACGTGGAAAACCCTCAAAGAGGAAAAAACCACTGGCAGAAAAGGCTTCGACTTTTCACTAAATGAGTAAATAAACAATAGTACAATATGGAGAAAATTAACCTAAATGTACTAAACTTACATTACCTAAAACCCCAAATACAAAGCTCAAAATCTAAAAGAGTAAACTGGTAAATAAATCCTAAATCTCTTAGGACACTGACAAAAGATGTATAAAATACTCTCCATAATTACCATGAAAATCTTACCAAAAACTCATATGCGATTACATCTTGTTGCCCTCAAGGAAAAGCTCTGACTGATTGACCTCACAAAATATTGATATAAGGCCCCTTTAAATAGGCTAAGATTAGAGTTCTAATCATACTAAAATATCCCTAGAATAATCAGAGTTTAACTGGGAAAATATAGTAGAGTTTAACTTAGAGAAGAATATAAGGAACATCCCACAAATCTCCACCTTGACTCGTATTTATCACGCCTCCTTTTCATTCCCCATCACGACCCAAACTCGAATTTTAGAGAATGTCTACCAAGTATAAACTGTGCTCGAACTTGGGAACTGAAAGACTCCTATTCTTCAAGTCAAGGTTGTATAATGCGACAAGGTCTAGTAATACCCGAACATGAAAGAATATATCAACTCTTTTCACCTAATAGTAACCCTTTGTGACCAACCTTGCCTCAAAACAGTCTACGAACCATTCAAGTCCTTAAATCCAAAAAAAGGATGAGATTCTTCTTTAAATCAGGCACATGCCCGACATCTAACCCAACTCCACCTTCAACTGGATTATGTGAAGAGTAACGAATCATCACCCTTGTCCTCAATCACATCAACTACCTCCGTAATTATTTGAAATTGCCAGAAACTGAAATTTGTGATTCGTCGAACTTCTCGATATCTAAAATCATTGTTATGTCATCGAATGAGTCGATTTGCAGAAGCTGAATCTAGCTTTGATACCAATATGTTGGGAATTGACCCGTATAAATAACGAGATAATAAAAGTGGAAAAGAACAAACACAAATATTTTACATGGAAAATCCTCAAAGAGGGAAAAACCATAGGCAAAGGAGGCTTCAATCTTTCACTAAATGAGTGAAAAAATGAGAGTACAATATGAAGAAAATTAACTTAAATGTACTAAACGTGCATTACCCAAAACCCCGAATACAAAGCTTAAAATCTCAAAGAGCAAACTAGTAAAGAAAACCTTAAATCTCATAAGAAACTCACAAAAGGGGTATAAAATACTCTCCATAATTTCCACGAAACTCTCACAAAAACTCATATGTAACTACATCTTATTGCCCTCAAAGAAAAGCCCTCACTAATCGACCTCACAAAATAGGGATACAAGGCCCCTTTAAATAGGTTATGATTAGAGTTCTAATCATACTAAAATATCTCTAGAAAAATCAGAGTTTAATTGAGAAAAGATAGCAGGGTTTAATTGTGAAAAGAATATGAGGCACACCCCACAACAACATAATCTTGGCTATCTCAATTTTACCATTTCAACCAAAGTCACTTCTAATTCTTATATCAAATTTTAATAAATTTGTTATATAATTGTTTTCACTCACATTGTGAGTGTACCATAATCTAGTTATAAATGAATCAAATAATCGTATACATATGGGTAATTATTTCATTTAAATTTTTGTGTGTGTGTGTATATATATATTTTTATAAAAATAGCTTATCAGTTTCTTTGAAAATATCATTCTTAAAAACTACCTATCCCTTTAAAATTATATTTATTTTAAATGAAATATCTATATATGTAACTAAACTATCATTTAAGGATGTGACTGAGTTAGTGCCATCCATTAACTAGGTCCAAATTCAATTGGGAAGTTACCAAAAGATAATTTTTTTACAAAGTAGCAAATATTAGTATGAGGGTATTTTGTTTTTTGTTTTATAGATTTTTATATAAAATATAGAGAAATACATACACATGATGGAACCTGAAACATTATAATCTTTAGAGTGTGTTTAAACACCATAGAGTAATAGGATGAAAATGCAATTACAAGGATAGTAATTATACCCACTTGTAGTTACAAAAAAAAATCTTATTCTCTACATGTGTTAGATTGATAGATTATAATTATATCGTAATTTTCTATGTGATACTTGGTAGTATAAATTATAATTATACAATTATATAATTTCAATTCTAAAAAATATTAATTATTATAAAAATTATTAACAATACTTAATAAAAAATCTCAGAACAAATAATAAAACATAAAATCAAATCATTGTATATAACGTGTTCGTCTAAAAAAAGTAATAGACAATAAGAATACTAATAAAATTAACAAGAAAAATAAGCATCATATGCAATTTCATCTAATTATTCTATCATTTCACATTTGTTTAGCTATTTAATTATTCTCTAACATTAAACATGTACTTCTTATCAGTATCAATTGGTCATTGATCAAGTATAAATAATTAATAATAAATACTATGTAATTAGTTAAATTTAATATAAACAATTTATATTAAATGTTGTGTTATTTAGTTAATTATTGAGTAGGTCAAAATTTATAGAAAATTATCTCTTGTCAATAAAATTCACATTTTAAACTAAATTAGAAAAAATAACATATAAGTATATTTTAAAAAATAAGAAAACATATATCTTAAACTTAAAATATTATTATTGTATAAAAATAAAATTTTAAATTAAATAATGTACGAGTATGTTTAAAGAGTCATAAGGTAATTAAATTTGAGTGTAATTATTTGTAATTGCTTGCGTAATTACTCAAATTCTCACTGCCTAATAATTGGAGAGTGTAATTTTTTGTTGAAATTGGAGAGTGTAATTGGGGTGCTCCAATTACTCTCAATCCAGTGAGACCCACCAATTATAATAGTTACTCAAACATGTCACATATGTGTAATTACAATCAATTATACCCAAATCCAATTACTAAGTGACTTTTCAAACGAGTCCTTATGCCTTTAATATTTCAACTAAAGACTCATTTGAATTTATTATCAATTTTTAATAAATATATTCATTATATATGTTTACTTTTTTTTTTTGGTGAATAAAGAAAAATTACATCAATCTACTAACTAAAAGCATTCCTTCCTTTGTCAAGTTGGAGTAAGTCTAAAAAACCATCGAGAATACCATCAAATATTTGGAGACTTGATTTCCATGTGAGTCTTAATTTTGCTAAGTGGTCCCCAATATTATTATAGTCTCTGGGTATGTGTTTAAGTCTCTAATGGCCCTCCGTGTGAAGTAGTCGTCGCACTCGTCGAACTACTATTATACCAGAATCCTCAATCCATTCATCAGAAAGAGATTTAATGACCTCTAGATTATCCGATTGGATAGAAGCTTCCTTGTAACCTTTGTTGAGTAGAATTAACACTCCATCTAGGATACCCAACAATTCAGCTTCAAAAGGGGTGCAATGCCCTAAGAATATGTTATAGCCTAATATCCAGTTTCCTTGGTGATCCCATACCACTCCACCAGCTGTTGTATGACCAGATGATGTAGACATAGCCCCACCCGTGTTCAAGTGAACAAGAGTTCTGCTCATGGTTGTTTGTTGAGTCGGCTTATACCTAGAAGCTCGAGAAGTTGCTATGTATTGTCGAGCCCACCTAAGAGAAAAACTTTAATAACTTCATTTACCGACCAAGTGATATTTCGGAAGATAAATAGATTCCTATTGTTCCAAATACGCCAAAGAATTATACCAAACAAGCTAGCCCAAGTAGTACCATAGTCCTGTAAATTCAAAGAAGAAACAAGATTAGAAGATAACCAAACTTAGGGGGGATTCGAAAAGAACCTGTTGTCTTGCTCTAGTGGTAACACACTCAACCATACTTCCTTGGTAGCAGGACAATCACGAAGTGCATGAATTGTATCTTCAATATCATGACCACAAATGAAACAACAATTATGAGTTGATATTCCCGGAAATGTTCTGCGTTGGTAAGTAGCCGCTGCTTGGCTGCCAACCATAGGCATAGCCTAACATGTTGGGGACCATGATATTTCCAAATGTGACTTCATTGCTCATCTTTAGGTTCCCAAGATAACTCTTTTAAAGACCAAAATGCACAGCGAACAGAGAACGTACCAAAAGATGAACGAGCCCAAATAATTCTATCAGCTCTAGTTGTTGGGTGAGGAGGAGGGATGCTAACAATGGAATTAATGATGTTCTTAGGGACCCAAATGCAGAAGAGATCCAAATTCCAACTTCCATCTGGTAGAACCATGTCCTTAAGTGAGCATTGGGAGATGAAATTAAAGTGGGCTAGAATTTTATTAATCAATGGGCCAATTTTCGGAATCCAATTGTCTTCCTAACATCTAATTCTAGCATCATCACCAATAGACCAAGCAAGATTCTCTCTAAATAGAGGCTAGATTTAGCGAAGGATTTCCAAAGGTGGGAACATTGAGATCTTGTGATGGAATCAAGGATTTGATGCTTGAGATTATACTTTGTTCTAAGAACTTTATCCCAAAGAGCTTTGTCTTTAATAAGCAAATGGAATCCAATATTCATAAAAAAAGAAACATTCTGGTCAAGCATTCCTCGAAGATCGAGGCCTCTACATGATTTAGGCTGACAAATGGAGTTCCAACCCACAAGAGATATCTTAGAGTGGCCTTCAGTAGAACCTCAAATGAATTGACAGATCGGTCTTTCTAGTTCATCACAAATACCTTTAGGGATTAACATTGTTTGCATAAAGTAATTTGGGATAGCTGAAAGGACAGATTGAGCCAAAGTGATTTTGCTAGCAATGGATAAATTCCTAGCTGACCAGGTTTGCAATCTTCTACGAAATTTATCCATCATAAAATTCAGTGTACTCTTAGTAACTCAATCATGTAGGAGTGGGAACTCCAAGATAAATACTAAGGTTTTGAACTTCATTGAAGCTAAGAAGTGTACTTATCTGATCTCTTAATCCACGATCAATTCCTTTGGAGAAGAAAATATTATTTTTTACATGCTAACTCGGTGAATGGTATAACCACAAATTACTTCAACAGGCTCTGCAAGAGACGAGCTTGCTGCATCTTAGCTTTGTAGAATGTAACACCCAAAACTTGAAACTGTCGCCGGTTAGGGTCTCGATGTCTTTTTGATCATCTATCGTAGATTATCTCTCAATATTATTTCATTTAATCATATTTTAATAAAGTAATACATGACGCACGATATAAATCATTAATTAAATATCAACACAATTCAATAAGGGTAATAATGTCATTTTCCATGATTTTTGGAGACTTCTACAGGTACCTATTGGACAAGTATCAGTAGTAGTCAAGTCAGTAAGAAATTTAGAAACAGTGCAAACTTCTATTGATACTTTTGATAGTTTTACCGATACAAGTGTAACTTTTACCGAAACAAGTCATGCTTTTACTGATACTAAAAGCTGTAGAGAGCTAAGAAGTCAAACCCTGAAACTTTTACTGATATAAGTACCCAAACTACCGATACTACTATGAAAAGAACTACCAATACAATGCAAGTCAGTAACCAACCTCTCTTCTACCCTGTACTTCTACCGATACATGTAAGAGTTCTACCGAAACAAGTAAGCATAATTCAATTTTTCACACAAGTTCATAACCAATTTTCATTGTATAGGTATAAAGAACAAAGATATATATCTCAAGTGATCCATGAACACACAAACCATTACATTTTAGTGCATAATGCCTACTTCCATACTAGGCAAGTATACAAAATAGATTCACCATTCAACAAAGGTTTAACATTGTATCAACCAAACAAAAAATCAAGTTTTACAAAAGAAAAACATCATCCTAGTACATGCCATATAACCAACTGATGTAAAAACTACTAAACGATGCTCCCGGGATAGTGTGATGTCTTCGAGGTAATCCAATCTTCAACCAGTAAAATGAAATCTACAAAACAACAACAATGCACAAGTAAGCTTTCTAAGCTTAGTAAGTTCGCAATCGTTGTATCATAGTACAATATTAAGCTTTACAATGACATATAACAACCGATTTGTAAGTCTTCCTTTAAAACGTATTCTCATACTCATCTCGAGTCACGAGTTTTCCTTAAAACATAATCTCATGCTCTTTCCAAGTCACGAGTCTTCTTTTTAAACATAATCTCATGCTCTTTCTAAGACATGAGTCTTCCTTTAATATACTCTCATGTTCATCTCGAGACATGAGTCTTCCTTTAATATGCTTTCATGCTTATCCCGTGACATGAGTCTTCCTTTAATATACTCTCATGCTCATCCCGAGACATGAGAATTCCTTTAATACATCAAGTGATTTAAGAACTTCCATATTAAGTAATAATTAGCAGTTCAAATATGAAATTTGACAAATAAACTTACCGGACGAAATTGCAATTCAAGTGGAACTTTAGGGACTATTATATGGTTTTTCCCTTCGCACGATCTGTGGCTCGACCTTGATCTATCAAAACAAATAAATCAATTATCCCATTAAATCATGTAATTTAAATCAATTTACACATATAAATCCTTTTTGGGAAAATTACGAAATTACCCTTAACCTTTGCATTTCTATTCAATTTAGTCCTTAAGGTCAGAACATGCAAAATAACCATTCTAAACTCAATCCATACCAGCCGAATGCTCTAAGATACAATCTCTACTCATTCATACAATTTATTTCACACCAAGGACATGTATTTTACCAGTTTAGCAATTTAATCCTCAAACCCTAAAATCATCAAAAATAACTTTACAAAACTAAACAATCTAACAACCAAGCTTCCAAAACTTTCATAAACTATCAAGAATAATCTCATTCATCAATGGTAAAACATTTAAATTTTGAAAGAATCACAAATTAGTCCCTAAGTTAGTTAGGTTAAGCTAATACGGACTAAAAAACATAGAAATTACTAAAAACGGGTGAGATTTCACTCACCAAATCAAGAGACTTAGTTGGCCAAATGTGTTCTCCTTTCCTTTAAGGTTTTATTAGGTGTTTGTTGAAGAAGATGATGAATATGTTCATTTCTTCTTCAATTCTACTTTAATTATCATTATTATTCATTTACCATTTTGCCCTTATTATAAACTTTCTAATTTCAACATATCATTGCCTTTAACCATCCACTCACCCTTAGCAAGCAAATTACAACCCAAATACTTCTTCGTTTCCATCAATTGACATTTAATCCTTTTAACTTCTTGAACTCAACTTTGACCCCTTTCACAATTTAGTCCTTTTTACTTAATTAACCAACTAAACAATAAAATTTCGTAAACAAAATTTTATACGATGTTAATGACATCATGGATATCTAAATAAATAAATTTATGACTTGACTCATCGAAGTTGTGATCCCGAAATCACTATTTTCGACACCATTAAAAATCGGGCTGTTACATAGAAAATGACCAAGTTATCTACGAAGAAAAGATGAGATAGATTAGGGCCTGATCTAGAAAGACGAATATGAATCCACTTACCTTCCTCAATAGGGGAGCGAATAGAGTGACGTAACCACTTTATACAAAGTATGAAGAGATAAGGAGATAATGGACACCCTTGTCGGATCCCTCGAACCTGCTTGAACTTTTGAGTAGGAATTCCATTCCAAAGAATCTACATGGTGGTAGAGGAAATAGCCGACATAATCACTCTCCTCATGAAATCAGGGATGCCAACTGCACGAAGAGAAGCATCTATACACTCCCAACTCAACCAATCATAAGCTTTCTCGAGGTCAAGTTTGATTGTCATCCAATTATTAGTTTTGCGCTTAAGTCGCTTGGAGTGAATGACTTCTTGAGCTATAATAATGTTGTCGGAGATATTACGCCTACCAATGAAGCTAGCTTGTTCCTGCGAAATAAACTTAGGAAAAACTAATGTAAATTGGTTACCTTTATGTGTGTCATAATCTTGTTGTTTGATAAACTAAAAAATTAAGTGCTGAAAAAATAACTATTGAAAAATTAATTTTTGAAAATGTAAGTATTGAATTTAAGTTATGAAACATGTTTGATATATTATTTAAATTTTAGTATATAATGTAATTAGATTGTTTAATAAACATAAACATTAAATTATGAAAAATTACTCTACAATCTTATCCTTATTTTTAAAACACTTCGTCTTATTCTAAATTAACTAAAAAATTTATATGTAGAATTTTTATAGAACAATATAATATTAAAATAAATAAAATAAAAAATTGAATTAATTAAAAATATCCTCTATTAAATGATGATTGGTTATTTATCTTCTTATTATTTTCCATACTTTTTTAACAAATAATTCTATTGAACGTATGTAAAAAAAATGAGCTAATTGAAAGTATTAATTCTCGATTGATTTTATATTTCCAATAGTTTATTAAATCAAGTCTTATATAAAATTTATGAGTAAATTGATATTATAAATTAATCAAATATTAACTACGAAAAGACTAAAAATTTGAACTTTAAAAAGGAATTTAGTACGTTCCAAGAGAAAAGAATTTAGTGGTAGATAGGTTGGCAAAACTTGACCTATTTTGGAAGTCAAGTCTACCAACCTTTGACGCACCACCTCCTTTGGAAGTGATGGAATCCATTCAAAAAGATATAAAACAGGACTTTGATGCGTTACTGATTTAATGTAACTGTTTTGTTTCCATTCACCAAAAAAAAAAGGAAAAAAGAAACTCAAATATTAGCATACGCATTTATTTATTTAAATATTTTATACAAAATTTTAAAAACACTTAACCATATTTTTAACCTTTAAAAAATCACCATATATTTTTTGAAATAAAAAATCACCATATTTTAAAATAATTGTCTCACCTACCATAAGAACATAACATCCACTCCAAAAAGAAAAAATAAAAAATAAAAAATAAAAACTACCGAAAATTTTAAATTTTTGTATATATACATCTTTATATTAATGTAGTCTCACATCATAGTAAAAAAATGTAATTATTAGAGTAATAATTATATCATTTTATAAACAATAAATTTTAATTCTATAAATGTACCTAGTTGTTAAGTGTTATTACGTCTCAATTTCATATGTTATGTTTGACAGTTAAAATTACAATTACATGATTACATATTTAAAAAATGAATAATAAAAAATTTAAAATTCATCATAGTTGAAGTACCTGCATAATTCCTTAAGTTCTTTACTCAATTTATTGTGTTGTTCTAGTTACACTGAATTTAATTTTAGTTATGGGAGGTTTGGCCATTTGAGGGATGTGTGCCCCCATATTTCTTTGGAGAAGGAATTTGAGTAGGAGGGGCAAGAAGTCAACTAATCAGCAAAGGAATATCCTGGGTGTTTAGGAAAGGGTGGAAAAAGAAAAGTTTAGAGAGTGGATGGTGGTTGAACGTTGACAACGACGACAACAACGACAGGGATCAATGGTATCGGGTCCAACTTAGGGCAATAATTGAGATGAATTTCGATTCAACATACTTTCCAAAATGGGTGAGGGGAATGTTACAAATTAGGCGCCAATTTCGGGACCCTTTCAATTTGAAAAGTAGAATATTGTTGGCAATGTCGAGGCTGGAACAACGAGGAACAATAATGGTGATAGATTGGAAGCAGGGGATAATGATCGGCTAAATGGGACTAAAGTGTCAATGGAAAGGGGTTGAAAATGGATTTTAAACCTAGAAATTAAAGCAAAGTTTTACTGGGCCAACAGGTGTAAAATTGGGTCTCTGAAAGGAGGGATTGTGAAAGGGTTCGGGAAGTGGACCGTGGAGTAATGAGATTGGGTAAAAAATTGAGCTTGGTAGGAAAAATAGGGAGAATTCAAATGGGCTTCGTTTACTTGATTCTAAGCATCATTCGGTGGTTACTTTGAAGGAAAATATAAGCCCAAATGAGGAGCATGCTAGGGCTGATAATCTTAATCTCAGTTTGAGGTTTACGAATCTAATTTCCCCAAATTCACTACCCGTGTCCTTGAAAAAGAAACTGAAGAAAGATAAGATGAAAATTGGAGAGAGTAGTGGTGGATTAAGCCAACTTGGGATGGAGCTCTCGATTCCTGTAAAACAAGATATTGAAGGGCTCGTGAAAAATTTGAAAGCGGGAAAGTATAATATAGGGGCTCGAATGGGGTGTCACATGTTAACTAATTTAGGTCATATGGAGGATAATCAAATTTTCGAAGCGTTTCATGAGGATGTTCTGGATGATGAAGGGGAAAATGGGGATAGACGACTGTTCGGATTGAAGCTTCTGGTTCAGGCTCGGGTATTTTAACGTCTTCTATGAAGATTGATATTATTGTATGGAACTGATAGGGTGTAGAAAATCCAAAATTTCATAGAGTGTTGAAGGAATATTTGTGTGATTTTGATCCTGATGTAGTTGTTCTAGTTAAAACCAGAGTTAGTGGTTTTAAGGTTGAAAGCGTTATTAGGAGTATTGGACTGTCAAATTCTTAGAGTCGAGGCCAGGGGATTCTTGAGGGGATTTGGATTTTGTGAAAGTGGTTGTGGAATTTAATAGTTTTCAATTTGTGCACTTGAAGGTAAATTCTCAGATTTGCAGGATTAGGTATTTTTCACCTAGATTTATGGGAGCCATCGTTGGGTGATAAGAAAAAAGTTATGGACTGAGCTTGGTATTATTGCTTAGTGTTAAGATACCTTGGATGCTAGCAAGGGAATTTAACGCCATGCTTAATGAAGATGAGAAGCAAGGTGGTTTGAGGCGTGTTAGCTATACATGCCAGTTCATCAAAAACTTTTGTAATGATTTTTTCTTGAAAGATATTGGGTTTCAAGGACCATTGTTTACTTGGAGTAGAGGTTCTTTATTTAAGCGCCTTGATCGTGCTTTGTGTAATTATCAATGAGATTCTTTGGTTCCAAGCACGATGGTGTATCATCTTCACAATATCAAGTCTGATCATCATCCTTTAGCAATCAGTTTTGGTAAGAAACTCATCTTAAAACCTTCTCGCCCGTTTCAGTTTTTGAGTGCTTGGCTTTCTCATAAAGATTTTGTTGTTAATGAGAATCAGAGTACTGAAGAACATTTGGAGGGGACTGTTAGGTGTTTTGTAACAACTATCAAAAAATGGAATACGGAGGTCTTTGGTAGTACCTTGAAGAAGAAATAGGTTTTATTGTCGCAAATTAATGGTATCCAGCGGTGGCTTGAGTAATACCAGTCCAAAAAGCTTATCGATTTAAGGAAGGAGCTGCAAATCGAACTTGAATGAGTTCTTGATAATGACGAACTCCTTTGGAAACAGAAATCTCGTAATGATTGGCTATCACTTGGAGATCAAAATACGAAGTACTTACACAGTCAAGTGAATAAAAAGAAAATAAATCAGATTAAGTCTTTGAAACTGGATGATTGTTCATGGTGTTATGAGGAGGATAGAATTAAACTTGACCGTTACCATACCTGCAAAAAAACCAAAGCCATGGAACAGAGACTAGAAAGACTCGAAGAAATTTAAAGAGATATGCAAGAACAAATGCAAGCTCAGTTGCAAGAACAAATGGCGAGAATGCATCGAGAGATGAAAGACCAGATCATTGAAGCGGAAAGAGATATGATCAGCCAATTAGCCCAAATAATGAAAGGCATGGTTAATAAAGGGAAAGGTCTTGCGATAAATCTAGCGGAGGAAGGTGGAGATCCCATTCACCCCCTAGGCTTTACACCCTCTCATAACCAAGTTCCACTTGAAACATACACACAAGGAGCGACCATTAGCATAAGAGCACAACAATATACTACTGGTACGTTAGGGCCAATTAATTATCCAATGGGATCGGAATCTAACCCCAAAGATAATATCATAAATCTTGGTGTCCCTGACTTTGATAAAATGGCAAAAACAGATCTTCCCAGGTAGATAGAGGAAAAATATAAGCTGTTGGAAGAAAAGATTGAAGCGATATAGGGAGTTGAAAATTTCCACGAGACGGATGCTAAGAAGTTAAGTCTGGTCCTAAACTTAGTGCTTCCTCCCAAATTCAAGGTTTCAGAGTTTAAAAAGTATAATGGAACGAGCTGTCCAGAAGCTCATATCACCATATTTTGCAGGAAAATGGCAGGATATGTCCATAATGACCAGCTTCTCATTTATTGTTTTCAGGACAGTTTGGTGGGGTTACGGCTAAGTGGTACAATCAGCTAAGCCATACGAAGATTAATTCGTGGAAGGACTTAGCTCAGGCCTTTATGAAGTAATATGGCCATGTCACTGACATAGCTCCTGATAGAATCACATTGCAAAACATGAAGAAGAAACTGAACGAAAGCTTCAGACAGTACACCCAGAGATGGAGGGATGTGGCAACTCAATTTCAGCCACCACTGACCGAGAAAGAGATAACTATACTCTTTATTAACACTCTAAAGGCCCCTTATCTTAGTCATCTACTAAGGAGTGTTACTAAGAGTTTCTCAGATATGGTCATGTTTAGGGAAATGATCGACAGCATAATTAAAAGTGGGAAAATCAATGCTGGAGAAAGCATCAAGAGGTTTGCTCCCAAAAGAAAAGACACTGAAGTAAACAACATGGGCTTGTACAGTAAGATAAGCTACTCAAAGCCGGTAGTAATAACACAACATAGAGCTATAACAGCTAACAACAGAGGTGCCCCAAGATAGGAACCCAGGTCAAATAAAGAAAGGCTTCAGTTTACTCCTATCCCTACGTATAAAGAGCTTTATTAGAACCTATTCGATGCCCATATTGCATCACCATTCCATGTAGAACCAATGCGACCCCCGTTCTCAAAATGGTGTGATACGAATGCCCAATCTGAGTTTCACGTGGGAGTAAAAAGGTATTCGATCGAAAACTACTTTACTCTTAAGAAGCTGGTCGAAAGACTCATCAAAAGGGGAATCTTGAGGTTCGATGATCCAAAAAGGTCTAACACAAAGGAAAATTTGTTACCCAATCATTCGGATCAAGGGATAAATGCGGTGGTCAAAGACAGAAGCATTAATGTCATATCTAAAGAAGGGAATGAAGATGGAAATCTGTCAGGGATTCATCCTTATGCTTCTAGAAGTATTCTGGATAATTAGACTGTAGAGGAATTCCCCTTAGCTTTTAGGTCCTTTTAGAGTGATACTCAAAACACACTTATTGCTCTAAGCCCGAGAGCAGTATGGATATTTTGTAAAGGGCACATAACCATTATCAGTTATCTTTAATAGAAAATGTAACAACCCGATTTTTAATGGAGTTAGAAACAGTGGTTTCGAGATCACAACTCAGACTAGTCGAGTCATTAATAATAATTATTAGATATTTGTGATATCATTAATATCGTGTTAAATTTTGGTTAAGAAATTTTATCGTTTGGATAATTAATTGGGCAAAAAGGATTAAACTGTAAAGGTTACGAAAGTGGACTTTGCTTAAGTAAAAGGGCCAAATGGTCAATTAAACCAAATGTATTAGGTTAGTGGAATGACATGATTTTTAGGTGAATATAGCATGATTAATAAGGTTAACAAAATGGTTAAATAAGGTTAATTATAAAAGTCATAAAAATTACAAGTTTGCCATTAGTATATATGAAATTAAATTAAGAAAATGATAAAAAAAACCCATCATAATTTATCACCTTATTCTTTTTCATTCGGCCAAGAGGAGAAAATTAGGGTTTTTACACTTTCAAGCTTTAAGCTTTGATTTGGACTACGATCGTGCTGCAAATCGCGAAAAAGGAAAACTGACCGATTAGTCCCTGAAGCCTTTCCTCAACTACAATCCAGTTTGGTAAGTTCGTAATGTAAATTTTAATTAATATTTCTTTTATGTATATTGTCAATATTCAGCAAATCGGAAGCATTTGGCATTGAAGAGATCGAGGAAATGAAATGAAGGAGATAGTAGGTTCTATACCGTTTGAAAAGTACCGACACGATGGCTGGGGTATCGCATATGTTACGAGTCCTCAACAGCTCGTGTGAGTAGCATCATGATTCGAAAAAGTGATATGAATCCTAAATGGATTATAGGCCCTTTGATTGCTGGGACTTATGCTTTATGCATACTACCGATAGCTCATGTGAGCAGCATCGTTAGAGGACAGTTTACAGACAGACACCGTACCAATGGTTGGGGTATCGCATATGTTGTGAGTTCTCGATAGCTTGTGTGAGAAGCATCGGGTACCGATAACAGAAAGTTATAGACAAGAAAATGGAAGTTGTATTTAACTCAAGAAACAAAGGGGATTATCCTGGCTCGATTGAGCTATAGTAGCTTATTACAATTGTTTGATAACTCCTTAAACTATCGAACTTACTAAGCTATGAAGGTTACCAAAGATGTTGTTTTGTAAATCATTTTGCTGATTGAAGATCGGATCATTGTCATCTCTTCGAAGTCACACTATCGCAAAGCTTGTTGGTAGTTTTTGCATCGGTTGGTCTTATGGTATGTTCTAGGATGATGTTATATTTTGCTTTATGTACTTGAGATTGTGGAAACTGTGTTATGTTGATAAATGTGATAATGCATGTAGTGCAAGTTGGAATATAGACTTGAAAGTACTATGTAATGACTTAGAGTCTATGTATCTCATGTTGACTTAATGCATATTGATAAGATGAATGTTTTGTGTTGATAAACTTGTGTCTTTGTATGATTCTTATGATTCTGCATACTTGTTTTTGTAGAACTCATGCATGTATTGGTAAAAGTACAAGGTAAGAGAAAGTTTGTTCATTGACTTGGGTTGTATCGGTAGATAAATAACAAGAATCGATAGTCATGTGTTTAGAAGTATCGGTAGTTTGCATACTTGTATCGATAAAAATAGCAGGGTAAGATTTTTAGCTTTCTAGAGTTTTTAGCATCGGTAGAAGTAAGACTTGTATCGGTAGAAGACTCACTTGTATCAATAGAACTATCACTTGTATCGGTAGGAGTCTGCATTATTCTTGAATTGTTTATTGACTTGACAACTATCGATACTTGTCCAACAGATATAGGTAAAAGTCTCTAGAAATATTGAAAATGACCTTTGTGCCCTTGTTGAATTGTACTTATAATTAAATAATAGTATATATCGTGTGGAGTGAAATTCTTTAATAAAAATAAAGTTTGAATAATATTATGTTGAAGATGAAAAGTGATAAATGAATAGTAAGACATTGGAACCCTAATTGACGATGGTTTTCGAGTTTTAGGTGTTATATTTAATGGTATCAGAGCTTATGATTTAGCCATTTCTCGGGCTGTTATGACTGTATTAAATGATTTGATAGTACATGCCATATGAATCTGTGATAGTGTGATATAGATGAATCTGATCTAGCTATAGTTTTTACAGATAATATTAAAAATGTCTGATTCTGAAATAGATAAGACCAATAAAGTAAACAACAATGACCCGACAAGTGATTTTGGGGCTAATCATGGGGCACCTATCTTGGCAATGATAGAAAGTGAAGCCAAAAACATGTTCTTCGACTTAGTAGGACAGTGGTTCTTAGAATTTATACAAAATAATCGTATGGCGCCACCTTCTTCACCTGCAGTTATACAGCCTACTACCCGATTTGCGGTACCTCCCGTAATGTCTCTATCTTCTCCTGTAATAGGACAGAGGCATCGTATTCTGATGGATAAGGTAAGAAAGTATGAGACGAAAGAATTTCGTAGGAATGCAGAGGATGATCCATCCAGAGCCGAGTATTGGTTAGAAAACACCCAGAGGGTACTTAATGAAATGACTTATGAAGACTATGTGAGGTGTGTCGTTTCGTTGCTAAAAGACGAAGCTTATAATTGGTGGGCAGTGATTGTAGCAGTGATGTCGGAAAATGAGGTTACTTGGGAATTTTTCCACACGGAGTTTAAAAAGAAATATGTCAGCAAGAGGTATTTGGATAAAAAGAAGAAAGAATTCTTAGAGTTGAGACAGCGAAACAAGACTGTAGCAGAATACGAATGGGAGTTTGTATTTCTCAGTAAATATGGACGAGAGATTATTCCTACAGACGAGGCTATGTGTGTCCGATTTGAGGACGATTTGAATGATGAAATAAAGATGATGGTAAGTGGTTCAAAAATACGACCATTTATCATCTTGACAAACAAAGCATAGAAAATGGAGGAAATATACAACCAGAATAAATAGAGAGAGAAAAGATTTCGAGATTTTAGGAAGAAGAATCCTACTAGAACCTTCTCAATACCACCACCGAAGAAATTCGGAGATAGTGAAGTCCGAGGAGCAGTCTCTTCTGGGTTTCTGAGTAGAAGTCAATCAGCACCACCAGAATCCAGATTTCAGAATTGGCCAGCTAATAATGTGGCTAGTGTTCATAACGTGCTAAAACTAGTGTGCAAACATTGTAAAAGAATTCATTCAGGTGAATGTCGGTTGATTAAGGGAGCTTGTTCCGATGTGGAGGTATCAATCAGTTCATGCGAAATTGTACGATGAATTCTGAAGTAAACGAAGATCGGAGTGTTAATCCTCTAGTTCCACCACAAAAAGGCAGATGCTCGAGGTAGAATAGTGGTGTAGGTGGAAATCAAAATGAAAACAGAGATAATGTAAACAGGTCGGAAGCTCGAGCACCTGCACGAACTTATGTCATTCGAGGTAAAGAAGAGGCTACCGCTCCCGATGTTGTGAATGATATATTCTATCTTTTTAATGATATTATGTGTGCTTTGATTGAGCCGGGATAGACTCACTCATATATTTGCATTGCCTTAGCTATCGATAAGAAATTGTTTGTCAAGTCGACTGAATTTGATGTGCAAGTCACAAACCCATTTGGTCATAGTGTCATTGATAACCTGGTATGTCTTAAATGTCCACAGAAAGCCTAGGGATGTGAATTTCCTATTGATCTAATGTTATTTCTATTCACCGAGTTTGGCGTGATCTTGGGTATGGATTGGTTAGTGGAGTACGATGCAGTAGTAAATTGCAAACTAAGACAGATTAGTTAGAAATGCCCGACAAGTGAAATGATTACAGTTGAGTCTGGCAGATTGAACAATGAAAGTAGGGTGATTTCAGCTATTACAGCACAGAAGATGATTTGTAGAGGCTGTAAAGCATTCTTGGCATACATCATTGATACACGGGGTTCAGAAACAGAATTGAAACAAGTACCAGTTGTTAATGAGTATACAGATGTGTTTCCAGAAGAATTATTGGGTTTGCCACCAACTAGAGAGGTAGAGTTTGATATTGATTTGCTACCTGGTACCGCTCCGATCTCAATTCTACCACACAGAATGGCACCGATCGAGTTGAAAGAATTGAAAGCTCAGCTGCAAGAATTGTTAGATAGAGGGTTCATACGACCTAGCGTATCACCTTGGGGTGCACCCGTGTTATTCGTGAAAAAGAAAGATGGATCGATGCGAATTTGTATAGATTACAGACAGCTGAATAAGGTGACAATCAAGAATAAGTACCCGTTATCTCAGATCGATGAGTTATTTGATCAGCTAAAAGGTGCAATCGTATTCTCCAAGATAGACCTCCGATCAGGTTACTACCAGATGTGAGTAAAAGATTACAATATAATGAAAACGACATTCAAGACTTAGTATGGCCATTTTGAGTTCCTAGTTATGCCTTTTGGGTTGACTAACGCCCCTGAAGCATTTATGGATTTGATGAACAAAGTATTTCAACCTCAGTTGGACAGGTTTGTAGTTGTGTTTTTTGATGACATATTGATCTACTCCAAGATAGAATCAGAGCGTGCTCAACATTTGAGAGAAGTGTTATGGATTTTGCAAGAAAAATAGTTGTATGCAAAATTCAGTAAATGTGAATTTCGGCTTCGTAAGGTTGGGTTCTTAGGACTTTTTGTTTCTTCAGAAGGAATACGAGTTGATTTTGAGCAAAGTATCAGCTATTTTCAATTGGAAAGTACTGAAGAATATATTTGAAGTACGTATTTTCCTGGGATTGGCAGGTTACTATCGTCGGTTCGTGAAAGATTTCTTTATCATAGCTTTGCCGATGACGAAATTGTTACAGAAAAATATCCAGTTCATTTGGTCTGATAAGTGCCAGCAAAGTTTCGATCAGTTGACAAAGTTGTTAACTAAAGCTCCAGTCCTAATGCAGTAGAGTCGGGAAAAGAGTTCATTGTTTACAGCGATGAGTTTTTGAGCGGATTGGGATGTTTTTTGATGCAAGATGGGAAAGTGATAACTTATGCCTACCGTCAGTTAAAACCACATGAAAAGAATTATCCGACTTATGATCTGGAGTTAGCTACTATAATCTTTGCATTAAAGATTTAGCATCACTATCTTTACGGAGAGAGATGCCATGTGTTTACTGACCATAAGAGTTTGAGGTATCTAATGACATAGAAGGAGTTGAATTTGCGACATCGCCGATGGTTAGAGCTGTTAAAAGATTACGACCCTCTGATTGACTATCACCTAAGAAAAGCTAACGTTGTCGACAATTCCTTGAGCCAAAAATCGTTGTTTGCACTAAGAACATTGAATGCTCGATTGTCTTTGGAGAATGATAGTTCTGTCACTGTTGAACTCAAGACAAGACCCTTATTATTACGACGAATTCGAGAACTTCATGGAAATGATCCAAAGCTTATAGCTAAAAAGGTGCTGATATAGAGCGATGCCATTATAGGGTTTACAATAGATGCAAAGGGTATGTTGTATTACAGAGATAGAGTGTGTGTTCCAAATGATCTAGATTTGAGTCGAAACCTTCTGTCGGAAGCTCATAGCAGCACTTATTCCATTCACCCGGGAAGTGTGAAAATGTACAACGACCTGAAGAAAATGTATTGGTGGCTAGGTATGAAACTATAGATTTCAGAATTTGTAATTAGATGCCTTATATGTCAGCAAGTGAAAGTAGAATACTAGGTACCATCTGGGTTACTACAGTCGATTTTCATCTTGGAATGGAAGTGAGAGCGGGTTATTATGGATTTTGTCACAAGACTTCCGGTAACACCGAGAAAGAAAGATTCGATCTGGGTAATTATAGATAGATTGACAAAGTTAGCTCACTTCATTTCTATCTGAGTAAATTATCCACTTTAGAGACTGGCCGAGTTATATTTGTCCGAGATTGTACGGTTACACGGAGTACTAGTATCTATTATCTCTGACAGGGATCCACGTTTTACCTTGAGGTTCTAGAGTAAGTTGCATGAAGCTTTAGGAACCAGGATGAATTTCAGCACTGCATATCATCCGCAAACGGATGGTCAATTAGAGCTAGTGATACAGATTCTTGAAGATATGCTACGGTGCAGTACACTTGAGTTTGAGGCTATCAATTTAGTACTAAAATGACACCGTTTGAAGCATTATACGGTAGTCAATACAGAACAACTTTGTATTGGTTAGAGTTGAGCGAGCCTAAGTTGGTTGGAACCGACTTGATTCATGGGGCCGAAGACAAATTGCGGGTTATCCGTTATTGCTAAAAAGTAGCGTCTGATCAGCAAGAGTCATATGCAGATTTGAAAAGGAAAGATATAGAATTTTTAATGGGAGATCGAGTCTTATTGAGAGTTTCACCTGGGAAGAAGGTGTTAAGGTTTGACAGAAAAGGAAAGCTAAGTCCACAATTTTATCGGATATTTTAAGATCATTAAACAGGTTGGCCCTATAGCATATAAGCTGGCTTTACCATCGGAATTAGAGAAGATTCATAATGTATTTCACGTTTTGATGCTGAGATGGTATAGATCAGATCCTTCTCATGTGATTACACCATGTGAGGTTGAGATACAGCTAGATTTGTCATAATCAAAAGAATCAATTAAGATTCTTGCTTGCGAGGTAAAAGAGCTACGGAATAAAAGGGTACATCTAGTGAAAGTCCTTTGGAACCGGCACAGGTTAAAGGAAGCGACATGGGAGGCAGAGGCCTTGATGAGATCACAGTACCCTAACCTGTTCACTGGTACAAAATTTCAGGTTGAAATTTCCCTAAAGGGGGAAGAGTTGTAACAGCTCGATTTTTAGTAGAGTTGGAAACAGTGGTTTCGGGATCACAACTACAACTAGCAGAGTCATAAATATTAATTATTAGATATTTGTGATATCATTAACATTGTGTTAAATTTTTGTTAAGAAATTTTATCGTTTGGATAATTAATTGGGCAAAAAGGATTAAACTGTAAAGGTTACAAAAGTGGACTTTGCTTAAGTAAAAGGGCCAAATGGTCAATTAAACCAAATGTATTAGGTTGGTGGAATGACATGAGTTTTAGGTGAATATATCATGATTAATATGGTTAACAAAATGGTTAAATAAGGTTAAATATAAAAGTCATAAAAATTACAAGTTTCCCATTAATATATATATGAAATTAAATTAAGAAAATGATAAAAAAATAACCGTCATAATTTATCACCTTTTTCTTTTAAATTCGACCAAGAGGAGAAAACTAGGGTTTTTACACTTTCAAGCTTTAAGCTTTGATTTGGACTACGATCGTACTACAAATCGTGAAAAAGGAAAATTATCGGATTAGTCCCTAAAGCATTTCCTCTACTACAATCCAATCCGGTAAGTTCATAATGTAAATTTTAATTAATATTTCTTGTATGTATATTGTCAATGTTCAGCAAATCGAAAGCATTTGGCATTGAAGAGATGGAGGAAATGAAACGAAAGAGATAGTAGGCTCTATGCCATTTAAAAAGTACCGACGGAATGGCTGGGGTATCTCATATGTTGCGAGTCCTCGACAGCTCGTGTGAGCAGCATCATGATTAGAAAAAGAGATATGAATCTTAAATGGATTATAGGCCCTTCTATGGCTGGGATTTATGCTTTATGCATATTCTCGACAGCTCGTATGAGCAGCATCGTTAGGGGACAGTTTACAGATAAACATCGAACCGATGGCTGGGGTACCGCATATGTTGTGAGTCCTCGACAGCTCATGTGAGCAGCATTGGGTACCGATAACAGAAAGTTATAAACAAAAAAATGGAAGTTGTATTTAGCTCAAGAAACAAATGGGATTATCCTGGCTCGGTTGAGCTATAGTCGTTTATTACAAATGTTTAGTAACTCCTTAAACTATCGAACTTACTAAGCTATGAAGCTTACCAAAGATGTTGTTGTTGTTTTATAGATCGTTTTCCTGATTGAAGATCGGATCATCGTCATCTCTTCGAAGTCACACTATCGCGGAGCTTGTTGGTAGTTTTTGCATCACTCGGTCTTATGACATGTACTAGAATGATGTTATATTTTGCTTTATGTACTTTAGATTGTAGAAACCGCATTATGTTGATAAATGTGATAATGCATGTAGTGCAAGTTGGAATATAGACTTGAAAGTACTATGTAATGACTTAGAGTCTATGTATCTCATGTTGACTTAATGCATATTGATAACATGAATGTTTTAAGTTGATAAACTTGTGTCTTGGTATGATTCTTGTGATTCTGCATATTTGTTTCGGTAGAACTCATGCATGTATCAGTAGGAGTACATGGTAGGAGAGAGGTTGTTCACTGACTTGGGTTGTATTGGTAAATAACAAATATCGGTAGTCATGTGTTTAGAAGTATCGGTAGTTTGCATACTTGTATTGGTAGAAATAGTAGGGTAAAATTTTTAGCTCTTTGGAGTTTTTAGTATTGGTAGAAGTAAGACTTGTATCGGTAGAACTATTACTTGTATCAGTAGGAGTCTGCACTATTCTTGAACTATTTACTAACTTGACAATTATCGATACTTGTCCAACAAATACCGATAGAAGTTTCCAGAAATGTTGGAAATGACCTTTTTGCCCTTGTTGAATTGTGCTTATAATCAAATAATGGTATATAACGTGTGGAATGAAATTATTTAATAAAAATAAAGTTCGAATAATATTATGTTAAAGATGAACAGTGATAAATGAATATTAAGATACCGAAACCCTAACTGACTATTATTTTCGAGTTTTAGGTGTTACAAAAAATGCATTTTTTATCCTGCTTTACAAAAATTTTACTAATTATTCTTTCATTCTTATCCAATTCAACAAACAAATTCGTTTATACTCAAGTTACATAATCAATCATTCTTTAATACATTTATTCTTGTCCAATTTGACAAACATTTACACTCATATTCATACCATACAATCATTCATCTTTAAATTTATTTTGTTCTTTGGCCCTTTTTACTTCTTTGACAGGTCTTCAGATATCAAAGATATGAGCGACGCTAATGCTGACTTAGAGCCTCATTTTGAGCAAGATATGTGTTTAGAGGAACTTCAGGACTTTGAAGATGATCAAAATTGTAACTTTTCTCCCGACTTGTTAAGAATGATGGAATAAGATGAAAAATAGATCTTACCTCATAAAGAGTCAGTGGAAGTTATAAGCTTAAGAAATGAAGATGAGAAAAAATAATAATTGGAACAACCATATCTGTGGAAACAATGCAAGATCTTGTTGAGTTGCTCTAAGAGTCCAAAGGTTTTCACGTGGTCCTATCAAAGCATGTCGGGTTTGAGGAACTGATATCATGATGCACAGGCTCCCATAAAGGAAAATACAATCCATTTCAAATAGAAACTCTGAAAAATGAGGACTAACGTGTTATCAAAAAAGAGGTAAGAAAAAAAGAAAGAAAGAAAGAAAAAAAAAAGAAAAAAGATGATAAAAAAACCGCAAAGGGCATCTAAAATCCAAAAAAAAGGAAAAAGAAAAAGAAGAAGCAAAAATCAAGATGGAAACCTACAAAGGGCATCTCCTTCGCCTCTTCACATCATGGTCTTTTTCTATGTGGAGCATGGATGTCATCGAGCCAATTTTGTCAAAGGTTTCTGATGGTATTACAAATGACATAGATTTTCGTCCCAATTTAGTGTTTAAATTGCCCCTTTTGTAGTTAATTTAGCATGCATCATTAGCATTTTATACTTAGTTTACTTGTTTTCCAATTTGTTGTTAGATAGTTTGAAATATTGTTATTTTCACATATTTTTGTACTAATGCTGATGCAAGCAGTCGATATATTGCGTCTTAATATTGTCAGCACAAGAACTTAGTCTAAGAATGGAATATTGGACAATTGTAGCCACAAGATCAGCTAAACATTGCAACCATGAAATGTCACCGCATTGAAATTGAACCTCAATTGAGAGGAATCAAGCTTAATTCACAACTGGAAGCACCAGATGCAGGAATTACACGGATGTCGCCACAATTATTCTTTCAAAATGCGACCAGCGATATAGTGACAGTTTGAAGACCTCTAAAGAATACACTAGAACTTCACAACTGTAATTTAACTAATTTTGACAGTTACAAGATCTAGATATGAAAATGAAGGCTAAATCTTGCAACATTTTAGAGATTATAAATAGAAGAACAAAGAAAGAAGAAGGTATCAAGAGCAAGGGGATTAAATTTCGAAAATTCTATGTGAATCAAAGATTTGAGCTGGAATTGGTGAACTGATGAAGCAAGCCTGCAACTGCTTCTAACGAGAAGTGCTAGATATCAAGTAAGAGGAACCATTAGGGAGTAAGCCTAGTAATCTAGAGATAGTAACTTCGTTGTATTCGTTAATTTTTCTTGAACGATGATGAATTCTGATGATGTTAAATGAATACGAGAGTATCTTTTAATGTTATATCATTTTGATTTTTACTTTACATCGCTTATCCGTTTATTCTTGGATTTAACCGTTCTAAACACAAAAGTGAAATTGCAGTATACCGACATCGAGAGATGCAGTGACAGGTTAGATTAACAAGTGGGATAGGTGAGAGCTGCTCGAGACTGGGATAGACTCCAGTTACTTGTTCTTGGATACACATCATTGCTCGCACCGAGAGGTGGAGTAGTGTATTTAAGTTAGGATTAAGTAGGGAGCTATTGTAAGTAAGAACTCAAAGGGACTTCACTGCTGCAACAATTCATTTATACTCTACCTTGTCTACGCATCCAGCGTTGTGACTTGTAGAATCAGTGAACCACTTCCACCTTTTACACTTGATCATTTTTATATTTCCTGTATTTAAATTTTTGCATTCAACACTCAACACATTTGGATTTATTTTTAGTACACTAATATTTAACCTTTGATATTTACTTCTAATTGCATTGACAGTAATGATTACTTTAGTGTGTAAATCTGACATAATTATGCTGGTATCTTTACTCACATTACACTGATTTTTAGTACTGATTGCTCCGACATTATAACATCGAGAACCATTTCCTTGTATATCCGATAGCTTTGTCTATCAATTATACTTGCATCGACGTGTCTACGCTTGCACAATCGCTGTGTCGTAAAAACACCGATCAATTTTCAATGAGTATAAATTCATCTTCGTGATCAATGATTACTCTACCAAGTTGGTAAAAGTTGCTCTCTACACAAGACCTACAATGAGCAAATTTTCTGAAAAGATTACATGTCAATGCCAGCAAGGATCACATCTGACAACATATTGAATTTGAACAAACATCACAAAAGCAAGGGTTTACCATCAGTTCAAAATCAAACATCACAAATTTAGCACCATATTGCCCAAAGGTGAATGGGGCAAGGGAAGCAGTTTCATTTGCCCTACACTTATTAAACATCTCTTAAGACTTTGCTGGGGCAACACCTTTCCCATTGATTTGTTGAATGGAAGCAGTCCTATCCATTGGAGTCAAGTTTCCTTCCCTCCAAATTTTGTTAGAACTGATGAAACAAAATAAACCCAATTTAGATATGATCAGTTACACTTGATCAAGGAAACGGGGTTGAAAACTATCCAACATGATTTGATGAACTAAGAATGAATGATACGTGCTTATGACAACAAGGTCTGCCCTAGAGAATTCCATAAGAAAGCTTTGATTTTGAAAAAGAATTTCACCTACAAAAGGATTTCCAAGGAAGATGATTGCCAAATTAGAAATAGCTCCATGAGGCGAAGAAAGTCTTTTCTGGTGGAGCTTTGATTTTAACCAAAATGGACGGCAAACGCATGCCCAACCCCGTGAACTTTGATTCAGTAAAGAAGCATTTTACCCAAAAAAAAAGAGAAGAGAGAGAGAAAAGAAAAGAAAAGGAAAAGGGAAAACAAAAAAGAAAGAAAAAGAAGAAGAAGAAAAAAGAAAAAGGAGAGGTCAAGATGAAAACCCACAAAGGGCTTTTGAAACCAAAAAGATTTTTTAGTTGAAAACTCGAAAAGGGTGATTCAAATTTGAAGCAAAAAATGGACTTGAAATAATCGTTTCTCTAAAACGTAACAAGATGGAGAAACTTTACAATTTTGAGGCATCGATAAAGTACTCTAGGTCTTCTAGATACATATCAGGCTTAGATTAATTCTCGTCAAATCGACTCAGAGAAGCTCATACTTTGATATCTAGGACACCTAATATTGTTCCTTTTTCTTGACAACTTTCTTTGGCCAATGTTTGCAACTCTTTCCTTTTAATTTTGTCATCAATAAAATTTGACCTCATTCCTTCACAACCTTGTTCAAGTATTTTGCATTAAAAATAACGGATAATGGACTGACACAATATAAAACATATAAGGACCCATGAGTGTCACTTTGAAAAATTCATAAATGGTACAAGGACCTGAAATAAGACTACCAGTTATAAGGACCCAACTTGAAATAAGTAGTTTGAACTAAGACTATTCTGCCAAGTCTCATCGCAAACCTAGAAGAGGATGGGGTAGCATACTAGTAATAGAACCTGGACACAAACCATGTCAATCTAAGGACAAAAATAATCATTTTCGAATTTGACATTCATCATGTACATTCATTTAGTTAGGAGCATTTAACTCATTCTGATCTTGGCATCCTAATAATTTGGCCTGCATAAAGGTCTATAGAAGCATATTTTGTAGGGAACATTGAATCTTATACCCTAGAGCATGGAGGGAAAGATTGAAGCCGCAATGGTGAATCTTATACCCTGAAGATGTAAAGAAGCATATTGAAGCCGTAAAGACGAATCTTATACCCTAGAGCATAGAGGGAAAGATTGAAGCCGTAATGGCGAATCTTATACCCTGAAGATGTAAAGAAGCATATTGAAGCCTCAAAGGCAAATCTCAAAATTGAAAAGGGTTAGATTGAAGCTGTAAAGGCGAACCTTATGACCTTAAAGTTAAAGAGAAGATTGAAGTCGTAACGGTGAATCTTCTACCTCAAAATTACAGTGAAACTTCAAACCTTATCTTATTGATGAGATGTAGAGAAGTGAACCAAAATAATGAAGCAAAACTCAATGTGAGTGAAACTTCAAACTCCATCTTTATAATGAGATACAGAGAAGTGGACCAAAACAATGAAGCGAAGTTCAATGTGAGTGAAACTTTAAACCCCGTCTTCCTGATGAGATATAAAGAAGTGGATCAAAACAATGAAGCGGTCATCTTCTTGATGAGATATAGAGAAGTGAACCAAAACAATGAAACGGTTATATTCCTGATTAGATACAAAGAAGTGGACCAAAACAATGAAGTGGTCATCTTTTTGATGAGATATAAAGAAGTGGACCAAAATAATGAAGCGAAGTTCAATGTGAGTGAAACTTCAAACCCATCTTTTCCGATGAGATACAGAGAAGTGGATCAAAACAATAAAGCAAAGCTCAACATCCCTAAGGTTACAGTGGAGTAGATTGAAACTTCAAACCCTATCTTTCTGATGAGATATAAAAAAGTAGATCAAAACAATGAGGAAAATCTTAATATCCCTGAGGTTACAGTGGAATGGAGCAAAACTTCAAACCTTATCTTCCTAATGAGATATAGAGAAGTGAATCAAAATAATGAAGCAGAGCTCAATGTCCCTGAGGTTACAGTGGAGTGAAGCGAAACTTCAAACCCATCTTCCTGATGAGATACAAAGAAGTAGGTCAAAACAGGTAACAAATCTCAATGTCCTTGAGGCTACAGTGGAATGAAGTAAAGTTACATCACTATCCAATCTTTTACCTCTAAGTCAAGAATGATATATTGAAACCATCATCTAATCTTTTACCCTTAAGTTAAGAAGGGCAAATCAAAGTCATCTAATCTCTTACCCCGATCATGGGGTAAATTGAAGTCATAATCCAATCTTAGGGTCAAGAGAGGCAGATTAAAGACATTATCCCATCTTTTACCCTGATCATGGGGTAGATTGAAGCCATGCAATCTTTACCTTTAAGTCAAGAAGGGTAGATTTAAACCATCATCCAATCTTTTACCCTTAAGTCAAAAGGGGCAAATTGAAGACATCATCCAATCTTTTACCTCGATCATGTGGTAGATTGAAGCCACCCAATGTTTACCTTTAAGTCAGGAAGGGCAGATTAAAGTCATCATCTAATCTCTTATCTCGATCATGGGGCAGATTGAAGCCATCCAATCTTTACCCTTAAGTTAAGAAGGGCAGATTGAAGCCATCATCCAATATTTTACCTTTAAGTCAAGAAGGACAGATTAAAGTCATTCAATCTCTTACCCCGACCATGAGGCAAATTGAAGTCATCATCCAATCTCTTACCTCGACCATGAGGCGAATTGAAGTCATCCAATTTTTATCCCCTAATTGAGAGGGTCAGATTGAAACTATTATCTTACTCAAGTCATGATTGAGCACGATAAAACTACAACACCAAATCCTTGAAATATCAATGGATTAAATCAAAGACAACGATAATGAATCTCAATCTTCCTAAAGTTGCAGTGGAATGGAGTGAAGCTACAATAGCAAATTTTGTCATTCTGAAATTGCCTTGAGGCAAGGTGAAATCATGACACTAATTCCTATCCTCTTAAAGTTGTGGCGAAGTGGATGCGGTGAAGTTGAATGACCAATAAAGTGAAACGCGAGTTACTTGAAGAAGAAGCGCCAAATCTAGTGTGACCGAATAAAATTGGTCATCCTTTTTGTCTTTCCATTGTTCCCGTTACATAGCAACAAGCAAATAGGGGCAGCTATTAAGACTTAATTTTATCCGGGCCAAACTTCAAAATTAAAATAAATAGTAAATTTTAAAATAAAATTTATTATTTTAATGTCCAATTACAAGTCCAACATAAACCACTACCCAATTTACTAGCCCAAACAAAGCACCCTAAACCCAAGCTAGCCTAATAACCAAAAAGCCCAACAAGCTCAATTTTACAAAAAAAATTTTAAACCCTAATCCCTTGCAACTTGCTACCGTCACACCAACTTGCTGCCTGGCCCACGTTAACCGTCACCCCACTTACCTCTGCCACCACCTACATCACGTGAAGACCTGCAAAAAGGAGGACAGGATGAAAAGATAAAAACCAAGCCAATAGATTGTAATATTCGACTATAAAGCCAGCTGATAAAATTGTAACTTCCTAATCACTGGAATTTTGCACAAAGAACAAGAGCACATCAATAAAATCACAATTTTACAAGGTAGCAATTTTTTTATACATTCGCATATACATATTTTTTTCACATATTTTTCCCTTTTTATTTTTCATTTTTTTTCACTTCGAAAAGTAAATAAAAAACAATAAAAAAGAAAAAGGGTTAGGGTTACGTACCTAGAGCCGCGTCGTCATCACTCATGGTCGTGAGGAGGCCCTTTCCAAACGCCACCCGTGCCTCTGTGTGAACAGATTTGCAAAGAAAAACAAGAAACGCTAAAAAACCCTAAATAAAAAAAAACCCAAACAGATTTGCAAAAAAGAAAAAAACAAGTCGAAAATTTGAAATTTTTTAAGATTCGGGCTAGATCTCAATAGATCCAAGCCTAGATCGATGTTCCTTTTGGAAAAAAAAATTAAGAAAAAAAAAGTGAAATTTTTTAAAAAAATCACCATCAACGATCGACGTCTACCGATGATCGATGGGTGGCCTACGGCGGTACCTATGATCGGCCCCCCTTCAACCTTTGAGAGAAAATGAGGTGGTGGAAAGCTTTTTTTTTTCAAAGGGTGAAAGAATGATTTTTTTAAAAGAAATTTTGCCTTATACAAGGTTTTAAGGTTTAAAATGACATCGTTTTGGTATAGGTTTAAAAACCCCAAAACGGTACCATTTTGCCCATTGGCCGGATTCGACCCATTTTTCTCATGAGATTCGCGTGTTTTTGCTTTAGGGGCTAATTGCCCCTTTGATCCTTCTGCATTTTTTATTTGTTTTAGTTTAGTCCTTTTGTGCTATTTTAAGTTTATTTTAAATTCACTCAATAATTTTAAACAATTTTCAATTTAGTTCTTGACTCAAAAATGGCCTTTGGGTTGCCACTTGTCAAACTTTTGGGCATATTTTCCCTTAGTCCATGCATTTATCGAATATTAAAGATTTGACCCTATTTTTTTTTTTTGTTATTTTCACTTAAAACTTTATTTTCTTTTTAATTTAATCCTTAAACCTTTTTTCTTTTCAATTTTCCTCAATATATTTTTTGATTTTACAAATAGGCCCTAAACTCTTCAAAATTACATTTTTGGCAATGTTTTTTGTATTTTATTATATTTTACCTAAAATTTTATTTCCCTTTTAATTTAGTCCTTATACATTTATTTCTTTTTAATTTTATCTCGATTATTTTTGAATTTTATAAATTAGGCCATACATTTTTAAAATTTTTTAAAATCACACCCCTAGGTTTTTTTTTTGGAATTTGATCCTTTATTGTGTTTATTATTTATTTATTTATTTATGTTTTCTCATAAAAAATAATTTCTATTTAAAATATTTAATTGTTTTTCTTATTTAAATACGAACATTTTAAAATTAATCTCTCTAAAATTAATCCCAATTTTTTATTTTTCGATATTTCGATTTGAATTTTCTTTCACATTTCGTATTTTATTTATTTTATTTTTATATGTTTTTTTATGTATTTATTACTCATATAATTGCATTTTCTTCATACTACTCGATTTTTTCATTAATTGCACACTTGTATTTAATTTACATGATCATTTTTTTAAAATATTTTAATTAAAATTATTTTTCAATTTTCTCTAAAAATATAAATAATTTTAAAATTGAGGCAATATTCTCTTATTCCGGGATTGAAAAAATTGTGTCTTAACTTACTAGGCGCATTTTTTCTTCAAACCGGAATAATCGAATATCCTTTTTCAAAATTTTGAAATTGGCAACAAAGAAACGCTCGTTATTCTCGAGAATTCGAGAAACTCATGCCTTAACTTACTAGGTGTGTTTGTCCTCTTCGACTCAAAATAACTGAGTGCCTTAAACTTTATTTCAAAAACCGAGGCAATATCATTTTGTGTAAAAGCCCAAAAAAATTATGCCCTAACGTACTAGGTATAATTTTTCGTGAAATTTGCACGATAGAATATCCCATTTTAGAATTGTTAAATGTCCGTGAATTTTGAAACTCAGGGAATGTCGTGCCCTAACGTTTTGGACACGAGTTCAATTTCTCGATTAATTCGAAACAAACGGACATTTTTGTCATCAAATTTAATTTTTGAAAATTACATCAAATAAATCATGCATTTAAGCATTGTATTTTAAATTTTACTTGAGATTTCAAAATTTTACATTAAGACCGAAAAAATCGACTAGGTACCAATTTTGGGCGTGTGAAGGTGCTAATCCTTCCTCACACGTAACTGACTCTCAAACTCGTTTTTTGGAATTCGAAGACCAAATATTTGTTAAAACGGATTTAAAACGTTTTAGGGTGCTCCAATCACACCAAATAAAAAAGATTGGTGACGACTCCATATTTTGATTTTAAAAATATTTTCGAGACTTTGAAAAAAAAAAGTTTTGACAACTTGGCGACTCCACTGGGGAAGTTGTTTAAAAATAAGAGAGTCAAGCCAAAAGTCGATTATTTTCGGGTCTTTTTGTTAAAGTTTTTTAACTCGATCTAATTTAATATGCGATCCTTGGCATTTTTTTGTGATAATACTGTATTGATCCTGCTAGTATAGATTTGCATTCATTTGTATTTGTCACTACACCCTTTACGTGGAAGTGAGAAGCTACTCCTTCGTGAGGTTTTCACCTCCGTATAGGATAGTGAATCGCTTTCGAGATTATATCCGTCCCTATGTTTTCGTGAAGTTTTTACTTTCATGCAAACATATGGGAAATGTGTCCCCCTAAATCGAACTCATTCGTATGAGCTTGTAATGGGTAAAAATCGAGGAATCTGTTGATTTAGGTTCCTCTACTCTAGAACTTAAACAGCATATAGCGAGCCCTAAGTGCTTACTTTAGGATAGAACTAGACAAAAATGTTAGCAATTTCCCAAGCCTAGGTTCCTTATTTTATATTTGTATTTTGTTATCGTATTGACTTGTTTTCTTTTGCTTTTTGCTTGCATTACATCCTCATATAAGGAAAGGTGTTGATTTAAGCTTGATTACCAAATAGAAAACAGGTAATAAGAAAACATATTTCTTGATAAGGTAGAAGACAATATGGTCGTGCGTATATGGTTAAAAGGACGAAAAAACCGATGATTTGCCAGACAAGTAAGATAGAAACAAAGACTGCACAACGAGCCAAGCTTTGACCCAAGTAGGAGAAGTGACTAATTACTTAACCATTTAACTAACATTTTGGACCAAAAATCAGAGACAAACTAGGGCGAAATTGGATATTTTCCTACGAAGATAACGGCTTTTGAACACTAAGGCATGACCATATACGTATCTGCCTTATGTAAAGGGATTTGTTTTCTAGTAAAGTTGTTCTAATAGAATTGAACTATGAGCCAATACCTTTCCTATGCATTCATAAGCATTGCATTTTATTAACATGCATTTAATTCCATGAAATATTCCTAATTAATTAATTAAAATTTTAACAGTTACATCGAAAATCATTAAGAACCCGCACCATTACCATACCCGCAAAAAAACCTAACCATGGAATAGAGGCTAGAAAGACTCGAGCAAATTCAAAGAGATATGTGAGAACAGATGCAAGCTCATTTGCAAGATCAAATGGCAAGAATGCATCGAGAGATGAAAGACCAGATCATTGAAGCATAAAGAGATATGAACAACCAATTAGCCCAAATGAAGGGTGGGGCTGACAAAGGGAAAGGTCTTGCGATAATTCTAACGGAGGAAGGCGAAGATCTCATTCACCGTCTAGGCTTTATACCCCCTCACAACCAAGTTCCAATTGAAACATAGAAACGGGGAGCGACCGTTACCATAAGAGCACAATAGCATACTACTAGTACGTTAAGGCCAGTTAATTATCCAATGGGATCGGGATCCAACCCCGAAGATAATGTCACAAATCTTGGTGTCCTTGACTTTAATGAAATGCCAAAAATAGATCTTCCCAAGCAGATGGAGGAAAAATATAAGCTGTTGGAAGAAAAGTTTGAAGCGATACAGAAGGCTGAAAATTTCTACGAGACAGATACTACGGAGTTAAGTCTGGTCCTAAACTTAGTGCTTCCTCCCAAATTCAAGGTTCCGGAGTTTGAAAAGTATAATGGAACAAGCTGTCTAGAAGCTCATAATGACCAACTTCTTATTCATTGTTTTCAAGACAGTTCGGTAGTGTCTACAGCTAAGTGGTACAATAAGCTAAGTCGTACGAAGATTAATTCGTAGAAGGACTTGGCTCAGGCCTTTATGAAGCAATATGACCATCTCATTGACATAGATCTTGATAGAATCACACTACAAAACATGGAGAAGATGCCAAATGAAAGCTTCAGACAGTACGCCTAGAGATGGAGGGATGTGGCAACTCAAGTTCAGCCACCACTAACCAAAAAAGAGATGACTATGCTATTTATTGACACCCTAAAGGCACCTTATCCATTATTTTTTAGAGTAATACTCATGGGTCCTTGCATGCTTTATATTGTGTCAGTTCATTATCCGTTATTTTTAATGTAAAATACTTGAACAAGGTTGTGAAAGAATAAGATCGAATTTTACTGAGGGTAAAATTTAAAGGAAAGAGTTGCAAACATTGGCCAAAGAAGGTTGCCAAATATAAGAAAAAATATTAGGTGCCCTAGATATCAAAGTATGAGCTTCTCTGAGTCGATTTGACGAGGATCAATCTAAGGCCAATATGTGTCTAGAAGACTTGGAGTGCTTTGTCGATGCCTCAAAATTGTAAAGTTTCTCCGTCTTGTTACGTTTAAGGGAAACAATTATTTCAAGTCCATTTTTTGCTTCTAATTTGAGTCGCCCTTTTCGGGTTTTCAACTCAAAAATCATTTTGGTTTCAAGATGCCGTTTCTGGGTTTTCATATTGTCCTCTCCTTTTTTTTTCTTTTTTTTTCCCTTTTTCTTTTCTTTTCTTTTCTCTCTCTTCTCTTTTTTTTGGGTAAAATGCTTCTTTACTGAATCAGAGTTCACGGGGTTAAGCATGTGTTTGCCGTGCATTTTGGTTAAAATCAAAGCTCCACCAGAAAAGACTTTCTTCATCTCATGGGGCTATTTCTAATTTAGCAATCATCTTCCTTGGAAATCCTTCTGTAGGCGAAATTCTTTTACAAAATCAAAGCTTCCTTATGGAATTCTCTAGGGCAGACATTGTTGTCACAAGCCCATATCATTCGTTCTTAGTTCATCAAACCATGTTGGATAATTTTTAACCCCTTTTCCTCGATCAAGTGTAATTGATCATATCTAAATTGAATTTATTCTATTTCATTAGTTCTAACAAAAGTTGAAGGGAAGGAAACTCAACTCTAATGGATAGGACTGTTTCCATTCCATAAATAAACGGGAAAGGTGTTGCCCTAGCAAAGTGTTAATAGATGTTTAATACGCATAGGTCAATGAAACTGCTTCCCTTGCCCCATTCACCTTTGGGCAATATGGTGCTAAATTTGTGATGTTTGATTTTGAACTGACGGTAGACCCTTGCTTTTGTGTTGTTTTTTTAAATTCAGTGTGTTGTCAGATGTGATCCTTGCTGGCATTGACATGTAATCTTTTCCGAAAATTTGCTCATTGTAGGTCTTGTGTAGAAAGAAACTTTTATAAACTTGGTAGAGTAATCATTGATCACGAATATGAATTTATGCTCATTAGAAACCTTTGGCAAAATTGGTCCGATGACATCCATGCTCCACATAGAAAAAGTCCATGACATGAAGAGAGGAACGAGATGCTCTTTGCGGGTTTTCATCTTGACTTTTCCTTCTTTTCTTTTATGTTTTTCTTTTTCCTTTTTTTGGGTTTTAAGATGCCCCTTGTGGGTTTTTTATCATCTCAACCCTTTTCTTTTTCTTTTTTTTTTCTCTTTCTTTCTTTCTTTCTTATTACCTCTATTTTAATAACATGTCAGTCCTCATTCTTCAAAGTTTTTGTTTGAAATGGATTCTATTTCCTTTATGGGAGCCTATGCATCATGATATTAGTTATTTGAACCCAACATGCTTTGATAGGACCACGTGAAAATCTTTGGACTCTTGGAGCAACTCAACAAGATCTTGCATTGTTTTCACAGAGAAGGTTGTCCCAATTATTATTTTTTCTTGTCTTCATTCCTTAAACTTACAACTTCCACTGACTCTTTATGAGGTAAGATCTATTTTTCATATTATTCCATAATTCTTAACAAGTCGAGAGAAAAGTTACAATTTTGATCATCTTTAAAGTCCTAAATTTCCTCTAAATACATATCTTGCTCAAAATGAGGCTCTAAGTCAGCATCAACATCACTCATATCTTTGATATCTGAAGACCTGTTAAAGAAGTAAAAAAGGGTTAAAGAACAAAATAAATTTAAAGATGAATGATTGTATGGTATGAGTATGAGTGTAAATGTTTGTCAAATTGGATAAGAATGAATGTATTAAAGAATGATCGATTGTGTAACTTGAGTATAAACGAATATGTTTGTTGAATTGGATAAGAATGAAAGAATAATTAACGAAATTTTTGCCAAGTAAGATAGAATGCATTTTCCATTAAAGATAACTAATAATGGTCATGTGCCCTTTACAAAATATCCATATTGCTCTCGAGCTTATTGCAATAGGTGTGTTTTGAGTATCACTCTGAAAAGGTCTTAAAAGCTACATGGAATTCCTCCACAATCTATTTATCCAGAATGCTTCTAGAAGCATAAGGATGAATCCCTGACAGATTTTCATCTACACTCCCCTTCTTTAGATATTACATTAATGCTTTTGTCTTCGACCATCGCATTTATCCCTTGATCCGGATGATTGAGTAATGGATTTTCCTCTATGTTGGACCTTGCCAGGTCATCGAACCTCAAGATTCCCCTTTTGATGAGTCTTTCGACCAGCTTCTTAAAAGTAAAGCAGTTTTCGATCTAATGCCCTATTACTCCCGCGTGAAACTCACATTGGACATTCGTATCATACTAGTCTGATAACAGGGGTCGCATTGGTTCTACATGGAATGGTGACATAATATGGGCGTTGAATAGATTCTGATAAAGCTCTTTATATGTGGTAGGGATAAGAGTAAACTAAAGCCTTTCTTTATTTGACATGGGTGTCGATCTTGAGGCACCTTCGTTGTCAGCTGTTATAGCTTTATGTTGTGATATTATTATCGGTTTTGAGTAGCTTGTCTTACTGTACAGGCCCGTGTTGTTTACTTCAGTATCCTTTCTTTTGGGAGCGAACCTCTTGACGCTTTCTCTAGCATCAATTTTCCCACTTTTAATTGCGCTCTCAATCATTTCCCCAAACATGACCATATCAGAGAAACTCTTAGTGACATTCCCTAATAGATGATTAAGATAAGGTCCCTTTAGGGTGTTAATAAAGAGCATAATCATCTCTTTCTCGATCAATGGTGATTGAACTTGAGTTGCCACATCCCTCCATTTCTGGTTATACTGTCTGAAGCTTTCGTTTGGCTTCTTCTCCATGTTTTACAATGTGATTCTATCAGGAGCTATGTTAGTGATATGGCCATATTAATTCATAAAGGCATGAGCCAAGTCCTTCCATGAATTAATCTTCATAAGGCTTAACTGACTGTAGCACTTAGCTGCAAACCCTACCAAAATGTCCTGAAAATAATGAATGAGAAGTTGGTCATTATGGACATATCCTGCCATTTTCCTGTAAAACATGTGATATGAGCTTCTATACAACTCGTTCTATTATACTTTTCAAACTTCGGAACCTTAAATTTGAGAGGAAACACTAAGTCTGGGACCAGAGTTAACTCCTTAGCATCCGTCTAGTAAAAATTTTCAACTCCCTGTATCGCTTCAAACTTTTATTCCAACAGCTTATATTTTTCCTCTATCTGCTTGGAAAGATCTGTTTTTGTCATTTCATCGAAGTTAGGGACACCAAGATTTACGAGATTATCTTCAGGATTGGATCCCGATTCTATTGGATAATTAATTGGCCCTAACGTACCAGTAATATGCTATTGTGCTCTTATGGTAACGGTCGCTCCTCGTGTGTATGTTTCAAGTGGAACTTGGTTGTGAGGGACTGTAAACCTAAGGGGTCAATGGTATCTTCGCCTTCCTCCGCTAGAATTATCGCAAGACCTTTCCCTTTGTCAGTCTCGCCCTTTATCATTTGGGCTAATTGGTTGATCATATCACTTTGGTCTTTAATGATCTGGCCTTTCATCTCTAGATGCATTCTCGCCATTTGTTCTTGCAACTGTTCTTGTAATCGAGCTTGCATCTGTTCTTGCATCTCTTTGAATTTCTCGAGTCTTTCTAGCCTCTGTTCCATGATTTTGGTTTTTTTGCGGGTATGGTAATGGTGCGGGTTTTTAATGGTTTTCGATGTAACTGTTAAAATTTTAATTAATTAATTAAAAATATTTCATGGAATTAAATGCATGTTAATAAAATGCAATGCTTATGAATGCATGTATGCATAGGAAAGGTATTGACTCATAATTCAATTCTATTAGAACAACTTTACTAGAAAATAAATTCTTTTACATAAGGTAAATACGTATATGGTCGTGCCTTAGTGCTCAAAAGCCTTTATCTTCGTAGGAAATCATCCAATTTCGCCCTGGTTTGTCTTTGATTTTTGGTCCAAAATGTCAACTTGAATGGTTAAGTGATCAGTCATTTCTCGTACTTCGGTTAAAGCTTGGTTCGTTGTGCGATCTTCGTTTCTTTCTTACTCATCTGACAAATCATCGATTTTTTCGTCCTTCTTTAACAATATACACACGACCATATTTTCTTCGACCTTATCAAGAAATCCATTTTCTTATGATCCGTTTTCTATTTAGTAATCGAGCTTAAATCAACATATTTCCTTATATGAGGATGTAATGCAAACAAAAATCAAAAAGTAAAAGGATATTGCCTCGTTTAAAATAAAAAATAAAAAGCCAAAAATTTTGACACGTGACAGCGCAAGGGCTATTTTTAAGTCAAGGACTAAATTGAAAAATATTTAAAATTATTGGGTGACTTTAAAATAAACTTAAAATAACACAAAAGAATTAAATTGAAACAAAAGAAAAATACGAAATGACCAAAAAGGCAATTAGCCCCTAAAGCAAAAACATGCGAATCTTAGGGAGAAAATGGATCGGATCCGACTAAGGGGCAAAACGACACCGTTTTGGGGTTTTTAGCCAAAACAACGTCGTTTTAATTAGCCTATATAAGGCAAAATTTCTTTAAAAAAATCATTCTTTTACCCTTTTAAAAAAATGCTTTCCCCACCCCATTTTCTCTCAAAGGTCGAAGCGGGGGTCGATCATAGGTGCCATCATAAGCCACCTGTCGGTCGTCGGTTGTCGACGGTGATTTTTCTAAAATATTTCTCTTTTTTTTTTCTTAATTGTTTTTCAAAAGGAACACCGATCTAGGCTTGGATCTATTAAGATTTAGCCCGAATCTTAAAAATTTTCAAATTTTCGACTTGTTTTTTTTCTTTTTTGCAAATCTACTTGGGTTTTTTATTTAGGGTTTTTTAGCCTTTCTTGTTTTTCTTTGCAGATCCGTTCACGCCGAGGCACGGACAGCATTCGGAGAGGGCCTCCTCGCGGTCATGGGTGACGACGACGCTACTCTAAGTACATAACCCCAACCCTTTTTTTTCTCTTTTATTATTTTTTATTTACTTTTCGTAGTGGAAAAGAATGGAATATAAAAAGGGGAAATATGTGAAAAAAACATGTATATGCGAATGTATAAAAAAAGTTGCTAACTTGTAAATTTTTGATTTTACTGATGTGGTCTTGTTCTTTGTGTAAAATCCCAGTAAGCAGGAAGTTTACAATTTTTTCACATGGCTTTATAGCCGAATATTACAATGTATTGACTTGGTTTTTATCTTTTCATCCTGTGCTTCGCTTTGCAGGTCTTCACGTGGTGGCAGGTGGTGGCAGAGGCAAGTAGGGCGATGACTGATGTGGGCAAGGCAGCAAGTTGGTGCAACGACATCAAGTTGCAAGGGATTAGGGTTTGGTTTTTTTTTTTGTAAAATTAGGCTTGTTGGGTTCTTTTGTTATTGGGCTAGGTTAGGTTGGGTTTAGGGTGCTTTGTTTGGGCTTATAAATTGGGTAGTGGTTTGTGTTGGACTTGTAATTGGACATTAAAATGATAAATTTTAATTTAAAAATTATTATTTATTTTAATTTTAGAGTTGGGCCCAGATAAAATTAGGTCTCAACATTGATGATGGGACTAATGTGGATCTTTTTCTTATTAGGATTTTTTTCCTAGAATTGATCCTAATCTTGTTGCACTTGATAGAAGCTTATCCAACTAAGAAGTTTATAATGCATTGTTTGAAATGGCACTATTAAAGGCCCCAGGTATAGATGCTCTCCATGCCCAATTTTATCAATCGTAGTGGAATGTTTTTGGTGAGCCTTTGGTGTCAATGATAAGGAAGGGCATTGAGAAGGGTGAATTAGAGGAGTTTTTTAAATAAAACTCTTATTATACTCATATCGAATGTTGTTGGCCCTGAGGTAGTGTTACAGATTCGCCCAATTAGCCTCTGTACTATCCTATACAAATTACTTACTAAGATTATTGTGAATCGACTAAAACTTGTAATGCCTAATCTGGTCGTAAAAAACCAAACTAGTTTTGTATAAGGGAGACATATTATGGATAATGTTGTAATTCCACAAGGGGTGATTCACTCGATGAGGATTCAGAAAGGAGAAAAAGAGATAGATGGCGATTAAAATCGATATGGAGAAAACATACAATCGATTAAGGTCAGGCTTTATTAAAGATACCCTTGAGGATACGACGATTCCTAATAATATGGTGCGTTAAATAATGCAATGTGTATCAACATCAACAATGCAAGTGTTGTGGAATGAAAGGTTCACAAATGAATTTACACCTTTCAGAGAAATAAGGTAAGAGGATCCCATCTCACCATATCTCTTTGTCTTGATAATGGAGAGATTAGGGCATGCTATCAAAAGGGCTGTTTCGAATGGTAGATGAAAGCCTATAGCTTTTGGAAATGCATGACTGACATTGTCTCATCTTTTCATTGCCGATGATTTAGTGTTAATTGGTGAAGCAAGTTTGGAACGCATAGCTTATGTAAGCTATTCTTGATGAGTTTTGCCTATATTCTGGGCATAAAGTGAATTCAAGCAAGTCAAAGTTATGCTTTTTTGCTAACACGGAGACTATCGTTAAGAGAGGAATTGGGAATGTCTTAAGCTTCTAACAAACGGAGGATTGGGTAATTATTTGAGGGTTCTGCTATTTCACACTAGAACCAAGAATAGTACTTAGCAGTTTATTGTCGACAAAGTATAGAGGAAGCTAAATGGATTTGATGCCAAGTTCTTGTCGATGGCTGGTAGAACGATGCTGGCAAAGTTAGTGCTGTTGACTATACCTGGATATTTCATGCAGGCTGTTATGATTCCTGTTGGTATTTTTGAGAGGATTGAACAAATTGTGAGACAATTTGTTTAGGGCTTAACAAATTTTGGAACTAAAACGAATTTAGTGAATTGGGATACTTATTGTCAACCTTTGATGAATTTGTTTGCGAAGATTGGTCCCTCAAAATATTTCATACATGATGAAGCTTTCTTTTCAAGTAGTGAAGAAAGTGGATGCTCTATGTGTAAGAATTTTACGCACTAAATATAAAGTTTTTAAGACTTGCTCGTATATTATTAATAGGCTTGTTTGCTCCTATGTTTGGCGTTCCTTAGCAAAAGTTTGGAACCAATTTTAGGAGAGAATAATTTGGAGTGTAAGGAGTGACAATTCTATTAGTTTTATACAGGATGAATAAGTTCCAAAGTTAGGGGCTCTACATAAACATCTTCTTCCTAGAAAATTTATCCCGACACAATCTAAAGTAGCCGCATTTATGGATACTAATAGTGGTTGAAAGTGGTCGGAGCTGAAGAATTACTTAGAATAGGTATTTTGGAATGCATTGTAACTTGTCATCCTCCTAATGAAGTACTTGGGAAAGATGTGTTTATGGAAAATGAATAAGAATGGTAAATTCTCTGTCAAAATAACCTATAATAGTATTATAAAGGATGAGTTATTGAACGAGGATAACGGTTGAAAGTAGGTTTGGGAAAATCCATTACCTCTTAAAATTAAACACTTCCTTTGGCTTGTGCGACGTAGATGGTTACTTACGAACTGTGAACGGGTTAGGAGAAATATGACAGATGAAGTAGGGTGCGTAATGTGTGTGGCAACTCAAGAATCATTTTTACATGTGTTACGTGAGTCTCGATTTGCATCGAAGGCTTGGATGAAGTTGATATCATCGGGTTGTGTCCATACGTTCTTTGAGCTAAGAATGGATGAATAGGTGACTGCTACTTTAAAGGGTGAGTTTCGAATAGGCACAGGCGGAGTAAAGGCATCAGTTGTATTTGTTGTTTTATGCTGGATGTTATGGAAGAATAGGAATAATTTTGTTTTTCAACAGAGGATTGGACGAGTGAAGGACACAATTAAAGTTGCAGAATATATGGCTACAAACATCAATAGGTAAATTGCAAACAGGGAAAAGCTCAAGAAGTCAGGAAGGACACGATTAAATGAAGACCTCCAAATCCTGGTTGAACTAAAGTTAAAACAAATGTAACCAATAAAAATGAGGAATTGTCAACGATTGAAGGTGTTCTATGAGATTCAACTAGAAATTGGATTGAAGGCTTCCAAAGATTTGTTGGTAGAGGATTAACAATGAACTCGGAACTGTGGACTATTCTACATGGTCTTCAACTAGCAAGGTATCGAGGGTTTGATAAAGTGATTCTTGAAAGACTGCTTGGTAGAAGTGGATCTGATAAATGATTGTTTGGGTGGCGCAGCATCGAAAACTATTATTAGGAAAATAAAGGATGTAGCCTGACATTTTGAGGTTGTCAATTTTCAATTCGTAAGGGAGGGTAATTTGGTTATTGACTGGCTAGCCAGAACATGAGCAGATGCTGATGTTAATATTTGTATTCTTGATGTTCCTAGCTTTCATGTTAGGAAATTACTATTAGAAGATAAATTTGGTATTCTAAACGTAAGAATAATGTGAGATAAGGCAATAAAACGCCTCTTTATTTACCAAAAATAATATTGTATACATGTGTTATTATAAGTAATTATATCCAAACCCGATATACCTTTTGAATGTGAGACCATTTTTTTGTCACCTACATAGTGGATAATCTAGTATTATTTAAAATAATTTTTTTTCATTCATAGGATATAAATTAATAAAAATAAATCATTTCAAAAAAAAAATAACATCATAGAAAATATGAGAAAAATGTGACAAAAATATTTGAAATATTATTTATCATTTTCATAATATAATATTTTTTTTATTTTAACTTATAAAGGATATAATAAAATAATAAAATTCCATGAACCCAATGAGTGGCTCCAATGAAAAAGAAGATGATGTTCATATTAAAAAACTTGGGTTCGAGCACCTGTGTGTGCAAGATGTGTGTACCTTATCAAAGTGTTAAAAAAATATGAATAGATATTACCATGTAATTATACCAATATATTCAAAATAATAATAAATTTTTATTGTCTCCACTAAATTATTCTTCAATTTTACAATTTTACAATTAATGGGCAGAAAGAGTACTTTTATTTTTAATTTTTTTTAAATTCATGCTTTTATATATCATAGAAAAATTAAATAATTATATACAAATAGGTAATTATATATATATATATATATCCTAAAGTTAAAATATTAGTATTTTATAAAAATAAATTTTAAAACATTCAAACAATTCATTCACAAACATTCAAACAAGGGAAGAAGAGAGGTCCTAGCTATGGGCTTTGTGGTTTTTTCGGAATAAATTCATTCACGAAGGGGTTTTGGAAAGTGTAGATGAGATGTTACCTTTATTCGTGATTATGGACGAGAATTTAAGGGGTTGAGCTCCGTCTTGAGGCACCCATTTCCAGCTGCAGTGGTTCGTTGGATCCCTCCGCCTCCGTTGTGGTTCAAGGTAAATGTTGATGCTGGATATTTGAGGCCGAACAATAAGGCAACATCAGATTTTATTTTTCGAAATGAATTGGGTCAAATATTGGGTTCGGGTTTTAGAATCCATATCTGGGTTAGCTCGGTGTTCATGGCTGAGGCGACAACAGCTCTTTATGGGCTTCAATTTGCTCAAGAAATAGGATTTCGGCAAGTTGTCCTGGAAAGCGATTCGAGAACTGTGATACTGAAATTGCATTCAAACGGAGAGAATTATTCTGAAATTCAACCAATTACCTGAGATGTGAAAGCTCTTTCGAGGAGTTTTAATGCATGTCGGTTTAACTTCATTCCTAGAGGTGGTAACGCGCTGCACATGCATTGGCGGCAAAAGGGCTGAAAGGCTCGAATGATTGGTTCTGGCTCGAGGAAGTAACTCCAGAGGTCAGCGAGATTGCGTTGGAGAACCGGAGATGATAGATTCGCCGTGAGTTATGCATGTGTGGGTCTGCTTGGATTGAGGAATTACATGTTAGTGGACAAAAGGTTCCCTCAATCTTCCTTCCTGATTTCATCTGCACCAGTAGATTACTGCATGAGGGGTTGGTCGTTTGGAAAAAGACGGCAATGGATGAGTGTTTATGGGTTTGATTTAGAGATTTTGTTTTGGTTTGAGTTTCGTTTTTGCTTGACAATTTTAGGGATTTTGTATTTTCTTTCCCCAGTGGCCTTCTAATAAACCCAAATGGTCTGATTTTTTTTAAAAAAAATTGGATTTGAGTCTAATTATTTATAATTAATCATTTATTTACCTTAATTCTTATCTTCTCTTAGTATTGGAGAGTATAATTAAAGTACTCTAATTACACTTAATTTAGTGAAATTCGTTAATTATAATGATTATTCAAACATGCAATTAAGGTTGATATAATTATTAATTTCGTCTAATTTTTTTAATAAATTCACTAGTATGATATTTTAAAATAAAAAGATACTCACTTAATAGTCATGTATAACATTACATATTAGACTAAAATTCATGCGTAGTTTTGAGTTTTGTTTCTTTTATTAATAATAACTATTTTTAAAATAAAAAATTGAGAAGAATTTTTTTTTTGGAAAACATTTATGTTAATGTTATTATTAATGATTTTTCATCTCAAAATGTTCGTAAAACTTATTTTTTTTTATGATTTTTTGTGTTTTCGTTGTTGATGACATAGGAGTAGATTGAAAGAAAAAATATTTTTAATTTTATTAGAAAAATATATTATTCGCTAAATGTAATAAAACATATTATTTTAATGAAATTCCTATTATATAATTTTATTTTATTGTATTATATTATATATATTTTTAAAGGGTCTGATTTATTATTTCGCTTAGGACTCAAAAAATATCAAGAATGGACTTGCATGCAACATATATGTAATTACAAGCAATTATACCAAAAATCAATTACTAGTGGCTTTTCAAACATGTCATTAATGTTTTAATATACCATTTCAACCAAAGTTTCATTTAGATTTAATATTAGAAAAAGGGTTTTCAAACTTTCTCTCTACGCCACTCTATTTCTTTCTTTCGTTCTTGATTAGCCGACGGTGACGTCAGCTTTAATGCTGGTCATCGACCGCCAATATTCTTTCACTTTAATTTTTTGTATTCAATTCTTTTTTTTTTTATATATTTTGATTTTCTTCTAGTTTTTATCTGCCTTTGTGACATGTTTTTCCTCTGCGTTGTGACACGCTTCTGCATTATGGCACATTTTCGTCCACCTTTGTGGTAGATTTGTGTTTGTGGATAGTTTTCTCACAACGATCAGCTCTGATTTGCAGCTATCGGTGGTTTTTCAGTAGTTTGATTCTTTTTTGTGGTTTGTTTGCCGATGCAGTCAGATCTATTTTGTGAAGCAGCCTGCAAGATTGTTGGTTTCGCTCACCACTCCTACTTCGATCTTTAAGTGTGTAAGTGGATAGAGATAATGAGTTTTGTTTCCTGCTTCCTTTCTCCAGTGTTTCATTTCATCCCTGTCGTTGCAAGTCCACTGGATGTGTTTTGCTGGTTTGATATTTCGTTTTTTAGTTTTTTTAGTTTTTCTTTGTTTTGTTATTTTTCTACTACATTTTAATTTCGTTTGAAATGTTTCTATTTTAACTTCTAATAAATTCAGTCGGCATATTATTAAAAAAAAATTTAATATAGTTTTTTATAAATATATTTATTATATAATTTTTTCTATCCACGTCATGGGTGTGTCATAATCTTACTTATATAATATCTTTGACTGGTATCACATATTAATCAAATATCAACTGAGTTAAGGCAAGATTAAAAACTCAAACTTTAAAAAATACCAAATATTAGTATAAACCTATTTATGTATTTTAATATAAAAAATATTCAAAACATGAAACATAAAACCGATATAAAAAATACCAAAAAAATATTTATACATTTTAATATCTTTATATAAAAAGTTAACCATCTTTTAAAAAAAACTACCATATTTATATTTAAAAAAGGGAGTAATTTACATAAGGTTCATTCTAAAAATCATAGTTTTTAGGTACCAATGAAATAAAGTCATGTCTTTAAATTTTAAGAACATACAACTTTTATCATGTTCTCACATGTATACAATCATTCCCTTAACTATATTTTTATTTATCTTCTATCCCAACTCAAAGCATCAACATTACAGATCATCAATTAAAAAAAAATTAGAAAATTTTAGGGTTTATTGGAAAAATCTACCATAAGGCAAATTTCAATTCAAAAAAGGTCATTAGAGTTCCAACTATTAGCAACAAGATGGCTGATATTCTTCCTGATGAGTATTCATGGAAAAAATATGGGCAGAAATTAATCAAGGGGTCTTCTCATCCAAGGTTTAGTAAATATTATTAGCTTGTGTCTTTTTACCAGTCATTCCACCCGTTAACTGTTTGATTAAATGCCTCAAAAAGGACAATAATTCAAGTTTGCCTAAAAAAGAACCTGCTATTTGTTTTGTTCTTGGCTAGTTTATTCTTTATGTAAGTATTAATCTCTGTATTTTCAAATTCTAGTTCAAGTTTAGATGTAGATGTGGTGTTTGGCATCTATTAGCTCCGTGAAAAAAATTGGCAATATGATCAGGCAATGTGATGAGTACTGTCCTTGTGATGGTGAGCAAAAGCATCAAAGCAGTTACTATCTAATTCCACAGTGAAATTCTCCTTTCTAATCCATATAATAATTGCCATGAATTATGAAAACCAAATATCTAATTTCTATTGTCACTATTTAAGTTTATCAAATCTTCAACACGATATACTAGAATTGTAAGTATGAAAAAGGTGTTAGTGGTAGCATGCTTAGTGATTTGCTTCTTTTTTAACTGCATTCAGTTTCGTCTCCAGGCAACTTCCCGACTCGATAGTCATACTAATGCCTTGACTTGTAATTGTGGATCATGAAGAGCAACTAAGAGATGACATTGACCTGTTTGTTTAATGGCAACACCAGGGTCTTCTTTCACCAACATTTCACAGGCAAGGATAAATGACTTGTGCGCTATGATCTGATGATGGAGGGAGGACTCAAAATGACAATACCAACTCAGATATGGACTCAGTTGAGGCAAATGACCAAATTGATAGACATAACATATAGCTGGAATATACAATGTATTTCCAAGACACTACTCATTAAAGTGTCTAAGCGGCTTTAAATGAATTGCAAACCACTGACAAGCAAAATTCATTGTTTTTGCCACTTCTCTTAAACATTGAGTGCTTCATTCAGTAATTGAATTCTTAGGTATTAAGATGTTGTTAATATGATTCTTGAAACTAAAGAGTTTTCTTCGGTGTTTCATATGAAAATAATGCTCTCATATTATATGTTTTATCCTTTTTCCCCATAAAATCTATTAACACTAGAAGCTTAACATGCTTCTTTAAAATTTATTGGTTATTTTAATACAGTTGTTGCATGTTAATTAATTTACTAATCAAAATTAGACTTTAGTAGATTTCTCCATGTTTATTGTTATATGCAAAATTATAGATCATGAGGTAGAGAGTAACAAATAGAGGAACATTAACTATTGTTTCTACTAAAATCAATTTATTTAAAAAAATTATAAATATCAAATTAAGGTCTATTTGACACATAATATAATTTATTCTCTTAAAAAATCTGATTAAAAAATTAACTTCATAAAAAATATAGGTCTAGCCCTATGCATTCAAATGTTACTCCCCTCCTATCCAATTAAAAATTTAACTTGACAAGCTTAAATTTCGTCTTGGTTATATGCATTCAAGTGTTGCTTCTTCATCAACTCCTACAATATAACACAATAGCATAAAAAATTGGTAAAATAACATATTATGAATTTGAAGATATTTGAAACAAATAAAAAATTTCAATAATATTTTTACCATATATGATTGAGGATTGAAATCCTGAGACATGTTGAACGATGGTATCAAATGAGAGAAATTTATTGGGTGAGATTCCTGAAATATTTGTACATAACATATACAAGATAGTCAAAATTTGATCCCTAAACGTTTTATTCAATCAATACATAATTGCCTAATTAATTTACCTTTAAAGTATTATCTCCTTGATTGAATGGTATTGGATCTGTCATTGTGGATGTCAAAAATCATATTCTCCCCTCTAAACAAAAAGAAACATAAAAATAAGTTAATATAATCAAATTAAACAATTCAAATTTGAAATATATACTCAAAAGAAATTCATACATACCTTAATCGTTTGTTAACAAAACATGTAGTCCTTGTATGTCCAGGTTGCTTGCACACACTACACTTTTTTTTTCCTGTTGAATGATTTTCTCTCGGATTTTTCTGTCTCATGGATTTTGGTCTTCCTTTTTAAAGGAGTAATATTTGACAAATTTTTATTACCTTGAAATTGAGTTGTGCCTTCTAAATTTCCATACTCTAAAGTTGTCTCATTTTCACCATCAAACATGGACAAAAGGTCTATTCATATTTCTTACATGAGTTTGATCCAAGCTCAGTGATTTCTAAAAATTGTACTATTAAACTATTTCGCATAAAAAATTCAGAAGGTTGTCTTTCAACTTGTAAAACATCTCCAAAATTTCTATCAACTATTCAATTTTTAACATTCATTGTCCATCTATCTAATACCTAAATATGAATACATAAAATCCAAACAAATTCAAACATGTGGCATGAACATATGGTTTTCTTGTTAGATTTTGTGAACGCTACTTCATATGATGAACTTTCCTTCCCAAAAGGCATCACATCACTCTATATATCTTTTCACCCCCATTTTCATCAAGTTTGACTATCTTTAAACTTTAACTAGAAAAAAGTTCTTTCTGAAATTTCAGAAACATTTTTCTAGTGTAAGTGTTTACAGCTATAGCCTCAACATTGTAACATGTCTTCAAAATTGCTTTAGAGTTCATTGTGTTCACATCCTTTTCTTTCTCTTTAACATACTGCACAATCAAAGCCTATTCATACTGATTAATGAAATCACTTACTAAAGTACTAGATCGAACAAAATCTTTAAAAAATTTATTCATACTCTCACTTCGTTGTGTTGTTGACATTCCGACACAAAACGTTATTCTCAAATATGCTGGCACCCACTTTTCACGATGAATATATAAATCTTCCAACCAATTATTTTCTGCGAAGCCATACTTACAAAAAATCTCATTCCATTCTAGCTCAAAATCTTCAATTGTGACTGTATCATGAATACAATGGTGAAGCTCATCATGAAACAAAGGATATTTACTATATATATGTGCCGAATGTTCTGGAAGTTTTTGTAAGATATGTCACATGCATAATCTATGAGTAGCATCAGGTAATACCTGTGAAATTGCCTTAGCCATAGCCTTGTCGTCATTGGTGATAATTGTAGTTGGCGCATGACCAAGCATTGCCTCAAGCCAAGTGGTTAGCAACCATATATAAGATTCTGCAGTTTCATTAATTAATAAAGCACATCCAAGCATTATTGATTGATGATGATGGTTGACACCAATGAATGGTACAAAAGGCATACTATATCCATTTGTAAGATATGTAGCATCAAAAGTTACAACATCTCCAAAATATTGGTATGCCATTCTCGATCTCCCATCAACCCAAAAATAATTTCCCATGTGACCACCTTCATCAACTTGAATTGCATAAATGAAACTAGGATCTATTGTTTGACATTCTTTGAAATACTTGTACATCCTCTGTGCATCTCCTTTTTCAAGAATCTTCTTTCTTTTATTTCCAAAATAATTTTGGATATCAATCGACGTACAACCAATATTGTAATGGCCACTAGACTCTTGACTTAAAACTGATACAATTTTTCGAGTTGATACACCAACTTCATTCAATGTATTGATCAGATTCTTTTGGCCTGTTGTTATTTTTCGATGCCCACGAAGAAAACTTATACTTCTTGGTGTAAGGAGTTCATGATTGTGTTTATCGACAAACTTACTTACAATCCATTTGCCTTCACCTTTCTTCAAACCCATCATCGCTTTGCAACCAATTCTTGTTTTCGCACGTTCGGTACATTTTGCATCACTTTTTTGACAATTTTTATGTCGAAATCCTTCTTTTGAACAAGTGTAATCAACTCCAATTAAGGATATATCAATGCGAGACAATCGAGTAGGACTCTTTCGTATTCTAAAACCAATTCATCTCGAATATGCCTTATAACATGTCTCGGTGGCTTCTAAATCATCAAATTGCATTCCTTTGCAAGTTTCTAATGATCCACTACTGACACAAAATTTTTGAGTTGGCTGCTCATTAGTGTCTTCAATTGAATCTACATCAATCTCATTTTGTTCTTCAATCCCAATGTTTGTTTCATCTTCAAGGGAATTGTTATAAATAATAATCTCATCTCCTATAGATGTATCTCTTGCCATAACTCTCTATTTTTTGTGTTAAATTACTAATAAAAATATAATTCAAAAAATTCATCGAGAAAAATGAAAAAAATAAGTCGTTTGGAAACAATTGATATTTATTTTTATTTTCAAATTAATGACAATTGAAAAAATAATAATTAGTCATATTATATAAAGTTAAAAATAATTCAGTCATTGATATTTTCTATCACCATTTACCAATGTAAGTCCCAAGTAAAACTGAAACAAACAGTACACAAACTCCAATGACATGCCAAATACAAAAATATAAACTTGATTGCATATCACCACCACTACTTGCACAAAAAAACATCCTAGATAAAAACACACCTAAAGGAACATGACAACCAAAGAAGATTGAAAAAAAAAACCCAACAAGGCTTGGATGCAGCCATAAAGCCCTAGTTAAACCCTGAATATATTGAGAATACTAAAAAAACTAATTACAGAAAAAACTTCAAGAAGCATGTCCAAGGTCTAGAACACCACTGGAAACAAAATTGAGTTTCCAAACCCTATCCTTGTAGTGCGTAGATTTGTGCAAGTGTATACAGTTGTTATCAAGTAATAAGTAAGTATCGAGTTACCGTCTCCACAAGCATTGTGTATATGCTAATCAATTAACTGTAAAATTATATTAACAACTTAGTGAATTAAAAACACAATATAGTAATGCGTGATGATTAAAGTTAAATATAATTAAACTAAATGCAAATGATCCTTAATGCAATTTATAGTAATGAGTGATGATTAAAGTTAAATGTAATTAAACTAAATGCAAATGATCCCTAATGCAATTTAACCTAAGTATGTAAACTATATGTATGAAATAGATTTTATCAAAGATTAAACACAATTCACAACAAGTATAACATAAATAAACTAGGAGAATTACTTTAATTAAACTCAATTCATTATCAACAAGCTTAATAACATTCAAAAAAACATTCCATGGCAACTCGACCTTTCATGAGTTTGGAAACCAAATTAGGTCCTTTCGGAATCCTTTACTTAGTAAATACGCATTTTACTGATTCTTATTTACTAAGGGTTTCTTAGCATTCATGTGAGGTAATAGAGACGTGTTAGGTTTGAAACAGTTTAATCACACAAATCTAAAAACTATACAGATAATAGAGCTTGGTTAGAGTCGTTATACAACCTGCAATTTAATTAGGTTAGGATCTAAATTGAGCATGCACATTTCAATTATGTGTCCACTAGCCGTCGTCTAGTTAGGATCGCTCAGCTAATTCTAGAGCATTTCAATCACGTATGAATGAAATACAGACTTGATATTAATTGAAAACATGATCGATTGAGGCACAAACATCATAAGCATTAATGAAACAAATATTATTTAATCAAAACAATTATCTTAGATTAAATAAAATTAAGCTAACATTGTTGTAAACAAGAACAAAGAGCACATATCAACATTTTAAGATTAAATTGAAAAAGAAAGAAAGAATAAACCCAAATCAAAGTGGCTGTCACCCAAGACTCTGATCGAAGAGGGCTCTTTCATTCCTTTGCTTCGTTCTTTTGCTGATGGCTCTCCGAGGTGGCTGACCAAGGGCTCTTTACGAGGCTTAATTAGCTAAAATCTCTATGAAGAGATGATGCTAGTTGTTGGGAATGGGAAATTCTAGAAAAGATGAGAGAATTGAGAGAGAAGAGAGAATGTTGAGTGTTGAGGGATGATTTGAAATGGTGGAAATGGGGTCTTATTTATAGGTGAAGAGTGAGGGTTTATTTACTAAAAATAGAGAGTTTAAAATCCTTCATTCTTCTCAAATGGGTGGCTGGCCATCACTTAAGGAATTTGAGTGGAATTATGCTTCAATTTAAAGCAATCTTCATGCCACATCAACTAGGGACTGAGACTTGGTCAATAATATATCTTCGGGCCAATCTCTGATTTCTTTTAAATTGTAAGGACCTTTTAAAATTAAATCAAAAGTGGTTTAATTGGGCAGCCATGTGTAGCTGAAATTGGGCTAAGTCCCTCTTCAATTTGGACGGTTTTGTGATCCAGCAAAATATTCAGTCTTGTCCAAAATAACTTAATTAATTAAGAGACAAAAGTATAAAATTAACCCAATTATTAAACAATTAAATAAACCCAAATTATTAATGAAATATTTTATATTATCTACACACTTTCGGCTACACATTTTTGGATTATATTATCTGCAAACTGTTTACACAAAAACGGATCCTCCCAAAAATAATACCGACTATCATGAAGGAATTTCTTCCTTTAGTATGTCATTTCTCGAGGAATTATTGCACATGCAAGATAATTGGCAAAATCAGCGAACCAAGGTGTTTCATGAAATTGACCTACCTCAAATAGGTGTTTAGTTGGGAAATTCTCATTGATAGGCACACATGATTGAGTTATCTTATCTTGCTCCAACCTCGACAGATGATCAACTACTTGATTCTCGACACCTTTTCTTTATTAGATCTTAAGGTCAAATTCTTGGAGTAACAGTATCCAACGAATTAGCCTCGGTTTAGCATCTTTCTTCATGAGCAAGTATTTAATGGCTGCATGGTCAGTAAATACTGTAACTTTGGCACCTATAAGGTATGAGCGGAACTTGTCAAAAGCAAAAACTATAGAAAAGAGTTCTTTTTCAATTACCATAGAATTGAGTTGGGCTCCCGTCAAAGTTTTGTTTTCATAGTAAATAGGGTGAAACACTTTGTTTCTTCTTTGACCCATCACAACTCCAACGGCATAATCACTTGCATCGCACATCAACTCAAAAGGTGAGTTCCAATCAGGTGTAACGATTATTGCAACTGAGATTAACCATTTTTTTAGATCTTCAAAAGCTTTCAAACATACTTTGTTGAAATCAAACATTGTATCTTTCTCTAACAATAAACACAAAGGTTTAGAAAGTTTTAAGAAATCTTAGATAAACCTTTGGTAAAAATCGGCATGGCCTAAGAAACTTCTAAATCCTTTCACATTAATTGGGGGTGGTAATCTTTCAATGACGTCCACCTTTGCTTTAACGACTTCAATTCCTTCCTTAGAGATTTTATGCCCTAAGACAATCCATTCCTTAACCATAAAGTGACATTTCTCCCAATTAAGGACAAGATTCATCTCTTCGCATCTATTAAGTACCTTAGCCAAATTACTCAAACAAATATCATAAGTGTTACCAAATAAAGAAAAATTATCCATGAAAACCTCAACAAAATTTTCAACCATATAAATGAATATTACCATCATGCATTGTTGAAATGTTACAGGTGCATTGCATAAACGAAAAGGCATCCGCCTAAAAGCAAACGTACCATATGAAAATGTAAAGGTTGTTTTATGTTGGTCCTCCGGAGCTACAACTATTTGATTATATCCTGAATAGCCATCTAAAAAACAATATAACTCATTAACTACTAGTCGGTCTAACATCTGGTCCATAAAAGGTAATGGAAAATGGTCTTTCCGAGTGGGTTTATTTAACTTTCTATAGTCAATACAGATTCTCCAACCAGTAACACTTCTCGTCGGAATCAACTCGTTACGTTCATTCTCAACAATCATGATTCTACCTTTCTTCGATACACATTTCACCGGACTTACCCACGAACTATCTGAAATAGGGTAGACAATTCCTGCAACTAACTATTTGATCGCTTCTTTTCTCACAACTTCTTTCATAATATGATTGAGCCTCCTTTGCCCATCAATTCAAGCTCTTTCACCTTCCTCTAAAATAATTTTATGCATGCAAAAAGAAGGGCTTATACCTCGAGTATCAATTATGGTCCAACCAATTGCTTTCTTAAATTTCTTTACAATAGTAGTTAGTTGCTCCTCCTAATCTTTCGTCAGTTCTGCTGAAATAATCATAAGAAAAGTAGAACAGTCACATAAATAAACGTATTTTAAATAGGAAGGAAGTACCTTTAGTTCGAGTTTACGCTGTTCCTCGATTGACAACTTTGGTTGAACAAATTCTCTAGCTTTTAACTCTAACGGTTCAAACCGTGCGGATTGAATAAAATTTCTCGGATTGGCTTCCATCAAAGCCATGTTTTCTTCACCTTTTTCAACCTCTAAAGGGTCAAACTCTAAGGCATTCTCCAATGAATCTTCTTCAAAATTTCTTTCCATAGAAACCAAGGTTTCTATCTCTTCCATAACTGAACACTCTTCTGTCAGATCGGGAAATTTCATAGCTTTAAGAATGTTAAAGGTTACCTAATCGTCTTGAACTCGTATGGTGAGTTCACCTTTCTGCACATCAATTAACGTTCTTCCCGTAGCTAGGAAAGGTCTCCCAAGGATGATTGGGACTCCCTTATTTGCTTTAAAATCTAAGATAATGAAATCAGTAAAAAAAATAAATTTATCGACTCTTACCAAAATATCCTTGATCTTTCCTTCGGGATATGCTAAAGATTGATCCACTAGTTAAAGCGTCACAGTTGTAGGTCTTACTTCACCTATCCCTAACATCTTAAAAATAGACTTAAGTATCAAGTTGATACTAGCTCCTAAGTCGCACAAAGCTTTACCACAGTAAGATTCACCAATGTTACAGGGTATAGTAAAGCTTCTAGGGTCTTTCAATTTTGGCAGCAGCTTGTTCTGCAGGAACGCACTGCACTTCTTTGTCAAAGCAATAGTCTCGTACTCACTAAGACGTTTATTCTTGGATAGTATATCCTTCATAAACTTCAGATAGTTCGGTATTTGTTATAAAGCCTCCACCAACAGAATATTGATGTGTAACTGCTTCAGAACATCCAAGAACTTCTTGAATTGTATCTCCTATTTCTGCTTGTGTTGCTGCAATTTTTACGGATATTGAGGTGAAGGAACCTTCGGTTGAATTGGACAACTCTTCTGAGGAGGTAACTCTACATCTAAAGAAGATGTTAAATTATCAGAATTCACTAATTTAGGGTTTACCTTATCAGACTCTGCAGATTCTAACTCTTTTGGTGTAGGAACTTCAACAGCTGGTTGGCTTTCTTCCTTCTCAACGAGCTCATCTTCAACATCAATCACTCGAGGTTCCAGAATCTTACCACTTCGCAATGTCACTACCTTGCAATGTTCTTTACCCAAACTTCTTGGATTCTCAGTGTCGCTCGAGAAGGCTCCTTGCGGTCTTTTACGAAGCTCCGTAGCTAACTGACCCATTTGGTTTTCCAAATTTTTCTGTGTTGCTGCTTGGCTTTGGATCAAAGCGTCATTCTTTTCTATGTAAGCTTTTAACAAGTTCTCTAAACTGTTTGATGACTCAACTTGAGGTGGTTTTGGAGCTTGCTGATTAAACCCTTGAGATTGGTTGGGTCTATGTTGCATAAAGTTGTTGTTCAGTCCATTTCCTTGATTACTCCATGAAAAGTTAGGATGATTATGCCATGAAGGATTGTAGAAGTTGGACTAGGGTCCTTATCCACTCCTATTTTGATGTTGATTCCCCACACAGTACACTAACTTGAGATTTGATAGAAAATTCTCGAAAGAATAACCTTCCTCATAGTACACGCAGGAAACTACTTCAAACAGACTTGGTGGCTGAGTTGTAAAATTATTAACGCTATTAGCGGTAAACTATTTTAACATAGAGGAAATAGATGATACTTAAGTTGAAAACGAAGTGAGGGCATCAACTTCATGAACTCCGGCTACATGTCTTCCTGAAGTTGTTCAATTTGTTCGCCATTGATAGTTGTTACTAGATTTCCTCTCAATAATCTCATAAACCTCATTATAAGACTTAGACAAATTTGCACCATTCACAGAAGCATCTACCATTAATCTTATATGTGCATTGAGACCATTATAGAACGTCTTTAATTGGATACAATGAGGAATCCCATAATGAGGACACTTACGAAGTAACTCCTTGAATCGCTCCCAAGTCTCGTACAAAGACTCGTCATCCAATTATTGGAAAGTTGTGATCTCGTTCCTCAACTTAGCATTTTTGCTAGGCGGGAAATACTTGACCAAAAATCTTTCTACTAATTCTTGCCATGTTGATATGGAACTTGGTGGTAATGAATTGAGCCATGCTAATGCTCGATCTCGCAACGAGTACAGAAACAACTTCAACCTCAGTGCGCCTTCAGTCACACCAGCTATCTTGAATGAATCACTCACCTCCATAAATAATCGAAGATGGAGATGTGGATCTTCCGTGAGCATACCACTGAACTGGCCCATAGTTTGTAGCATTTGAAACATCATTGGTTTCAACTCAAATTGGGGTGCCTCAATATCCGGCCATATAATTCTCGGATTTAACTCACTGAAAAGTGGCACAACATATTGTCTGATGCATCGATCCCTATCATCGGCAATGAGGATGGGATTTCGCACATGATCAGGTTCATTACCTTGGCCATGATTCTAATTTCCAAGGTCCATTTTGACTTGTCTTTTAGCAAATCGTCCACATCTTCTCTGTCTGAAAGTTCGCTCAATTTCAGGGTCTATAGAAAGTAAATTGATAATTCGATCTATGCTCATAAACACCTAAAAAGAGAATCACAAAATTAAAAAGAACAAGCTAGTAATGTTAAAAATAAAAAACAAATTGAAAATAAATAATTTCATAAAAAAATGGCTATGGCAACAATTAACAATTCCCGACAACGGTGCCAAAAACTTCTAACATGTAGGTTTGTGCAAGTGTACACAGTCGTTATCAAGTAATAAGTAATTATCGAGTTATCGTCTCCACAGGAATTGTATATATGCTAATCAATTAATTGTAAAATTATATTAACTTGGTGAATTAGAAACACAATATAGTAAAATTAGTGATGATTAAAGTTAAATGTAATTAAACTAAATGCAAATGATCCCTAATGCAATTTAACCTAAGTATGCAAACTATATGTATGAAATAGATTTTAATAAAGATTAAACACAATTAACAACAAGAATAACATAAACAAACTAGGACAATTATTTTAATTAAACTCAATTCATTATCAACATGCTTAATAACATTTGGAAAAACATTCCATGACAACTCGACCTTTCATGAGTTTGGAAACCACATTAGGTCCTTTTGAAATCCTTTACTTAGTAAATACGTATTTTACTGATTCTTATTTACTAAGGGTTTCTTAGCATTCGTGTGAGGTAACAAGGACGTGTTAGGTTTGAAACAGTTTAATCACACAAAACTAAATACTATGCAGATAACAGAGCTTGGTTAGAGTTATTATGCAACCTGCAATTTAATTGGGTTAGAATCTAAACTGAGCATGCACATTTCAATTATGTGTCCACTAGCTGTCATCTGGTTAGGATCACTTAGCTAATTCTAGTGCATTTCAATCATGTATGAACGAAATACAGACTTGATATTAATAGAAAACATGATCGATTGAGGCACAAATATCATAAGCATGAATGAAACAAATATTATTTAATCAAAGAAATTATCCTAGTTTAAATAAAATTAAGCTAACATTGATGTAAACAAGAACAAAGAACACATACCAAACATTTTAAGATTAAATTGAAGAAAAGAAAGAATTAACCCAAATCAAAGTAGCTGTCACCCAAGACTCTGATTGAAGAGGGCTCCTTCGTTCCTTTCCTTTGCTCTTTTACTGATGGCTCTCCGAGGTAGCCGACCAAGGGCTCTTTAAGAGGCTTAATTAGCTAAAATCTCTATGAAGAGATGATGCTAGTCATGAGGAATGGGAAATGCTAGAAAAGATGAGAGAATTGAGAGAAAAGAGAGAATATTAAGTGTTGAGAGATGATTTGAAATGGTAGAAATGGAGTCTTATTTATAAGTGAGGAGTGAGGGTTTGTTTACTAAAAATAGAGAGTTTAAAATCTTTCATTCTTCTCAAATGGGTGGTCGGCCATCACTCAAGGAGTTTGAGTGGAAGTATGCTTCAATTTAAACCAATCTTCATGCCACATCAACTAGGGACTGAGACTTGGTCAACAGTAAATCTTCAGGTCAATCTCTGATTTCTTCTAAATTGCAAGGACCTTTTGAAATTAAACCAAAAGTGGTTTATTTGGGCGGCCATGTGTAGCCGAAATTGGGCTAAGTCTCTCTTCAATTTGGACGGTTTTGTGATCCAACAAAATATTCAATCTTGTCCAAAATAACTTAATTAATTAAGAGACCAAAAAATAAAATTAACTCAATTATTAAACAGTTAAATAAACCCAAATTATTAGTGAAATATTTTATATTAAATTATTAAATATAATTTCATGTTTTATCATTTAATTTAATCATGCATGGCCTACTTTATACCTTAAAAATATATTATGTTTAAATAACCATAAAATAAGTCATTTTATGCATGAAAACTATATAATAAAGCATAAAATCACATTTTGATAATTTTTATGTCCTAAATTCATATTTTCACATATTTCATCAATTTATTAAGCATTTACTTGGTTTTAACAATGAATTTAAGTAAAAAGGTGATAAATTACATAAGAAAAAAACTATATATTTTTCAGTTTACAATCCTATAGCATGGTTTTTAAGTGAGCAAACAATGGTGTTTTAAGCCATTCTCGTCATTGATTATACGCCCTACACATTGGGCGGTGCCAAAGTCAAGTCCAACCTAACGCCTTTCAAAATTAAAAGAGCCAAAATTATCTCTTGTTCTACTATTCGTTTGAGGTGTTTAATCAAACATATAACGGGTGGGATGATTGGTAAAGAGACCCACATGAAAGGTAAAAAATCAATCTAAAAATCTTTACTAACCTTGGATGAGGGGACCCTTTGATTAGTTTTTGCCGATATTTTCTTCATGAATTTTCATCAGGAGGAATATCAACCATCTTGTTGCTAATAGCTGGAACTCTAATGACCTTTTTTGAATTGAAATTTGCCTTGTGGTAGATTTTTTCAATAAACCCTAAAGGTTTCTAATTTTTTTTAATTGACAATCTCTGTCGATGATGCTTTGAGTTGGGTAAAAGATAATTAAAAATATAGTTAAGGGAATGATTGTATACATGTGAGAGCATGATAAAATTTGTATGTCCTTAAAATTTAATGACATGACTTTATTTCATTGGTGCTTAAAAACTATGGTTTTTAGGATCAACCTAATATAATATATTCTCTTAAAAAACCATATTTTTAAAACATTTACCCCTGTATACCATAAAAAAAACAAAACTTTCACTCCAAAATAATATAATATTTTTTTATCTGTTTTTAGACTATACATCACAAAGTATGTCACAGCTAAAATTATATACGGTTAGGAATTAAAATTAAATAAGAAATGAGCTTTAGTCTTGATGGTTAAGTGTTAATTCTTCTTCTTAGAGATCTTAGGTTTGAGCTCCTCTTTTATTTCATTCCTTCTAATTTTGGCCAAATTATAGGATATTTACCATTGTCGCCCTTAGGGTTCTATTTAACTCACTTTTTCTTAATTAGACTTTGCACCTTGCTTTTCTTTTCAATTCCTAAAAGAATTTTGCCTTTCAATTTCTATTTCGTTTCTTTTCCTCTTCTTTACATCATATTTTCATCCTATTATTGTTGGTTATTTTGTTTTCCCGTATCAAATCATCCCCGGTTAAATCATTCTATATCAGTTTTGAAATTTCCATCATTAGCATCTGTATCTTTGTCAAGAAACTGTAAGTACACATCGTTTCGATGATTAGATATCATATTTCCATAATATTAGTATCCGACTAATCTTTTGTTTGATTAATCAATCTTTTATGGTTCTTGCTAAATCGTTGATGATCTTGTCAAAAGCATGATATCAATCATTAATTGTGTGTATTTACCATTGAAGGACAGGATCTAGGTAAATCAGATCAAAGTTGATCGTGGAAAGTGTCAATAGGACCTGTGGTAAAAGGTGTGTGTCTTTTCCCAAGAGAATTAGTGGTGATCCTGTGTAGGTTTAAGGCCACACGGTCTCCTACACAGGCCTGTAGACCACACAACCATGTGCCCTTGTAAATCGTAGGGTAGTTCGTCTTCCACACGACCTTAGCCTGTTACACGACTTGCACACGGCTATGTCCTTCCTGTAGTGTAAATTATCATTTTCCACACAGCATCATACTATTACACAGCTTGGCCACACGGCCGTGTAACCTGCCACACGATCTCAACTCTCACACACGATTGTGTGACCACTGTTTTACAGTTTTTCCTAAAAATTTGTGAATTTTTTAGTTTAGTCCTTAGATAGTTCCTGAATTATTTTTAGAGTCTTTATTCACTCATTTGAGTCCCTAATATTATGTTTATTCTAGAATATGTGATTTAATAATTGAATTGCTATTGTTATATTGTATGATATGTAAATGTTACATGTAAACTGTTACCAAAATTATGCTAAATTGTTATTGTTATTCCTGTTTATGCCTTACTAAGTACTTGTTAAGCATGTTTATTGTTTCTATATTGTTTTGTTACAAGTATGTCATATTACATTGCATGGGGTGGAATGATATGAATGGAGGAAGTAGTGCCAATTTAATAATCTGCAAACAGTGGTGGTTCATCCACAACTTAGTGGTAGTTTATCTTCAAACTTTTTATTTGAAAATATTGGTGGTTTACCCACAATTTTTATTGGCAGTTTATCTGTAAACTGGTTTATCCACAACACGATGTATAGGAATGGATGAGTTCTAGGGAACTTTTACTATGGTGTGTAGCGTAGTTGGGTAGGATCCTCTTTGATAAAATGCAATTGCATTACCAGTCATAAGCATGTTCATGCAAAACTATGAATTTTGAAATATTATACTGATGTGTTGATCTAAAAAACTGATACTCTACATTTCTATATGATTGTGGTTATTCTAAGAATTGTTATTTTATATGCTTTGTCTATTGTTTTACACTGATGTGCAACTGTTTTAAAACGACTGTTTTATAAACTCCAATAGTTTTACTAGGCCACTTCAGTGACCAATGTGACCTTTAGAATTCGACCGTAATGTTTAGGTCGAGTTAATGAGGTTACTGTAAGAAAATGTAATTATTAAAATAGTACTTATAGTCTATTATATATATTCTAATTTTTTAAACATGTTTGACTGATAAAATATAATTACATTTTAATTCCAATGTCATGTTTGATAGTAAAATTTATAACTACAAAAATACATTTTTTTTAGAAAATAAATAACAAAAATATTTAAAAGTGGTCATGGCTAATTACGTGTAATTCCTCAAATTTTTTTTACTCAATTGTGTTTCAATTACATTCAACTTAGTGGACCATACTATTCCTTAGGGTTGCCAAACATCACATGCATATATAATTATAAATAATTACATCAAAATTCAATTATTAAGATGAAAATTGTCATCCACAAAAAAAATAATTTAATATTATTTAATATAATTTTTCATCTGCGTAGTAAATAATATTATATTACAACATCTTAGACTCCCAAACGTGAAGATTTAATATTTTAATACATGGCATACTTATTTTGTTGAAATGTGCCAACGAAATTTTTTATGTACAATATTTTTGTTTTTAAATTAAAAAAGATAATAATTTAAAATTATAATCCACCATTTTTTAATTAATAGTAGATAATTTAAAATAATAATCACCAATTTTTGTATTTAAATTAATAGTATATAATCCACCAAATTTACAATAACTTTATCCTTTATATATATAACCATTATTTTTAAAAAGTCATTGAAGATAATCCACAGTAAAAAAAATAATATCACCTATATATATGATAAGTATTTCTATTCATGGATCGAGTCGGGTTCAAATTAGGCCCTAACAAAATTTTAGACCCATTTGATAGGCTCGGGCCTAGCTCTAAAAAATGAGTCTAAATTTTTACTCAAGCTCGACTTGAATTATAGATGCTAAACTTGGTATTAAAATTTTTATTTTATTTTTCTATAAAAATTAAAAAAATATAATACATAAAAAACACCAAAAACATTAAAATAAATGTTGCCCAACAAATTAAAAATAAATAAAAAATATCTTTATACTTAAATAACACTAAGATAAGTGCAATTTAACAAGCAAATGGCTATAAAATAATAGCAAAATTAACAATAAGACAAGAGTTATACAATATCCAACAATAACAACAAAATAATAGCAACATAATAGTGAAATAAAAGCAAGATAGTGTGAAAACAACTGCAAAATATCAATTTTTTTTGCAAACTCAAGTCGGGCCTAGGTAAAAAAACCTTACCCAAGGTTTGACCTGTTTTCTAAATAGTTTTTGTTTTTTTGTCCAAACCCATTTTTCGGACCTATATTTTTGTCCAAATCCTTACTTTTCAAGCATACCTTTGAGTCAGGTTGAATAACCCGACCTTAGACTGGTCTAATGATAAGTTTAGTAATTTATATATTTCCATTTATTAAAGTATACATGATAAGTTTAACAATTACCATAAAAAATAATATCGCTTGGGTTTGCTAAGTTTGAATTGATATATTAAAATATCAACAATTACATGGAATATCCCACATATTTAGGCTCTAGATAAAGTGATATTTTAACAATTACACTTAAATTTAAATAATTTTTTTAATATTGATTTCATTATAGGTTCTTATTAAATATGTTTTTTATATAATGTTTAGAACTACCCATAGTCTCTCTCCAACCTTTAAATAGAAGGATAATGTGCTTTAGCACACTTGAATCCATGTCCTCCTATACTGATAATAATATTGATGCCAATCGAGTTAACGCTCGATAAATCATTTAAATAATTTTTTAAAATACATGTTATAATTTATGTTGTAAATCTAATTGGAAGATTCATCTTTGCGGAAATGTCTGCGAACTGATCTGATGAGGAGACAAAAGCAAGGTGTAAAGTGCCCTTAGTAACATGATGTCGTACAAAATGACAATAAATATTTATGTGTTTTACACGTTCATGAAACACATCATTATGAGTGATTTGTATTACACTGTGATTATCACAATGCAGGACAAGGAGACGACAGTCCTATATCTTCAAGTAGTCGGCGTAGCCAAAGTAACTCCAAAGCGGCATCAACAAGATCACAATATTCAGATTCGGTGCTAGAGCGAGTAACAATAATCTGTTTCTTACTTCGCCAAGAAATAAGGGAATCACCTAGAAAAAAACAATAGCCAGTGGTTCAATGTTGGTCTATAGGATCTCCTATCCAATTAGCATAAGAATATGCAACAACAACCAAGGACAAGCTAGTAGAGAAATTAATATCATAAAAAGGTGTACCCTTGACATATCGAAGAATACGAAGAATTGCTGAAAAATGAGATAATATGGGAGATATCAAGAATTGACCACTACATGAACTGCATGAGTGATATCAGGTCGAGTCATTGTAAGATAGACTAGACTGTCGAAAGTTGTTGGTACAAGGTAGGGTCAGATGGAGGAGTGCCATCTAACAGGGTAAGTTTGACATTTGGTTCCTAGGGAGTAAGAAAATCCTTACTGTCAATAATATTGGCACGAGAAAGTAAATCGGAAGCATATTTTGATTGAGAAAGATATAGCCATCATCATAAGAGGAAACTTCAAGACCCAAAAAATAACTAAGAGGCCCAAGATCCTTCTTCTCAAAGTGTTTACTAAGGTACTGTTGCAGTTCAATGATGCCCTTTGTGTCATCCCCTGTGATAATCATATCATCCATATAGAGAAGAAGTAATATCATACCCTGATCAGAGCATCGAGTAAATAATGTAGAATCATGAGGACTCGACATAAAGCTAAATGCAGATACAGTAGAGTTGAATTTGTTAAACCAAACTCGAGGGGCCTGTTGAAACCATACAAAGCACGTTGAAGTTTGCACACTTGATTTGGAGAATGAGAATTCCTTAGTCGAGGATGCATGTAGGTTTCCTCCTGTAAACCGCCATTGAGAAAAAGATTCTTGACATCCATCTGATGCAATTTCCAACACTTTAACTACAAGTATGGCTAACAGACTACGAACAGAAGTGAAACGAGCCACATGAGAAAGCGTTTCCTCATAGTCAATACCGTATTCCTAGGTGTATCCTTTGGCTACAAGTCAAGCTTTATAGCGCTCAACAAAACCATTAGAATGAGTCTTGATTTTGTACACCGATTTACAGCCAATCGGTCTCTTTCCAAGAGAAAGATCAACCAAATCCCAAGTATGAGTTTTCTCTAGTGCTTGAAGTTCGTCACACATTGCTTGCTGCCAAGAATGATTAGTACTAACCTCATGATAGGATTGGTCCTCATGAAGGGTGACAAGGGAAAAAAAGCAATGATAATCTTTTAAATAGGAAGGTGGTTCTCTTACCCGGTTCGACAATCAAATAACAGAAGTTGGAACATGATCTTCAACTGGTTTAGATTCGATGGATGTAGAATGGAACATGGAAGAGAACCGAGCTCATTAGGTGCATCAGAACAGTCAAACAATTCAACAGAAGCATCTGTGAAAAAAGATAGAGAAGAGGACAAGGAAGAATGAAACTTGGACAAATAAGAAACCATCTTCCAGAAAGTAACATGCCAAGAGATATGCAATTTATTGGATATTGGATCCCAACAATGATAACCTTTATGCTAAATTTTATACCCAAGAAAATAACAAAAACGAGCATGAGGTTCAAGTTTATTATGTTCATGAGTTTGAAGGAGTACAAAACAAGTACATCCGAAGTTTTTGAGAATTGAATAATCTGGAGAGTTGTGAAAAAGGTGTTCATGTGGAGAGAGATCATTAGGAACTTTAGTGGGTGTACGGTTAATTGTATGGACAGCAGTTAAAGCAACTTCCCCCAAAATTTTTCAGGACATTTGGCTGAAAGAATAAAAGCCTTAGTGGAGTCCAAGATGTGTCTATGTTTACACTCAGCTCGACCATTTTGTTGGGAAGTATAGGGACAAGAATGTTGAACTTGAATGCCTTATTGGTCAAAGAATTGGAGAAGAGATGATTCTTTGTAATCTGCAACATTACTAGTACGAAAAGTTTTTATAGTAGAAGAAAATTGAGTATTGATCATATTAAAAAATTTAATGGAAATAGTAGGTAGTTCAGAACGATTCTTCATAAAGTAAATCCAGGTGAAACGAGAGTAATCATTAATAAAAATAACAAAATACTGAGAACCATTAACAGTAGAAATAGGGGAAGGACCCCAAATGTTAGAGTGAATAAGTTCAAAAGGAGATGTAGTAATAGAAGTGCTACTAGTAAAAGACATAGCTAGTTGTTTAGCAAGTTAACACTCAAGACACTTAAATGACTCAAATTTGATGGATCCTAATAATCCATGAGACACTAATCGACGAAGTTTACTTTCATAAGCATGACTAAGTCGAAGATGCCACTGAAGTAAAGAAGGTTGCAAAGTGACAGCAGAGATAGTTTTCTCAAGTATGTAGCGTAACGAGCTCAAAAAATCTTCCCACTTTTCGGCTTGTTCCAAGAATCACCCTCGTAGTCAGATCCTGCACCTGACAACCAGAGGAAGAAAAAATAATTTTAAGACCAAGATCGCAAAGTTGTCTAATAGAAATAAGATTAAAACCTAAGGTAGGAACACAATAGGTGTCCGAAAGACTCAGGTTGGAGGTAGATGCATGACCTACATGTATGATAAGCATTTTTGCATCATTAGCTATATGAATAGGTGGAAGAGAGGAGGTAGAAACATGTGTGTAGAAATTTTGTAAATTAGGTGTCATATGATTATAACAAGCAGAATAAAAAAGCCAAATAGAATTACCCTGAGTGACGGAAAGAACAGAATGGGAAGAGGAACTGAAAGATAAACCCTGTTTCAGGAGAGGTACTAAGTCACTTAATGAGAGGGAAGTAGAATCCACGAAGGCAACAACAACAGCTGATGAACTAGGAACAGAAAAAGCTTCTTTGGAGCTAGGAGATCCACCAACCTTAGTAGTTTCACCAATCCAAAGGGGATGAGTTGGACAGTCGCGAATAAGGTGGCCGTGTTTATACAGTAATGACATTCCACCTTAGGGCAGGAGGAGCATTGATGATCACTCTAATGACAATTTTTATATAAAACATTGCTAGAGCTAGACTTCTGAGGCAGTGGTCTATTAGCATCGCACGAATAAGGAAAACTAATATTATATAAACTAGTAAAAGTAAAATCATTTCAAAAACAATAAAATGATAGAAAAAATGAGAGAGATGTGAATCAAAAATACATATTTGGAATATTATTTATTATCTTTAAGGTATCATTTATTATTTTAACCTATAAAAGGTATAATAATAAATTTCATTATCAAAAAATAAATTAAAATAATAAATTTCCTCTTAATTATTTTCCCTTTTTCAGAAACCCTCTTAATTATTTTCAAATCTACAATTAATGGGTAAAAATTACATTTTTCCTTTTACTTTTTTTTTAGCAAAAAGAGATTAATATATATTAATATTTTATGTATTGGTGGCATATAATTTTATTTATTGTCACTGAATATAATAAAAATACATCATTAAAACAAATAAAGTTAGTTTTAAATTTTTTTTAATGATGTATGATTATCTTATGTATTGATGATTTTAAAATTATATATTATCAGTGCATCAAACATATATATATTAAGTTATAAAAAGGAAATAATTCCTATGTGACATATCTTATAAACTACCATTTTTTATGATAATAATTTGTCACGTGTAATTATTGAATATATTTAAAAATAATAATTCAGGTTAATTCTTTATAAAATATAGTAATAAAATTGGAATAATTTTTTTTTCATATATTTTTGTTATTATATCCATCATCCTCATTGTATAATAAAAATTATTAGACTATATTTGACATAAAAATTGATTATTGGAATACAAATTTAAAATTAAAATTTTAATTCTATGTTTGATATAAAATTTAAAATGAAAAATATATAATTTTTAATAATTATAATAATACAAGATAACATAATATTAACAATACATGTTGCTATATTTAATTTATTAATTAATTTCAAAAAATATTATATTTATTGTTTATAATATCGATGCATTTAGACTTATTTTATTTGTAATATAGTTTTACACAATATATTTTTGTTGAATAAAATTAACGATTTTTTTTTATATAATATCTAGATTTACCCATAATCCCTCTTCAATAAAATCAACAATTTTATATGATATATAATTATATTTCATTTTTACATCAATATTTAAATATGAATGGATATATTAAATATAAATTGAACATAAAAAATCATAATCAAATTTTTTAATTTAAAAAATATTTTTAAAAATTAACTTTTAATTTTGAAAATATTAAAATTATTTTAGAGTAAATTGTTAAATTTAAAATATAATTTCTAAATAAAATCACATTTTAATAATATTGATTAAAGTAAATTTAATTTTTTTTTTCAAATATCATTAATTTTTCATATTATTAATTAAATTAAAACGGACATGAATAACATAAAAAAAAAAAAAAAAAAAACAATATGTTGTGGTGGAACCAAGGGTAGGCAGGACCCTTATCTCTCTAAAATGAAAAATTTTCTATTTAAATATTTTATAATTTATAAAATTTTAAATTAATAATAGTAAAATTATACTTTGACCAAATAAAATAATAAAAATTTGATTTAATTCTTTAAAGATTATAAATATATAGAATATTAAAATGGTAAAATAACATTTTACTATCATAAAAATATAAAATTTAATTCCAATCATCAAAAAAAAAATTTCAGACTCCGCCACTGTATGTATGACGTGTGAAATCCTAACTGGTGTAAATACCATAAATATAAATATAAATCTATATCCTTATTTTCCCACTTTCGGCTTTTTCTAATATTTTATTTATATTTTTTTCTCCAAAAATAAGAAAAAATATACTAAAAAAAGCATCAACCATTTAAGAGGCAGATTCTAATATGTAGATAGCTGAGTTAGCAAACATGAATAGTGGTGCTCAATCAATGGAATCAAAAGTTAATTTTTTTTGGTGAAAAGTTAAATTTTTTTTGATGAATTATAAGAAGGACAAAATTTTAGCAGCAATGCAATTGATATGACTTGAACTCAGATTACATTTGGAATAATGAATACTCTCAATCATCAGATCAATACATGAAATTTTCAAAAATTAAAATTTTGAGAATTTGATATTAGGTCATTAAAGTTATAGTAGAATTCACTCAATTTTTTCCATTTCAAGATGAAAAAGAATTAATGCATGTTATGTAATCAACTTTGTCTTTTAGGAAGAGACTGGATTCTAGGTTTCATAATTTCTTCTATAAATTTCCAAGTTTGAGCAAGAAAAAAAAAATGCAACACAAAAGAAAAGAAAAAGAGAGGAAAAAAAAGAAGAGAGAAAAGAAATGGCTTCATCAAGCAATTCTTTTGGTCTGAAACTGAGTCTTAAGCCAACCTATGTGCCCAAAACCATCACTAATCTGATGAAAGATCTCCCAAATATCGAGAATGATGCTGATAAGTTAGCAGTGTTGAGTGATTATATCAGTCAACATGAAGAAGAACTCAGCAGCATTGCTGCTTTGAGACGTCAACTTCCTCAATGCATGCTGCTGTTGATGGAGGGTGAGACTATTTCACACCATTTTTTCTTCTTTTTTAAGTTTTGTTTTCATTTTTTTTATGAGAAATGTTATGATTGATTGACAAATCTTATTTTGGTTCGGTTGAAGCACTCGATACACTGAGACTGGAGTTTCTGAAGATAAAAAATGGGATGGGAACTGATGAACAGGGTGATGCTGATATGGTTTTGAAGGAGAATTCTGGAATGAAGAGGAAACGTTGTGAACAAATGGTAGAAGCTGGAGATATTCCAAATCCGAAGTGTGATTACAGAGGCAAGGGTGTGATGATGAGCTCATCTGCTCCTCATCACTCATCCAACCATAAGCACCCCAAAACATTCAGGGACTTTGTTCAGGTAATTTACCTCTTACCATACCATACCATACCATACCATACCATACCATACCACCACCATTTTAATTTTTTTTTTTACTTTTTTTTTGGATTTTAAGTTTTTTTAATTTCAGATTCGTGTGATGTCCGTAGGAATCGCGATGGAAGGAGTACTTGTTTTTTTTTTTTAACTTGAACTTTAAATTTATTTAAAAAAAATCTTAAATCTCGATTTATTTTGACTGCTAATATCTCAACTCAAACTCGAATCCGAAATGAAAAATTTCCACCGACGCCAAATCATTTGACCTCTGAACCTTCGTTTCCAAAAATTCATCAACTCAATCGACGATAAAATCGAGGTAAAACTAAAATATATCTAAAGCGTTAAAATAAGTTTTAACTCAAAATGGTGAATTTTTTTTAAAAACCAAATCCGAAAACTTTTAAGGGAATAACGTAACCGTCACTTTCGATAAAAAAAAAAGAAAAAAAAAACCGACGCGCTGACTTGGGTTGGTGAAATTGACGAAATTCTACGCACTGCGTTCCATAAAAAAACTTGTGCATACCAAAATTTCTAACTAAAGGTATTGATATAACATTAGAAATTTTAGTATGTATTTTTTTCCGAACATATAGAAGAACCCGACCCGCTCCGAACTTAAAAGGAAAAAAAATTCTAGGGTTGAGTCTAACCCTAACATAATCAACTTATTTTGTTTGCCTTAGATATCACCTTTTAAAGATCTCCGCATCCGCATGAACCAACTGAGATAAATTTCATATATATTTATGGAGATCTTATATTAAAAAATATATATATATATCGTTTAAATCGTATACAGGCCTCAAATCAGAATCTGAACAGCAATGGTGGAGGTGGGTTGAACCTGAGGGTTGATAATCGAACCCCACTGAATTATAGGCACAAGCCACTGACTCAACCAATTTGGAAGAACAACAGGCTATCTTGGTCGCCCCAGCTTCATGCAAGGTTTGTGGAGACCTTGCATCTCCTTGGAGGCATGTACGGTACGTACAACCCTCAAAATCATTACCTTTTTCCAAATTTTATCAAGTATTTTATCAACAAATTGATCTTGAACTTGGAGGCTGATAATGTTTTTGGGCAGAGGCGACTCCTAAGCAAATCAGAGAGAAGATGAACGTTGAAGGCCTCACTAATGATCAAGTGAAGAGCCACCTTCAGGTTGCTTTCCAAACCTATTTTTTGGTATTCAGGATTTGGATGGATGTTGAACATATATGTGTTTTTAATGGGGTTGTGTTTGGTTGCAGAAATATCGACTTCACAACCGCAAGCAGCTGGAGGGATGCGCACAGGCACAGCGGATGGCGAATGGTGAAGATCCATGGAACCCGGACAGGGATGGCGGTGAGCCTATGGCACCGGGAAACTAAGCTCTGCATGCTGGCTATGTTATAAGGAGTACTCTTATTTTGGTTTTAAATAATTAGTAGTTTGGAGTGTTGAAGAACTTTTTGTGTTTTGGATTTACAGACAGTATAGAACATCCTTAGATGTTCATAAACTCTTATGGTGTGATATGATGAACTTATGAGTACTCTTTGGGTTTAAATAAATTATATTACAAACTTTTTCAATATCTATTGTGGGGATTCTTATAATTTCTTTTTAATGGTTTTGTTTAGAAGAAAGTAACGGTAGCTTTTGCGAGAATGACAAATTAATTTTTTTATTTTGAAAAAATTTAAATTCAATTAAAAATTAAAATGAAAAATTTGATTTATCATTTTCGTAATTTTATTTAAGATAATAATTTTTAAATAGAGTAATTTTTAAAGAGGTGTTTTTTTTTTTATAAAGGTGGTTAAAGCTATTTTATTTAAATATGTTATATAAAATCTTTGAAAATAAAAGTATTTTTAAAATATTTATTTATTGTTTTAAAAAAATAAGTTTTATTTTTTTATATTTTAAAAAATTAATTTAAAATGACTCAATCTTTTAAAATGGGTTTTAAGAAATTTAGGTTTCTTTGGTCTCTAAAATTAATTTTTATTTTCATTTAAAAATTTAAAAAGATGTTTGGTAAATAATCTTTTTTAATAATAAAATATTAAAACATACTTGGTAACTATGTCATCTAACATAAATAAAATAATATTTTTGCTTATATGGGTTTGAATTAGGCTCAATTCATATTAGGTTTAATTATGAATATCATGTCTCTATTTTATGAAAACTAAGAAGTTAGACCATTTATTTTAATTTGTTAGAATTTAGTATTTATACTTTATAAAACGTAATAAGTTAGTCAAATTGTTGATAAACAGATGAACTTAAATAGTTGATTTTTATCAATTTGTTGCATAAAAATTGTCAAATGGTTTATTTTTATTAATTCCTTGCATATAAATTACAAAACTGTCAGGGGTAAAGTCACGAATATTATTTAAGTGGGACGAGATAAAATTACAAAATTTTGAAGGGGTAAAAGTTAAAAATTTAGTTTTAAAAAGGGTTTAAATTAAGTTATTATTATTTATTTTGGAGGAAAAAATGCATTATTTTCATTTATCTAAGAGCTAAGAGGCTTAAATTAAATTATTCACAATATCAAAAGAGCTAAAAGGAAATTTTCTCATTTAGCCAAAGGGACCAAGGCCCTGCCCTTAGCTTTTAACAGTATCAACCTTTTAACGATAAGGTATAACAAAGTTACTCAATTGAACTACTTTTTCAATTTTCATAAATTATGGGAATCAAATTTTGATAAATTAAAGTTGAAGAATTAACTTCTCAAATTTCTTGATGGCATGTTTGGAAACTATAATTTGGGTTAAAAATTTTGGATTTAGATTTAAAAATCTAAATTCTTCGTTTGGATAACAAATAAAAATTAGATTTGAATTTGGAAAAATTCAAACCTAATTTCATAAGAGTTAAATTTTAAATTTTAAAATCTATTTTAAAACTTGAAAATTTTAAAATATTAAAAAATATGGGAACTTTTTTTTTCTCTTTTATTTCACATCCCCTTCAAAACGATAAATAATTAAATTTACTTCTAATATTCATCAATGATGTCCAAGATTTTCAAAATCGAACCTATAGATGAATCGATCAGACCATCAATTTTCAGTTTGATTGAATAAATTATAAAAAAAATAGAGAACACCTCAGTTCAATTAATTCGATCGTCAGTTTGACTGATCGGTCTGGTCAATTCAATCGGTTCATGGGTCAATCAGTTTGACACTTTATTCAGGACTAGTACTTCGACCGGTTCCTGCTCCAATTAGTCTTATTAGCCCATCTTGTTCGGTTCTGGAAATAGTGACAAAGCTTCATGAATTTAATTTAATAGAGTATAAATGTTCAAAATTTTCATTTATACCATAATATCCACAAGTTTAATTTATACCTAAGTAAGTCCAATTATTTAAGTACAAATCAAATTATATGATTTTATTCAAGTGTAAGTAAAATATAGATAATACGATAAAGTTGAGAGATCATTTTCATATTTTTGTAACACCTCAAATCCGGCTTAGACAATATGGTTGAATATAGAAGAATTATATTAGTTTGTTTTAAAACTTTTAATTTAATCAAACTTAATTCTGCGTTTCAAAAATATAAAACTTGACAGAACTTTCACAAACGTTCAGAAAAACTAAAGTTTGAAAACACTTATTTCAAATCCAGAAATTTATTTCAAATTCATTTGCTTCAAAAGTACCAATTTTTGACAAATCTTTTCTAGTTAACTTACGTGAAAACTTAATGTTATTCCCAAAGTAATAAAGTTATTTAATTTATCAAAACACAAGTATTCAGAAGATTGCGAGTGAATTGACGAAAACCTTGTTTCATTAATTTGATAAAAATAATCCTGAATGTTTAACGAATTGAGTTGTAAAAGATCGTGTTTAATTCCAAAACCTTGCAACGGAAAATATACTTTAAAAACTCTTATCTCTTAAAATCATAGAATTCCATCGGTTATGTCGACTTGGGTTTGTTTACAAGTTATAAATTATATGTCCGTGAAAGACAAATATCAAAAACCAAAATTTAACGTTCCAAAACAAATTAAAATCCTAAAGACCACGAAGTCTGAAATTAAAATCCAAAACGTACTTATACTGAATTGTGTGAACCAAGCTCCGGAATCACCGCCAAGTCCTAAGTTTGAAGGTCACCTGAAACGTATTAAGCAAATGGATAAGCTAGAAGCCCAATGTGTGATTTGGCCCACATATCATAGTATATGTGTCAAAATATATTATATTTCATATTGAAGCATATCCTACAACAAATCATAACATATCAGATTTCATAACGGAGCATAACTTATAAAATAACATATCATATCGGAGCATATCTTATAATGTATCATATCTTACTCTCATTCGCTACACACCATTTTTGTCCAACCAATCACACCAATTAGGACTACAAGAGTTCATCCATCCAATCACACCAATATGTTGCAATATGCTACTCATATTGTGCAGCTAAGCTACCAAATAGAAATTTGCGGTCTAGCCACCATAATTGCATTAGATATTGCCATATAACACTTCCTCCAACATATCAATCCCACCCCAAAACAGAAACATAATATCATATATACGTATAACATAAATCGTATAGGATGCATATATATATATATATATATATATATATATTTTATACGAAACATTAGATAGCATATGGTACTCACAAATCATATAGCTTGCATGGCTAACGTACATACTTATAGAGTATATTATATCACATTAATATATTTATCAAAACCTACTTAACTTGCTTCCTATACATACTTATGTTTGCATATTGAAACTTACGTTTTTTCGGGCCTACAGAATGCCCACGGACCCTATTTCCAAGTCCCGTAATCGGCTCACAAAACAGAGCTAAAAGGCCCACACGACCCAAAAAGATAGGCCGTGTGATCCACACGGCTACAAAGTTTCACACGACTATGTGCCTCACGCGACTTAGCAACACAAGCTGAAAAACACACACGGTCATATGCTCCACATGACCTACCACACAACCGTGGTGCACACAGTAAGTCACACGGCTTGCACACATGACCATGTGACGCTGGGTAGTTTCGAAAACAATCTCTATTTCATGATTTTCTTTAGTTTCAAGCGATGTTTCGGCTTAGTTTCACACACCTGATGGTAGAATTCATTGACCACACAATAGGGAACTCACGAATCCTACATTCATTCATCAAAACATACTAATTAACCCTCCAAAACCCCATCCACAATAGCACATTTTAACCAAAAATTCCAACTCATAAATCGAAGTTTGAGTTTTTACCACTCAAAAAATAGCACCCAAATTAAGTCTTACTCCGCTGAAGGAAATTAATTCTCGCAACCTTCGCCCATTACCGTAACGCTGGACAAAATGTGTCTGCTACATTCCATAATCAAGGGTCGATGAATTGATGTTAGGGCAATCATTCACCAGGAAATCGCTGAATCTACCACCAAATAAACAGGTATCTTGCCTTTCCCTTCACTGATCATGCTATTGTGTAAACAAAGGGGTATTGTGCCTCGAGAAGGGGAAGAGTTTTTGGAGAACAAAAGCTCGATAAATGATGTTTCGGTGGAAAGGATGATGAGGGGGCAGGAAACCCCTATTGTGAAGGAAGTACCACCGAAGAAGGAGAAAGGAAAAGAGAAAAATAAGGACAAATAAACCCATGCTCCCACAAATCCTCAGATTTGGAGGAAGCTTACTGAGATTGAATAGATTGTTGATCGGATGAACATCCGACAAATCAAACTTGTTAGCGTAATGAACGAGATGGAGTATAGAAAGAACCTATTCTGTGCTTATACAAGGGCATGGAATACTGCCATTGTCAGCGTCAAGAATCCCATGCCAAAATCTCCTATCTTCCCTCTATTATCAGGGAGGCCACTCCATCAATAGAGATGACTGCTTCAGAAGGGAAAACTCAATCTATTCACTCTCTCCCCATGGTCAACATTTTTGACAGTAAAGACTAGGAAGTGCATTCTAAGGACTTGAAGGACTGCTTTCGAAACATCATCAGCCTCTTTGAGGATAAATTTTCTAACAGTTTGGGGGCTAATATGGCAGAAAAAGAGGGTGTTGCTACAGAGAAGCACACAACAATTGCCTCTGTGGGTATTGAAGAAGAAGAGAAAAGAGAAGAAGAAGGAAGAGAAGAGAAGGAAAAAAAAAGAAGAAGAAGAAGTTGTTCCGACAAATTTATCGGAGGAATCTTTCGACGCACCTGCTAATGTGGATGCATCTGTTAAAAACCTGACACCATCTGGGGTGAACCAGGCTGAGGCCGTCACATTCAACAATAAGGATTCTAATCCTCTGGTTATTGTGCCATATGTGGCACCACTCACTAAGATTCATCCATCGAATGTGATTGTCAATGAAGCCAACATCCAACCTACCATAGAGGAACAATCCACCGCATCGGTTGACCTTAAAGAGAAAAAAACGCAAATGTAAGGAAACGAAGAAGCGCAAAGAAGAGTGCCCTAAAAAGAAAAAAAAGTCTAAAGCAGCCACATCCTCGGCTGCAACACACTGAGTTAGTTTTACTTTTCAGTATTTAGTTTAGTTACATTCTTTTCATCTAGTTGTCATTACATTTTAATTGTCTCTGCATTTTACTTATTATCACATTTGCATTGTAGTTGCATTTCCATTAATATTTGTATAGTATTATCAGTGCATTGGGGACAATGTCAACACTAAGTTTGGGGGGAAGTATGGAATGGAAATGCAATTGCATCCACAAGTTTAAGAATATATTTGTCTTTTTAGTTGAATGAAAGTATGCAAAGTTAAGAAAAATGTGACCATAATTTTTTTCATTTGATACTTAAATCTTGAATTATTTGATATGCTAATGCGTGAATTGTATGAATGTGATTGAATGTTAAATCCTTCTATTTTTGGATGAATTGTTGAAATTGCATTAGTAATAAGTGAATAGTATCATTATTTGAATCTTGAATTAGTTTACCATTTTGTAGCTATATATATAATTAAATCTACTAATAAAAGACACTCTAATGTGGGTGCATTGTGACTCAACAAGAGGGAACACACCACTGCAAGTGTTAGAAAAATTATCTAGCCAAAGGCTGTCACTGTAAGAGTGTGTGTCGACGCAATTACATGCTCCCTGGGGTTTGTTGCACCCCATCGTTATTGCCCGAGAACAAGAGTATAGTAATGCAATGACATCCCTCAGTCGCATATATAAAAAAAAAAGAAAAAGAGAAAAGAAGAAAATATATATATATATATTATACAATAAATGTTGTATTGGTTAAGAAGAGTTAAGATTCAAAGCATAATGCTAGCATTAGTGAAGTTGCAGTCTTGATTATTCATGCCTAGAAATTGTTGGCGCAGTATTCTATCATATGAATGCAATTTATACATTAGTATTCCAGAGAATTTAAGTTGCTAGAATGATGATTACGGTGACAATAATTAGGATATGACTTTGCTAGCTTTTATATACTTGAGGACAAGTAAAAACTCAAGTTTGAGGGTGTGATAGCATTAGAAATGACACTTAATTTCTCCCTAATTAGTGTATAATTTGTTCTTTTTGTATCATATGTAGCATAAATTTTCAGAAATTCATACTTAGTATTTGCATTTTCTAAATTAGTGTTGTATGATCTTACTTTCTTTCATTTATCCCTTTTTGTGCTACTAATGTCGTTGTATTTAATATCAGTTTTACGTCTAAAGTTATCAGCGCAGAGATCCACTTTAGAACATCGGAGTAGGAAAGCATTCAGAGTTGCAACCACAAAGTTTGATCTAGAATTATGATCAAATATGTCACCACATGAATACTTCTACATCTTACCAGAGACTTTACGCTACTAACATATCTAGAAGCACCAGCACAGGAGAATGTCAAGTTGTCACAGCGAATAAAAATCATAATTGCAAATACCTAATGCACAAACCAGATCTGCGTGAGTGTACAGCTGCAAAAGGGAGTTAGATCTAAGAAGGGGGTAGACCTATACTTTCCAGTAATTATAAATAGAGGGAAGTGAGAGAAGATCATTATCAAGCGGTGAAGAAATTAATTCCACAATTCTCTAATTCTTTCTTAAGTGAGCTGCCATGGAAGCTTAACTTCCTAAGAAGGGGATCTGGCGCGACGAGGAGGCAACTACTTCTGACGAGAAGTGCCTAAGTGTGAACAAGAGTAGCAATTACAAAAGGATTCTAGTAGACTAGGAATAGCATGCTTCAATTTCTTTTTTAATTCCTCTTGAATGTAGATGAATTCTGTTGACTATTAATTGTGTATGGAAGTACCTATTAATGTTAGATCTATTTTGATTTTTACTTAATTCTTCTTATCTGTTTGTATTTGGATTTAACTGTTTTGACCACAGAAGTGCGATTGCAGTCATAGTTACTGGAAGGTGCGGTGATAAAGTTAGATTAACAAGCAAGACAACGGAAGTTGCTTGAGGCAAGAAGGAATTTTGGCCACTTGTTCTTGAGTGCAAAGCATTGCCAACACTGAAAGGTGTGATAATTGTGAGTACTTGGGTCTTTGTTAAACAGAGAAGTCGATAGTAGTGAGATTACATTAGAAATTAATTTCGGTTACAATTCATCTATCAGTTACCGTGTAGTCACATTTAACGTTGCCAACTTGTGAAGTCAATGATTCCCCCATTTCTTTACACTTGATCTACTTCTGTTAATTTTTTGAATTTACATTTACAAACATCTTCAACAAACATTTCATTTTCTATTACTTTGCTCTGACATTTTATGTTATATTTGCATTGATAAATTTAACTATTTTATTTGTGTAGTCTTAACTAAATTGCGTTGACATTACTCTTAACAATTCTTTTCATTTAAACTCTAATTGCTTCGATAAGTTTAAGCAACAAGAACACCATCCTCGTGGAATCGATATCCGACAGACTCGTATCTGTCTACTATCTTGCATCGACAGTGTCCGCTTGCACATAATTGCTGTGACGCTTACAGGCCGATCATGAGCCCTAAGTATTGATGGTGCGAACCCCCAAAATATAAAGGAAAGAAAGGTTGACCAAAGAGGAAGGAAAAGTCAATGTGAGATGGTGGAAAGAAGAAATATTCACCACGCTTGCATTGTAAGAAAAACACTCACCCAGAAAAATTTTGTTGGTTCAGACCAGATGTTTAATGCAGATCATGCAAGCAATTAGGCCACATGGAGAAGGTATGCAAGAACAAAATACGAACCCCTCAAAAAATGTGCAGGCTCAGGCAATTGAGGGAGATCATATTCAAGAGGAGCAAGAATTTGCAAATACATGTTCTGTATAAAAAAAATCGCGAGAAGTTGGTTGATCGATAGTGGATACACCAACCATGTGACCTCAGATTAGAGCATCTTCAAGAACATTGATCGAAGTTACGATATTAAGGTGTTGATTGGTAACGATGAACTCTTAGAAGCTAAGGGTAAGGGCAAAGTGGTGATCAGTTCGCCATAAGGTACAAAATAATTTATGATGTTCTCTTTGTACATATGATAGATCAGAATCTCTTTAGCATTTGTCAATTATTTAAGAAAAATTATAATGTAGTTTTTAAGAATTATGGCTACATTATATTTAATTCATTGGGATAAAAAGTTGTATCAGTCTCGATGAAAAATAGAAGTTTCATATTAGACTAGAATTTGGTGAACTTAAGGGTCTATATTAGTTCTGCTGATGATGCAAACCTTTGGAAAAAAAGGCTGGGACATGATAACTATAAGTCCCTTAGTAGAATGTGCAAGGCAAGTTTAGTTGAAGAAACAATCAGTGTTAAGAAGGAAAGTGGTAACTACGAAGTCTGCCAACTTGGAAAGTAGACGTGGTTACCATTCCCAACAAATAAAGCTTGGTGAGCTTAGGAAAAACTATAGTTGGTGCACTCCAATGTGTGTGGTTCCATGAAAACACCCTATTTAAATGGGTGTAGATACTTTGTTTTGTTCTTTGATGATTACACCAAGTATTTATGGGTGCATTTTTTGAAACAAAAAACTGAAGTCGTAAAATTTTTTTTGGAAATTTAAAGTACTGGTTGAAAACTAGACTTATAGGAAACTGAAGAAGATCAGGTCTGACAATGGAACCGAATACACCTCTTAAAAACTCCAAAGCTACTATGAAGAAGTTGGAATCCATCACCAGTTTACCAACATCTATACTCCACAACAAAATGGAGTGTAATAGAGGAAGAACAAGACAATAATGAACATGGCGAGGTGTTTATTGTTTGAAAGAAAGTTTCCAAATGAGTTTTGGGCTAAGGTAGTAAGCAGATTAGTCTATTTGTTGGATAGGCTACCATCTAAAGCTGTAAAAGATATGACTTTATTCAAAGCAGGGTTTGGAAATAAACCATTTGTTTCTTAATTAAAAGTTTTTGGATGTGTTTGTTTTGTTCATGTTCCATAGGTGAAAAGAAGCAAATTATAAAGGAGGTCACAGCTAGGTATCTTCCTTGGGTATAGCAACAATAGAAAGGGTTATAGAATTTACGATCCTTCCTCCAAGAAAATTTTGACAAGCAGGGATGTTGTGTTCAATGAAGGTAGAACATGGAATTGGGATGCTATTGAAGTTGAAATACTGGAGTAAAGGAATGGCGAATAGGGTTCGTAGAGACATGATGGTTAAAGCGAGTCAAGGTCACAATCAGGTGATGATCTTAACAACACTCTAGTAAGAGGCACAAATCAATTGATGAGATCTATCAGCAAGCTAACATAGCTTTATTTGAACCTATGAGCTTTGAAGAAGTTGAAACCATCGAATCTAGAAATAAACCATGCGAGAGAAGTTGAATATGATTCACAAGAACCAGACATGGGAACTCATTGACAAACTATTGCACAAAAAGGTTATTATCGTCAATTGGGTGTTCAAAACCAAACTAAATGCAGATGATTCACTCAATAGGCTGAAGGCGAGGTTGGTTGTGAAATGTTTCAGTCAACAATATGTCACTGATTATTGGGAAACTTTTGCACCAATAGCAACGCTTGATACGATCAAATTATTATAGGCCTTAGCAACATAGATGGTTGGAAAATTCATCAGCTGGATTTTAAATCAACCTTTCTGAATGTTTATTTGCAGGAAGAAATCTATGTGGAGTAACCTCCTAGATTCACAATTAGAGGAAAAGAAGAAAAGATAAATATAGGCTTAAGAAAGCTTTATTTGGTTTGAAGCAAGCTCCGCGAGCTTGGTACGCAAGGATAGATGAGCACTTCACGAGCTTAGGATTTGAAAAGAGTCTTAGTGAACCTACCTTGTATCTAAAGAAGACAGGCAAACTCACTTTCTAGAATCCTACCTGGTGTACAATATCTATTCACTTCTATATTTTTGTTCTCTCTATTGTTTTAAATAATGAGGGCATTGTTCATCTTAAGTAGCGGGGCCAAAAAATTGAATTATTTCTTTCAAGAATTATTTCTTCTTATTAAATTATGATTAAGTGATATTTTGCTCAAAAAATTTTGAATTTTTGTTGATTATGCTAAACATTAGTATAAATAAAGTTATATTATCTTAATAATTATTATGTTAGTTTAATTATGACATAAATGTTAGTCTTAATAAAGTATGTAAATCAAACCATGAAATTTTTAATTTCTTAAAAAAGCTAAGAATGCATGGAAGTTTAAGTCTCTAGAACTGACTTAGTAATTTTTTGAGGTGAAATCCTAGGAGGCGTGGAATTTTGAAAATGATTTAGGCAAACTTGTTTGAACCGTTTAAGCCTTTCAAGCCAACCTTAATGAATATTTACCTCTTGAAAGCCTAACTTTGAGACTATATGGTCTGATTTTCTTTGAATCATACAATAATAAGTCATCCCTTCTCTCATACTTATCTTTAAATAGTCCCAAACACTAGACTTAGTCTATCCAGAATATTCTCTGAAAATGAGTTTTTGGGGAAATTGAGAAGAATTATTAAATGCTAAAAAATGTTGTAGTACATATAGTAATATGATCTCATGTTAAAAAAAGAAAGAAAGAAAGAATATGTACTAAAAAAATAGATGTGCAAGGAGCATGTGTACTCAAGATCAAAAGGAGTTGGTGAATTTAGAGGTAATTATTCCGAAGGTCTAATACAAGTTGAGTCTAACGTTTTAGCTTAAAATTATATATCCTTCACCTACCCCTAGCAAGCGACATTACAATCTAGTTAAAAGACCTATTAATCCAAATTTATGTGCCGACTACATTAATGAAGAGAAATTGCTAAGTTCAACATATGAAAACATAATTAAACTTAGGGATTGCAACTTAATCTTAAATGAGGAAATAAAAGTTAATTGGTACGAATTTAGCATATATTTATTAGAAAAGCATTTAGGTTATATTTTTATTTTCATGATAGAATTGAGAATAATTTGAGCAATGTGTATACTTAAGCTGCATAATTTTAAAAAAAAATTCTCGAGCATAATTTCACTAAACTCATGATTGTGAGAAGAAATGATTTTTTTAAGAAAATTTTTAAAGGTGATTTCAAGCAATTTTTTTTGCAATTTGTGTATTACTCAGTACGGACAATGAATTAAGTTTGGGGGTGTGAAAACACAAAAATATATAGATTTTTTCATAACTTTTTGAGCTCTAATTCATGTAGTTTCATAGTAATTTTTGTCAAAATTTATATTTTAATTATACAATAATTAATTTGCACTCAAATTATAAACATATTGAATTTTAATTATTTTTTTGTAAAAAATTTACACAAATTTGATTTAATTTCGATAGTTTTACACAAAAAGTGAAAAATTAGCTCGGTAATCACCTTGAGAAGATTGGACCGTTGAAGTAATTTTCGTATCAATTGATCCAAAAGTATAATTGATTATTTTCCAGCCATGGACGATCCAATTATAATTCTTGAACACATTTAATAATTATTTTTGATCCAACATCAATTGGGCTAAATTATAAGCCTGACGAAGAGAAAAGGGCCCAATTGTGCTAAGTGAAGATGACTAATCCACCAAGAAAATGACAGCCCAAGCCGTCCACATTACCTGACTCAATCAGCTTATTTTAGCTGATTTTTATACTTGCAAATCAACCCTTGAACTTGTCATTAATGCCATTCAAACCCCTCCCCTTTTCAAGCTTGCTTTTTTTAGCCACAAGCTAAAAATAGCAAATTCAAGTCAATCATTCCTCCCACCATGCATGGCCGGCCAAGGGAAGGAGGATTGATTGCTATTTTTAGCTAATTTTATCCACCATCTCCACCTATAAAAAGCCCCCTTCGCTCTCTCATTTTTCATTCCTCACTTCACACATCTCTTTCTTACACATTTTCTCTCATTAATCTTTTACTTTTCCTTCTAGTTGTTTTTCAATATCTTTCCTCCCTTGCTAATTTTCCCACTTGAAAAAGAGCTTGCATGCCTCTTGGAGTAGCAACAATCAAGTGTTCGTGAAGGTCTTAGATCAATAGAACGAGCAGAGAAGAGAGGAACACAGTAGTCTGGCTTCAGAAAACCATCGAGATTTGTTTTTCTAGTTCCCTTCTCTTAATCTTTTTTAGTTTTGTTTTGATCATGAACGTGAATATTTGTGTTGTTTTTCTTCAATTAATTAAAATGACTTAAATTCCTTTCGTGTTAAATTAATTGCATTCTGCTCGCTTAGATTATTTAAAATGTGTTTGTGTTGTTATTAGATCTTACTAAATTGTTCAATTATATAAAACTATGCTTATATTATGCTTGCATTTTAATTGTAAGGTAACAATTGAATTGATTATTAATCAGATTGAAATTGTAATTAATAGACACAATATTTAATTGGTGTATGTTTCCTTTAAGATAGCTGAGGGTTAAACTAACGACTGTATTAAACAATATATTAGCCTTGTATAACTTGCAAGATTATTGTGATTAAATTGTTTCAATATAGAGATATATTGTTACCTCACTCAATCTTATACTTGCTTATTAAAATTTTGATTAATCGTTTGAATTGACATAGAGATATGTTCAAGAGATTAATGGGTTTTAGTAAGTAAGTATGTGCATTAGTTAGCAAGTTACCAAGTCGTCGTGAAATTATTCATAACAACAAGAACATAGTTTTAATTATTTTAAGTTAAAGAATAACATTGATCTAACACATTTATGTCATATTAATTTAACTTATTTTTAGAAATCGTGCATTGGAATTTTATTTTTTTTATTTTCTTAGTTAATTACTTAATTTTTAGTTTTCATGACATCTCTTCAAATCTAACATACTTTCCACACCAAATTGTTTAAATTTGCATTTCATAAATATTTTCTTGCACAGTCCCTATAGGTACGATAACTCAACATTACTTAAATCATTTTATTACTTGATACGATTGTGCACACTTGCATATTTACGTTGTTCCAATTATCACTGTATTACCAATTGCATGTTCAACATTCCTATTATTACTGTTGAACTGAATACATGTTAAGCATGTCTATTGCTACTGTTGAATTGAATACATGTTAAGCATGTCTATTGTTTTATATGATACTGTTACAAGCATGTCATACTGCATAGCATGGGGTGGGACGATTGAAAGGACGAAGTATTGATAGTTTAATAATTTGCAACACTAGTGGTTCATCCACAAATTACTGGCAGCTTGTTTACAAAATTTTTAAAAACTGAAAATATTGGTGGTTCGTCCACAATTTTTACTATTGACAGTTTATCTGCAAATACTGGTGGTTCATCCACAAACTGGAGTGTTATTGGTTAAAAGAGTTCTTGGGAACTTTTACTATGGAGTATAGCATAGTATGGGTAGGAACTTTCTTGTTATTTATGCATTGCATTGACATTTATAAGCATGCTTGAATGAACTACCGTATTCTGTTATGTTATATGATTGCAATTGTACAGAGAATTGTTATTTATTATGCTTTGTTTATTGTTTCGCATTGGTTTACTTGTGATCAGAATCACATTGAGCTTTTTAAGCTCATCCCCTTTAAATTTCATCTTTGCAGATAACCTATTAGGTTAGGACGTAAACTTGACATTCAGAATGTTTTGGCTCAAATCGTTTTTTTAAGAATATTTTAGATTTATTGTTTGAAAAATTCCATTATTTAGAAATTGTATTGTTTTATTTTTGAACCGTGGCATGAAAATTATGTTTTGAGATTTATATAACATGGATGACATTTATTTTGATTATAAGAGGTAGGAATATGAGTTTTAATTAATTGTGCATGAAATATGATTTTTATTAAAACTATGTTCGATATCATTTTTCCACTGCTTGACTATATCAATTAGGTTTGAAAAATACATATATTTATATAAAATTAAAATCCAACTTTTGCAAAACAATCATTAAGATCAACTAGTTTTGAAACTAAATCTTAATCTTTTTTGAAACACGTTAAGTTTTATTTAGAAATTAAAGCAAACATTTTAAACAACTGATTATAACCTCCAATAGTTTTATCGAATCATTTTGATGCTTAATATAATTTTTCAAATTCAGGCTTAATGTCTATACTGAATTGGAAAAGTTACAAATATATGCATATAACAACTACACATAACGGACTCAAAAGACTTACGTATATAATTACGCATAATTTAAGAGATAATTCTTAATTTCTCAATCTTATTATCTTAGCTAAAGCTTAACTTAATATTATTCAACTTATCAACTCACAATATCATATTAGCAATGTCAAAGTATATAAACAACAATATTATCTGCATCGGATTGAATCGGTCAATTAAATCTAAAATCGATACAATTAAATTAAAAGTTTAATTAAATTAATTTTTTATATATTTAATTATTAGATCAAATTTTATTTGTTTGTTTATTTCTTAATTTCCTATAAGTGTGAGGGTCACAATGTCGACTTTGATGATAAGATAAAAATGTGGAACACATATTCGATTTTTATCCTGCCCATCCAACAAGATAATGACAAACTTTATTTAATAACTACTCGAAGCTTCTTTACACCCGTGAACTCAAAATACGTTTCTTGAATTGTCTTAATATAATTTATTAATATTTTCAAGTATTTAGTAAAATGTCAATTATTAAAAGTAAAATAATTTTTCTATTTATATAAAAAAAATTTGGACCACATTCCCATCTTGAGGCCTATTCACTTCTGATTATATTAATGTTATATTTTTGTTGAGTAATATTTTGTTCATTTCTTATTAATGAAAATATTGAAAGTATTTATACATGTTCGTATTGGTATTGTTATAGTTCATAATAGAGCTCATTATTTTGTCTCGGTTCTATTGCCTTCGATATTGATATTTCTTGTTCATAGTACTAACATTCTCTGTGAGCTCCGTAGTTTGTTGGACGCGTGTCTACGGGGCACGTGGTCCTTTCAGTTCCTGAAACTGATGTCCTTTGTGAGCTCTGTAGTCTACTGGACACGTGTCTATGAAACATGCGGTCTTTTTTGTTCCTGAAACTGATGTCCTTAGTGAACTCCGTACCTATTGATCACATATCTTGATGGCTTACGATATATATGATCTTTTCTGCGAGCTCTTTAGATATGTGCGAATTTTCCGTGAGCTTAATTTGTGATCTTATTTTAAGAGATCTGCTCGCAAATCTTTTTTTGCGAATCGTGTCCGTGAACTTTTTCAACGAGTTATATATATGAAATCGATATTTTCGAGTAAAAATATATTTGATTTAAAGATTTATATCTTTTTTAGAATTCGAATTGATAGTTACTAGTGTACAATAAATTTATCATAATTTTTAAGATTTAACCGCTTTGACGGCCATTTCCAAGAACTTAGTTTGGGATGTAAATGAATTAATGATTATCTCATCGAAAATTGAACTCGAAGTAATGTTTTTTCCTTCTGTCAGAGGATGTCTCTGATTGCACTGCAAAGTTGTGAACTATATTCGATAACTTTAGATATAATTTATGACATGATGAAAATTTGAATACACGATTTACCGAGATAGATTATGAAAGTAAGAGCTACACTGCCTACAACAGCATAGCGTGTTGGCGGTTCTGTTGGAATTTGAAGAGCAATCCTTTTCAAGTTGACAGCAATGGCGTTTGGGGAGAGACACATGGACTTAGATTGTGGCTACTCTAAAAGGTCTCGTGAACCTAAAGCGGGACCAAATTACAAAAAAAGGTGAAAAAAAGTTTTACTGGAACAAAATCAAAGAGTGTTAAAAGGAATGTTACTTTTGTTTTGGTTCTAGGAGAGCTTTCAATTCACACATCATTTTAATTACCCTTTTGAGCTGTTTGATTGTGAGAAATAAACCTATATTCACGGCTTCAACTTAATGCAGTTGGCTGGTTTTTGCATGAACCACATAAAGGTTATATAAAGTTGTAAACAACATAAAGAGCTTTCCCAGTAAGGATAACAGAGTTTGAAATCATGTCTGGGGTTTTCTTTACATTGCTGCTGTGTTTCATCTTTTTTAATGGTTACTCAGAGGGTAGCCATGGATATCAGGAACAGCAATCTGCTGTTGTTGTTGGAACTGTGTACTGTGATACATGTTTCCAGTCGGATTTCTCAAGGCCAACCCATTTCATTTCAGGTTTTAAATTGAATCCCATACTTGTAATTGCTTTCTATTTTCTCAGTTTTAAATTGACAATTTCTTTTTTTTGTTTCTGCAGGTGCAACTGTTGCAGTGGAATGCAAAGATGGGAAGAGTTCAAGGGCAAGCTTTAGGCAACAAGTGAAAACCAATAGGCATGGGGAATTCAAGGTTCGTTTGCCTTTTTCAGTGAGCAAACATGTGAAGAAAATCGAGGGATGTGAAGTTAAACTGATTAAAAGCAGTGAGCCATATTGTGCAGTGGCCTCATCTGCTACTTCCTCTTCACTCCATCTCAAGTCAAGGAAGCAAGGAACCCATGTTTTCTCAGCTGGGTTTTTCACCTTCAAGCCATTCAAACAACCAACCTTATGCAGCCAAAAACCAAGTGTTCATCCCAACCAGCTTCTGCCACCGCCCATTCTTCCTCCAAACCCACTTCTGCCACCTCCACTACTCCCTCCAAACCCACTTATGCCACCCCCACTGCTCCCTCCAAACCCATTTCAGCCGCCACCAGCTCCACTAGTTCCAAACCCATTGCAGCCTCCACCAGCTCCACTAGTTCCAGACCCATTGCAGCCTCCACCAGCTCCACTAGTTCCAGACCCCTTGCAGCCTCCACCAGCTCCACCAGTTCCAGACCCATTGCAGCCTCCTCTAGCACCTGCAGCACCATCCTTGCCGCCGGTTCCAGGACTAACTCCTCCACCATCGCCCTCGTCTCCACCACCAGACTTCCCATTTCCTCTTCCACCATTCCCTTTCCTTCCTGTACCCCCCTTCCCAGATGTGCCCCCATCGAAATCTTCTCCTTGATTAAATACATATAGTAGCATTCCTCCATATGTATAATTCTCCAATAATATAGTAATGTAATTTGTGTTTAGCGCCAATTCCCAATAACAATCCCTGTGACACAATGATTGTAGTATAATAAATTCAATCCGGGAGTTTTCAACTCCAGGATTTACGTTACAATTTTGGACATGCTTTTATATATAATCTTTTTTCATCCTAAGAAACAGTATTTTTGTTTGCAGCTTAGCTCATAGTATCTTAAACCATTGTTACATGGGAGTTTGAAAACTGTATAGCCATTAAAGGATCTGTAATGGTGAAACTCAGATTGCAGACTTTGTTGTAATGCAAGGAACATCAACTATTTGAGCACTAAGGTGTAAGGGTGTAGTTTTCATTTATATTCGGGACAAGGTAATTCAGTTTTTTATAAAAAGAATTTGGAGTAATGTAAAATCCTATTAGGGTTGTCACCCCCTTCATGTCCATGAGGGGTTTTTGGACCTCTCTCATATTGGGTCAAATTTTGAGTACTTTGTAGGTCTTTTTGACCTAGAACTTTGTAATGTGATCCAATTTGATTCAGTTTTTTTATTTTTCGAAATAACATTTAATATTTATATATGAAATAGTTTTCTCATCCCTATTTTACCCTTAGCAAAAGTTTGACGATTTTACCTTTGATAAAATTTTGACGATTTTTCTCGTGATAAAATTTCGGGGATATATGTTCAATATTTTACAACTCAACATGCTTATTATGACTGAATGATTTATTTTCATTTTCAGGCTTCAAAACAGTCAAAAAACATAAACTCGTTCTTCCAATCATTTTTTAAGTAATCCATACAGGATTGCAAATTTCCACATACATTTTCATTTTCATTTTAGGAAACCTACATTCATTTTCAAATTATTCTATTGCTCCATTTCGGAGAAACTATAATCGTTCCTAAATGTTTCTCATTTCTCTTTTTCAATTCATTCCATTCATTTATATTTAAAACACGTAATTCATTTCTAGTTTTAATGAGCTAGTAGAGGGACTGATTGGACATATGTAGTTAAGACTCAAATGATTTATAATTAATTTATGAACTTTAACCTATTAATTATAAACTCATTTTTTCACGAAGTCATTCCACTATAGTATCATGATCGAGCACTTCACAATGACATACCATTACAGAAGTACCTATTTAGTGCTCGACTAATGACTTTGTCATAAGTGTATTACCCTCATAGGATATCATTGATCGCTTTGGAACAATATTTGTTCTTCCAATATGATCTTATTTTATCTCATGGTAACCATTATATCTTCCTTCATGAAAAGACAACCACTATCAAATAGTGATCAAGTCATCCATCACAAAGACGGATGACCCATGGCTACATTTACTTTTCGTCAACCATGTAAAGTCAATGAGTGGATATTATTTAGCAATGTTTTGGGTTATTAATTCCATTGTTGTGAATGATACTACATACTACAGAAGTCATCCACCCAATGCACCAACTTTCGATTCCTTATCTATTTGAACTCAAGCTTTTAATTACGTCAAAGTGTACGAGTTAAGATCTATTCTACTTAAGTCCACTCTGATGTATTGTTAGTCCAGTCAGTTGCATTTACATCTCTATCTTTTGGGAGTCATTCACTTCGATGCCCAAGACAAGGCATCTCCCTAATTGGACTTGATAGACGATATATTAGTCTTTCAATTGATTTAGGGTTTTGAATATTAGTCTTTCAATCTCCCCAATATTAAGGACATGTTTAGGCTCGTCTACTAATATAAATTGTCTTTTTGTATTACGATCCAACCACGTAATACCGCTTAATATTAGTTAAACATTAGACAACCAATGATGTATTGTTAGACAACCAATGAGCAACATTTGCTTCCATTTTGCTTTGCATGCAAAAACCATGTGAGGACACTATACAAAGTATTAACATAATAAATGAATAGTTTTAGTAACCAATCTATTTGAAAAAAATTAAAAGTGTACATTGATGAAAATACTACATTTAGGGCACCAGATCCAACATAGTCTAGACTGGTAACCTTATATGTATATACAACCATGACTAGGCTTTCATTGTGTTGATGACGGTTTAGCCCGAACGGATAGCTTGACACATCTGTATGTGATTAGCTCAAATGAGCCTCTTACGTGAAGCGTATCTATGTTTTGAGTTCTTTTACGAGTTCATCAGGTAATATAAAACATAAGAAATGTGAAATTGACAAGTTAAGAAATGAGAGGAAATGAAAGAATTAATTGCTATAATTGGAGTCAACATTAGGAAAGGTATGAGATTGAATTGGACATGAAAAGTGTCATTGTATCACGTTGCTTACTCGATATACTATATGTAATGAAATATATATGCACCTACCTTGTTGGTGAACTGTGTTGGTTGGTAGGTAAACAATATTTGTGTATTAAATTATCATATACTTATTTTGCGAGGTAAGTAAGCTATTTAATTTGTATGAGCTTACTAAGTATTCTAAATACTTACACCTAGATTACTTTTATCTTGTAGATAGAAGTTCACACTATTTATCAGACATTGTGGTAGACTCTTGATTTATTTGAGCCAATCTAAATGGGATGTAAATGGTCAATTGGTTATTTGTAAACAACCTTATTAAACCTTGAAGGTGATTATTTTGAGTTTCGTGTTGTACGATAATAAATATGAAGTTTCGTTCTGTTAAGTTTCGCGGGACGTATCGTAGTGTGTGGGTGTTCACGAAACAATCCGTCATTTTGAGTGTCAATAAGAGACATTCGAAATTAGGTGTCCACCTTACTTTTTTAAAATAGTAGTGTTTGCAGAATTATCTGCAATTTTCCATTTGAATATCAAAGTGTAGTTGATTTATCCGCTAGAGCAATCCGCTGCCTATTAGTTTGCAACAAGATTTGCCATGTAATATAAAGTATGTGAATGTTATGTGAATTTAGTGTGGTAACCTCCTGTAGATTATGTTCGGTGGTTGGACCAAACAAAGGGTGTTACACCAATTAGATAGGTTGTATTGGCAAACTGGTCATAATGGTTAGACTGATTGGATCGGCTAACTAGTGGCATGACTGGTTCAACGACTAGTTCGATTATGGAAAGCTTGATTTTGAATGAAAAAATGCCTTTTCCACTATAGATGGTTCTTTTGATGGAGAGTGGAAGCATTGTAAACAAGTAAGCGGGATGTATTGGAAGAAGGCAGAGAGGAATACTGGAGCAGATCCGGTAACATTAAGCGCAATGGTTGGTGGTGGACGGTAAGGTGGAGAAAAAAAATGGTTGACGATCATGCTTAAAAAATAAGTAAGTTGAGAGAATTTCAGAGAGAATCCTTTGAGAATTCAAAACGCTAAAAATACCAAAAGTGTCAAAAGTACTTTCACCAATTGTGAAAGGCTCCTATTTATAGGGTTTCAAGAATAGGAGTTACAAAGTTGGTAATCAATGATAATATAATTAATTTTCAGTTATAATTGAATTAATGATTAAGAAGGGATAGTGAAAGGTTTTGTTAGTGATGCTAGATAGTGAAGAATAATTCACTACGTTTTTGAAATGAGGGAAAAGCACTTAGCGCTACATGAAAAGGGTAAAAGGAGATCTCTTAACTACCTCCATATTTAATCCACCAAGCCAAGCTCTCTAAAACATACCAAGAGTGAAAACAACCTAAGAACCTTGCCATATTCCAGGGTTATTTCCATTTCTTCTTTTGTGAAGAGGTATCATGTGAAACATCTTTCGTAGAACACCTCTTGAAATGTATGACGATGGTTGTTCTTGGATGAGAGTTCTTACTGAATAATGATTATTTTGACTTGTTCCAAATGTGAGTTATCCTCGACATAGTTGTTCTCAATGTAGAGATTGTTTCGAATAAGAGTTGTTTCATAGTGATGCTTTTCTTGGTAAAGCTTGTTCTGAATGATGGCTCTTCTAGAAAAACATAATTGTTTTTAATACAAGTTGTTCCAAACAATAATTATTCTAAACATAGTTATTTCCAAACCACCATATTCTAAACAATAGTTGTTTTGAATTTTAGTTGTTCTCAATAGGAGTTGTTCTCAAATAACTACACTAGATGATACTTGTTCTAACTAAAGCCCTATTCCAGACATAGTTACTCTCAAACAACAATTGTTCTCAACAACAACAATTCTAAACAAGAATTGTTGCTTCGGAAGAGATGCTTTGGTAGCACAAATTCCTGAAATATAATATTATTTATTTAAAGGAAGAGATAAAATGTTAGTAGATAAAATTAATTTTTAGAATAGGAGTTACAAAACTGGTATTAATATGAATAATGTAATTAATTTTTAATTACAATTGCATTAATTATTAAGAAGAGAAAATGAAAGGTTTTGTTGCTGATAGTGAATAATGAAGAAGAATTCACTCTGTTTTTGAAAGAAGGGAAAAGCACTCAACGTTATAGAAAAAGATTAAAAGGAGAACTCTTAACTACATCCATATTAGATCCACTAAGCCAAGCTCTCCGAAACATCCCAAGAGTGGAGACAGTCGAAGAACCCTTCCATATTCTTGGGTTATTTTCACTTCTTCTACTTTGGTGAAACGGTACCGTGTGAAACATCTTTCGTAGAACATCTCTTAAAATGTAAGACAATGGTTGTTCTTGAATAATGATTATTTTGACTTTTTCTAACATGAGTTATTCTCGACATAGTTGTTCTCAAAGTAGAGATAGTTCTGAATAAGAGTTGTTCCATGTTGATGCTTTTCTTGGTAAAACTTGTTTTGAATAATGGTTTTTCCGAAAAGCACAATTGTTCTAAATACAAGTTGTTCCCAATTATTATACTAAGCATATTTATTCCTGAAATGTCATTATTCTAAACTAGAGTTGTTCTAAACTTCAGTTGTTCTCAATAGGAGTTGTTCTCAAATAACAAGTACACTAATGATCATTGTTCTAACTAAAGCTCTATTTTGTACATAGCTATTATGGACATAGTTATTCTCGAACAACAGTTGTTCTGAACACAAACTATTCTAAATAAAAGTTGTTGCTTTGGAAGAGATACACTAGTAGCACAATTTCCTGAAATATAATATACTTTATTTCAAGGAAGAGATAAAATGCTAGTAGCCAAAATTGAGTATCTACATTTACTTTGTTATGAACATTTTAAGATAAAACCAATTACTTTTGTATATCATTTCAAAGATTTTCTTTTCTGAATTATGCCTTTGCCAATAGGGGAGAATATTTGGTTTTTATCGATCGGTTTGGTTAGCTTTTTATTAAACCAGCTTAACCAACCATAGTCTACAAAAATAGACCTTATCGAATGAAAGTTTAAGAACCGACATAATCGAAATTTGGTCTGTTAACAACTTAAGTTATTGGGTTTGAAAATATATTTATTTTATATATTATAAATAAAAATATATATTAAATTAAGTCAGTTTTTTCTATCAGATCAATATGAAAATTTAAAAATTCATAACTGATTGAAATAACTACCCAAATTGAACCCATAATCGTAAAAACCACACAAACTACCCAAATCGAAACCGACTAAACCGATTGAGTCAATTTAATCGATTTTAACTGAGAATTGCTCTCCCTTACTAGAAAACAAAATGTAACTTCTCATTTTTATATTTTTATAAATTTTTGTGTTAAAATTGTCACTTTCCGGAAACCAGGTTAGAAGAAATTGGGTTAGTGAAAACTAAAGAGGTCACATTTTGATTTTTGAGTTAAGATTGTGATATTATGTTAAATAATTTGATTTGGTATGGTGGGTAAGTGCCTTGGGTGCCTTCTTTAGATCTTGAGTTTGATTCCCATGTTTTAAATTTTCCTATTTATTTTGACATTATGTCAAGCTTGAGCTTTTGGGTTTATCTTTTAATTTTGTCAGAATGTTGACAACGATGAACCTAGTGGTTCAATGGTAAGACTCCAACTTTTCCTTTAGTTTTGTGTCCAAATCTCGTGGTGTGCAAAGAATATTTTTGCTCTGGCTTTTGTTGGGGAATTTGAATTTAATTCCAATTCTATAAAATCTGGTGGATTAGGATTAGGAAATATTTTATTTATTTTATTTTAATAAATTTTTTCTACCCAAAAATCCCTATTTTCACACACTTATCAATTGTCCACTTTCCCCAAAACTTTTCACGTCATTTTTGTTTCCTCTCTTCTTGCTCTTCTTTATTTCTTTATTTCTTTTGTTTATTCATTTGAAGTCTCTTTCTTTTATCTTTTGATCGATTCTTCAGTGTTGTTGTTGGTTTCATGTTTGTTGCCGCTATTGGATCATATTCAATTCGTGTTGTAAATTTTGTCGAATATATTTTCTCTATTATTTATTTTAGTTTTAACTCGTTCATTGTTTAGGTTGAGTTTTAAGTTTTAGTTCTCGTTCTATACGATGTTAAGTATTCCTATGGTTTTGGAGTGGACAGGAGATGGTAGTTAATGAAGTTAAACCACACCTTACTCTGGACGGTGAGGTAACGGCGGTGCATCATATAATTGTTTGGATTGTTGTCAGTCCGAACAGCATCATCGACGCATAGGTCATGCAACAATATATCAACACCTTCCTCTATCAAGCTCTCCAAAAACTCAACATGTTCGTCTTTTTCCTCGATAATGTGGAAGAGGGCATTGATGTGGTCAGCGCTCCATGGCACCAGACCTTCACGGACGGAGATGAACTCCTGCTCTAGATAAACTAAGTTAGCATAAAACTCTCTTACCATGGATGGGGAATACCTTTCCGGATGATCATAAAATTGCCCCCAGCCCAAACACGAAATTGTTCTGGCCACTTGTTTCCCCAATGTCAATAGTGGGGACAACTGAAATCCCTGCTCAGAATGGCAGTTTCTTTTTAACATCACCTCATGGAAACGATCTTTCGCCACTTTCGTTAAGAACAGGACAGGCTCCTTAGGTGTGGCTGGTTGGTGTTTCGGACCATCGCTGCTGATGATTCAGCAACTAGTTTGGACGGGGTTTTAGCACCATGAGTTCTTGCCATAACTAACTGAGATAAAGGAAGTGAGAATATTTTACAGAAAAAATTGAAGGTTGAAGAAAAGGAATATTACAGCAATAATGGCAGATGTGAGTGTGAAGACACAGTCGACACAAATAGGGTATTTTATAGAAGATGGGGGTGAAGAGGCGTGATGATTGTTACTACCGTGAGAGTACATTGTGCCTGCAACTAATAAATTTCAGGACACAGATCGTACTTTTTCGGATTGATCCAACGGTTGAGGATCAAGGTGAATCAATTGGCGTGATTCTTTCTCGAAACACTTTGATGAGTTAGCAATTGGGTGCGTCGACAAGTTGTGCTTTCATGTGCGTCGACAAAAAGGAGATCTTTTATTCCTGTAGAAAATTAAAGAAACAAATTAAAATAAAATAAAAGATAAAAATTAAACAAAAAAATTGCAATGACATTTTAAGAAAATGTGACCAGGTTAATGATCTCCTTTTGTTCATTGATGTCTAGGCTTAGGTAGTGCTTCAATCATTCGTCATTCACTTTGAATTGGTGTCCATCATTCAAATCTTTTATTGTCACCACACCATGTGGAAATGCTTCGACAACTTCAAAAGGGCCTGACCATCTTGAGCGTAATTTTACTGGATGCAATTTTAAATGTGAGTTAAATAAAAGCACTAACTGACCAGGAGAACATTGTCGCCGCAAAATGATGTTGTCATGCCATTTCTTAGTTTTTTCCTTGTAAATGGCATCATTTTCGTAAGTGTTGCATCGAATTTCCTCCAGTTCTGAAATGTATAACAATCTTTTATGCCCAGCAGCATCATAGTCCATGTTCACTGCTTAATTACCCACATAGCCTTATGTTCAAGTTCAACGGGTAAGTGACATGATTTACCGAAAATCAGCTGATATGGTAACATCCTAAGGGTGTTTTGTATGTGGTGCGAAGCACCCATAATGCATCATTTAACCGCAAAAATTAATCTCGTCTAGATGGGTTAACCACATTCTCAAGAATACCTTTGATTTGTCGTTTGGATACTTTCGCTTGACCATTTGTTTGTGGATGATATGTGGTTGCCATGTGATGTTTCACACCATATCGTTTTAATGCTGTCGCCACTTGATTACAATGGAAGTGAGTGCCTTGGTCGCTTATTAATTCTCGAGATGTTCCGAATCGTGTAAGGATGTATGTGTGAAAAAACTTTAACACCGTCCAAGCATCATCCTTTAGAACAGTTATTACTTCGATCCACTTTGAAACATAGTCAACAGCAACTAAAATATATACATTTCCAAAAGAATAGGAAATGGTCCCATAAAGTCTATACCCAAAACATCAAAGAGCTCAACCTCCATAATAAGCTGTTAGAGCATCTCATTACGTCGAGATATGGAACCGATACGCTGACATCTATCACATTGTTGAGCAAAAGTGTGAGCGTCTAGAAATAATGTAGGCTAGTAAAATCCTGACTGTAGGACCTTTGCAATAGTCCTAACACCACCAAAATGGCTTCCATAAAGAGTATTGTGGCAATGCTTCAAGATAGAAAGCATTTCCTCCTCAGGAACGTAGCGACGAATGATGTTGTCATCGCATACCTTGAACAGGTATGGTTCATTCCAATGATACTTCGTAGTATCCCAAAGAAATTTGACCTTTCGATGACCTGTTGCACTCAACTGTAGCTTTCCATAGACTAGATAATTGATGACATCAGCATACCATAGAGATGCATCTACAAAGAATAACTTCTCATCTGAAAATGCGTCAACAATTTGTGACTTATTTCCATCTTCACTTCCAGATTCCAGACGAGATAGGTGGTCTGCTACTTGGTTCTCTGATCCTCTCTTGTCTTTAATCTCAACATCAAACTCTTGTAATAATAGGATCCATCTAATCAGTCTGGGTTTTGCATCTTTCTTGGCAAAAAGGTATCTTAAAGTAGAATGATCAGTACAAACTATAATTTTTGTGCCGACAAGATACAAGTGAAACTTGTCAAATGCAAAAACTACTGCCAACAACTCCTTTTCAGTGATTATGTAATTCACCTGCGCTAAAGTTAGAGTCTTACTATCATAATAGATTGAATGAAATACCTTATCCTTTCATTGTCCAAGCACAACACCCACATCAAAGTTGCTCGCATCACACATCACCTCGACAAGTTGCGACCAATCCGGTGTGATGACAATAGGTGCCTACAAACTAGCTGCTATTTAATTTTAAGGAATGCTTCCAGACAACCATAATCTAAAAATATTTATTTTGCTCTAACAAGGAGCAGAGTGGTTTTGCTATTTTGGAGAAGTCTCGGATGAAACGTCTATAAAATCCAACATGGCCGAGAAAAATCCTTAGTCCCTTTACATTAGTGGGTGGTGGTAGCTTTTCAATGATCTTTTCCTTTGCTTTATCAACCTTAATGCCCTGACAAGATATACGATGACCAAGGACAATGCCTTCAGCTGCCATGAAGTGGTATTTTTCCCAGTTTAGTACTAAGTTGGTGTCCTCGCATCGCTTCAACACTTTTGCTAAATTGTCAGTGCATTTATCAAAATTATCCCCCATAAATAGAGAAATCATCCATAAATACCTTTAACGAATCCTCGATCATATCAGAGAAGATGACCATCATGCATCTCTGGAATACGATTGAGGCATTGCATAAACCAAACGGCATTCGTTGGAAAGCAAAGTTCCAAATGGGCAAGTAAATGTTGTCTTTGCTTGATCTTTAGGCACGATTGTGATATGGTTACATCCAGAATATCCATCAAGAAAAAAGTAATAGGTCTTATTAGCTAGCCTATCTAGTATTTGATCAATGAATGGAAGTAAGAAATGATCCTTCTTTGTGGCCGCATTTAAACGACGGTAATCCACACACACTCACCAAACTGTAGCAATACGAGTAGGGATTAGCTCAGTTTTATCGTTGCTTACCACCGTGATGCCGCTCTTCTTAGGCACACATTAGATCAAGCTCACCCATGTACTGTCCGAAATTGGGTAGATTATGCCTGCGTCCAGCCATTTGATAATCTCTTTCTTCACTACTTCCTTCATTTTCTCATTTAATCTTCGTTGTTGTTCAATTGACTATTTTCCTTTATCTTTCAGCCTAATTTTATGCATGCAAAAAGAAGGACTAATGCCTCTGATGTCTGCTATCATCCAAGCGAGGACTCTTTTGTGCTGCTTCAATATTTCGATTAACTTTTCTTCTTAGCTCGCGTCGAGACTTGCGCTAACAATTACTGGCAATGCGTCATTGTCACCCACGAAAACATATTTCAAATGCGTTGGCAATGACTTTAACTCCAGAGTCGGAGCTTCTTCAATAGATGGTTTGAAAATAGGGGTCGTCCTATTAGTCAGATCCAAAGATTCCATTTGCCAACCATGTCTAAGCTCATAGACATTAGCCTAAACTTTGTGGTCACATTCAGGTAGAACATTGTCTTTAGATGTCACTGCATATTCCTCTGGCACTGCTGGACTATGTTCATTAAATTCCTCCGTAATTAACTCTTCTAGAACATCAATGTGGTGACAATTTTCCTTACTACTGGATGAAGATGCTTCGAAAACATTAAAGGTAACGTAATCATCATTATGACGCATGATCAACTTACCCTTGAAAACATTTATAAGTGTGCGTTCCATTGCAACGAATAGGCGTCCTAAAATAATGGGCACCTCTTTATCAGCTTCATAATCAAGTATGATGAAATCTACTGGGAACACAAACTTATCAACATGGATGAAAACATCTTGAATCTATCCTTCAGGTTGTGCCAAAGATCTGTCCGCAAGTTGTAATGTCACCGTAGTGGGCTTCATATGACCAATTCCTAATTTCCTGAAAGTTGACAATAGCATAAGGTTAATGCTAGCTCCCAGGTCACATAGAGCTTTACCTAAGTAATGGTTTCCAATGGAGCATGGAATTGTGAAACTGCCAGGATCTTTCATTTTTGGTGGAAGTTTATTTGTCAGTACAACGCTACACACTTCTGTGAGCACAATCGTCTCAATATCGGATAGTTTTTTCTTCTTTGATAATAGCTCCTCCATGAATTTCCCATAGCTAAGAATCCACACAAGAGCGTCAACTAGAGGTATATTAATATGTAATTGTTTCAAGGTAGATACAAACTTTTGATAATCTCTATCATGATCTTTCTCCTTGAATCGCTGTGGGAATGGAAAAGGTATGTTCACAGTGGGTTGTTGTAATCCGCTTGGTTATGTCGAAATGGGCAGTTGTGTCGACAACTTCGTAGGACGAATGGTCGGTATAAGTGTGACTACTGGTGGTTGCTCCTCATTTACTTTTGTTGTGTCTTCTTCAGATGCAACTTCTCCTTGTTACTTTGGTTCGTTTGCGTCGATAGGTGCTTGGTTAGAGCGGCTGCTTTCTTCGGTAGTTTGCTTTCCATTTCGTAACGTAATAGCCTTGTAATGCTCCTTTCCTTTTTGATTTGGATTTTCAGTGTCATTGGGCAAAGCACCTAATGCTCGTGTGCTCATGTCAGAAGCCAGTTCTCCTAGTTTGCTTCCAATGCTCGGATGGAAGAAGAATTTCCTTGTACTATAGCTTCTTTTCTTGTAATATGCTCATGCATCAAAACTTCAAGAGTAGTTAATGGATCGGATCTTGGTCAAGAATACTGTCGTTGTTGTTGCTGATGCTATCCTTGCATATTTGGCATTACAGTTTGTTACGCCTGCGTTCGAACATGTGGTTGCATGTGATTATATGACTGCATTTGATCAGGCTATGCATGCACTTGAGGATTGTGATTATAATTCTACTGCTATTGATTGTAACTCCCTTGTTTAAAGTTACCTTGATTTGAGGAATTTTCATATATGTATGTGGACGCATTCTAATCCCCCCAAGGTTGTTGAGTCCTATTTGAACTATTATATAAGTTACCATATAAATTCCCGTGAATATTATTGACATAGAATGCATTCTTAGCATGCTATGGATAATCCTCATGACTATGGTTGTCCCCGCAAATCTCACAGCAAAATGTCGGGACATTCAATTGTTGGGCTACTTGAATAGGGGTAACATTACTCGTCCCCTTCATGTTCTTGATCATGTTCGCCAATGAGGATACTTGTGCACTTAGGGCTGATATATCATCTAACTCAATAACTCCAGGATTTGTTTTCACGTGAGCAGATGCATCGATAAGATTCGCACTGCTTCATTGTAAGTGCAATCCAACAAAGGGCCATTAGCAGATGCATCGATAAGATTTCTTGTATATGCATTTAATCCATTGTAGAAGATCTCAATTTGTGCCTCCTGTTGGATTCCATACATGGGACTACATCTAAGCCGAGTTTTGTAATGCTCCCACATTGTGCAAGTTTTCATCATCTAATTGATGGTACGCCGTGATATCATTCTGTATTCTAGTATTCATTATAAGTGGATTGAATCGCAGAACAAACTGAATTGCTAGCGTATTCCATGAAGTAATAGATCCAGTCGGTAAACCAAGAAACCATGTACGTGCTCTTCCTTGCAAAGAGTAAGGGAACAACTGCATCTTTAAGGCATCATCAGGAACACCGTGTTAACTGAAAGAAGCACATATAAGCAGAAAAGATTTGAGATGCTCCCTCGCATCTTCGTGAGGCAAACTAGTATATTGCCTATTCGAGTTTAGCATTTGGAACATCATCGGTTTTAATTCGAAATTTTCAGCTTGTATTCCTAGTCTAACAACCCCTGGTTGTAGATCATCAAGCATAGGAACAACAGAGTCTCTAATTGTCCTGTCTGGAATTTGCTCTTCTTGTGGCAGCGATATATTGTTGACTCATTATGGTTGCACTAGAGGAACAAGATCTTGTGGTAGAAATGGTGGTAGATCGTTATTGTTTCCAGCCATTTTTCCTTGCTCTTGTCTCTTCCTCCGAATTGTTCTTTCAATTTCTAGATCAAAACAAACAATGTTATTAGGATTTCTCCTTGTGGACATAAAACGCCTAAAAACAATTGAAAAGAATCAACACAAGAAATAGAACAAATTAGTAACAAATAAAAGTCATGCAATAAAGAATAATTGCAACTACAAAAATAAACATCAAACAAATTCCATCCCTGGCAACGACGCCAAAACTTGATCGGCCTGTAAACGTCACAGTAATTATGTGCAAGTGGACACTATAGATACAAGTATAGTAGACAGATACGAGTCTGTCGGATATTGATCCCAGGAGGATGGTGTTCTTGTTGCTTAAACTTGTCGAAGCAATTAGTGTTAAAATGAAAAGGATTGTTAAGAGTAATGTCAACACAATTTAGTTAAGACTGGACAAATAAAAGAGTTAAATCTGTTAATGCAAATATAACATAAAATGTCAAAGAAAATTAATAGAAAATGAATTATTTGTTGAAGATGTTTGTAAATGTAAATTCAGAAAATTAACAGAAGCAAATTAATTTGTCAATGCTTTGCACTCATGAACAAGTGGTCAAAATTCCTTCTTGCCACAAGCAACTTCCGTTGTCTTGCCTATTAATCTAACTTTTTCACTGCACCTTCCAGTGACTTTGACTGCAATCGCACTTCCGTGGTCAAAACAGTTAAATCCAAATATAAATAGATAAGAAGAATTGAGTAGAAATCAAAATAGATCTAACATTAATAGGTACTTCCATATGCAATTAATAGTCAACAGAATTCATAAAAATTCAAGAGGAATTAAAGAAGAAATTGAGGCATGTTATTCCTAGTCTACTAGAATCCTTCCGTAATTGCACCTCTTGTTCACACTTAGGCACTTCTTGTCAGAAGTAGTTGCCTCCTCGTCGCGCCAGATCACCCTCCTGGGAAGTTAAGCTTCCATGACAGCTCACTTAAGAAAGAATTAGAGAATTGTGGAATTAATTTCTTCACCATGTGATGATGATCTTCTCTCACTTCCCTCTATTTATACTGGAAAGTACAGGTCTACCCCCTTCAAAGATCTAACTCCCTTTTGCAGTTGTACAAGTTTGTTATTGTCAATTGTGAACTCACGCAGATCTGGTTTGTGCATTAGGTATTTGTAGATTCTCGCGACATATCTGGACGTAAATTATGATTTTTATTCGCTGCGACAGCTTGACATTTTCCCGCGCTGGTACTTCTGGATATGTTAGCAGCGTAAAGTCCCTAGTAAAATGTAGAAGTATTAATGTGGTGACATATTTGGCCGTAATTCTAGATCAAACTTGTGGCTGCAACTCTGAATGCTTTCCTACTCCGATCTTTTAAAGTGGATCTCTGTGCTGATAACTTTAGACGCAAGACTGATACTGAATATAGCGATATTAGTAGCACAAAAAGGGATAAAATGAAAGAAAGTAATATCATACAATACTGATTTAGAAAATGCAAATATTAAGTATGAATTGCTGAAAATGTATGCTAAATATGATACAAAAAGAACAAATTATACACTAATTAAAGAGAAATTAAGTGTCATTTCTAATGTTATCAGCTCACAATGCCTCCTCTACGCGCTCCTCTCACCTTGATGTTCTTATTTGCTCTTGAGCATACATGGCATTTATCAACTCTGAAAAAAGATCATCGAGAGGTCCTTTGAGTCTTTGAGTGAAGAAATCTTAGATTCATACCTCTCAGGAAGTATTGTTATGATTTTATCAACGACCATGTTATTTGTAAACTCTTCCCCAAGTAACCTGGTGTTATTTACAACCATCATAATTTTGTCTATGTATTGCTTCACTTTTTCAGCCTTCTTCATCTTCAAGTTTTCAAAATCTCTTTTGAGATTAATGAGTTGTTGATGTCTGGTCTTATTCGAACCTTGAAATTCCTCTTTTAGTTTATCCAAAGCTTGTTTTGGAGTTTCACAAGCCATAATGAATGTGAATATGACATCCAAGACGCCAATCTATATACAGGACATTGCCTTGTATCTTTTATCTCATTTGTCACTATGGTGTTTGATTTGAGAGACTGTTATGTTGTCTCTTAAAAGTGCAAGCTCAACATCAATATTCACAACCTCCCACAAGTCATAAGCTTGCAGGTAGGTCTTCATCTTAACAACCCATATGTGATTGTTATCACCATTGAAAACAAATGGTGAAGGTGGTGAGAAGCTGGCGAAACTCATGTATAACTCAGAAAGAACAATAACGACCCTTAAGAAGATAGTTCTGATACCAATTGTTGGAATTATAGTAACAAGAAAGAAAGAATTACAGAGAAGAAGAAAGAAATTTAGCAACAAATCGTCCACTAAAATTTTTATTTTTTTACTTTGTTCCACTGTTTTTGAACACTAAAACATGGATATTTATAACAAAAAAAACTAACAAATATGAAAAAAAATAACTTAAGATTTTATAAATATCAAATCTTTTAGAAAAAATATATATTTTGTAAAAGGATTAATATAATAATTGGTACCTGAACTAGACACGTTTTCCTAATTTGGTACCTAAACTTTTTTTGGTTCAATTTGGTACTCAAACTTGACACTTTTTCTTAATTTGATACCTAAACTTGACACTTTTTTATTAAGTTGGTACTTAAACTTTTTGGGGTCCAATTTGGTACCTAAACTTGACTCTTTTTCCTAATTTGGTACCTAATCTTTTTTAATCTTAATTTGTTAAGCATAGCTCAATTCCTATTTTTAACATGAATTTTCTCTAAAACTAACAATATTTTTGTAGCATAACAAAAAAATTCAACACCGTTATTGTTTTGCATATTTTTTATAATATTTAATAAATTTAGGTACCAAATTGAATCTAAAAAAAAACTTAGGTACCAAATTAGGAAAAATGCCAAGTTCTGGTACCAAATTGGGTTCAAAAAAGTTTAGGTACCAAATTAGGAAAAAGTATCAAGTTCATGTACCAAATTGGGTCAAAAAAAGTTCATGTACCAAATTAGGAAAAGGTGTCAAATTCAAGTATCGAATGTTATATTAAGCCTTTGTAAAAAAAACTTACACGCAAGCTTTTAGAAAAAAATCCAGTTGCTTCTCAGCTCCATGGTTGATTTTAAGACAGCTCGCATGTTTTATTGCGACACTAATATGCATTCTTCTCACGACCCTAGTTCGCATCACACTTTTCTCGCGACCATAGCTCACCAAAGTAAGGAGCTCGTCACTTTGTGGTAGCTTGCCAATCTTAGAGGGTTCGCCAACATTGGTGAGTTCACCAACCTTCAAGGGTTCACCAACTTTACGTGCTGCGTGAATGATCATTTCGCAACAAAATAGTTAATTGTTGGATTGTTTCAGTTAATTTTCTTTGCTTATTTCATATTAAAGTTACTTTTAAGTGGTAAAAGGTGTTGCAGACAATGGTTTAAAATTGGAGTGGATAAAAGTGAAAAATCTTGGCACTGGTTCTTATGGAGTAGTTCACTTGGTAAAACTTATAAACTTGGTTTTTAACCATCAAGTCTTGTTTTTACGAAGACACTGATTCGCTTAAAAAGGAAAAATCTTCTCCTATAGTTTACTGGTTGTGATAATATTGTTCGTTGAGAATCTTTGATAGCATTAAATAGGATCTTTAGAGATTATATTTAATTTTTAGAGATTCTAATTAGGAGATATTATTTCCCTAGTAGATTCAATGCTACATGTATATATAGTTGTACATATTTCTAAGAAATACATACTTCTGAGAGAGTTTTTTTCCCTCAAAATTCATCTCTAATTTCAACATGGTATCAGTTTTTTAATTCGATTTTTAGGTTTTTTTTTTATTTTAATTTTTTTTCTCACAAACCCTAAAACACAAATTTGGTACTTTCCACCCTAACCTTACTATTTTTTTCTCATCGCCCTTACCATTGGAGTCGAAATCCCTTCACCGAAAAAACCTCGAAGTTCGATTACTAGCAACCCCGCACGTAGGCCCCACGCACCATCACAAGAATTTGCAGTTTCATCACATGCACCGTGCGTGGACTTCACCTTTTGTCATCGTGTGTTTTTCGACGACGTCGCTGTGCTCTCTGCTCTCTTCCGATCATCCTCCTGTAAGTGGTGGTGTGTTTGGATAAGTTTTTTTTTTGTGTGTGCGATATATTTTTGGTGTTTTTTGGGTTTTTTTATTCTAAATTGTGCAAGATTTTTGGGGTTTTAGTTGTTTTTTTCCAGCATTATGTCTACAGATGAGAGACTTGTGATTCCAACTGATAATCCATCGTTGCAAATTAGCCCTATGAAGCTTGATGGACATTATCACCTTGCTTGGTCAAGGTCTTGCTGGTTGTTTATCAAGGCTCGTGGCTTGCAAGGATACCTCACCAGTAAAGTGTCGAAACCAGAATTCACTGATTCAACCATTATTCAGTGGGATTCAACAAACTCTCTTGTTATGGCATGGCTTATCAACTTTGCAACCTCATATTTCCAAAACCTAATTACTGCTTGATATTGCGAAAAAGATTTGGAATGTTGTTGCTCTCACCTACTCCCGTGTTGGGAATGATACGTAAATTTTTCGATTCGTAATAAGGTCCATGGTACAAAATAGGGGGAGCTAACGATTTCACAATATTTTGTTGAATTAAGTGGGTTATGGCAGGAGCTTGATTATTATCAAGCTTTCAAGCGAATTGTGCCAAGGATGCCGAAAATTTTAAAAGATGGTGGAAAAGGAGTGGGTTTTTGATTTCTTGATTGGGTTGACTATTGAGTATGATCAGATTCGTATTCAAGTTCTTGGCAAGACTCCGTTCCTTTCTCTCCATTAGGTATACTCCTATGTACAACAGAACAGGAGGAGAGTCATCGTGGTGTTATGCTCTATAATCCACCTTTAGAGAAAGCTGGTCTCCTTGCTAATCTGGATGGTCGATCGAGTTGGAAGTCTACCAAGGATCACTTGATGTGTGACTACTATGGTAAGCCTCGGCATACTAGACATTCATGTCGGAAGTTGCATGGTCACCCTACTCAAGGTCGTGGTGGAAAACGAGAGGGCAATTCTCGACCTCAAGCATATTTGTCAAATTTTGTGATAACAGAGGCCAAGTCCACTTCTGTTGGGAGATTTTCCTCAAACTAGGTTCAACATCTTCAATGCTTCTTGTCACAATTGGACTCTACCTCAATTTCCAAGTATAATAATGTAAAAGTATATACTTTTTTAAATGATCCATCTACTTTTGACTCTTGGGTTATTGATTTTGGTGCAAATAGACATATTGAAGAGTCAAACAAAAGCTTATTTAACTATACTTCTTCTCCATCTAAATATCATGTGCGACTAGCCAATGGTTCCCTTACCTCTATCTTTAGAACAGGTTCTGTTATTTGTACTCCTACTATCACTTTATCCCTTGTCCTTCATGTCCCTCAATTCTTTTATCTGTTAGTGCTATCACTAAAGCCTTAAATTGTAAACTTGAATTCTTTCCCGATCACTATGTCTTTCAAGACCTCCAGACAGGGAAGACAATTGGCAATGGTAGATTGTGTAATGGCTTATATCTTTTGGATAGATCATCCAATATATCTCAAACATTGTTTGGCAACAATAAAGATGTCAATCGAGAGAAAATTCAGTAGCATAGACGGTTAGAAAATCCATCATTTACTATTCTTGCTAAGATGTTTCCTGATTTGATTTCAAGAACTAAGTTAGATTCTTTAGTTTGTGATGCTTGTGAGTTTGCTAAACATACAAGAAACAGTTATCCTTTGCGTATTAATAGAAGTATTGTTCCTTTTAAGATTATTCATTCGGATGTTTGGGCCCCTACTCGCCTTACTTCTTTATCTGGTAATCATTGGTTTGTTACTTTTATTAACTGTTGCACTCGGATGACATGGGTATTTTTATTGAAGTCCAAAAGTGATGTTTTCTCGTGTTTTCGTTCTTTTCATAAATTGATTACTACCCAATTTGATGCTAAGGTTAAAATTTTGCGAACTGATAATGGAATTGAGTATACCTTTAATGATTATTTGGAATCATATGGGATTTTGCATCAGACCAGTTGTCCAGGTACAAGTTCTCATAATGGTGTTGCCAAAAGGAAAAATCAGCATCTTTTGGAGGTTACTAGATCACTTATGTTCACTATGAATCTCTCAAAGCCTTATTGAGGGGATGCGATTTTGGTTGTGGCTCATCTTATTAATCAGATGCCTCTTCGGGTCCTTGATTTTAAAAGTTCCATAAAAACCTTACAGGGCAAGATGGATTACCCAATTACATTGAAGGTCTTTGGTTTTGTTTACCTCATTCATCTTTGACATGGGGGCAAACTGGATCCTCGAGCTGTCAAATGTGTTTTTATTGGATACTCTCCCACACAGAAGGGTTACAAATGTTATCATCTGTTATCTAGAAAGTATTATGTAAGTATGGATGTTACATTTCGTGAGGATGAACCTATTTTTCTTCATCACAACAATCTCTTCAGGGGGAGGTTATTGGCAATGAAGAAAAGACACCTTGTTCTGTTACTCTTCCGAGGGAAAATTTGGTTCTAGTAGAGACTTTGGTTCAAGAGAAGACTAGTGAACGATTATTGGATAAGCCTGATTTGAGAACATACGCTAGAAAAAGTAAGAAAGAAGTTAGAACATACGCTAGAAGACTAGTGAACCATCATACAATCTATTTTATGCCCTGACTCTTCACTCTCAGGTGAGTCTTCTTTACCTCAGTTTGCTACTGATTTGGAATTACCAATAGCCCAACAAAAAGGTGTTAGAACTTGCACTTTACATCCTATCTTTGACTTTGTCTTTTATGATTCCTTATCCCCATCCTATAGAGCTTTTTCTTTATCTTTGTTCTATATCTGTTCCATAGGATTGGAAAGAAGCTATCACTGATCCAAGATGAAAGAAGGCTATGATTGAAGAAAAAAGGGTTTTAGCAAAAAAATGAGACGTGGGAATTGGTTAATCCTCTACAAGGGTAGAAATTGGTTGGCTGCAAATGGGTGTTTACTATTAAGTATAAGGTTGATGGTTTTGTTGAAAGACTCAAAGTCAGATTAGTAGCGCAACGATTCACTCAGACATATGGAGTGGATTATCAAGAAACATTTGCTCCAATTTCCAAATTGAACACGATTAGGATCCTTTTATCATGTTCAGCAAAACTCTACTAAACTTGCAACTATTTGATGTAAAGAATGCCTTTTTACATTGATACTTGGAAGAAGAAGTGTATATGAAAGTTCCTCCAGGATTTGAGGATAAAAATACCCAAGAGAAGGTATGTAGATTGAAAAATGCCCTATATGGACTAAAGAAATCTCTTAGAGCTTGGTTCAACAGATTTAGTATGGCCATGGTGTCGTTTGGCTATCGATAAAGTAATACTGACCATACCCTCTTTATAAAACATCACAAGGATAATATTACTCTCCTTATAGTTTATGTTGATGACATAATTATGACAGGAGATGACAAGGAAGAAATGACCCAGCATAAGAAACAATTGGCTTAGAAATTAGAAATCAAAGACTTGGGAAAGTTACAATATTTCCTCAGAATAGAAGTGGCCTGATCAAAAGAGGGAATTTTTATTTCCCAAAGAACGCATGTCTTAGATCTTCTGACAGAGACTAACATGTTAGGTTGCAAACCAACAGAGTCACCTATTGAGAGTAATCACAAGTTACAAGCAGGGATCGGTGAAATGGTGGATAAAGAGAGATATTAAAGACTTATCATATGTTTGATTTATCTCGCTCATACTCGACCTGATATAGCCTATGCGATTAGTTTGGTAAGCCAGTTTATAAATGATCCTTACGAACCTTATATGCAGGCAGTATTGAGAATTTTATGCTACTTGAAGTCTGCACCAAGCAAAGGTATTCTCTTCTCAAAAAATAACCATCTCAAGATAGAAGTATTTATAGGTGAAGGTGGGGCTGGCTCTCTTGATGACTGAAGGTCTACAATGGGTCATTGTACTCTTGTGGGAGGAAACTTAATCACTTGAATGAGCAAAAAACAAAGTGTTATGGCTCAATCAAGTGCTGAGGCTAAATATAGGGCCATGGCTCAAGGTGTTTGTGAGATTTTATGACTGAAAAAGGTATTGGAAGAGTTGTTGGATGAAAATAGATCAACCTTGTACTATGATAACAAGGTAGCCATCAGCATAGCTCAAAATCTAGTACAGCATGATAAAACCAAGCACATCGAAATAAATCAACATTTTATCAAGGAAAAAGTAGTTAGTGGTGCCTTAAGTATATCATATCTAGCATTCGAAAAATAGTTGGCTGATGGTTTTATTAAAGGGCTCAACTGTAAGACTTATCATAATCTTCTTTACAAGTTGGGCATGCGAGATATCTATGCACCACCTTGAGGGGAGTGTTGAGAATCTTTGATAGCATTAAATAGGATTTTTAGATATTATATTTGATTTTTAAAGATTCTAATTAGGATATATTATTCTATTTAAGAGATATTATTTCCTTAGAAGATTCAATGCTACATGTATATATAGTTTTACATATTTCTAAGAAATACATACTTTTGAGAGAGTTTTTTCCTCAATATTCATCTTTAATTTCAACATTTTTTCATGCTATGGTAACTCTCACTTTAAGCTTATAAAAAGGGATGTACCTTTACAACTTACTTCTTGAATATGCTCCCGGTCTGTGGTACTCTTAGAGATCTAATCAAAGAATATGGTGGCAATAAACCAAAAGATTACATCAAGATGTTGCTTGAAGGTGTTCGTCGCATTCATGTGAAAGGATATGTTTATTGCAACCTTAAGCTCAATACTATACATGTTTTTTGTTCCATTTGAGATGCTAAAGATAGTTGTTTTATTTGGCAAGTTAGAGATAGAACCTTCGATGCTAAACTTTTCAGACACACCATTTTACATCCACCCGAATGTGGTACAGCTAACAAAATCAGTGTTGCATTAGACATATGGTCTCTAGGTTGTGTTGTTCTTCAGATGATCACCGGAAAACCCCTTAGAGGAATTGGTGATCAAGATGGGGATATGGAGATAGTATCGGAGAGAATGTCAAGTGAAGGGAAAGATATCTTGATGAAATGCTTTGCAAGGGAGGCTAGTGAAACATGAAGTGCTGGGATGCTATTAAGTCATCCTTTCTTGGTGGTTCTAAAGCCTACTGCCATGTCGTCATCTCTAGCAAGATCTCATAATTATTTTCTACCATTCATGGAACAACTTACAGCAATGTTACGAGCTATTTTTAGATGATTCTAAGGTTTCTATCCAAACAATAATAATAGAGATATAGAGAAGGGTGGCATGCTTTATAATGAATTAATATAAGGTATAATATTTGTTTAATGGTCGATTGGAGTATAAACTAATTGTAACAGCCCGATTTTTAGGGGAGTTGGAAATAGTAGTTTCGGGACCACCACTCTGATGAGTCGAGTCGTAAACTTATTATTTATTGTAAAATTATGACGTCATTAATGTCGTATTAAATTTTGGTAAAAGAATTCTATAGTTTGGACAGTTAAATAAACAAAAAGGATTAAATTGTCAAGGTTGCAAAAGTAGAGTACGATTAAGTAGAGGGACCAAATGAATAAATTAACCAAAGGAAAATAGTTAGTGGATAGTCATGAGATAAAAATTAAACATAATAAATTTTAATTAGAGTAATGATGGGTTATTTAAGCTTAATGATAAAAGTTGAAGAAATTACAAAAATACCATTAGGTATATAAATTAAATTAAAGAAAGAAAAAAGAGGATATTTTCATCTTATCTTCTTCTTCCTCACGGCCAAGCTAGGAGAAACTAGGGTTTCACTTGTTTCACTTTGAATCCTTATTTGAGTAAGTAAACTTCGTCCGTTTTTAGCGATTTTTATGTTTTTGAGTCCGTATTAACGTAATCTAGCTAATCCAAGGACTAATTTGTGAATCTTTCAAATATTATAAAACTTGCCATGGTTGAAAATACTTGTTTTTCAAATATTTTGATAGATTTGTATGCTTGGTGAATTGATTCATTGATTTTGTAAGTTATTTTTTTTATGAAATTAGGGTTTAAAGACTAAAATGTTAAAATGATGAAATTATGTGTTTTATGTGAGAAACAATGAAATTGGAAGGACTTGTGGAGATCCATGATCATGTTGGTTGGTATTAATTTTGTAAGAAAGGGGTAATTTTGTGTGTTTTATGCTTAGGGGCTAAATTGAATAAGAATAAAAATAAAAGATTAAGGGTAAAATCATAATTCTACCAAAAAGGACTAGATTGTGTTAAATGAAATGGTTGTGTGATCTAATGTGAGAAATTGAAAGATTTGTGGATGTAGACTACAATCGTACTATCGGTCATGGTAAAGGAAAATTAACAGAATAGTCCCTGGAGTTCATCCACGACTGCAATCCAATCCGGTAAGTTTGTATTGTTAAATTCCAATTTAAAATTGCATATTCTTGTATTGTAAAAAATTGATGTGAGTCAAAACGATGATTAGAAGTGTGGAAGACGGGAACAAAGGAAAGGAAAGGCTAACGAGCTTTAAGTCGTAAATGAAAAAGGTCTGAAGACTATGTGTCATCATGAGTATATGAATCCTTTATGGATTATGAGGCCCGATGACTATGTGTCATTGTGAGTATATGAATCCTTTATGGATTATAAGGTCCCATGACTATGTGTCATCGTGAGTATATGAATTCTTTATGAAAATTATGAGGTCCGATGACTATGTGTCATCGTGAGTATATGATTCCTTTACGGATTAAGAGGTCCGATGACTATGTCATCGTGAGTATTAAATGAAATGAATCCCATTATGGATTAAAGGTCTGATGACTCTGTTTCATGGTAAGTATCAAATGCGAATTGAAATCTACCTCGGATGTATACAACTTACTCAATTCGGTTGATTAGATTTTACAACTCTTGAAGTTTGATAAATCTATTTAACTTTATGAACTTATTTGAAATGCTTACCTGTGGAAATTGTTATTGTTTTGTAGATTCAATTTTACTGTTCAGAGATCGAATCATCTTGGAGCATCACACTATCCCGGAGTTTGTTCGATAGTAATCATATCATTTGGTCTTATGGCATGTACTAGGATGATGTTATCCTTTTCCTTTATGTAATTGAGATTGTAGAAACCTTGTTATGTTTGATGAAATGATGAAAGTAGAAATGTAAGTTTGTGCAAGAAAGATTATAGACTTAAAAGTACTATGTAATGACTTGGAAACTATGTATATTGTGATAGCTTAATGCATAATTAGAGTTGTGAATAATTCGCGTTGATAAAATTGTGTTCTGGTATGATTCTTGAGATTTTGCATAATTGTTTCGTTAGAACTCAAGCTTGTATCGGTAGAAGTACAGGGTAAAAGAGAGGTTGTTCATTGACTTGGGTTGTATCGGTAGTTGAATAGTAAGTATCGGTAATTCTATACTTGGAAGTATCGGTAGATTGTGTAGCACCTCCAGTTAGGCCTCCACCACCTTTAGTGGATAGAAAACAAACTGAGAGTTTTGAATGAGATGACTTGTCCTCCAGAAGTCTATGTGAGGTGTGCAGCTTCACTACTAAAAGATGAGGCTTACAACTGGTGGGCAATGATTGTAACGATGATGACTAAAAATGAAGTTACCTGGGAATTCTTCTAAACGGAGTTTAAAAATAAATATATCAGCAAGCAATACCTGGATAAGAAGAAGAACAAGGAATTTCTAGAACTAAGACAGGGAAACAAAATAGTGGTAGAGTACGAACGAGAACTTATGCAGCTCAGCAAGTATGCTAGAGAGATTATACCGACGGATGAAGTCTTGTGTGTCCGTTTCGAATATGGGCTAACTAACGAGATCAAAATGATGGTAGGTGGTTCTGAAATCCGACTGTTGGTAGTTTTAGCAAATAGAGCTCAAAATATGGAAGAAATCTATAACAGGAAGAGATAGAGAGAAAGGAGGTTTCAAGAATCTAGAAAGAAGAATATTGTCAAGACTTTCTCTATTCCACCGTCGAGGAGATTTAGAGAAGAGGCTAGTCGAGGGCCAGTGTCTTCGGGATTTCTGAGCAGTAGCAAGTCGGGACCACCAAAATTTAAATTTTAGAAAGTCTCGCAGATGGTGTAGCTAGCGTTCGTAATACACCTACTCCAATATGTAGGTATTGTAAAAGGAGTCATGCAGGCGTGGGTCACAAGATAAAAGGGACATGCTATCGATGCAGAAGTACAGATCATTTTTTGAGGAACTGTCCGATGAGATCTAAAGAAAAGGAGGAACAGAGTGTAAAACCCCTTGCTACCCCACAAAAGAGTAGACATTCGGGGTAGAGTAGCGGTACAGGTGGTAATCCCGGAGATAACAGAGACAATGTAGCCAGATCTGATGTTCGAGCACTTGCACAAACTTATACCATCCAAGCTCGAGAAGAGGCTACCGCTCTCAATGTTGTGACTGGTATATTTTATCTTTTTAATGATATTATGTGTGCACTAATTAACCCAAGATCTACTCATTCATATATTTGTACTGCATTAGCTATTGAAAAGAAATTGTCTATTGAGTCGACTAAGTTTGGTGTACAAATCACAAACCCATTGGGTCATTGTGTCATTGTTACTCTGATATGTCGCAAGTGTCCATTGAAAGTCCAGGGCTATAAATTACCTGCTGATCTGAATTTATTACCGTTCACTGAGTTCGATGTAATTTTGGGAACAGACTGGTTAACTAAGCATGATGCAGTGGTTACTTGTAAACAAAGACGGATTGACTTGAAACGCTCGACAAGGGAGGTAATTATAATTGAGTTTGGAAAATTAAATAGTGACACTAGGGTAATTTTAGCTTTATCTACACAGAAGATGGTTCATAAGGGTTGCGAAGCATTTTTGGCTTATATACTTGATACTCAGGGTACAGGAACAAAGTTAGAACAAGTGCCAATTATTAAGGAATTTACATATGTATTTCTATAGGAGTTACCAGGTCTACCGCTGATCAGAAAAGTAAAATTTGGCATTGATTTAGTACTTGGCACTGCACCGATTTCGATTCCACTGTACAGAATCGTGGTAATTGAATTGAAAGAGTTAAAGGCGCAGATGCAAGAGTTGTTAGACAGACGTTTTATCTGATCGAGCATATCGCCTTGGGGCGCACCAATATTGTTTGTGCAAAAAAAGGATGGTTTGATGAGAATGTGTATAGACTATAGATAATTTAATAAGGTAACAATCAAGAACAAATATATGTTACCTCATACTGATGAGTTGTTTGATCAGTTGAGAGGTGCGATAGTTTTCTCTAAAATAGACATCAGATCGGGTTATTACCAAATACGGGTAAAGGACTGTGATGTGCCGAAGACAGCATTGAAAACTCGATATGGACACTATGAGTTTCTAGTAATACCGTTTGGGTTAACTAACACCCCTACAGCATTCATGGATTTGATGAACCGAGTCTTTAAACCTCAACTGGATAGATTTGTAATGGTATTCATTGATGATATATTGATTTATTCTAGGACGGAGTCAGAGCATGCACAACTTCTGAGGGAATTTTTACAAATATTACGAGAAAAGTAATTGTATGCGAAGTTTAGCAAGTGCGAGTTCTGGTTACAGGAAGTGGGATTTCTAGGTCATGTTGTATCATTGGAGGGGATTCAGGTTGATCCAAGTAAAGCTTCGGCTATTCTCAATTGGATGGTACCGAAGAATGTTTTCTAGGTACGTAGCTTTCTGGGATTAGCAAATTATTATCATCGATTCGTGAAAAACTTTTCTATCATAGCATTACCGATGAAGAAGTTGATACAAAAGAATATCCGGTTTGTATGGTCAGAAAAGAGTCAGTAGAGTTTTGATCAGTTAAATAAATTGTTGACAGAAACTCCGTTATTGATGCAACCTAAAACGGGTAAAGAGTTTTCCGTATACAGTGATGTTTCTCTGAATGGCTTGGGTTGTGTGTTTATGCGTCTCGACAATTAAAGCCGCATGAATGGAATTATCCGACCCATGATTTAGAGTTAGCTACTATTGTTTTTGCCTTCAAGATTTGGCAACATTATTTGTATGGTGAGAGGTGTCATGTAGTTACCGATCATAAAAGCCTAAAGTATCTGATGACTCAGAAGGAATTGAATTTGAGGCAATGTTGATGGTTAGAACTATTGAAAGACTATGGTTTGGTAATTGAATATCATCCGAGAAAAGCTAATGTCGTCGCTGATGCCTTGAACCGAAAATCATTGTTTGTCATAAGGGCAATGAATGCTCATCTGTCACTTGAGAGAGATGGTACTATTACAACTGTACTTTGGATGAAACTGTTATTTCTACAGCAGATACAAGAGTTGCAGGAAGATGACTCAAAGCTTAAGGCTAGGAAGGAACAGATGCGAAATGATGCAACTACTGAATTTACTGTTGATGATGATGGTATATTGTATTACCAAGGCAAAGTGTGCATTCTCGATAATTCTAATTTGAGACGGGACATTCTATTAAAGGCTCACAACAGTACTTACTCCATTCATCCGGGCTGTGTATAACGATCTGAAGAAGATGTATTAGTGGCCAGGTATGAAACGAGAAATCTCAAAGTTCATGACTAGATGTCTGGTGTGTCAACAGGTAAAAGCTGAACATCATGTACCATTTAGACTGTTACAACCTATTACCATTCCCGAGTGGAAATGGGAGTGGGTCACTATGGATTTTGTTCTAGGATTACCGATGACACCGAGGAAGAAAGACTCGATTTGGGACAGACTGACGAAATTGGCTCATTTTATTCCTATCAAAGTGGACTTTCCACCAAAGAAGTTTGTAGAATTGTATGTATCAGAGATTGTGCGGTTGCATGGAATGCCAGCATCTATTATCTCTGATAGAGATCCACATTTTACCTCAAGATTTTGGGGTAAGTTGCATGAGGCTTTGGGAGCAGGCTAAATTTTAGCACCACATACCATCCGTAGACAGACAGTTAGTCTGAGCAGGTGATACAGATTCTGGAGGACATGCTTTGATGTTGTATACTCGAGTTCGAGGGTAGCTGGGAGAGATACCTACCGTTGATGGAATTTGCTTATAATAACAACTATCAGTCCAACATTAAAATGGCACCATTTGAGGCATTATACGGTAGAAAATGCAGAACACCTTTGTAATGGTCAGATTTGAGCGAGCCTAAGTTGGTTGGAACTGACTTGATACATGAAACTGAAGACATGGTACGAGTGATTCAGGACTATTTGAAAGCAACGTCCGATCGACAGAAGTCTTATGCAGATCTTAAGAGTAAGGATATTGAGTTTGCGATCGAGATAGAGTTTTTCTGAGAGTTTCACCTTGGAAGAAGGTGTTACGTTTTGGTAGAAAGGGTAAGCTAAGTCCACAGTTTATCGGGTCGTATGAGATCATCGAACGGGTTGGCCTTGTTGCTTATAAATTGGCTTTGCCTCCGAAACTTGAAAAGATTCATAATGTGTTCCATGTTTCAATGTTGAGACGGTGCAGATCAGATCTTTCTCATGTGATTACTCCATGTGAGGTTGAGATACAACCGGATTTGTCGTACTCAGAGGAACCAATGAGAATTCTGGCTTATGAGGTAAAGGAACTGTAAAACAAAGGGTGTCGTTGGTAAAAGTTCTATGGAACAGTTATGGTTCATAAGAAGCAACTTGGGAGATAAAAGATTTCATGAGATCACAATACCCTAACTTTTTTCCTGGTAAGAAATTTCGGGATGAAATTTCGGAATGAAATTTCCCTAAGGGGGAGAGTTGTGATAGCTCGGTTTTAAGTGGTTTCGAAAATAATGGTTTCAGGACCACAACTCCGATGAGTCGAGTTGTAAACTTATTATTTATTGCACAATTATGACGTCATTAGAGTCATATTAAATTTTGGTAAAAGAATTCTACAGTTTAGATAGTTAATTAAACAAAAAGGATTAAATTGTAAAGGTTGCAAAAGTATAGTACGATTAAGAAGAGGGACCAAATGAATAAATTAACCAAAGGAAAAATGTTAGTGGATATTCATGAGATATAAATTAATCATAATGAAGTTTAATTAGGGTAGTGATGGGTTATTTAACCTTAATGCTGAAAGTTGAAATTACAAAAATACCATTAAGTATATAAATTAAATTAAAGAAATAAAAAAGAGGATATTTTCATTTTCTCTTCTTCTTCCTCACGGACAAGCTAGGATAAACTAGGTTTCACTTGTTTCACTTTGAATCCTTATTTGAGTAAGTAAATTCGTCCATTTTTAGCGATTTTTATGTTTTGAGTCCGTATTAGCGTAATCTAGCTAAACCAAGGACTAATTTGTGAATCCATCAAATGTTATAAAACTTTTCATGGTTGAAAATACTTGTTCTTGAAAGATTTTGATAGATTTTTATGCTTGGTGAATAGATTCATTGATTTTGTAAGTGATTTTTATGAAATTAAGGTTTAAGGACTAAAATGTTAAAATGATGAAATTGTGTGTTTTATGTGAGAAAAAAATGAAATTGTAGGGACTTGTGGAGATCCATGATCATGTTGGCTGGTATTGATTTTGTAAAAAAATGGGTAATTTTGTAAAAAAAATGGGGGTGTTTTATGCTTAGGGACTAAATTGAATAAAAGTAAAAGATTAAGGGTAAAATCGTAATTCTACCAAAAAGGACTAGATTATGTTAAATGAAGTGGTTATGTGATCTAAGGTGAGAAATTGAATGATTTGTGGATGTAGACTACAATCGTGCCACCGATCGCGGTAAAGGAAAATTGGCAGAATAGTCCCTAGAGTTCATCCACGGCTGCTATCTAGTATGGTAAGTTCGTATTGTTAAATTCCTATTTAAATTGCATATTCTTGTATTGTAAACAATTGTTTTGAGTCGAAACGATGATAAGAAGTGTGGAAGACGAGAACAAAAGAAAGGAAAGGCTAACGGTTTTTGAGCCGTAAATGAAAAAGGTCTAATGACTATGTGTCATCGTAAGTATATGAATCCTTTAAGGATTATGAGGTCCGATGACTATGTGTCATCGTGAGTATATGAATCCTTTACGGATTATGTGGTCCGATGACTATATGTCATCATGAGTATATGAATTCTTTACGGATTATAAGGTCTAATGACTATGTGTCATCGTGAGTATATGATTCCTTTATGGATTAAGAGGTCCGATGACTATGTGTCATCGTGTGTATTAAATGAAATGAATCCATTACGGATTAAAGGTCCGATGACTCTGTGTCATCGTGAGTATCAAATGCAAATTGAAACCTACCTTGGATGCATACAGCTTACTCAATTCGGTTGATTAGATTTTACAACTCTTGAAGTTTGGTAAATCTATTTAACTTTATGAACTTACTAAGGTTTGAAATGCTTACATGTGGAAATTGTTGTTCTTTTGTAGATTCAATTTTGCTATTCGGAGATCAGATCATATTGGAGCATCACACTATCCCGAAGTTTGTTCGGTAGTAATTATATCATTTAGTCTTATGACATGTTCTAGGATGATGTTATCCTTTTGCTTTATGTAATTTATATTGTGGAAACCTTATGTTTGATGAAATGATGAAAGTAGAAATGTATGTTTGTGCAAGATAGATTATAGACTTAAAAGTACTATGTAATGACTTGGAAACTATGTATTTTGTGATACCTTAATGCATAATTGGAGTTGTGAATTATTTGAGTTGATAAACTTGTGTTTTGGTATGATTCTTGAGATTTTGCATACTTGTTTCGGTAGAACTCATGCATGTATCGGAAGAAGTACAGGGTAGGAGAGAGGTTGTTCATTGACTTGGGTTGTATCTATAGTTAAATGGTAAGTATCGATAGTTTTATACCTGGAAGTATCGGTAGATTGTGTTCTTGCATTGGTAGAAGTTGCAGGGTTATACTTCTTAACTTTCTGGAGATTTTAGTATCGGTAGAAGTAATACTTATTTCGGTAGAAGAGTCACTTGTATCAGTAGACATGTCACTTGTATCGGTAAAAGTCTACACTATTCCTGAACTGTTTACTGACTTGACAACTAGCGATACTTGTCCAACAAGTACCGGTAAAAGTCTCCAAAAATCTTAGACATGACCTTTTTGCCCTTGTTGAATTGTGATTATACTTAATAGATAATTTCTGACGTGTTGGGTGTATTTCTTTAAAAAGTAAGATTAAATGACATGATTTTAAAGATGAATAATGATAGATGAATAGAGTGACACAGGGGCCCTAGCCGGTGACGGTTTTCGGGTTTTGGGTGTTACACTAATAGCATGTTTGGTTCGAGTATTATTTTTTTCACATGTTTTAGGGTCCGTTCAGCTAAGCTTTTAGAATGAGCTTTTCATTAAAAAAGCACTTTTGGCTTTAAGGAATGCTAAACAAACACCATTTGGGTGTTTTTTTGTACTTTTACAATAGGCTTTTGGGTCCATTAAAAAAGCTGAGATATTCTCCAATAGCAGGCCAAATGGGCTTTTAGAATGGTTAATTACTTTTTTAGCCTAAAATTTTTTCACGGGGCACCAATTTCTTCTTCTTTATTCTTCCATAATTTCTCTGGTCTCTTTTATTTCCTTCCTTCTCACCTTCCATATTCTTCCTTTCTTCCATTTTAGCCGTCGGAGTTAGCTAATTGTGGGTTTCAGGCAGGTATAGTGAGAGAGCAAGCTCATCCTCTTTCTCTCTCAAAACCTAGTGTTGGAGCCCAATTTGTTCGGACCCAACACAAAACCCAAAACCCAAATGATAAAATTTTAAATTTAAAATGTCCAATTATAAATACAAAACTAAACCCAAACCCACAAGACCAAAAGACCCCAATTAAACCCAAACATTAAACCCAAGCCCAATTTTACAAAATTTTTCAAACCCTAACCCCTAAATAACTTGTGCTGCTACTGCCCCTGACCAATCAGGTCTCGCCACGTCAGTACCGCCACCAGCCAACTTGCCACCACCGCCAATGCCAAGTCTGCACCTGCAAAGACGAAAAGACTTGCATTTAGATGAAAAAAACAAATTATCATCATTGTAAATTAGGCTATAAAGAAGAATTCGAAAATCAGTTGTAAGGGTTACACGGAGCATTCGAAATCAATAGAAACAAAAAATACTACAGATCAAGAAATTCAAAGTTACACAAGGTTCAAATCATTCAATTTTTTCTCAAGGTATATAGTAGATATTAATATATTTATTTATTACTGTCATTTATTACTGTATTTTTTTCTGAATGTTTTTAAAAAAACAATAATAAAAGAAAAAGTTTAACTGTTCGTACCTGGATCCGAACAGTCCCCATCATGGCCGCAGACGAAGTCCCTCTGAACTCACTCGTGTTCATGAGGGGCTCCGATGAACGAGGTTTTTAAAGAAAAAATAAAGAATCGAAACTTGTTTTTTTTTTTAAAAAACCAAGTCAGATCCAGTTTTTATTTTAAACAAAAACTCTAAAAACAATGTTTTTTTAATTTTTCGGCTCGGATTCGAAGACCTCAAGCCTAGATCTAGTTTTATTTCGAAAAAATATAAAAAGTGAAGGATTTGTACTTACCGGACCGTCGTGTATGACGGTTGGCCGATGACAAAGTTCGGTGGCCGTAGGCGGAGCACAGTGGCCACAGCGGAACCTAGGGCCAGAAGGATGTTTTTTCGAAGAGAAAAAAGAGAGAAAACAGACGTAGGAAGAAGGGTTTTGTAAAAAAATGAAATAAAAATGAAGATTTTTCAAATTTTTTTTACTTAAATACCTATATCTAAACGGCGTTGTTTGGCATCTAAACATAAAAGCCAAAACAACGTAGCTTTGTCGTGACCCAACCGATCCAAACCGTCCCTGGCAAAGGATCCACGTGTTTTCCATAAATGAGATATTTATGCGGGCGGTCCTTCCGCATTTTTTATTCCTACAATTTCATTATTTCTAATTTTTTAATTTATTGTAAATTTCCCCTTTAATTTTATTTCTTTTTTAATTCAATCCTCTTGCTTTTGGGAACCTAAGAAGCTGCCACGTCGCATGTTTTTTGGGTTTGTTGAAAAAAAAGACCCTTAAACTTTTTAAAAATTATATTTTGACCCTCAAACTTCTTCAAAATTAAAATTTGACCCTAAACTTTTTAAAAATTACATCTTTAACCCCTAAACTTCCCAAAATTATATTTTTTCCCTAATCTTTCCAAAACTTATATTTTAACCCCCAAACTTTTACAAAATTATGTTTTAACCCCTAAAATTCTCCAAAACTTCATTTTTGACCCTCCTTTTTTCCTTTTTCTTTTCTTTGATTCTTAGTAAATAAAATTAAATTATTTTTCTTCGTATTTTAAGTTAATCCTTTTTTTCGATGATTTTGATTCACGTTTTTTGCACTTCGTATTTCATTAATTTTACAATTAATTTTTGCATATCTATCCGATTACTTGTTCTTTCTTTGTGTTATTTAATTTCGCCATTAATTATACATTCGTATTTAATTTACACTCATTTTTAAATTAAAATTATTTTCTGTCTAAAAAAATATACAAATAATTTCTAAAAAATCGAGGCAATATCCCTTCGTGTGAAAACTTCGAAAAATTATGCCCTAACGTGTTGGGTATGATTATTCGTAAAATTTGTATAATCAAATATCCTCTTTTAATTCTTTCAAATGTCCTCAAATCTCGAAATTTTGAGAACGTCGTGCCTTAACATGTTGGACACAACTTCAATTCCCCATGAAAATCGAAACATACGGGCATTATTCTTCAAATATAAGTTGTAAAAATCACATGAAATAAATTATACATACAGGGATCGTATTTTAAACTTCACTTCGAGGTTTCAATTTTTAATAACTAAGACCAAATAATAATCAACGTGGTACCAATTTTGGGCGTGTGAGGGTGCTAATCCTTCCTTACACGTAACCAACTCTCGAACCCATTTTCTGGATTTCAAAGACCAAAATATTATTCAACATATATTTTCAAACGTTTTGTGGTGATCCAATCACACCAAATCAAAAGATTGGTGGTGACTCCCATTTTTCAATTAAAAATATTTTCGAGACCTTTTTTGAAAAAAAATGTTTCGACAGCTTGGCGACTCCATTGGGGAATTTTTAAATAAAAGAGAGTCAAGACAAAAGTCAATTATTTTCAGGTCTTTTTGTTGAAAATTTTTAAACACTCGATTTTGTTTAATATATGAACCTTTGCATTTTTTTGTGTGATGTTCTACTATGTCGATGTTGCTAGTACAAGTTTGCATTCATATGCATCTATTACTGCCCTTTAAGTGGAAGCAAGAAGCTACTCCTTCGTGAGGTTTTCACCTCCGTGCAGGATAGTGAATCGCTTTCGGGATTACATCCGTACCCATATTTTCGTGAAGTTTTTACTTCCATGCAAACATGTGGGAAATGTGTCCACCTAAATCAAACTCATACGTATGAGCTTGTAATGGATGAGAATCAAGGAATCTGCTGGTTTAGGTACCTTTTAATCTAGAGCCTAAACCACATATAATGAGCCATAAGTACTTGCCTTAGAAGAAGTTATACCGAACCTTTTAGCAATTATCCAAGACAAGTTCTTAGGTTCTTTGTTCTATACATGTATAATGATATTGATGTTTTTGCTAACTTGTTTTGTTTTGTCTCTTTCGCTTGCATTGCATCATCATACAAGAAAATGTATTTATTTAAGCTCAATTACCAAATAGAGAGTTTTGTCATGGAAAACGGATTTCTTGATAGAGTGGAGGATAACATGGCCGTGCACTTATGGTCAGAGGGAAAATAGTGTGAGAAAGGAGACAGTCTAAAATAAGGGCATTTATCAGAATTTTGGGATCATACTCGGAATAAGTTGACTCAAAATAGTTTGCAAGAATTGAAAGACATATGGGGTCAGTGAGATAATGAGACGAAGCAGATGTTTTATAGAGAATATGGAGGCCTGCCTTACTTACTCAAGGTGAAGATAAACAAACATCTCTTTTGAGCTCTCACCTAACATTGGAATCTTACATATAGTTGTTTCACCTTTGGAAATTTCGACATGACGTCCATGGTGGAAGAATTAACCGCATTGATTCATTGCCCAAGGATTCAAGTCAACAAGGCATACTCGAAAGATGCATGTGTTCTGACCTTTTTGAAAAGATTGATGAACATAACCGGAATGAGTGAACAGTGGGTTGCACCTCGGATCAAAGTAAAAGGAGATAATAAGTGTATCAACTGGAAAAGTTTACGAGATCTAATACTAGCACACCCGGATGTGAAGAAACGCATCGATATTTTCACTCTTGGCATATATGGGTTAGTCATTTTCCCAAAAGCATTAGGATATGTAGAAGATGCAGTTGCGTGTCTTTTTTATCGGCATAGCAAAGGAATCACTCTGGTCCCTGCAATCCTCGTCGAGACTTTCAGATCATTACACGCTTGTCGAAGATAAGGAGAAGGGAGATTCATTGGCTGTGTACCACTTTTAATGGTTTGGTTTCATAATTCTGGAATGTAGAGAAGTTTTCATGCAAAGTGTTCTCGGCAGATTTCTCATCTTTGAGGGAATTTGTTGTCACACAAAGGGAGCAGAATATGTCCGAGGAAAAGTTGATGGTTATTCTTCAAAATTTGGGATGAGTATGTTGAATGGTGCGCGCCTTGGTTTATCATAGATGAGATTCTTTATTGTTACTGTAGTTTCGACTGGGTTCCTTTACTCGAAGTATGGGGTGCTATAACATACGTTCCTTTACTCGTATTGAGGCAATACAAGACAAGGCAGTTTATCCCGATGAGACACGGTCTGACTAACTGCGAAATCACCTACAAAGAGAATGATTGGTCAGATAAATAGCAAACGCATGGAAAGAAGTACATAGGATGAAAAAGTTCAGTGAAAGCCCGATGATGACGTCGAACTATGATTGGTGGAGAAACAAAAGGGCTAATGATAACACTCCAGCACCAAATTTTGAAGATGTTCGGTCAATAGAGGAATATCTTCAAGAGATCTTGTCAGAGATAGACATTATGAAACAAGACTTTGAGAAGAAGAGCTTAGAATTCGAGAAGAGAATAAAGGTTTTGGAAGAAGAAAAGATGAAGTTAGGATTTGATGTGGATATGCATAGGTTAGAAGCCGAAAAATTAAGGAAAGGAAAGAATAAAGCTGAAGAAGAATTAGAAGACTTGAAGAAAGATTATAAGAAACTTCGTCTATCCATGAGAACCGCTGGATTAGGCAAGACATCGAAACAATTGCGGCAAGAAATTCAGAAACAAAAAGATCAAGTGGGATAATTGAAAAGGAAATTCCAAAATGGTCAAGCTCGAGAGAACGCCGTGAAAGGAGAGCTGCTGGAAAGACAAGTCGAGAAGGCTGAATTGAAAGCTCAAATAGCTAAGCTAAAAGCTAGAATAATGGAGTTAGAAAAGTCTCTATGTAGACATCGCAACCGAAACTCCGTCTTAAAACTTAACGTAAGTTTGGCCGAGAATAAGGAATTGAGGGAAAGGGTGCAAGAACTTGAGGTCTCAGTCCATAATAATGAAATTCGAATCGAGATCCTCGAAAGGAATCTAGAAACTAATGAGTGGCACTTTCAATAGGCTCAGATATAGGTTGAAGATAGAGACTATACAATGGGAAAAGCACTAACCCAAATGTGAGAAGCGACTTATCACATGCAAGAGTTAGCCGTTGAAGCTGATATATTAAGCATGCAAAATGAATCAAAATCAGCGCGGGGACAAAAATTAGTCGGATTTCTTAGGAAGGTCAAAGCTTTAAGCAGTAAGGCAAAGCCGTTTATGTAATTCGCTTTAAGTAAAGAAGTTTGTCTTCTAGAAAAATTGTTCTAATGGAATTGAATTCAAAATCAATGTCTTTTCTTACATTGCATACATGCATTCATTCATATTGCATCTTCACATATTTTAGCATTTAATTCTGACTAATTAAAACTTAAACAATTATATCAGTAATCACTAAAAATCCACACCATTATAACACTCGTAAAAAAACCAAAGTCATGGAGTAGAGGATAGAAAGACTTGAGAAAATCCAAAGAGAGATGCAGGAACAAATGCAAGAACAGTTACAGGAACAAATGACAAGAATGTATAGTGAGATGAAAGATCATTTCATGGAAGCCCAAAGAAATTTGATGAATGAGTTGGACCAAATGATGCAAAACGGGGCCGACAAGGGAAAAGGTCATGCGATAAACCCAACCGAGGAAGACGAAGATCCTATTAATACCCTAGGTTTTACACCCCCTCATAATCAAGCTCCATAGGAAGCACAAACATGGGAGGTGACTGTTACTATAAGGACACAACAACATGCTACTGGTACATTAAGGCCAGTTAATTATCCAGTAGGAGGTTCTAACCCTGAAGATAATGTCACAAATTTTAATGTCCCAAATTTCAATGAAATGATGAGAGCAGATCTTCCCAGATAGATGGAGGAAAAGTATAAGTGATTAGAGGAAAAGATCAAGGTGATACAAGGAATTGAAAACTTCTACAGGATAGACGTTGAGGAGTTAAGCCTAGTCCTAGATTTAGTACTCCCTCTTAAGTTCAAGGTCCCGGAGTTTGAAAAGCATAATGGAACAAGTTGTCCCAAAGCTCACATTACCATGTTTTGTAAAAAAATGACAGGATATGTTCATAACGACCAATTACTCATTCACTGTTTTCAAAACAGTCTGGTAAGGTCGATGGTTAAGTGGTATAACCAACTGAGTCGGGAAAAGATTCATTCGTGGAGAGATTTGATACAGGTTTTCTTAAAGTAATATGGCCATGTAACAGATATAGCTCCTGACCGAATTACACTGCAAAACATGGAGAAGAGATCGAATGAAAGTTTTAGATAAAATGCACAAAGATGGAGAGATATGGCGACTCAAGTGTAGCCACCATTAACTGACAAAGAAACAGTGATGATATTTGTTAATACTCTCAAGGCACCCTATCTTAATCATCTGTTAGGAAATGCCACCAAAAGTTTCTCTGACATGGTCATGTCAGGGGAAATGATTGAAAATGCGATCAAAAATGACAAGATAGAGGCTGGGGAGAATACCAAAAGGTCTGCTCCCAGAAAGAGAGACAATTAAGTGAATAACGCAAGCGTATACAGGCTGAACTACACAAAGTCATTCGTGACGACACGACCTAAAGCCCCGATGAGCAACTATCAAAATGCTCCAAAACAAGATTCGAGATCGAGGTCGAATAGGGAGAGAGTTCAATACACTCTCATTCCTATGTCATATAGAGAACTTTACCAAAGACTGTATGACGAGCATGTAGTATCCCCAAGCATGTAAAGTCATACAAGCCCCCATTTCCAACTTGGTACGATGTAAAGTCTCGGTGTGAGTATCATGCAGGAGTAGAGGGGCATTCGATTAAGAACTGCCCTGCCTTCAAGAGGCTAGTTGAGGGACTTATTCAACTAGGAAACCTGAGATTTGATGAACCAACGAGACCAAACATAGTTGGGAATCCCTTGCCTAATCACCCGGACCAGGAAGTGAATGCAATAATGGAACAAGGAAGCTAGAGAATCAAAATGAATGTCAAAGAAGTCAGGTCTCCACTCAAATGGGTATGGCGTTAGATGGTCAAGGAGGGATTAATCCTAGAAAATAGGGAGAATACAGTAGCAAAGATTGTTAGCTACTACGAATTTCATGCCATTAAGGGCATAAGATTCAAGACTATGTTGAATTTAAAACTTTGGTGCAAACATTGATGGACAATAAAGAGTTGGAATTTTTCGATGAAAGGGAGGAGGTTAAGGACGTTTACGCCTCCAAAAACAGAGCGACAAGGGCCTACGGGATTAATCGCCCAGTGGTGATTATTTCTAAGTCCACAAATATCGCGACAAGGGAGCAAATGACATTGTGCATCATTATACAAAAGCTAGCGATGTTTCCCTACAAAGATTGTAAAAGAGTCCTGTGGAACTACAATTGCAATGTAACAATGCCAAGGGAGGAAGAACTCAGAAAGGATGTGAGTCTCGTTACGCGCAGTGAAAGGTGTTATGATTCAATGAGCAATGAGAAAGAAATAAATAAAGGGAAGGTAGTGATGGTTGAGCCCGAGGAAGAAAGGATTAGCAATCCTGAACCACTAACAAATGAGCCTGTGACAAAGAAAGAAGCTAAAGAGTTTCTGAAGTTCCAGAGACATAGCGAGTATAATGTAGTGGAACAGTTACACAAGCAGCCGGCCCGAATATCAATTTTACCTTTACTCTTGAGCTTAGAGGCCCATCAAAGCGCACTAATGAAAGTGCTAAATGAGACTTATGTAGCCAACGATATTTTCGTTAGTAAGCTAGACCGTTTGATCAATAATGTGAGTGTGGATAACTTTATTTTCTACACTAATGATGAGATACCAACTGAAGGAATGGGATCTACGAAAGGCTTACACATCACCATCCATTACAAAGGGTACATATTGTCCGAAGTACTCTTAGATAATGGGTCGACTCTGAATGTGTTACCATTGGCTACTCTGAGAAGATTGTCGATTTACAACTCTTACATGAAGGGATGTAATAATATAGTGAGAACGTTCGATGGGACTAAAAGGAAAGCGATGGGCAAGATTGAAGTACCTCTTCAGATTGGACCAAACACATACGAGGTGGATTTCTTAGTGATGGATATTAGGCTTACCTATAATTGATTGTTAGGAAGACCGTGTATTCATTCAGCTGGGGCGGTACCTTCTTCATTACATCAGAAGCTGAAATTGATAAATGAAGGGCGGTTAATCACGATCAATGCCGAGGAGGAAATTATTACATCTATAACAAGTGACGCACCTTATGTTGGAACAGATGAAGAGGCTGTCGAATGTTTCTTCCGTTCATTAGAATTCTTCAACGCAACATTTATTGCCGAAGGAAGTAAGGTCCCTATGCCTAAGTTATTATCGACTACAAGAATGGGCCTGCGTTTAATAGTTAGAAAGGGGGCGTTGCTTGGAAAGGGACTTGGGAAATACCTTCAAGGGAGAGTTAGTATGCCAATACTGATAGAAAAATGAGATCTTTATGGCTTGGGGTATAGATCGGACACAAAGCAAAAGAAGAAAGAGCTGGAAAAGAGGCAAGAAAGAAGGAGGGCAAGACTAACCAGAGAAGAGATTTCGTGGGAACCCATGGTCTTCCTACACATATCTAAGACATTTGTCTCGGAAGGAGTAATAAACCTAGAGAAAAGGATGAAAAAGAAGCAAGTGATAAACAAGATTGAAGGAATCATAAAGGACCTAGGCGTCAATGCTATATCCGAAGAGGGAAAATAAGGGAATCTGTCAAGAATTGGTCCATGCGCACCTGAAAGTACTCTGGATAATTCGACTGTAGAGGAACTCCCTGTAACTTTTAGGATTTCTTCAGAGTAATGCTCAGAACACACCTATTGCTTTAGTCCTGAAAGCAATATGTATTTTTTTTTAAAAAGGGCCTATGGTCATTATCTAGTTTCTTTTAATGAAAATGCATTTTTATCTTACACAGAAAATTTTTCGCTCATTATTCTTTCATTCTTATCCAATTCAACAAACCATTTGTTCTTATCCAATATAAAAGATTGATCATTCTTTAATACATACATTCTTACTCATAGTCATACCATACAATCATTATTTCGTAAATTTATTTTGTTCTTTGAACCTTTTTTTTTACGCCTTTGACAAGTCCTTGAATATCAATAATATGAGTCAACCTGATGCTAACTTAGTGCCTCGTTTTGAGCAAGATATGCATTTAGAGGAACTTCAGGACTTTGAAGACAATCAAGATTGTAACTTATCTCTTGATCTGTTAAGGATGATGGAGCAAGAAGAAAAACAAATCCTCCCTCATTCGAAACTGGTGGAAGTTATAAACCTGAGGAACGAAGATGAAAAGAAGGAAGTAAAAATTGGGACAAGCATCTCCATAGAAACCAGAAAAGATCTTATCGAGTTGCTTCAAGAGTCCAAAAATGTCTTTGCATGGTCTTACCAAGACATGCTTGGCCTGAGTATCGACATTGTGGTACACAGACTCCACATAAAGGAAGAATGCAAGACTGTTCATCAAAAGCTCTAAAGGACGAGACCAGATGTATTATTAAAGATAAAAGAAGAGGTCAGAAAGCAATTTGACGTTGGGTTCCTCCGAGTAGTTAAATACTCTGAATGGATAGCCAACATAATCCCTGTTCCTAAAAAAGATCGAAAAGTGCTTATGTGTGTGGATTATAGGGATTTAAATAAAGATAGCCCAAAAGACAATTTTTCATTGCCTCACATCGACACCTTAGTAGATAATAGAGCAGGTCACTCCTTATTTCATTCATTGACGGTTTCTCTGGGTATAATCAGATAAGGATGGATCCTAAAGATATGGAGAAAACCACGTTTGTCACACTATGAGGAACAATCTGCTATAAGGTGATGCCTTTTGAACTAAAAAATGCGGGGGCAACTTATCAAAGAGCCATGGTGACTTTGTTTCATGACATGATGCATAAAGAAATTAAAGTTTATGTTAACGATATGATTGCAAAATCCCGAACAGAGAAAGAACATGTAAAGATCTTAAGAAAGCTATTTGTAAGGCTAAGAAAGTATCAACTCAAGTTAAACCCAGCCAAGTGCACTTTTGTAGCCACCTCGGGCAAGCTATTAGGCTTTGTGGTTAGCAAAAGAGGGATTGAAATTGATTCAAATAAAGTCAAAGCCATACAGGATTTACCACCACCCTGTACGGAAAAAGAAGTTTGAGGATTCTTAGGGAGATTAAATTACATTACTCGATTCATCTCGCAGTTGATTGAGAAATGTGACCTCATCTTTTGTTTACTTAGAAAGCACAACTCAAGTGTGTGGGATGACGAATGCCAGGAAACTTTTGACAAAGTAAAGGATTACTTGTCCAATGCTCCTATCTTGGTGCCCTCAATTCCTAATAAACTGTTGATCTTGTACTTGGCAGACTCTGAAAATTCTATGGGATACGTACTAGGCCAACATGATGAGTCTGGAAAGAAGGAAAGACCGATATATTATCTTAGCAAGAAATTCACCGATTGTGAAACTCAATACTCGCCAATCAAAAAACAATGTTGTGCTATAGTTTGGACCTTGCGAAGATTGAGACAATATATGTTGTACCATACAACTTGGTTAATCTCAAAACTAGATCCTTTGAAATATATGATAGAGTCGGCCGCCCTGAATGGAAGATTGGCTAGGTGGCAAATCTTACTTTCTGAATTTGACATAGTTTATGTTAATCAAAAGGCAGTAAAAGGGAGTGCGATAGCAGACTTCCTAGCTAGCAGGGCTTTAGAGGAATATGAGTCAATGAACGTCGATTTTCCAAACGAGGACTTAATGTATGTTGCAACTACGAAAGAGGGAACCACGGTGGAACATCCTTGTAGATTAAATTTTGATGATGCTTCAAATGTCACGGGTAATAGAGTTGGGGTAGTCTTGGTATTACCAAAAGGAGACCACTATCCTTTCACCAGTAAACTCGATTTTGATTGTACAAACAACATGGGAGAATATGAAGCATGTATCATGGAAATCCGTGTAGCCATAGAATAGGGGATCAAAGTTTTGGAGATATATGGAGACTTCGCACTAGTAATCTATCAAATCAAAGGAGAATGGGAAACAAGAGATTCCAAGCTAATTGATAATCGAAAGTTAGTTCTCGAGTTAACCAAAGAGTTTGATGATGTCACATTTCATTATCTCCCACGAGAAGAAAATCAGATGGCTAATGCTCTGGCCACTCTGGCCTCGATGATTAAAGTAAACAGACCAGAAGATATAAAGCCTATTCAAATGAGCATCTACGAGGCTCTAGCTCATTGTTATGATATTAAAGAAGAAGAAGAAGAAAAGGATGATCGCCCGTGGTACCAATATATTCTCCAGTATGTAAGAAATCGCAAGTACCCCAAGCAAGCTTCTAAAAATGAAAAAAGGAAATTGAGAAGGCTTGCAAATGAATATGTCCTAAACGGGGAAATCTTGTACAAAAGGAGAAAGGATCAGGTGTTGCTAAGATGTGTCGATGCAATCGAAGCTAACACACGCCAATGGTTTCACAATGGCCAAGCAACTAATGATATTTGGGTATTATTGGTCCAACATGGAAGGGGATTGCATCAATTATGCAAAAAAGTGTCATAAATTCCATATCTATGGAGATAAGATTCATGTACCTCCATCACACCTTCATGTCATGACTTCTCCTTGGTCTTTCTCTATATGGGGCATGGATGTCATTAGACCAATTTCTCCAAAGGCTTTTAATGGTCATAGATTTATTTTCGTGGTTATCGACTACTTCACCAAATGGGTAGAAGCTGCTTCTTACGCCAACATCACGAAGTCTATAGTTAGCAAGTTCTTGAAAAAGGAGGTCATCTGTCAATATGGGATGCCAGAAAGGATCATATCCAACAATACCATGAATTTGAACAATAGCACGATAGCGGAGTTTGCGAGCAATTCAAAATCAAGCATCACAATTCATCTCCCTATCGCCCAAAAATGAATGGAGCTGTAGAGGCAACTAATAAAAACATCAAGAAGATCGTTGCAAAAATGACCGAGACCTATAGAGACTAGCACGAAAAATTATCGTTTGCCCTCTTTGTTTACAGAACTTCGATCAAAACTTCTACTGGGGCAACATCATTCTCATTAGCATACGGTATGGAAGTAGTCTTACCTATTGAAGTTGAAATACCTTTTCTCCGAGTCTTGAAAGAGTTATAATTAGATGAGGCAGAATGGATTCAGGCCGAATATGATCAGTTGAATTTAATCGAAGAAAAAAGGTTAAGAGCTATCCGCCATGGTCAGATGTACCAGAAAAGAATGATGCAAGCTTATGACAAAAAGGTTCATACTAGAGAATTCAATGAGGGAGATCTAGTTCTGAAAAAGATATTTCCCATACATAAAGACTTCCGAGGGAAATGGATTGCCAATTAGGAAGGGCTTTATATGGTAAAGAAAGCTTTCTCAGGGAGAGCTCTCATTCTAGCAGAAATGGACGGCAAAGATCTACACAATCCCGTCAACTCAAACTCAGTGAAAAAATATTTCACCTAAAAAATAATCGAGATGAACCCGTAAAGGGCGTCTCGAAAAAAAGAGATCGAGATGAAAACCCATAAAAGGGGTCTAAAAAAAGGATCGAAATGAAAACTCGCAAAGGGCGTCTTGAAACCAAAGGGATTTTAAGTTGAAAACCTGTAAAGGGTGACTCAAATTTGAAATGAAGAAATGAGATCGAAATGATCGTTTTTCTCAAATATAACAAGACGGAGAAACTTTACAGCTTGAAGCATCAACAGGGCACTCCAGGTCTACTAGACACATATCGGGCTAAGAATGATTCCCAGCGAAGCGATTCAAAGAAGCTCATCCTACGATATTTGGGGCATCTAATTGTCTTTTTGTTATACTAGATATTTTTTTTCTAATGTTTGCCATCTTTGATTCTTTCTTTTGAATTATATCTTCAATAAATTTTGACCTTATTCTCTCATAATCTTGTTCAAGCATCTTGCATTAAAAATAACGGATAATAAACTAACAATATAAATCATACAAAGATCCATGAGCATCATTTTGGAATTTCCTAAATAGTACAGGGGCCCGAAACAGGACCACCTGTTAGAAAACAAACTTGAAAACAAGCAGTTCAAGCTAAGCCTAAAAGAATACAGGGCAGCGCACCTACAATAGAATTTGGACAAACAACAGACCTTGTCAACCCAAATAATAATAATAAATGAACCAAATATTCATCATGCGCATTCATGTAGTTAGGAGCATTTGATTCATTCTGATCATGACATCTTAATAATTTAGGCCTACATAGAGGTCTATAGAAGCATACTTTACAGGTCACATCCCCGTAAAATGGCAAGATGAACCAAGGAAACATTAAAGTTGATACCCTAGAGCACGAAGGGAAAGATTGAGACCACAAAGGCGAATACTATAACCTGAAGTTGGAAAAAAGTAGGTTAAAGCTGTGACAATTGAAGGCACCAATATCTTACCTCGATTGCGGGGCATATTGAAGCATCCGATCTTTTACCTTAATTAGAGGGCAGATCAGAGACACACCAGTACCTAAACCCGATCATGGGGAAGATTGAAGCATACGATCTCTTATCTTGATCATAGGGAGGAGTAGAAACTTCAAACGTCATCTTCCTGATGAGATACAAAGAAGTAAACCAAAAGAATGAAGCAAATCCCAATGTGAACAAAACTTCAAACTCCCACCTTCCTGATGAGAAACAGAGAAGTGGGTCAAAGCAATAAAGCGATCATCTTTTTGATGAGTTACAGAGAAGTAGATCAAATCTGCCTTCCTGATGAAATACAAAGAATTGGATTAAATCAATGAAGCGATTATCTTCCTTATGAGATACAGAGAAGTAGACCAAATCAATGAAACAAAACTCAATGTGAGTGAAACTTCAAACCCCCCATCTTCCTGGTAAGATACAGAGAAGTGGGTCAAAGCAATAAGGCGGTCATCTTCCTAATGAGATACAGAGAAGTGGATCAAATCTGCCTTCCTGATGAGATACAAAGAAGTGGATTAAATCAATGAAGCGGTCATCTTCCTGATGAGATACAGAGAAGTAGATCAAATCAATGAAGCAAAGCGTAATGTGAGTGAAACTTTAAACCCCCATCTTCTTGATAGATATAGAGAAGTGGGTCAAAGCAATAAAGCGGTCATCTTTCTGATAAGATACAAAGAAGTGGACCAAATCCGTCTTCCTGATGAGATACAGAGACGTGGATTAAATCAATGAAGCGGTCATCTTCCTGATGAGATATAGAGAAGTAGACCAAATCAATGAAGAAAAGCTCAATGTGAGTGAAACTTCAAACCCCCATCTTTCTGATGAGATACAAAGGAGTGGGTCAAAGCAATGAAGCAGTCATCTTCTTGATGAGATACAGAGAAGTGGACCAAATCCGTTTTCCTGATGAGATATAGAGAAGTGGATCAAAATAATAAAACGATCATCTTCCCAATGAGACATAGAGAAGTAGACCAAATTCATCTTCCTGATGAGATATAGAGAAGTGGATCAAAACAATGAGGCGGTCATCTTCCTGATGAGATATAGAGAAATGGACCAAATCCGTTTTCCTAATGAGATACAAAGAAGTAGACCAAACCAATGAAGCGAAGCTCAACGTGAGTAAAACTTCAAACCCCATCTTCCTGATAAGATATAGAGAAGTGGATCAAAAGATGAAGTTACAAACACCAAACACCTGAAATGTCAGTAGGATTGAATCAAAGACTACGACGACGAATTTAAATCTTCGAAGTTGCAAGTGAATTGAGTGAAGCTACAGTAGCAATTTTTGTCTTTTTGAAATTGCCTTAGGGTAAGATGGAATCATAACACAGAATCCTACTTTCCTAAAGTTGTAAAGAAGCGGATGCAGCAAGGTTGAACAATCAATAAAGCGAAAGGTGGGCTAGTTGAAGAAAGAGCATCAAAGAAACGAGACTTGACAAAATTGGACCTCCTTTTAGTCTTTGCTTTATTCCCTTTACACGATAACAAGCAAAGAGGGGCAGCTATTGGAGCCCAATTTGTCCGGGCCCAACTCAAAACCCAAAACCCAAATGATAAAATTTTAAATTTAAAATGTCCAATTACAAATACAAAACTAAAACCAAACCCATAAGCCCAAAAAACCCCCCCCAATTAAACCCAAACGCTAAAGCCAAACCCAACTAGCCCAATTTTACAAAATTTTTCAAACCCTAACCCCTAAACAACTTGTGCTACTACCGTCCCTGACCACTCAACTCCCGCCATTTCAGCATCACCACCATCCAACTTGCCACCACCGTCACTGCCAAGTCTGCACCTGCAAAGAAGAAAAGACTTGCATTTAGTTGAAAAAACAAATTATCATCATTGTAAATTAGGCTATAAAGCTGAATTCGAAAATCAGTTGTAAAGGTTACACGGAGCGTTCGAAATCAATAGAAACAAAAAATACTACAGATCAAGAAATTCAAAGTTATAGAAGGTTCAAAGCATTCAATTTCTTCTCAAGGTATATAGTAGATATTAATATATTTATTTATTATTGTCATTTATTACTGTATTTCTTTCTAAACATTTTCAAAAAAAAAACAATAATAAAAGAAGAAGTCAAACGGTTCACACCTTGATCCGAATAGTTGCCATCTTGGCCTCGGACGGAGTCCCTCCGAACTCGCCCATGTTCGTGAGGGGCTCCGATGAACGGGGTTTTTCACCAACAAAAGAAAACAAGGAAATAACAATTAATAACAAAATAAAAATAGATTTTAAAGAAAAAATAAAGAATCGAAACTTGGTTTTTTTTTTTTGAAAAACCAAATCAGATCCAGTTTTTTTTTAAACAAAAACTCTAAAAACAAAGTTTTTTTTTATTTTTCGGCTCAGATTTGAAGACCTCAAGCCTAGATCTAGTTTTATTTTGAAAAAAATATAAAAAGTGAATGATTTTTACTTACCGGACCACCATGTACGACGGTTGGTCAACGATGGAGTTCGATGGCGGTAGGCGGAGCGACAATGGTTACAACGGAACCCTAGGGTTGGATGGATGTTTTTCTAGAGAGTAAAATGAGAGAAAAGAGAGGGAGGAAGAAGGATTTTGTAAAAAATGAAATAAAAATGAAGATTTTTCAGATTTTTTTTTTACTTAAATACCTATATCTAAACGACGTCGTTTTAGCATCTAAACTTAGAGGCCAAAACGACGTAGTTTTACCGTGACCCGACCAATCCGACCCACCCCAGGCAAAGGACCCACGTGTTTTCCATAAATGGGATATTTATACGGGCGGTCCTTCCACATTTTTTATTCTTACAATTTCATCCTTTCTAATTTTTAATTTATTGTAAATTTCCCCTTTAATTTTATTTCTTTTTTAATTTAATCCTCTTGCTTTCGGGAACCTAAGAAGCTACCACATGGCATGTTTTTTTTGGTTTGTTGCATAAAAAGACCCCTAAACTTTTCAAAAAATATTTTTTGAACCTTAAACTTTTCTAAAATTACATTTTGACCATACAGTTTCCAAAAATTACATATTTGACTCCTAAACTTCCCAAAATTATATTTTTGCCCTAAACTTCCCAAAATTATATTTTTGCCCCAAATTTTCCAAAAACTTATATTTTAACCCCGAACTTTTCCAAAATTATTTTTTGACTTCAGAATTCTTCAAAACTTCATTTTTTACCCTCATTTTTTCCTTTTTCTTTTCTTTGATTCTTTGTAAATAAAATTAAATTATTTTTCTTCATATTTTAAATTAATCTTGTTTTTTTGATGATTTTGATTCTCGTTTTTCGTACTTCGTATTTCATTAATTTTACGCTTAATTTTTACCATATCTATCCGTATAATTGTTTTTTCTTTGTCTTATTTAATTTTGCCATTACTTATACATTCGAATTTAATTTACACTCATTTTTAAATTAAAATTGTTTTCTGTCTCAAAAAAATATACAAATAATTTTAAAAAAAAAAAAGGCAATATCCTTTCATGTGAAAATTTCAAAAATTTATGTCCTAACGTGCTAGGTATGATTTTTCGTAAAATTTGCATAATCGAATATCCTCTTTTAAATCTTTCAAATGTCCTTGAATCTCAAAATTCTGGGAACGTCGTGCCCTAACGTGTTGGACACACTTCAATTCCCCAAGAAAATCAAAACATATGAGCATTTTTCTTCAAATATAAGTTTTAAAAATCAGACGAAATAAATTATGCATACAGGGATGGTATTTTAAACTTCCCTCGAGGTTTCAAATTTTTAACAACTAAGATCAAATAATAATCGACGTGGTACCAATTTTGGGCGTGTGAGGGTGCTAATCCTCCCTCACACGTAACCGACTCTCGAACCCGTTTTCTGGATTTCGAAGACCAAAATATTGTTCAAAACGGATTTTCAAACTTTTTATGGTGATCCAATCACACCAAATCAAAAGATTGGTGGCGACTCCCATTTTTCAATTAAAAATATTTTCGAGACCTTTTTCAAAAAAAACGTTTCGACACCTAGATTTGGCTCAACTTAGTTTCAAGTTTGAGTTTTTTATAAACTTTTCTCTTCTTCATCTTCTTCAGCTCCAACTGGTTTAACTGCTGTGATTCTTTATAATTTGGTAGCCTCCTTACTCTTTCGGCAGCCTCACTCTAGCACTAACCTATGCACCCATCATCTCCTTCTCCGGTAAGTGCCCACATCAAAAAAGAAAATTTAAAGCCTTTTCCCTTTTTAAGATTTTGTTTGTTTCTTCACCCTTCAAGATAAGGAAAAAAACCCGAGAAGTTCATCAAAATCATGAGGATAAACGCAAATTTGATCTTAATACTTTTGGGTTGTTCTCTATTTTTCCTTGTTTGTGTCTTTTACTATCTTTTGCTAAAGTTGCTTCTAGTTTTACTTCTTGAGCCACTCAACGCAAGTGGAGCTCGCTAGAAAAAGTAGCAGTAATAACTTTACAGAGTAGAGTATTTCACCCAAATTCTCAATCATTTCAATTCCAATCCAATGAGTGACCTAAAATTTCAGTAAAAATATTTAATCAATGACACTTATTGAGGGTAGCCCAAAGAAGAATTTCTCAGCCTTTGTTTATATTGGAAACGAAGGAGACATGGAATGATTATGATGATCCTGTTGTTCATATGGTGCATATAGACTTTTAGGATATTTCTTTTGCGAGTCCCAACTAGTGTAGTGAATGTTTTGTATTAATCAAATACCCACTTTTTTGTTTATATTGGAAACTAAGTAGGATCATCATGCCATGAAAGTTTTACTACTCTTCATATGCATATAGACTTTGAGGATATTTCTTTTGCGAGTCCCAACAAGTGTAGTGAATGTTTTGTATTAATCAAATACCCACTTTTTTGTTTTAATAAACAAGTCACTCCTTTCTTATTTATTATCATGAGAAACCAAAATAAAGAAAATATTAATTAGGGTTACCTTTAAGGTATTAAAAGATGGTGTAGTCTCTATGTGTCTGTGAGAGAGATAGAGAGAGAAAAGAAAGATAGGAGTGGAAATGAAAAGCTAAAAAAAATTGCCCTTAATTTTAAAATAGTGAATGTAATTGAAAGGATAAATTGATGAATTTAGTGTGTATTACTCTCTTATAGTTTGGATTTATTTGAATTTTTTTAATAGTGTAGGACTAAATTGATCTATTTAAAAGTAGGTAAGTAGAGGGACTGAGTTTGGAATTTGTGAAGTGTATAAAGAAGGAAGGGTTGGGTCTATTTGTGATGTATCTTGGTTCTAAAATTATAGTATAAACCGGAATAGCTTTGGCATGATTTTAGTTATGAGGAATGATGTCTTTTGTTTATTAACCATATGGTGTGGTTATATATGCATTTGGCTTTCATTATTTTCTTTCAGGAATTAGTCTTTAACATGGTGATTATGATGATCCTACTGTCAAACATACATACATAATTGTGTTGCACTACTGTTAATTTTGTATACTCATAATAATGAGGTAATTAATACATATATTCAGTATAATGTGATCTTGATTTTGAGCATAACTTAATTTTTAAAATAAGGTTTTATACATTGTTAAGTGAGCAGTCAAAGAAGAATGAGTACTTCGAGGATTAAAGTTAGTGGTGAAAAAGTCAAAGCATGGTGGGATAAAAGATTGACAGAAACATTTTGTGATATTTGTATTAAAGAGATATTGAAAGAAAATAGACCTGGTACTCATTTCACAAAAGATGGATAGTTGAAAATAATGACGAACTTTGAAAAGAAACAGGCAAGGCTTATTCACAAAAACAACTTAAAATAGGTAGGATGCCTTGAAAAAAGAATGGAAGGCTTGGAAGAAACTTAAAGACGGAGATACTGGTTTAGGTGGAATCCTATAAAAAAAACCGTTGATGCATCGGATGATTGGTGGGAGAGTATGCTAAAGGTACATTAATAATTCTAGATATTTTTATTTTTCTTATTTATGAGGTTATTTATAATTTCTTTTATTAAACTACTATTTTATATGTAGGTTGTGCCTGAAGCTCAAAATTTTAGAACATCGGGCATTGATCCTGACTTGGAAGGGAAGTTGGACCAAATGTTCATGGGGATAATTGCTACAGGTGATAAAGCATGGGCACCTTCTTCTAGTACACTCTGTAGTGAATTTTTTGAGGATGTTAACAATGACATACCTGAAGAGAATGAGGAAGAAAATGCTGGAAATGATGTTAACGTTTTAAATGATGTTAACACTTCAAATGATGTTAACATTGATGGAAACGGTAAAAAAAAGGAAAATAGCGGAGATATCAACTTCACATTTGAAAACTGGAAGGAAGAAATTCTCAAAGCAAATTGGAGGGGCTGCAAGATTGTCTAGTCAAATAGAAAAATTATGCAATGCAGTTGAAAATATGAGTCAAGCCACATCTTGTTTGACTCCTGTTATGGATCCATATGGTATTCCACAAGCGGTCAAAGTGCTTGATAGCATGTCGAAGGAAATTCCAGAAGCTAGTTCGCTATACTTTTTCTCACAGAGATTATTACTCAATAAGGACAAGCAAATTATGTTTTTATCAATTAATCCCAAGATTAGAGTTGTGTGGCTTAAGACAGAGATGGAGATGGAGAATAATTGAAAATTTTCTAGTCTTCTAGGGTCTAGAGATATCTACTATGTGACTAAACAACAATGCTAAACTAGTTTTATCAATAGTTGTTTATGTTTGGTTTTTGGATATTGAATTTATGTTCTACTTATTTATGTGTAATCTAGTTTTATCAATAGTTGTTTAAGTTTGGTTTTTGGATATTGAATTTATGTTCTACTAATTTATGTGTAATCTAGTTTTATCAATAGTTGTTTAGGTTTGGTTTTTGGATATTGAATTTATGTGTAATTTAGTTTTATCAATAGTTGTTTATATTTAATTTTGGATATAAAATTTGTTCACAGGTGATGAGTATGGTTGACAATTCTAGCGGTGATGAAAGTGATGATAAAAGGGAAAAGAAAGAGACTTTACAATGCATGGAATGTTTTAACCGATTATTTGTTGTTGCATCTTCTTCCGTGCAATTATATTATGAGAAGTATATATTGAAGCAACCATGCATAGATTCAAAACAATCAGGTGAGGCATGGATCCGAGAGATTCTTGACGATCTTGAATCACATTGTATAATTAATTCTAGGATGTCTAAAATTGTATTCACCAATTTGTTGAGAGTTTTGGAGACAAGATACAACTTGCAACCTTGAAGACACGTATCTTCTCGTGAAATGTTGGGAATTTTTTTGTACATCTTGGGCACTAGTGCAAAAGTTTCACAATGTCGAGAAAGATTTCAAAGGTCTGGAGCAACAATAAACCGATACTTTGCAATTGTGCTTGAGAAAGTTTCAAGGATGGGCATTGATCTAATTGCACCCGAAGATCGTTTTTTCAGCTCAATACCCGATCAAATACGTAATGATTCTAGATATATGTAGCATTTCAAGGTTAGAACTTAATATTATAATATTATATTTTAATATTTTTTATCGATTAAAAATATGCATGGGACTAATATGATTATTTGTTCAGGATTGCATAGGTGCAATTGATGGTACTCATATTGCCGCTATTCTTCCACCAAATGAACAAATACCCTACATTGAAAGAAAAGGTATCCCGACTCAGAATGTTATGGTGGTGTGTAATTTTAATATGTGTTTCACCTTTGTTATGGCTAGATGGGAAGGATCAGCATGACTCTAGAATATTTCTTGATGCAATTCGAGATTCAAAATACAAATTTCCACAACCACCAAATGGTAAGATATTTCATTTATTTTTTTTAAATAATAAAGTATAAGTTCTTTAATTGATAATTTAAAAAATAAAGAATTCTTGAATTAATTGTTTGTTATATTATGACATGTAGGAAAATATTATCTTGTTGATTCTTATATCCTCAAATGAAAAGTTATCTTGGACCATATAGAGGTCAACGATATCATTTACCTGACTTTCGTAGAGGTAGACCGATATCTGGTAAAGAAGAGATACTCAACCATTCACATTTATCATTACGCAATGTCATTGAACGAACTTTTGGTGTTTTAAAAAAAATGATTCATTTTAAGGGATATGCTAAGTTATAGTTTTGAAAAGCAAACGATTATCGTTGTTGATACAATGACGATACACAATTTTAACCGAAAACATGTTGGTCGAAATGATGCAAATTTTATGGAATACGAAAATATTAACAAGGCATATGAGGATATTATTGATCCAGAAGATGTGCATGATGGAGAAAGTGATGATGATGATGGTGGTGGTGAATCAAACAACTCAAGTGGTTTTGAAATGGAATTTATAAGAGATTCTATAGCTTCTAGTTTAATGAATTCACTTTGAATTGTAAATGCTACAAGTTGAAACTTTTGATGATGTATTTGGTATATAAATATTAGCCCTTTTTGAAACTTTAATCCAAATGCATGTAATATTTTAATTTGTTAGGTTTATATTTTTTATATTATGTTAATATCTAATATGGGTTATATATTCAAATTAAATTTTAAAATAAAATAATACAAATGTATTAAAATCATTAATAAAAAATTAAAAAAACATTTTATAAAATAATACAATAATGCTAATATTTAAATATAAATATTTAAGGATTATATTTAAATATTTAAAATATAATTTATATAATCTAATTAAATTTTTTAAATAATTAATATTAATTACTTAGAAATATTTAAAATTAATATTTCATATATTAATATATTAACAATAAGTTATAATAAATTATTTTTTATATTCTTGCTAAAATATCATAATATTAACTAATTTGAACATTATTTAAATGTATATTTATTATTTTATAATACCATATCTAAAATGAATATTTTATTTCTTAAAAGCACTTTTTGAGAGGAATGTTAAACAATCAAATCTTAAACCAAACTTTTTAAAAGCACATTTTCACCACACTTTTTAAAAGCGTTTTTTAAAAGTAATGCTAAACTAGTCCTTAATTATTGGTTAACTGTAAACTATTTACAATTAGTAATTTTTAGTCACTCACATGACTTGTTTGTGGGAAAGAGAATGAAAACTATTCGCTTATTTTGAAAAGATCTCATTTTTTATACGAATTTTTACCCATATTTCTAATTGCATGTTTAAATTTGTACTAATTATTCTTTATTTTATGTCCTACTATTTTAGAAAATATGTGGTAAATAAACTTTTTCATCATGTTATTACAAGCATCAATGTTTAATGAACTATTTTCGTCGGTGTCTATTATTAATACATGAAATTCAGAAATATAAAACTCCCATTACATTATGCAGATCAAGATTCTCCATTGAATGCTTAGACCGCATTAAGTTTCAACTGGTAGATAAAGAGAATGGAAATCGAGTATTACATGAAAACTACTAAACTAATATCATATAGGACAGAAAGTAAAGAAGTGATTTAAATAGCCATTTCATACACATTAATTAATATCAGAGAATCAGTTGTCTAATTTCTTCCAGGAATGGGTGGAAAAGGGAGCTCTGGAAGGGGTGGCAGAGGGGGGAGTTGAGGTAATGGTGGGAGATTGGGAAGCAGTGGGCTCGGCCGTGGTGTTGCAGGGTCTTCAAGTGGAGGTGGAAATATGGGATAGTTTGGTTCCCCAAAATCCAAGGTGTGTGGGGTGTTGGATTCCTTAGAGTCTGCAACAACACTTGGTTTTTTGTTGCATAGATTTGGCAGTTTCAATGGCTTGAAACTCAGAAACCCAGCTGAGAAAACCTTGGTTCCTTGCTTTGTTGACTTGAGATGGAATGATGATGATGTTGCAGATGAGGCCACTGCACAGTATGGCTCACTGCTTCTTACAAGTTTCACTGAACATCCCTTGATTTTCTTCACATGTTTGGTAAAAGATAATGGCAAACGAACTTTGAATTCTCCCTGCTCGTTGGTTTTCGCAACTTGTTGAAAACTCGGCCTCAAATCCCCATCTTTACATTCCACTGCAACTGATGCACCTGCAGAAACAAAATTTCAACCAAGGAAACATATTAAAATGTTAGCTTATAACAGATCAAAATCACAAGTAGTGAAAACAGCTGACCTGAAACAAAGTGATAGGCCTTTGAGAAATCTTGTTGGAAACAAATGTCACAGTATACAGTTCCAGAAACAACAGCAGGTCCATGGCTAGCCTCTGATAGATTATTGATTGTTAAACTAAGCAGCAGCAATACTAAGGAAAACCAACTCATTTTCATCCTTCTAATCTCTTCAAATACCTCTTTTTTTGGGGTTCTGATCTAATGCCCTGAACTTTGATCAACTTTTATAGTGTAGCCTATCAACCTTCTTTATATCGTTCATGCAAAAACCAGTGAACTGTAAAGTGGAAGCAATGCATTCAGGTTTAATTTCTTCCACCTCCAAAACAGCTCAAAAGGAATGAAACTAATAAAACTTTGATGGCTAGGAATTATAGTTACAATTTACTGAATTGAATTTGATGTTATAAATTCAACAATATGGGATAGTTGGACTGGTTCCTGGTTGTTCACGAGCCGCTTACAGCAGCCATAGATATCATGTGCCAATGGCATGAATAATATGAGCTCAGTATTCATGGAATCACATTACAACCTACTTTTTGCAATTAGGAGGACAACAAATCGAATATTATTTATATTTTTTAAATATTTGAACCAGAATTGAGATATGGAATGTCCCAGTGCTTCTATCTTTCAAAAGAAAAAATAAGGAAAATAATCTACACAAAATCATTAAATGTGAACTCTTGAAAAAAAAAGATGAACCAAAATTAAAATGAAAACTCCTGAATCATAGGTGAAAAGCAAGATATATTCCGAGCAGATGATCATTTCACAAATTGGCAAAAATCTCTTTACAACACAAAGAAAGATAGCTCAAGTTTTTACAGCCATTTCTTCTGCGGAAATTCAAACCATACTACTACATACATATACAGGGCTTTAGTGTAAACAAAAGTGATACCCCACAATTGAACAAAGGAGAATGAATAATAAACAATAACAGTTCACAAAACTTCCTTATCATAAAATGCAAGAAGTTGCTTCACGTGAGAATGCCAGGCTCCAACATTTTGTCTGTCAACTGTGACCCAATCTACAACAGTTGATGCCGGTTGCTCCCACCACTCGTCCAGCTGTACCCACAATGTTCAATCCCAAGGTTATAGCATCAAGGCAAATATAATACGATGTCGATGTTTCAATAGTCTTACCCTATGTTATATCTAGACTCAGAGATGAGTATCGGATACATGTGTATAACACAACATATGTTAAATTTTTTTCATATAGATGGAAGATCATACTCCTATACCCATATCCAGGTCTGTGTCGGACACATGTTTAACACTGGTACTTAAAACAAAATAGTGAGTTCAAATAACAGACCTTATATATTGACATAAACAAGTTTAATCCCCAACTAGAGATGGCAATATGACGGGGTGGTTTTTTTCGCACCCCTACTCTGACCATATTTTTATACCTCCCACTCCGGCACTATCTCCAAACTGATCTTATTAAAAAAATTTAATACCCAAACCCAATCCGAAAATACTAAAAATTCCCCTACTCTCACCCGATCAAATCCAAAGTATTAAATATTTTTTTATGTTATATTACTTTTACAAGATTAAATAAAATACATATTATACAATCTTATAAAAATGAAAAATATCTACCTAAAATTTAAAAGAGTTAATATTCATAAAATCTTACATAAGTTTAAAAAATCTAACTAAAATACATAAAATTAATTAAAACTAAAAAAGGGTATTTTGGTATCCCACCCCGCCCAAACCCGATTTGCAAGAAAAAAAGCCCCTATCAGGTCGAATCAGTCAAAACCCATCAGGCTCGAGTTAATTTTCCATCCCTATCCCCAAACCCCTTTCCCATTCTAACTCCTCTTATCACCAGAAATAAATAAACAAACAATAGGTCATAGTTGCAGCCAGAAACAGAGTCTGCAATCAAACAACCAGTCTATCTCAGCAACCAACCTCACACCAACTCACAGCTCCAGCTCGCACTCTTGCTTACAAAAAAACAAATCATTTCTTTCTTTTTACAAGATTAATATTTGAATGGGTTGCATATAAAACAGAAGAAAAATATGTATACACGTAGCAAGAGATCTAATGATATGACCAGCAAAACAATAACGCCATTACTTACCAAACCCCTGACATATTTGCAGTCCTCCAAGCACTTCTGAGCATTCAAAATGGCAGTTTTGAGTTCAGGTAGCCATTTCTCTGTGACAATCTTATCTTGCTCAGCTGCCAGATTCAAACAATAATTTGTTGTCCTGCATCATTTGGCAAGAAAAACCATATCATAATTAATCAAAAGGACAAAATGACTAAAATGAAACACAAATTATGATGTAATATGAAAGTAAACCCATATAGTTCGCTACATTTAACCCAAAATTGGGTTTTCATTTTTAATTATTTAAAAATATTTTTTTTCTTTTGTATCCAAGTATAAAAGCAACCATATGATGCCGAAGAAAGAATAGGCAAATCGATTCTAGATGAAGCACTTTCTGCTTATACAAATGATCAGAGGGAAAAAAAAGATAAACAGATTGCTTTTATATAATTGTAACTTCCAAGAAGGCAGAAACAGTAATTCATTACCTTGCATATTCTTGTTGAGCACGGTAAGCATGGTTCAATAGTGCGTGACCACTTTCAACAAGATCCTGCCGAATATGGACCAAATTTATTGCCTTTGCCAATTCCTCCAGGACACAAGCCTCAGAACCACGAAGCTTCAAACAGAACTCCAGAGACTCTAACACTGATGCCAAACCAGCATCCGAACCCTCCAAACCTAACCATACAATGTCATTAGATTGAAAACAATTCTTACTGAAAGAAAGAAATTTAAAAGGACTTCAGATTACTCAAAACATCCTCAACCAAGCAAATAAATTGACTTCCGAGTGTTAGAAGGCTTTTTGAAAGGAGAACTCTAGGTAATAACCAAATAAGTTCTTTTTGTTTTTGGTACAAACTAAAAATGCAATTTATTCAACCGCAACTGTCAATCAAACACCCCTCAGCACTGTAACAAATCAATTCAAAACCACAACCGGTGCCGCTATGGATCTAGTCGGCTTCATTGGAGACCAAAACTCACCAGCAGGGTATTGAAGAGCAGCAGAAACACGACATATGGATGGAATTGCCGAAGGATCCCTGGCACCAGCCCTTGCAGTCAACAAGGCAGCATTTTTCTCTGCTGCAGCCACAGCTTCAGGTCCTGTAGATCCATTAGCACCCATGGACTCTAGAAGAGCCTGATGTGGAAATAAGGAACAAAAAAAAGAGGCATGTAAATGGATTTTCCAATATATTGAAAATAAGATAAAGAATTCAATTTCAATTAAACTAAATTTTCATCAGAGCCAGGCACAGAACGGAAATAAGGAATGATACACATATATATAAAGGTCTTCCAATTAAGTTAAAAAACAAGCAAAAGTTTTGAAGGATGCAGGAATTATAATTGCATCATACAAGCAAAGAAGAGTCTTATTTCTTAATATTAAGCCTACAAAGAAATTCTCTAGGAGCTCAAAGCTAAGTTACTTCAACTCTATTTTTCTTGAAGTAATGTGTCTAACATATTTTCAGACATGGATATGAAGATAGAATCCTCCAAATAGTTGGAAAATTTTGAAAAAAAAATTAAAAATAATATCAGCACATACCGAAATTGGTCACACACAACCAAGTCCGAGTAACTTAGGCTCATAGAATTTTATTTTAGAAAATTTATATCTAATGTATATTGTTGAGAAGGATAAATAATTCAGTTGATTTGATTGAACCATTTTGACCATTTCAACTTTTGTATTTATCTTATAGTCTTGGCCTATCTAAAATAGTTATCCTATTTACCTCCTAGTTTTAGTCCATCTAAAACTTGTATATACTTATCAGTTTGTACCTACATATACCAAATGAATTCAGCATGACTGTGTGTGTTGGATTTGTAAGAACAGCTACCTTACCAAGTTTCCTAGATAAATAACTGCATGAATTGGTAAAGGTTACAAACCAAGATAGCTCCCTTAACATGAAACATAAAATCAAAAGTTCCAAGAATCAAATGATCAATTATGAGAATATCTACATAATTAAAATCCACTGTGACAACTGTCACTAGTTTAAAGTCAAGTGACATGCAATTGATCAAGAAATATAAAATTTGGCCAGATAATAATGAAAGGTGATAGCTTAGAATATATTTTCTCAGCACCAAAACCACTGATCAAGACTATGGTCATATTAAGAAGGGGAACCCAGTCTGCAATGCCACATTGCATCCAAGATAAGATAAACGAACAAACTATTTTTTCAACAACTTTCTATATTTTTTCATTGCATTTATAATTGAAAGAAAATGTGCAGTCCTACAAACCTGTGGGCTTGATGGAAGCATGTAGAGGCTATTATCAGGACTTCTATAAAATGCAGAAACTTCTTTGACAATAAACTCTTTTGCACCATTTGAAATGTCTGCAACAATATTGCAAACAGGAATAATGGTACTGGAAGCATACTCCCTCACAGCCAATGGCTGTTGGTTCCAGAATGCAGCTGCATCCTTTAATTCAAAAGAAATCAGAATAAATCCTGTTAGACATTTTTAGTTCGAAGATAATGTATGCTAGAAACCAAGGCTGAACTAATAAAGTGATGAAGCATTCATAACAATAAACAAACAAAATATGTCCACCACTTAAATCCATTGTTATAAAACATAAATGAGCTCAGACTACACTGTTGATACTAACTATATCATCTAATCAGAGAACACTTTAACAGCATTTAACATCATAAGTATCCAGTATAACATTCAAGTCCTCTTCTTGAGAAGCTGGATACAGATAAGCAACAACAAAATATATATTCTCCAATATTTTGGAAAGAGAACAAATGAAACAGATATATCTATAGAGAATTAGGTTATCATTAGACAAAAGAAAGTCTTTTTCCCTTCTTTTAAAAGATACTCAAACAGCACATGGATATCTCCTAAAGCAAATGTTTTTTATATCTTTTCTTGCAAAGAAGAGAAGTAATCCAAGATAACATGGACAAAGGAAAGAAGGGATGTTTTTAACTTATAATTGAAAAAGTTCAACCACATTACAAAGTGTAAACTGCTAAAAGTAACAATTGTATCTAACAGCATCATTGATCACCACCAACATGTTCCTACTGTGATTTAACAATGAAAATGAAGGATGGAATACCTTACCATATTAGCCTTCAGGAGAGCAGTATATATGGATTCAAGTTCGGATCTACGGGAGTCAAACTCTTCAATCTTCTTCCACTTCTTTCTTAACGAATCTTCAGCCTCTTTCCTCTCTGCACACAATTTGTTCAACCGTTGTATTTCAGACATTAGTGTATTTAAGCTTGCCTTTAACCCAGCAGCTTCTCTCTCCTTCGCCCAAACCTCCAACTGAAAGAGAAAATTAACCATACAATGTAGCATGAGTAAATGAGCATTAAGAGGAAAAATGCCAGTATGGTAATTCATAACCATAGGAATCACCTCAAATTGTCTAAGACTGCCAACATTCTGTGTTGCACCTCCGACAAGAGACCGTGAAGGAACTAAATCACTACCTCCTTGTAGACGTTTTATAAGCTTTTGACACAAGTCCCTCGCTTCTGCAGCTTTGTTGAGAGCATCTTCAGTAGCTAAAAATTGTTGAACATGAGCTTTCTGCAAACAAATATGTATTTATAAATCAAACTACAGGATGACTCAGCAGAATAAACAAAAGGACAATAGTGGAGCGCTAACAACATTTAGCAAGGCCAACCAGCATCCATTCATCTTACATGGACACACCTCTATTTTCATAATCCCCGTAACAACAGTATTAACAGATACAGGAGCGAGTAGAAGATAAAAGATAAAGAGTTTGCATCAATGAGATTCTCAAAAGGAGATGAGACCTGTCTTTCAAGAAGTTGATTTTGCATTCCTCTAGAAGGTACATCCATTCCTATCTTCTCATTACCATAAAGTTGATTTAAGGGTGAGCTCACATCTGGAGAGGAAACATCCATAACTCTGTTGTTCTCATATTTGTACCTAATAAAAGTATATCTTTAGTTCAATACAAGATGCATTGAAACCAAACAACAACCAAGGAACTTAACTAAAAGATATTTGCATGAACATAACCAGGAAAAAGAATTACTTGGAGTCTTCAAGCCAATCAACTTTCAACAACATATTCCGGGCACAATACATCAATGTTCTCTAATGCCTAACCACAAAGAAACTAGAAGCTAAAGAGACTTTAAGTACTCGGAGGTTTTAGATAGAGAAGATATACTTTGTAACCAAAACAAAACCCAAAGCATGTCAGTCACAAAAAATGAGAAAGCTATAACAATGTGCCGATAATTGTTATCCTAGTTGTAGCATTAATGATAAAATTTATTGCTTTATTAACTGCAGCATTTTCTAACTTTTAAGTAATGTAGGATCAAATCAAAGGAATAACTTAGCAAAATGCAGTAATTTCTGTGAACACTAAAACAAACAGTAGCTAAGAAACAAATTGCAGCTCTAAGATTCTAAAAAACTGTACTTAGCAGACAAAAACAGTTAATTATTTGTAACCATATAGCCTAGACAACCCTGATAAGTAGAAGAAAAAGTGGAAAACCAAAGGAAGCTTATTTGAAATCCTATAACCACCAACAAGGAAAACACAAAAGTATAACCATACCTTAAGGCTTCAGCGTCAGCTCTAACGTCAACTTTCTCTATTTCTCTACAAATCAAAATTTTAAGCCTTGAAGTGTATGTGCTAATTGCCTGAAGTAATTGAGGAGGATTTTTGAGACAATTTACAATAACAATTCTAACTTCATCAGGTATCTCCCCATCAAAATCAAAGCCTAATTTGGCAGCTTCTGATTGAGGACTCAAATGGATCCCATTTCCTTCATAAGCTGGAAAAGAATTTCGCACTTTTTCAATCATGCGGTCTGCAAGAGATTCACATGCCTTGCGAACATTTCTTTCACGAGTTGTTTCGATAAGAATGACATCATCTGTAGCTTTAGTTCCTTTAACAGTTGAATATACAGCTTCCTTCTCACTATTGCCACTGTAGTTGCTAACCACTTCAATGGAAGAGTCAACACTTGACCTTTGAGCATCCCTCGCTTGATTTACGTATTGATGAAGACGTTTGTGGTACTCTGCAAATATTTTGGCAGCCTCATCGCATTGTTGATCATAAGCTTCCAACACCACTTGTTTATGCCTACAGTAGAATAAGGCATGTGAAAACACAAGATATGCAAAAGAGATTTACCGAAAAATGAATTACACTTGGTAACTTTTGTTTCAAGCATGCTAAGGGCCTCTTAATTTTATAATATCAGAAGTTAACAATAATGACTCCAATCATGCTTGGATTAACTAAATGCACAGAGTCCTTATAGATTTTATAAAGTATATGTAAAAGCTATCACCAAACCACTTATATATTGTAAAATAAGAGCTTTTATGTAGCTTGACAACAGAACACACAGTCACTCTAGTCCATAATTAACAGCATATCCCTAAGATCAAAAACGAGAAACAATGTGATCATCTTGATGGGGAAGCTAAAGGTCAAATCCAACCAGAAAAGTTCATAAAGAAAATCACAGAGACATTTAACTTCAAAGCCCCTAATTAAATAATACGCAATAAAAAAACAAGATGGTCCATAATTTTAGAAACACAAAGGCTCTAGTTGGAATTAAAGGCCGAGTTTCATCTTCTGCCTCCATAATGAAGTTAAAATGCCACAGGTTACAAGAAAAATCCTAAAGTATAATGAAACTCGATGTTGTGAAAAATAGCTATTAGATAAATTCGAAGTAAATCGCCCATTCAATGGTCAGCAGTTAAAATTAACAAGTACAATGCTAACGCAGGCATTTTTCAGTTCTAGAATATAGTTAAAAAACTCCTTAAGAAATAAGAAGAAAAAAACCTATAATTGGCCTTTTCATCAAGCATTCTTTTCCTTTCAGCTTCCTCTCTAGACACCTCCAACATCCTAGCCTTCAAATCTTTCCTTTGTCTCCTCACAATATTTCTCAATCTCTCCACTTCCTTGGCAGCAGCTTCCCGTTCCCTTATTGCTGCCTCCCTAATCTCCGCCGCACCTGAGCCCTCCCCACCACCACCACCCACCTTCTCTTTCCTCCTTCCCCCTCCTTTACTCCTCCCCTCCTCTTTCCCCAAATTTCCAGCATTCTCAATATTCCCCCCTCCGCCGTGTACAGTGATGTTCTTTCGGATGCTTTGGACGGTTTTCTCGGATTTAACGCGGGTTAACAAGAAATGCCACAGGGGTAGCATATTCCCTCTACAAATCTTGCGAAGCGAATCGATGGAAGGTAAATTCGACTTGTTGGAAGAAGAATTGTAGGGTCCTAAGGGACGGTAACCCATTTCCTTTTGCAGCCATTCCAGTATAACTTCCGGCTGCACATTTGAGCTCTGCATTTTGGATTCAATGCCAAAAGTCCACCCAAAAAAAAATGAAATCTTGGACTAAAATGACATAATGGATTTTCAATTGAAAGCTAAAATAAGGAAAGGGGTTTTGATAGATCTGATAATGAGAAACCCAATTTGACCGGCAAAAGGGTAGGGGAAGACTGTGTAAAGAAAGCTGGCAGAATGGCAGTTTTGTAATTTTGAATACTTCTTTTAACTCTTGTATTTTGTTTTTGTTCTTTTTGGCCATAAGTGGAACAATTTAATAATCAACAAGTTTTAAATGGAGGTCCCGCTCAGTCTATACGACACCGTTTTCTTTTCTTCTTCTTTTTTCTTCTATTCTATATGAGATTTTTTTTTTTTATGAATTATGTTTAAATATTTACTTAATTTTAAAAATATTGAAAATATTAAAGATAAATAATAAAAATCAAATCGAAATAGAATGGGCGGGATGAGGTGGGGCGGGGTAAGGCGAGGTTAGATGCATCTAACATCTATAAAGCTGATAGTGATTTTCAAATTTACACATCTATAATGGAACGAGATAGATGGTGGAGTAGAGTGTACCAATTAGAGAGGAGTGGTGGATTTAATAACATCCACTCATGCCCCGTTTCATTGTCATCCTTATTTGAAATGTTAAAAATATATCAATTAAATATATTCGGTTAATGATCATTAAATCAATCATTTTGATATTTATAACTAAAGAAAAAAAGTCTTGTTTTGGGAATATAAAAAAAACTATTGCAGGTTTTTTTTTGACAAACAATATTTCTTTTTTTTATTTTTATTTTTATTTTTTTGATAAAAATGACATTTCAAATGAATTACATAAAAATATCTTTAGGTGTCATGGGCACCTTTTGACTTATCAATAACAAGGAGATCTAAGATTGCCGAAGGGGGGAGATCGAAAATTTGAAATTCTTCTTTTTTTGGCCAAAGCCAATTTGGCTAGACAATCAGCAACTTGATCCTGCTCTTTAAGGATATAACGCAAGGTCCACTGGTCTTCTTGTGACAAGATATTCTGAATACGTTTGATCAAGGCCAAATTCGAAGTGGTGGTTGAGTTTCCTTGGATTGCTTTGACGACTTCCAAACAATCGGATAGAACAGTAATCCTGTCGTGACCTAGACATAAGCTGAGCTTGAGTCCCTCTAAGATACCCCAAAGCTCGGCATAAAAAACCGAACATTTTCCTAGGTATTTGTTGAACCCAGAGACCTAATCACCATTCTCATCACTGATAATTCTCCTAGAGGCTGCGTACCCTGACTCCAATTGTACAGCACCATCAGTGTTAAGAAAGAGTTACTTTTTTTTATCCTTTGTTACATTAAAAAAGATATATAAAAAAGATTCAACCTCAAACCCATTTGAATGTAGCAAAAAACATGGGGCTCGAGAATTGATGTGTACTTAAGTCATAGGAGTTAGTAATCGTCGATTTGCTCATATTGGTGATGTTATTGTTGTTGTGATCAACGAAGCAATACTAAATACACCTCTAGAAAAATTAGAAGTGATCATGACTATAATTGTATGGGATGACAATATGATATGATGACAATGTTGGTGTCATTGATCAATAAAAAAATCCAAAAAAAACTCAAATTTTTGAAGCAATTGATCAGAAATTGAAACAATTAAATTTCACTAAAATAATTTCGTTAGCTCCCGAGGTATTATAGACAAGACCCAAATATCATTATAGATTTTAGAGTATTTAAATGACGTAAATTAATTAGTAAATTGTGTCTCACATATATACCTTTACTAAGTAAAAGAAAGCCACGTTGTTTATATCAAATTTTGGGAGGAAAATAATTAATATATAAAATATTTATTAAGTCCATGATGAATATTGACAACTTAATGTCTAAGTTCATTTGAATTTAGACACTTAATTATTAGGGACCATTCCGAATATTATTTTTAATTAAAAATATTAAAATATTATTAAGATATTTTAAAAATTATAAAATTTATAAGAAAAAAATGAAAAATGGTAATTCATCCTTCTTCTTTTTTTTTTCTAACTTTTCATGTCCGTTTTACGGTCTATGTTTGAAGTGCATGACGTCTTTCTAACAATATTATCTTTAAGATTTGAACCTAATTTCTTCCCTTGAAAATGCAATATATCTTACTCTTACACTCAATTATTTGTTGATATTCTTGCTTCTTTTTGTTTCTTTCTAAATCTCATTTTTTTTATTGTTGCTAATTCTTTTTTTTTTCCTTCTAACTCGAGCCTTTAATTTATAATATCACTAGTTTTCTTTTACTTGAGAGAAGGAAAAATTGATTGTATGTATTTGTAATTCAATTTAATTAATTATTAAATTTTTCATAAGTTTTATAACGTTTCATTAATAATATAGTTACGAAATTAAAAGTAAATAATATATAAATTTAATTTTAAAAACATAAAAATGATATTAGACTAAATTTAAATAAATAATATTTTAAAATTATTTTTTAAATATAAATATTATAATACTAGATCATGTGAAATTCTATTATATATATTTTCTAACTTATTTTAATTATTAATTAGTGAGTGAATATAGATTATTAAATAAATTTAAATATTGTGATCCTTAAATAATTTGTTGTAATTTAATTTATATTTTTAAATAACTATTTCAATCTTAATAGTGTATTTAATTTATAAAAATAGTAGTATATTTAAAAAAAAAACTTTTTAAACGGTTAAAAATTTAAAATGATTTATTATGTAAAATTGTAAGTTAAATTATTGAATATAAACAAATTGAAAGGACTGATTATAAAGATGTAACTTGAAGAACACCATTAAAAATTATATAAGAAAATATGAAGTTTATGTTGCGATTTTCTCCTCCACAAATATTTCTCGTCTTCTTTTGTTATATGTCAAATTTTTATAATATGAATACATTAGAAACTTAACCTTGGAATATATTTTTTGAACGATAATTTTGTAATACAATATAATATGAAAAATATATATATATTAGGGGTGTTCATAATCGGGTATTCGAAGATTCGAGTACTCGAATTTTTGGGTATTAAAAATGTTGGCCCGTGATTCGATCTTTGAATATCGGGTACTAGAAATTTCAGGTACCCATAATAATCGGGTATCCGTATTTTAGAGTCACAAGGTACCCGGATTAAATTTGTGTAAATTTTTTTTTACAAATTATATGATTTATAGTGATTCAAAATGACAAACTTAATAATCCAAAGTAGATAATAATACAGTCTAAATATAAAGTTTAGAAATCCAAACATAAAGTTTATAAATCTAAATTACATAATCTAAAGAAAAAACTTCAAAAAAATAAAACTAAAAATAAAACATATAGTCGTGGACTCATTAATCATCATGACATGGTGTGATGTCTGAAACTTCATTTGTCTAATCAATGATAATAGTTGATTGCTCCAAAGTCAAAACTTGCATCTCTAAAAAAAAAATATTTCAAATATACAACAACAATTCATGTTTAGAAATATAAATATTTAAATATCTAAACTATATAAATATAATTTTAAAAATAATAAAGGTGAAAGCAATGAAAACCATGATAACAAATACTTTTGTCTGAAAATTGAACGAGTGGGGTTGACAGAGATGATTTGCATGAGAGAATTGAACAAATGGGATAGTGATTTAGTAATTAAGCTAAAAAATCGGTTTAAGTTTTAACTAAAAAAATGTAAATAGTTTAAAAATAAAAAAAATACAAATACACATAGGTAACCGGGTCAGGTACCCGTGGAATTTAGAAATTACGACTCGAGCCCGACTCGTGAACCCGTAAAAAATAACAGATCGAGTACCCAACCCAAAAAATTTTTTAAAAATAAAAAAATATCTGTTTATTTTTTTATCGGATCAATGGGTCAATAGGTAGGGTATTTTGAACAACCTTAATACATGTATACATACACACATATGTATATATATGTGTGTGTAATATATATATATATATATATATATATATATATATATATATATATTTGTTACACTGTCAGTGGAAGTTTTAGACTTCACAAGTTAAGTTAGGATTGATAAGTATCTTATGTGTATAGTAAAATATTAAAAAAAAGTTTAAAAAAAAAAGACACGTGATAATTTTTTAAAGTAGCTTATGAAATAAAAATTGTACACTGTTAGTGTATCAAATACTAACCTTATATATATATATATATATATATATGATTTAAGTTTTTTTATTTAAAATATTAAGTAAAATTTGTATTATTTATAATGTTATTTAAGTTTTAGATTTTTTTTCTAGTTTTCTAAAATTTATAATTCTATTACTATTGAATATTGTCATTATATGGTTCTTTGAATTTTTTTTACAGCTCTTGTCATTCTAAATATTTTTAGTTTTTGCTAATTTTGTTCATAATTTACTGTTATGCTTGACTCTATAATTAAGTACAAAAAATAATTAAATGCGTCAATTGGCATGTGTGGCTTATTTATTTTGTAATTTCTTCAAGTAATTATAGAAATAATTTTTAAAATAAGAAAAGTGAGAATTAAAATAATTTTAACCATTAGATAAAAAATAAACTATTCTAAATTTTGAATTTTGTATTTAACTTACCTTATTAAAATAAAAATTACAACACCTAACTTTTCCCTAATTTTTACTTTCATATTTAATTCCTTATATTTGTCACCATGCGTTTTATTGTTATTTTTATATTTTATTAAAAAAAATTGGTTCTTTCCATCAACCTGATTAGATGCCCCATATGCCAATTAGTTATCTCGGATTTCAAAATAGCATAAAATACACATTAATCATTTATTTGTTCAAAGAATCGAAATTAAGTAAAAGCTCAAAAAAACATATAAATTGCTTGGAAACAAACTCTTTAAGCGTATTAAAGAGTCTAATTTGACATATCAAATTATAGAAGATCATTATGGTTATGTTATTTGTATTTTTTTCTCAAATACTTCATTTTTTAGTTTTCTAAATTTTAATTTGTATTGTAATAAATGTTTTCACCCATAATGTACTAGTTAAATAAGTCAAATATGCCAATTTTGAAAATTAATTAGGCATTTAGGCCAATTTTAAAATTATTTAGGAAAATAGGCCGATTTTAAGGGAAAGCGCGTCCAGTTGAACGAGCTTTCCTTACACGTGTCAGGATTAATTTGTAGTACGAACTTACCGGACTAATTTGTAGTAACAACCAAAGTACATGACTATTTTTCAACTTCTTTATGCCTCGATTTCCAACCCAATCTTGATCTAGAATAATAATTTCATTCAATTTACTAATCCTAACAGTAAAATTAACTCATTTTATGCAATTAAATTCTTTTTGACATTTTTACTAAATTGCCTCCAATATTTTAATTTTATGCAATTTAATCCCTAAGTCCAAAACATGCAATTTAACCATTTTCATTCATATTCCACCTTATCCGAATATTCAAGTGTCTCTCTACAGCCCATATTTGCAATTATTTCATAACAAGCCATTTTATTTTACTACTTTCACATTTTAATCCTTAAACATTAAAATTACCAAAAGCTACTTTACAAAATAGTCCTATCTAACAACCAAACCCAATAATCTTTCATAAAACTTCAAAAATAATTCAACCTCATCAATGACATAATTCAAAATATTTGACAATTTTACAAATTAGTCATTGAGTTAGTTAGATCAAGCTAATATGAGCTCGAAAAAATAAAAATTACTAAAAAGGGGCAAAATTTACTCACCCAAATGAATAACTCAACTTGGCCGAAGCTCCCTTATATGGTTTTCTAGAGTTTTCAGTTTTAGAAAGAAAGAATTGAAGAAGATGAAGTTATTTTACCTATTTAATTTGTTTTCACTTATTTACTAATTTACTATTATACCCATTTATTAAATCATTTAAATTCATCATTTCTTAGTCCATGAGATGGTATATTTACCATCCTAGTCCTTTAATTTACCTTTTCAACTAATAAAACCCAATTTTTTCATCCCATATGATTTAGTCCTTTTTAATTAATCACTAAATAATAAGGATGTAATAGCAATTAATCACAAAACTAGAGAATTACACATCATTCCTATAGTTTGGCTATTATAAATTGGTCCAATTACACAATTGGTCCTTCAATTATATTAACTTTCAATTAAACAACTTAATTACAATTTAACCTTAAATTTTTTAGGACTTAATGAACAAATAACCAAAAAATTAATGGAATGATTGACATCCAGCGCTTGGACTTTTTAACCATGGTCTAATCATCATTTTGATCCCTTTAGTAATTTAAATATTTAGCAATTAACTTTTATCTCTTTTACAATTTAATCCTTTTACCTAAATTAAGCAATCAATCATCAAAATTACCAGACCAAACTTCAATTCACCTATAATATAACTATATAAATATTTAATAAATATATTTACGGCCTTAAATTATGGAAATGAGGTCCCAATACCTCATTTTCAAAAATCACTTGACTTTTGGACTAAACCACTTATACTAACCCTTAATTCAATTAATTAAAATTCATCAAATCAAAATTCTATATAAAATTATTATTGACTTGTATAATTTAAATACTAATTATATGAACTTACTCATCAGATTTGTGGTCCCGAAACTACTATTTTTGACATTACTGAAAAATGGATTGTTACATTGCTCATTGGGTATCCCATTGAGGTATTCCACACCAGGTCGGTTTATAACCCATAATTTCTCCAAATTTTCATGGAATTGATGTTGGATGAGCTCGTAATTACGAACAATATATATGTTAAAGAATGAAATAGAAAATACTATTTACAACATACCTATGTTAATGACATGTTATTGTTCAACGTTCTTATGGAATCGACCCATGTAGTTAGACCCTATATGCCGTACACAATACCTATGGTGTGCACGGTCTCAAAGGCTTAAACGTTGATTGATTACAGCTTGTATTTTGATTCTCCTGACAAAAATTATGCATATATCGGGTTGCAGCACAATATGCCTTCTCAGGTTAGTCAAAAAGAAAACTCATTCATCTTCAGATTCTTCGGACGTTAATGCAAAAGCTATTAATAGGATTTTTCGATTACCATATTGTGAAACAGCCAACAACAATGATGTTGGTATCTCCTTTACATGAATGTACTGTCAATTTGTACAAGTGGATTACAATACCAGAATGTTGTCATGCATTGTTTGAAAGTCTAAGAAAAATGATGGAAAACTCTTTCCTCATGGACCAAGCGATCACGATACTATGCAGGCTTAGTTTGCAGATCGATTATGGAACCTGGCACGTACCATTCCAATACTTGACACCATTGCCACAAGTCATTTTACGATTTCTCCCACCCACTATGTATCTTCTCTAATGCCTTCTATTCCACCAAACTAATCTTGTGATACAACACAATGTAATCATAATTGTTACGGAGTGTGCAATCAAGATCAGGTCTAAAATCCTAAGTCTTACTCTCACTATAGGTAATATAAAGTCAAATATCATCTCCGAATCAAATTTTAGATGATCGTTCGACATGGTTGCAAAAACACAAGTATCTCACCATACAAAATAAAATGTCGAATAAAGGTCAGAATGGAAATCGAGGTTGTTAATCATGACACATACCTATAACAACACATGTGTGTAGAACGGTATACTTCATGATCATCTAGAACTCTGACTTCTTCCTCACATATGCCATGATTTTCCATGGACATCTTTTCCACGCATTGCACACATCGCCTCATATTTATCGGCTTAGGATTTTTTTGTGGAAGTTTACCCATACTTTATGCTATATCACTTCACTACATCAACTAAAGCGTCTTTGGAGGAAAGCTTTATCCCAACCTCCATGTCGTTAAAGTTGACGAACTCACATGCCTTGGTATTCTATACGAGTGTTCTGAAAATTCTAACACACCTTCAACAACAAGATTGACATTACGCATGTAGGGTGGGGGTGCGTAAGTCGTGAAACTCGGATCAATCCATCTAGCATTGCTTGGACCTTCACTGTTAGAACCATCTTCTTCTAGTTCAATAGGAATGGGTTCAAGTTATAAATTTACTGCAATTTTCGCACCATCTGACCAGGACTCTTATATTGGGTCATTATAGGTTTCAGACCCCTTTTCATTCTCTTCATTCACGAGTTCCCTTCGTTATCAACCTCAATTACATGTCTAGGGTTGGATGTCCTTTTACTAGTCTAGGTTGTCGAGAGTAGATCATTCATTCTTGTAAACACGACGTCAAACCCAAGATAATTTCTGTTTGGCCTACCAACGTAACTTGATGGCATACCCGTGTAAGTGTTACCAGCATTGAACATCAATGTGCCGAAGTTAAAATTAAAGGCACTCATAGAATGTCATGCGGGTGTGTCGATGGCCAAGTTACCAAATAAGCTCGACTATCTGCCAAAGTTGTAATTAAGGGGTGAAACCGATGAATGCCTTGCCATTGAAGATGATTCCAAGGTGTCCTGGTAAGAGCTTTGTAGCAATGATGTGAATCCACTATACAACTGTGTGGTCAAACTTTCTACTTCTTAATCTAGGGTGAAATTTCGTGGAAATGTTCTCGAGCTCGAGCTACCTTTGTTGACATAAAAAAAGTGGGCATATAACTCTAGTATAGTATTCCCACTAAAGCAATGGGAATCGATCACCGTCTCGAGCTCGATATGCTTTACGATCTCAAATATGTCATATCTAAAAGGGTTCAGTGGTGTTAGATATCTACATTTCAAGCTCAAAATTCTTCTTCTGATCTCCACTTTCCGTTTTGATCGAAGCTCTTTTAACATTATGCTCCGGTTGAAATCCAAATATTCATATTGGGCTAATACAAAAATGGCCCAATTTTGGTTTCACAAATTTTATCATCGTAATGGAAAGCAACTATGACTCGTTTGCTCTTCTTGAACCAAATAGCCTATTCCACATGTTTAAAATCGAGAAAATAGTAAAAAGAATTGCTATACATTACCAAAATTAAAACACCTACACGTAATTTAACGAATTACCTTTATTTTGACAACTAGGTTAAAATTTAGGTTTTTAACAATAACACTCTTCTCCTAATGCCAAGTCTCCTTATGGAAACAATCTGCTCGAAATTTCAGTATGGAACCTCAACAAAATGTATTAAGTTTATTTTATAGGGAACCATTCCTTCTTATATCAAATAATTTCATGTTTAACACATGTTGCTCGAGATTTTTGGGTTACAATGTTTAAAAATTATCCCGAGATTCTTAAGTTTTGAGGTACACAGTTAGAGTTGAAAATGGTGGGGGAGAAAAAGATTCCCGCGCGTTTTCAACTGTGAAACAATTTCATGTTTAACACATGTTGCCTAGGATTCTCGGGTTCCAATGCTTGAAAATTATCCCAAGATTCCAGGTTTTGAGTTACACAGTTAGGGTTAGGGTTGAAAATACAGCCAAGATTACCATATCAGTTTAAAACGCACTTTGTGGGGAGCCTTTTCTCCCTAACCATTTTCAACCCCAACCTTAACCTTAAATGTGTACCTCAAAACTCGAGAATCCAGAGATAATTTTTAGAGACTGAAACTCAAGAATCTTGGGATAAAATTACATGCCGAAAACTTTTTCTCCCCGCCTCTTTGCCTATATAAAGGGGTTTTTGTCCCCCTACTCTATCATCTCTCTCGCCCACTATCTTCTTTTTGTTGCGTGTTGAAATTTTTTGGTTTAAAAATTTATTTCTCTTTTTCTTTAAGGGAGACATAGTTATAGTTTTAAGTTCTATTTGGGTTCACGGTAATGTCGTGGAGCTTGATGACCTACAAATTTCATCTATCGTGTAAGGATAAAGCCATCACTTGAGAAGTCGAGATCACATTACAACTCAAGGTTCCAATTGATGGTGATTATACGATCATGGGTTGAAGTCTAACTAGGGTTTCAAGTTTACTAATGTTATGTTGTCAAAGGGTGGAGCATAACTGAGGCCTTAGTTGACTATGGTTATGCAGGCACAACAACGAGTTTTACCTAATCAGAGGAGGATGTTTTATAAAACCCATACAGAAGTCTAAGATCATAATGATAGCGAAAAACACAGGAGCCTTCGAGTATGATTAAATAATTCATTTTATCCATCTCCATCAAAAGTGGTGACCCTGTTACTCTAACTTATGATAGAGTTGAGGGCAACAAGATCTCAAACGGGGACGAGTTATTATACGGTGCAGAAAAGATGAAACGTGAATCGGGATGGTAATGGTCGTTTCACGTTTCATCTTTTCTATATTATACAATAACTCGTCCCTATTGGAAATCTCATTGCCCCCAACTCTGTCACAAGTTATAGTAATGGGCTTACCGTCTTTGATGGAGATGAATAAAATGAATTACTTGATATTACTAGACGGCTCTTGTGTTTTTTTCTATCCTTATGATCTTAGACTTTTGTATGGGTTTTATAAAATATCCTCCTCTAATGAGGCAAAACTTGTTTCTGTGCCCATATAACCACTGTCAACTAGGGACCCCAGTTATGCTCCATCCCTTAACAACATTGTTGGAAAAAACGACTTAAAAACGTAGCGAAAAATAAATTTAGGAAAAAAAATCAAAGTTTTTAATTTTTTTTTCCAAAACAAAATCTTTGGTTGTGATATCTAAAGTGATAAACACTTAACAAAAATTGTACCTTTTCGGTCCATCTAGGATGAGCACTTCGACCGAGTAGTCTTCTCCACTATCCTCAAGCTCATGTCTACCAAGTATGAGCTCGCTTCGAATAAGAAAATTTTCACAAAATTACCGGTGGGGTAATTTCGCAATTTCTCTAAATTTTTGGCTCAAGTTGTAAATAAAAAATATCTCTAGAGATTTTCTGAAATAATCTTTTTAGAGAATTTTCTCTCTACAACTTTTGAATTCAAGTGTGTGTGTTCTCAAAGTAATGACCCAATGCTCTCTTTATGTAGAGAGAATTTAGAGAGTTCAACTATGATTAAACTTAACCACTTTAATATTAAATTAACATAATATTTATCAAGATAAATATTAAATTAAATTTAATATTAAATCTTATTAAAATAATAAAATGTTTATCTACAAGATAAGCATTAAATTAAATTAAATTTAAAATAATCATTGTAATATTAAATTAATAAAATACTATTAAAATATGTATTAAATTTAATTTAATATTAAACTATTAAAATAATAATATTATTGAAATAGTCCAATTTTCAAGTTCAATTACTCATTGGGCTAATTCTCTAACTTGAAAATTAATTTCCAAAAATATCATATTAATTATAATGATTTTGATTAATATAATTTTACTTTATCAAAATTAATTTTCTAAAAATCACTTAAATTTTCCAAATTAATTTTTCAAGAAAATTATTTAATTAAATTCTCTAGTTGAACAATTCTCACAACCACCTAACTTAATTCCACATCGAATAAATCGACTCAATTAAATTATTTCCAAAGTCATAGAATTTTCTTATGATTCAATGCAGTCTGATCGAGCTTTGTTGAGCTAGCGAAGAGACCAATCAGACATATACACTTGGGCTCTAGTAATTGCAATTATGTCCAGAAGCATCGTTCTGATAATTCACAATTACTTAATAATGGAACCAGTCCACAAGAAGTACCATGATTGAAAACTCCTTATTGTATACACTTTATAAAAGCAATTCATCCAGCTGCTTTGTCCAATGACCTCGTCATATGTGTTTACCCTCATATGATATCCTTTATTCCTTTGAGTTAAATCCGTTCACTCAATACAATCCTATTTTATCTCATTGTCACCATTGTGTCTTCTTGATGATTAATATAATCATTGTCAACAAGTGACTGTGATAAATTGCTCGTTCGAAAACAAGCAACTCGTGACCACATTCCCTATTTATCAATCTACACAATGTCAATGAGAGGATATCATTAACTCTTTAATTTAGCTATGAATTCCATTGTTGTTAGTAAAGCCATGTCATACACAAGTCATGTACCCAACATACCAGCTATGGGCTCGATCATCTTTAGAGCATAAGCCTCCACTTATATCAAAGCACATGAGTTGAATGCGCATGGTCAATGACTAACTCATGATTTGTGTAAATCACACCATGAACATCACAAGTGAATTAATTCACAAACGAATTCAAAATTAATTCATCTTGGATCAATCTAATGTATCATTCTACCAATGAATACATCTATGTCTCTACCCATAAATTTAACTACTCCGATAGCCAAGACTAGCCATCTCCCCAATTGGCATTGTTGACGACATAATAATCCTTCTTAGTATTTGAATCAAACGCTCACTTTGATTCTTTTACGGGATTACAGACTCATTTAGATTATCCACTGAAGTAAGTTATCTTTCTCGAACTATAACGTTCTTACAATGTCACTTATCTTCAGTTCTTAAACAATCAATGAGCTCATATTTGCTTGTCACAATTTCGCTATGCATGCAAAATATGAAAGAAAAAAATACAAAAGACATAATAGTGAAATGTGAATTTAACTTTATTTATTAATCATTCAAATCAATAAAAAACAATTACATGTTTACTACAATATGGGCACATTTCCCAACAATCTCCCATTTGTCCTAGTGAAGTAAATCTGTCATGTTTTGCATTCCCATATCCTTGCATGTTTGTTAAAACTCCTAGTTACATGAGTCTAAGTAAATGGATTTGAAAGGTTATCTTCAGAAGCTACTTTAATCACATCTACAATTCCTTCGGCTACTACCTCTCGTATCAAGTGATACTTTCGATCAATGTATTTCATCCTCTTACGACCTCTTATATGCCGCAGCATCGCATACATAAGGCTTCCAACTGTTGAAGCATATGAAACCTTACTTATATGCTCTCTTTCTTCCATTGTCCTTGGACAGTCATCTAAAGAAATATGAAAACTTGATGCAGTCAGTTGGACCCTCGGATTAATATCGATCATTGCAAATCGTTCCAGTACCTTTTCGATGAATGAAGCTTGAGATAGAGCTATCGTTTTATTCTTTCGATCTCTAAGGATTCGAATTTCAAGAATATAACTAGCTTCACCCAAGTCCTTCATTGTAACAACTCGTTTTCAATGGTGTCGAAAATGGTGGTTTCAGGATCACAAACCCGACGAGAATATTTTTATAATGAGTATTTGAATTAAATAAGTCAATAATAATTTTATACGTAATTATTGAATTGAAGAATTTTAATAATTGAATTAAAAGTTAGTATAAGTGGCTTGGTTCAAAAGTCAAGTGATTTTAGAAAAAGAAGTATCAGAACCTCGTTTTTTAAATTAAGGGCCGTAAATATTTTTATTAAATATTTACAGAGTCTTATTATATGTGAATTGAAGTTTGGTTGGGTAATTTTGATGATTAATTGCTTAATTAAGGAAAAAATAGTAAATTGTAAAAGTGGTAAAAGTTAATTGCTATTGATTAAAAATAAAAAGGGCCAAAGTGGTAATTACACCAAGGTCAAAAAGTCCAAGTGGTGGAGGATATGATTACATTCCACTAACTTTGGGATATTTCTTCATTTAGTCCTAATTAGTTAAGGCTAAATTGTAAATAAGTTGTTTGATTGGAATTTTTCATAATTAAAGGATCAATTGTGTAATTGGACCCTCCTTAAATGGCCTAATAATAGAAATAATGTGAAAATCTTTAGATTTTGGTAAATTACTATTAAATCCTAATTAAATAAGGATTTACTAATTAGTCTATTTGTTTGTATGATCGGGAATGGTATTTTGAGGTCACAACTTCGATATGTCAGGTCGTAAATATTAATTATTTAATATTTACGAGGTCATTAGGATTGTATTAAAATTTTGTAATGAAATTTAATCGTTTAAATAGTTAATTAAATGAAAAGGATTAAATCATAAAAGGTGTAAAAGTTAAATTAAAAGTATTAGGTATCAATTAGAGGTTTAGTTAAAGCACCTAAATGGTAATTAAACCATATACTATGTATATGGATGGTTTTGGCTTTTTAAATGGCTAATTTCATGTAAATTAATTAAGGGTAAAATAGTAAATTGATAAATAAATGGTTTTTAAACCAAATTAAGAAAGAAAACAAAGGTTTTTCGTCTTCTTCTTTAGCAATTGATGATCGAAACCTTAAGAAGAGAGGTAAGAACATTCGACCAGTTTTGAATCCTCAATAGACCAAGATCGTGTCCAGATCGTAAAAAGGGAAAATTATGGATTTGCCCTTGTAGTTCACTTTAACTGCAATTTCATCTGGTAAGTTCGTAATGTTAAATTCTTATTAATAACTGCTTATAACTGCCTTTCAAATGATTATTGAAAATGAGAAGTGATGATTGGAAACATGAAAGAATCGACGAGATGAGAATTTTTCGGTCTTGTGCCAAAAATAGAAAATGGTCTGGTGGCTGAGATCTTGCATTTGTTGCAAATTCTCTACAAAATCGTGAGTCATTGTAAGGTGATTAGAATCCAAGAATGGATTACAGGCCCTATGATGGCTGAGATTTATGCTTGTTTCCATATTCTCGTCAGCTTAGTATGTTCAATATCATAGGGAACAGATATAACGTATTGATGGCTGAGATACCGCATGTGATGTAAGTCCTTGTCAGCTTAGTATGAACAGCACCGTATATTGGTAACATGCATGACTTTTGGGTCAACAGGGAGTAAGCATGACCTTTGAGTCAAAAGGAAGTAAGCATGACCTTTGGGTCAACAGAGAGTAAATCGAATGTCGATCACTGAAGTATAGTTCTGATTTAGCTCAACTGATTTATGGATTTGTTCAAGACATGTTATTCGGTAAATTGATAAACCTTGAGAACTTATTAAGGTTTGAAAGCTTACCAGTGAATTTGTTGTTGTTGTTTTGTAGATTCTATTTTGCTACTTGAAGATCGGATCATCTTAAGAAGTCACACTATCGAGGAGCTCGTTTGGTAGTTATTCATCACTCTGTTTTATGGCATGTACTAGGATGATGTTATCCTTTATATTACTTGTTTGAGATTGTTGGATTCCTTGATATGATCTTAGTGAAATATTGAATGAAATATTATATGCTTGTTCAATGTGAAATATAGACTTTAAGTAATATGATGTAATAACTTGGAAACTACGAGCAATGTGTTAGTCTAATGTGTTTTCTTAAAGATAAGAAATGTTGAATGTTGATAAACTTGAATTTTGGCACGATTAATTGAATTATGCATACTTGTTTCGGTAGAACCCCTGCATGTATCGGTAAAAGTACAAGGCAGAAGAGAGATTGTTCACTGACTTGAGTTGTATCGGTAGTTGTATAATAAGTATCGGTAGTTCTGCTCATAGTAGTATTGATAGTTTATGTACTTGTATCAGTAAAAGCTGCAAGGTAGGACATCTTAGCTTTTTAGATTTTTTAGTACCAGTAGAAGCATGATTTGTTTCGGTAGAAGCTTCACTTGTATCGGTAAAACTGTCATAAGTATCGATAAAACTATCATAGGTATCGGTAAAAGTCTGCATTATCTCCTGAATTATTTACTGACTTGACAACTATCGATACTTGTCCAACAGATGCTGGTAGAAGTCTTCCAAAGTTATGAAATGACATTTTTGCCCTAAATAGATTGTACTGTTATTTAAGTTTATAATTATTTTTGTATACGATATATAAATTTATTTAATTATATTAAAATGAAGTGATATTGGAAATTTATTCAACGGTAAATAATTAAAAAAACCTCGAAACCTTAACCGATGATGGTGTCGGGTTTGGGGTACTGCATATTGATAGTAAGAATAATTGACGTAGCTTGTATGATAACACTTAATCCTTGACTGGTTGAATGGTCGTAAATGAAAGTGTAAGATTAAATGGAGTTAGTGCTCTAGGTTGTTAGTTTGTAATTGTATAGATTGTGATTGATTGATATGTATGAAAAAAAACTCGTAAAGTTCTGTAAACCCTAAGACCCTAGACCGATGATGGTTATGGTTTTTGGGTGTTACATTTAGTGGTATCAGAGCTACGATTTAGTCGATTCTCGGACTAAGTGTAGTTTGAATAAAGTTTAGAAAGTACATGCCATATAAACCTATGATAGTGTGATATTGATTGATCCAATCTAATTCTTATTTTATTGTAGATTTTAAAGATGTTATATGAATTTGATCGTGATGAAATTAATGAAGTTAATAGTAATATTCTGACTACTGATTCTGGTGCCAGTCGTAATATACTGGTTTCATAAATATTTGAAAACGAGGAGGTGAGTCAAAGTTTATCAGTTTTACAGATGTTTGATGGTAAAATCAAATGTCTTTTGGATTTAATAAGACATTGATTTATAGAAATTGTGTAAGCCAATTTAGTAGCTTTACGATTGTTATCCCTAAGTATAGGTAAATAAAGTGAGATCGAAGATATAATGATGGATCTGAAGTTATAGTGCTTGATATTATTTCTGGTATGTTCTATTCTTTCGATATTAATTATTGCGAGTGCACTGATTGTCATTGGGGTTAACTCATTTTCATATTGCATTGTATTAATAATGGAAAGGGGTTTATTTCCTAACCCAATGAGATTAATGTTTGAGTCATAATCCGATTGGATGAGGCTGATATGTCGAAACTATTTGTTGAAAATTTATGACTGTGATTTTTCTAACAATTTGATGTTACTATCATTTCGTGAATTTGGTATTAATCTGGAAATAGATTGACTGAAGTTATATGATACTGTAGTGAATTATAGACTGAAATGAATTGATTGAAATGTCAAATTAATGTACTGATTGTGGTTGAGCCAGGTAAATTAAAGTTGTTCGAATGTCTTTGTATATGAAATGACTTATAATGATTGAAATAATTAACTACTCAATAAAAAAAATTTGGATTTGAGATTAACTGTGTATTGTTCACCAATGGGTATTTTGATTTATTTCCTAAAAGATTTCTGAGATTTCTGCCTAAATCTGATAGTGGAATAAATTCAAGATATAGAACAAAAATCTTATATCTTATACAGAAGACTTGTACAATAAGTTAAAAGAACGTAATAGTGTATTTGAAAGTTAATAAAGATTTAGTTATTCAATTCTAGTTAAAGATATGAGTTGTTGAAAATTTCTTTGAACTTGAGATAATCATTAAGAATTCTGATAATAATGTCTAAATTAACTAATGTCTCTGTTGATTTATGAATATGATGAATCAGATTGTTAAATCTTATCTAGATATTTAGATACAATCATATTTTGATTATTAAGGATATTCTAATAGACTTCAAATAGAATCAGTGTATGTGTAATATGTGAGAAATGTATTATAGACTATGTGTGAGAAATAATTTACGTGAAAACTATTAACCGTGAGTTTTGGTTTAGTGAGGTCAATTTTCTTGGTTATGTAAAATTTGATAAATGGATTGAAGTAGGTTCGGGTAGAAAGGTTTTCCTATTGTTATATGAAAACTTCAGAAAACATCTTTGTAAATTTCTGTTTTGATCTTCTTGAATCTAGGAAGAAAATTGAACATCAAGTAATCGTCTGAATTATTACTACTTATTATGATTCCTAAGTAAGGAAAGTCAATATAAAGTTTGTGTTATTTAAGATTATTATGAGATTGTTATTTTATATATTGGATGAGCTAGTAGTGATTTCTGTTGTGAGCAAAACCTTAGAATAAATAAGCACTGTTAGATAAAAATTTCGAGGATGAAATTTCCTAAGGGGGGAGAGTTGTAACAACCCATTTTTCAAAGGTGTCAAAAACGGTGGTTTCGGGATCACAAACCCGACTAGAAAATTTTTATAACGAGTGTTTAAATTAAATAAGTCAATAATAAATTTATATGGAATTTTGAATTAAAGAATTTTAATTATTGAATTAAAAGTTAGTATAAGTAGTTTAGTTCAAAAGTCAAGTGGTTTTAGAAAATGAGGTATCAACCTTGTTTCTGAAATTAAGGGTCATAAATATTTTATTAAATATTTACAAAGTCTTATTTAGGAGATTTTTAGGTTATATCTTCAATTCTTTTTATTTTATTTTGTTCATTTATTAGTATTATTACTTTTTCTTTGTTTAATTCCAATTTATGACTCGGAGCTTAGGAAATTTGGTAGATCCGATCTTTGACCCTAAAGAATTGATTAGACAAAACCGCAGAAACCGATAGTCAATGCAAAATCCACCACCACCAAAGGAACGAGAAGAGCAAGAAGATCCAATCGTAGATCCTGTTAAGAACATCGAATACGTTAGGATACTTCCACAAATCCCCACAAACAAACCGATAACGGAAGCTCAAAGAACTCTAAGGGAGTATTCCATGCCTAACATAGATCTGACACGAGGGATTATTGCTAGACCCACTATAGCCGCAACTACTTTTGAGATCAAACTAGCCATGATCTAGATGATACAAAATAATTTACAATTCAGAGGGACCGTGGTTGAAGATCCCAGCTTACACTTAAAGCGGTTTTTACAATTATGCAATACTTTCCGTTACAATGGTATTAATGATGATGCCATTCATCACTGATTATTTCCATTCTCTTTAACTGATAATGCCTTTTCTTAGTTAGATGCTCAGGCACAAGAATCCATTACCACATGGGATGAGGTCAAAGAAAAATTCCTACAGCAGTTCTTTCCCATCAGTAAAACAATCCAACTCTAGAGAGAACTTTCGACATTTTGGTAATTTGAGGGTGGAGGGTTCCATGAAACATGAGAATGATTCAAAATGATGTTACGAAAATGCCCACATCATGGTACGCTAAAATGGATGCAATGACATACATTTTATTACGGGTTAGATGCATCTGCTAGATCGAGGTTAGATGGAGCGGTAGGAGGAGCCCTAATGAATAGAACTTATAACGATGCCTATGGGTTGATTGAGAATATGGCAATGAACTCTTGTTAGTGACCTACTGAGAGGTTCACATATGGGCAGGAATTTGCTTTGGTTAAAATGATCTAATGGAGACCTTTAGAAGTCAAATAAATGTGAAGCTGATCACTATGTTACAACATAGGCTACTCTACGTCAGAACAAAGGTATCAGACTTGAAGAAACGTGGGACTTACTTCTTTATCGCGACATACATGAGCTATGTTGCGACAACGCCTGCACGATGACACCAAATGAGGGGATTGATCTCTTTGTCGCGACACAGGTCTTGATGTGTCGTGACATCGACCCTTGGATGCGAATTCTACACCAAGTGAAGGGTGTTTTGGTCTTTACAGTGCCACTTAAACCCTAGAAACGACAGCTAACCTAGGGTTGAGGAAAACAACCATTTAAGGCTATAAATAGGGCCTTTAGTACTAGGGTTTTACACACCTTTTGTACTTAGTTCATATTTACTTTATTTTCATATTCCCGTTTTAGAAACGAGATTGTAAACTTTGCATAAACGATCGTGAAATTATTTCCCGACAGATTGTCAATACAACTCAAGTTTCTTTTATTTCATTAAGTCAAATTTATGATCATTTATATTAATGTTTTTATGATGTTTAAGAAAATCATGAGGAACTAATCTCATTTTGGGGGATTAGGGAGTGGAAGTATGAATATTTTATTGTTGTATAAACAGAGATTTTGCAATCGGATCAACTGTTTGGGAAAGGAAGAACATGAAACAAACACTAGGTCTGACAACCCTAGAACATCATTTAGGTGGGAATGAACCCAAAATTGGTATTGCCTATCCATGAAGACCTTTTCCCCAAACCGGTTTAGACTGTGACATCTAGCGATAAGTAGTCTCTATAAACTCATTATGTTAGTGGAAGATCGGAAGATCCTGCTAGGGTAACGACTAGTTGATTGAAGTAAAATCTCCAAAATCGATAGTTGAAAAATTCATACTGAAGTGACCTAATCTCCCCAAAGTCGTTTATTGAGTTTTCTATCTCTCTTATTTACTATTTATTTTTTATTCTTTTTAGAAAAACCCTTTTATTCTACTATTGTACTATAATCCTTAAAAATAGTACTAATTAATTCTTTTCTTTGCAGGGATATAATTCACTATTGCTAAAGCCTCCTTTGGATACGATCCTCGAAATACTACCAAGTATTTCGTTTTACAAACTATATTACAACTTGACCCTTATACTTGCGAAAGTCAAAAACACATATCTAACGAGAGTACGTTCGGAGGCGGTAAATAGGGAAGTTGATCCACAAACATGAGTCGATGTGTAGGAAGCTAAAAAGTGGGAATTTTCTTTCCTCACTCAATCACAACTTTGTGTAAAAGAGCAAGAGGGCCCATGACATCTACTGAGCAGACATTGAAGCCATCAAAGAGCATCATTGGTGATATACTCCTCCAACAATATGTGGAACTTTGTGCCAAACAAATAAAGGAAGGGAAGAGGAAATTAGGAGATTCGGTGGCTACACCAACTTCATTGCAAAGGTTGGCATCAACTCAACGAGAAGTTGGTGAGGGAAGTCATTCAAAGCTCAATTGGAAGATATAATAGATGCAAGAATTAGGACCATTATTTCAAGAGTTTTCTCGGAAAAACAACATTAGGGTGCCTAACTACACACCTGACATGTTTGGATCGGTAAATGAAGAGCATGATGAGGAGGTCACTGAAAAAAGGGAAGGCATTGAAGAGGAGGAGGAGGAGATGGATGAGGGTTGAGAGTTGTTGGATGTTTTAGACTTTATTTTAATTTTTTTAAGACTTTTAATTTTGGGATGATTTTGGGTTGTGTTTAAAGACTTATTTAATTATTAGGAGTAGGATAGAAGAAAAATTTATTTTTGCATGCACATGCTTTAATTTTTATGTAGGAACCCCACATTTTGGAGACACAACATTTGAAGCTATTCACAATAAAAAAAAGGAAGGACAACCATCATGAGAGCAGGAACTGTCACGATCAATCGAGTAACTTCTTTCCTTACTTCTTAAGGGCTACACATTGAGGATAATATGTTATCTAAAGTGTAGGGGCAACATAGGAATTCTTGCATTTAGTTTTATTTTTGGCATTTTTATGTTTTTCTTTGATGTGTGCTTGAGCTTGTAGAAATACAAGTGATTGGTTAGAAGCACGTATAATAGGTTGATTGTGTTTTTCGATAAATTAGCATGATGATGGGAAATTTTTAAATTTTTTAGCATGAGAGTATTAAGTTCTATAGGTTACACTAAGTATAGATAGAAAGGAATTGTTGGTACCAAATGATGTGAATGATATGAGGAAACAAACATGCTAGTATATATGCTTGATATTAATTTTGGGATTATGTAACTAAATTGACATTTGTGCATATTGAGGTATTTAGGGATGACCTAAGGCCTTGTTTGGTTACATCTAGAGCTAAAAAGTTAAACCTTATTATGAATTTTCAATTAGTACCCATCTTTGAGCCTTATGACGCTTCTTAATGAACTACATTACAAACCTTTAAGGCCTAAAAAGATGATTTGTGTGTACTCTTTTCTTTGGTTCTATTTTGCACAATAATAGACGTATGATCATATGTATTGAGGGTAAGTAGACATATTACAGTGGAGGTTATAAAAACCAAGAGTGAAATAGGAAAACTAATATGGAATATGAACTTTAGTATAATTAGAAAGAGAAAAACAATAAACATAAAAAAGAAATGAGTAGAGACAAAAGAGAAAAAAAATCATGAGTAAGAAAGTATATGAAAAGTGACAAAGTCACAAAAATACAATAAAGAAGAAAAAAAAATCTTACTCAAGAAACAAAAGAATACGCATAGGCTAGCTAAAAGGATTAGACTATATTGAGATTTCCTAAAATGTGGAGAGAAAAGGAAGGTGAGAGGAGGAGAAATAAGGAGGTGAGATAGAATGGGACACTAAAAGGGGAGAATAGGGAACAATACAATGTGCCAAACTATTTTCGTGTTTGTAACGCTTTGTGCTTACAATTCTTTGAATTTCATACCAATACTAATCCTCAACATGTTACAAGCTGAAAAGCCCTATGTGACTTAAACAACTTTATGAATGAATGAATACGGAATTACGTGTTCTTATTATGAATATCTATATTGTAATAGGATAATTAAAGTACTTATTTTAGGCATTGATGGAGTTATATCAATAAGACTTTGATGTTTGTATTTCTTGTAACTTACTAAACTTATATTTTTCAGAACAAGAATGGTAAAATTACTCACTCATCATGTTGAAATTATTAAGAAATATATAATGCCTAAAGTAAATGCAACGAACCTAATCTTTATATGATATAGACTCAAGCTCCTTTGTTTGCTTTTCTTCCTTTATTTACTTTTCTTGTTTTGTTTGCTTGGGGACAAGCAACGACTTAAGTGTGAGGGAGTTTGCTTTGCTACTTTTTTACCTAGCAGATTGAACTATTTTTCACACTTTAGGAGCTTGAAAATAAGCAATTTCCTTTTAGTTTTGTAAGATTTAAGTTAGTTTTCTACTCTTGAATAAAATGTGTAAAAAGTGTAAAAAGGTTGTTTTATCATCTTTAAGGTCGATTGAGGCCTAAAAGTTAGTTAACATACTTCGTGAGTGTGCAGGAGACCTTTAGAAGTTGAACAAGTGTGAAGCTGATGACATAGCTTGCTTTACGTCGCAACAAAGGGACCAGACTTAAAGAAATGTGGAACTGACTTCTTTGTTGTGACATAAATCACCTATGTCACAACAACACCAGTACGATTGCACCAAGGGAGTAGACTGATCTGTTTGTTGTGACACAAGACCTGGTGTGTCATGACGTCGACCCTTGGATGAGGATTTTACACCGAGTGAAGAATTTTTCGATCTTTACAATGCCACTTAAGCACGAGGAATGACAGCTGACCTAGAGTTGAGAAAAACGATCATCCAAGGCTATAAATAAAGCCTGTACCACTAAGGTTTTACACACCTTTTAGACTTAGTTTCGTTTTTACATTATTATTGTCTTTTCATTTTAGAAACGAGATTGTAAACTTTGCATAAATGATCGTGGGATTATTTCCGCACAGATTACTATACAATTCAAGTTTCTTTTTATTTCATTGATTCAATCGTATGTTCAATTATATTATTTTTTTTATGATATTTAAAGAAACCATGAGGAACTAATCCCATTGTGGGGATTAGGGAGTGGAAGTATGGATATTTAATCATTGTATAAACAGAGATTTTCAATCGGATCAACTGTTGGGAAAGGAAGAAAATGAAACAAAAACTAGGTCTGATAACCCTAGAAAGTTATTTAGGTGAGCATGAACCCAAAATTTGTATTGCCTATCCGTGAAGACCTTTTCCCCAAACTAGTTTAGATTGTGACATCTAGGATAAGTAATCTCTATTGACTCATTGTGTTGGTAAAATATTGAAAGATCCTGTTAGGGTAATGACTAATTGATTAAATTAAAATCCCCAAAACCAATAGTGGAAGAAACCATACCGAAGCGACTTAATCTCCCTAAAGCTATTTATCAAAATCTCTATCTCTTTCATTTACTTTATTTTATGTTTTACAAACATTAATCCGTATTTTACCTTCGTACTATAATCCCTAAAAATAATACTAATTACTTCTTTTCCTTGCAGGGATCTAAATCACTATAGTTTCGCCTCCTTTAGGTACGCTCCTCGGAATACTACCAAGTGTTTTGTTGTAACACATTATATTACAACTTGACCCGTATACTTGCGGTAGCCCTAAAACACACATCGAATGAGAGTACATTTGGAGGCGGTCACCAAGTCTTAAGTGCCATAGGTACCCTTCATTAGAGTGAGAAATTTTAAGCTTTTAATTCACTATTTTAGTTTGAAGCATTGAGTAGTTATTTGGTTTGATAAAGTAGAGAATGTTTTTCATCCATCAATTACAGATTAAAGAACAATATCTATGAATAACAATCCCTTTATTGAATGTCTCGGTATAATCGTTATAAAATAAACATGCTACAAAAATTAAATTCCTCTTAAATGAGGTACATAAAAACATTATTTAAAACAATCTTCCTAAAATTATCAAAGTGTAAAATAACTTCTCCCACTACATCAGATGAAACATAGCTCCCACCTCCTATCCGCAACGAGAGGCTCTTGTCACGCAGACTTCTCGTTTCGTTGAACCCCTGTAAAGAAACACACACATGGTTTGTGGCTTAAGAATCAATAACCTAATTGTCAATTGATTATTTCATTAAGTGAGCTTCAACCATAAAGAGCTTCATACCTTTTCCTTTTTTAGCTAGGTAATCAAAATACTCCTTATAGTTTGATCTGAAACTCCCTTTCCTGTTACAGAAGAAGCATTTGATCCTTTTAGAATCTTTTGACTTCTTAGCCTTCTTTCTATCCACACAAGGTGGAACCAAAGATTTAGTTGATTTCTTCTTTCCCTTAACTTTTTGCTCCCCCTTAAAGAACGAGGGGCCTACAGCTAAGTTTGCTTCATGATTCTCCTGAATCGACTTGCCACCATTCAGCATCAACTCATAGGATTGTAATTCCTTCATGAGCTGAGTCAAGGTGAGCACCTTATTCCCCAAGTTGTAAAAGGCCCTAAAACCAACAAATTCCTTAGTTAAAGATTTGAACACTATTTCAATTTAAGTGTTCACGTCTAGTTCAACCCCATTTTCCTTCGCTTCTGCAAAGAATCCCATAAGCTTAAGCATATGTTCTTTGATCGAAATCTCAAGTTTTTGTTGAGAGTTCATCAAATTTGTAATAACGGAATGTCGAGCCAATGTGACTTGGCCGAGTTACACTTCAACTCATGACCGTATAATCACCATCAACTAGGACCTTGACTTGCAATACGATTTGATTTTTCAGGTGATGACTCCATACTCACATGGTAGATGAAATTTGTAAGTCACCGAGCTCCACGACATCATTGTAAATTCAAACATACCTTAAAATTAAAAAAATGTCTACAAAAATAAATCTATAAACTCTAATTTCCAATCATAAAAACAAAAATAAAAAAATAATTTTTAACAAATTGAAAGGGATCGTTTTCTCCAAAAACGACCTATACTGGTAAATATAAAAAAATGGCAATACAAACAACTTGCTATATTCTGAATGATGTGCCAACCAAGTCTGCTTGTAAGACACCTTATGAACTGTGGCATGGAAAGAAACCCGCTCTAAATCAGTTTAGAATATGGGGTTGTCTAGCACACGTTCTGGATAAGGATAGAAATAAGTTGGATGCACAGACAAAATTGTGCATGTTTGTAGGATATCCAAAAAGAACAAAATGAGGATTATTCTACAATCTGAAAGATAATACGATTAAACTTTCTACTCATACTACTTTCCTCGAGGAAAGCTATATGGATAACTTTAAGCCTTGAAGTAAAGTGGTACTCGAGGAACTTTCGAGAGTTATAGAACAATCACCAAGTTCAATTCTCGAGAAAGTTGTAGAAAGACTTGCAAACAATCAACGTCATAGGGGAATCTGTCGTAATGGGAGAGTTTCTAAGAAACCAGACTTCTTTATTTATAATGGTAGCATTTATAATACGGAAGCCAATCATAAGGATGATGATCTATTCACTTACGAGGAGACTATGCAAGACATTGATTCCAAGATTTGGAAACAGGCCAAAGATGGATTTTATGAAATCCAATACAATATGGAAACTTGTAGACTTATCGGTTGGGATTAAACCTATAGGGTGCAAGTGGATCTACAAGAAGAAGAGAAATGCGGAAGGGAAAGTGGAAACGCACAAAGCTAGACTTGTAGGAAAGGCTATACACATAAAGAAGGCATCGATTACGACGAGACCTTCTCTTTGGTAGCCATGCTCAAGTTTATCCGCATACTCTTGTCCATTGTTGTTGCTCTCGATTACGATATCTGGCAAATTGATGTCAAGACAACATTCTTGAATGGCTATCTTGATGAGACCATTTACATGGCTCAACCCATTGGTTATGTTGTCAAAGGAAAGGAGAAAAAAGTTTGCAAACTGCTAAGATCCATTTATGGACTTAAGTAGGCGTCCCGCTGATGGAATAAAAGATTTGATCAAACGATGAAGACTTTTGGATTTAAGCAAAATGCTGATGAACCTTGTGTTTACAAGCGTATAAAAGACGAAAAGGTGGTTTCCTCGTTTTGTATGTCGATGATATTCTACTTATGGAAAATGATGTAGGAGAATTATTTGTTAAACTGTGGTTAGCTCAATAGTTTAGCATGAAGGACTTAGGTAAAGCTAGTTATATTCTTGGAATTCGAATCCTTAGGGATCGAAAGAATAAAACGATAGCTCTATCTCAAACTTCATACATCGATAAGGTACTGGAATGATTTGCAATGATTGATTCGAAGTCGGGTGCCTAGCCGACTGCATCAAGTTTTCATTTTTCTTTAGATGATTGTCCAAAAACAACGGAAGAAATAAAGCATATGAGTAAGGTTCCATATTCTTCGATAGTTGGAAGCCTCATGTATGTGATGCTTTGCACACATCTAGATATTTGTTTCACAGTAAGAATGGTTAGTCGACATCAAGCAAATCCACAAGCATTGACAAGCTATAAAGCATATATTAAGGTATCTTAAAAGAATCAATGATTATATGCTTGTGTATTCTAGAGAGAACCTTGCTCCTGTTGGATACACAGACTTAGACTTCCAAACCTGTAAAGATTCGAGGAAATCGATGTCGGGAAATGTGTTCATTCTAGGAAGTGGAGCCATATTATGATGAAGTGTAAAACAAACTTGCACTGCTAACTCTACTATGAAGGCTGAGTATGTGGTTGCTTCTGAGGTAATGAAAGAAGTAATATGAATTCGAAAGTTCTTAAACGATCTTGAAGTCATTCCTGATGGAAAAAGCTATAACATTGTATTGTGATAATAGTGCTGCAATAGCTAATTCCAAGGAAATGATAAGTCACAAGAGGACGAAGCATATTGATCGAAAGTATCACTTGATACGAGAGGCAATAGCCGAAGGAATTGTGGATGTGATGAAAGTAGCTTCTGAAGATAATCTTACGGATCTGTTTACTAAAACTCTTGTAACTAGGAGTTTTAACAAACACATCGAGGATATGGGAATGTGAAACATGACACATTTACTTTACTAGGGCAAGTGGGAGATTGTTGGGAAATGTGACCATATTGTAGTAAACATGGAACTGTTTTTTATTTATTTGAACGATGAATAAATAAATAAAGTTAATTTCACATTTCACTATTATGTCTTTTGTATTTTTTATCTTTCATATTTTGCATGCATAGCGAAATTGTGACAAGCAAATATTAAGCTCATTGATTGTCTAAGTTCAAACTAAAGATAAGTGGCATTGTAAGAACGTTTACGTTGAGAGAAAGACAAACTTACTTAGTAGATAATCTAAATGAGCCTGTAATCTCGTAAAAGAATCAAAGTGAGTGTTTGAATCAAATATGAGAAGGATTATTATGTTGTCTACAATTCCAATTGGGGAGATGGCTAGTCTTGACTATCAGAGCAGTTGACTCCACAAGTACAGACATAGATATATTCATTGGTAGAATGATACATTGGACTAGACCCAAGATGAATTAATTCTGAATCCATTTGTGAATTAATTCACTTGTGACGTCCATGGTGTGATTTTCCTAAATCCTGAGTTAGTCACTGACCATGCGTATACAACTCATGTGCTTTGACATAAGCGGAAGCTTATGCTCTAAAGATGATCGAGCCCATAGTCGGTTTGTTAGGTACATAACTTGTGTATGGCATGGTTTTATTAGTAATAATGGAATTTATAGCTCAATTAAAGAGTTCATTATATCCTCTCATTGGCATGTGTGGATTAATAAATATGGAACATGGCCACGAGTTGCTTGTTCTCAAACAAACAATTTATTACAATCATTTGTTAGCAGTGATCATATTAATCATTAAGAAGACATAATGGTGACAATGAGATAAAATAGAATTGTATTGAGTGAACGAATTTAACTAAAAGGAATCAATGATATCATATAAGAGTAACACACACATGACGAGGTCATTGGACAAAGCAGTTGGATGAATTGCTTTCGTAAAGAGTATACAATAAGGAGTTTTCAATCATTGTACTTCTTGTGGACTGACTCCATGATTAACTAATTGTGAATTATCGGAGTGATGCTTCTGGATATAATTGCAATTACTAGAGCCTAATTGTATATGTTTGATTGGTCCCTCCGCTAACTCAATAAAGCTCAATCGGACTGCATTGAATCAGAAAAAAATTCTACGACTTTGGAAATAATTTAATTGAGTCGATTTATTCGATGTGGAATTAAATTTAGGTGGTCGTGAAAATTGTTCAATTAGAAAATTTGATTAAAAAAGTTTGTTAAAAAATTAATTTAAAAAATCTAAGTAATTTTTGAAAAATTAATTTTAATCAAGGAAAATTAAATTAATCAAATTAATTAAAATTAATATGATATTTTTGAAAACTAATTTTCAAATCAGATAATTGGGTCAATGGGTAATTGAACTTGTCAGATTAACTATTCCAAAAATAGTATTATTTTTAATAATTTAATATTAAATTTCATTTCATACTTATTTTAATAATATTTTATTCTTTTAATATTAAATTGATTATCTTAATATTGAATTAAATTAAATTATTATTTTAATAAGTTTAATATTACATTTAATCTAATATTTATTTTGATTAAATGTTCATTACTTTAGATATCACAACCAAGATCTTGCGTCGAAAAAAAATTTAAAACTCTGGTTTTTCCCTAAATTTATTTTCCGTTGCAATTTTTAAACCCGTTTTTCTAACAATAGCTTCAAATGTCACGAATTTGCGAATCAAAATCCAAATAGTTGTCTTCTTTTATCTCTAACACTGGTCGTCAAATTAACTTGGATCTAAAATATACTTTTTACTTCTTGATGAATATTGATCCATCGTATCGATTATTAAATTGTCACTTGAAGCTCGTTACCCGAACTTTTTTTAGAAAAAACATAACAAACTAGTAACTTAAATAAAAAATTTTGAATTGTTCAATGACTTAAATGAGAACTTTTGAATAGTTCAATGACTTAAATGAGAACTTTTGAATAGTTCAATGACTAAAATGTAAACTTACTAATAGTTATTGACTTTGGGTGTAATTTACCCTAAAAAAAATCTATTAAATTACTATTCTAGATCGAAATTTCGTTACTAATTTTTAAAAATGTATATTTAGTAAAATTATTTTTTATTGATGCTAAAATTCATTAATTTAGTAACAGCTGATCAAATGCACTGCACATTTGTTTATCTCTTTCAGTGTCTCTTTCATTTTCCTTCTTCTTTTTTATTCTTTTTTCAATAAGTTTATAATTTCCAGATTTCCGGAGCTCTCTGGGGTTCACTTTCCCTCGTTTTCTCTTTTACCCACTCCAAATTAAACATAAAAATTAAAATTCTCCACGTTATCACTCTCAGCTGAAATTCCATCCAGGTAGCTTTTCTTTTTCCAGTTTAAGATGTTTAAATATTTCCTTTTGGGATTGTCTAAATTGGGTATTTTTGTTCAAGTCTATGCACGTTTTGAACCATGTGCTTTAAAGTTGATTTTTTTTAACTTTCATTTTAGATGACCGAATCGGGTTTCCTTTTTTGATTGATCCCTGCTTGTTTCTTGGGTTGATCTTCAGGTTTTTTATGGACTTTTTTATGCTGATTTTGATGAAAACTTAAATATTTGAATGGTTTAGTTATTTGTTTGTTCTTCTGCTAATTTAAAGAGATAAGTTATTTTTTATTCCCAAATTGGTCTTGATTGTTTTGTTGGTATTTCTGTTTCTTAATATTAAAGGAAAGAACCCTTTTGCTCAATATGAACAAAGCTTAAAAAGATGGTTACTTTCCCAGGAATCAGAAAGAGAAGCAATTATTTGGAGAAGTTTTTCTTTTCCTCGAAGGGAAAGCTCTTTAGCTTCTTAGTAGCGGCACTGAGAACTTGGTTTATGTTAAACAAAATTGACTCGCTGGCTCACAATGGCGACTCATTGGATTAATGTTATCTGCAAAATTGGCATGCTGATATTCTTAATTTTATTTTACAGCTGAAGAAAGAGCTATTTAGCTAAATTATACAAGGGCATTCATCATATTGTAAATGGAAGAGAGGGAGTTCTGGTTTGTACAGGTGGCAGAACTTCTGCGAGCTTAGCATCCTCTCTCATTGCCTTTTTTAGCTTCATGAGCTTTGTTCTTGGTGTATGTGTATAACTAGAACAGTTGAGCTATATTGATGAGGTTTTGTGGAGAGTTTTAACTGAAGGGGAGAGCTTAAAAGCTAACATTATGGGCTCTGTTTGTTGCTGCCTGCGTGCTGAGGATTTTGAGGACTACATGAATCCAAACAGTAATGTATATAGAAACTGTCTGTGCCTCGGTTGCTTTGTTCAAAATTTCCTGCACGTGGTATGTTTTCTGATTCTTGTCAATAAGCATTGTTTTTGGCTCTAGCATTGTTTCTTCAAATAAAAGTATTTTCATTTCTTACTTGGGGTTATAAAATTGATGGTTCTATTGATTAATTTTTTTGTGCCACTCTTATGTTGTTAAAAATCAGGCTTGTCATTGGAAATATTACTCTTATATGCTCTTTCTGTGGCACATGTAGGTGGCATTAGCCAATTATTTTCACAAAAATTTTGTCTAGAGCATTGTAATAATTTACTAAAGACAATCTCTATCGCTAATGCAGGCAAAGTCCTTTGTTAAGTTTTTTTACTCAGCTCCATGCTTTTATATTTGTGAAAGCCTTGTCAGAGGGCTAGGGAGGAATAAAGTTTGGTGGATGAAAGATGCTGAAAGAGTGAATATAAGTAACAGTGATTAATAAATTGATCAATTTTGCCAAGTCGGGGAAATTTTCTTTATGGTTTTACTATATGTTTAGGGCTGTCGTAATCAAGTTACTTGTTCATGCAATAAGCCGGAATAAGATAATTAACATGTCAGTGCTAAAAAATTGTATCCCTTAAAGAACACTCTTAATAGGCTCTTGGAGCAAGTGAAATCTGCATGTAGTGTCCATACCTGAGTTCTCAATCTAGTAAATTCCATCAGCATTTGCCTATATTGGCTTTTTGGTAAACAGATATCTATTGAAGTCAGTTAGGGACCATTAAGTACTATCCTAATTTTGAAAATTATGAGTTTATCGATTTACATTCTAAATTCTGTGTTTGATTAAGGGTAAGGAAGTTAACCTGAAGGTTGTTTGATATTAGATATCTCTGAATTGATCAGGAAAACTTTATCCTCAAATATTTCATTTATGAAGTTTCGGATTTTTTGTCCTTATGTTATTTCTTGGGTCCCTATAATTGTAGTGTACCACATTATTCCAAAGTGGAGAGATGCACTCTGTCCCTTCATCCATTCAGGGAACGGCATCTATGAACTCTCCTGCATCACTAGACAACTCACTTTCTGACATGTACTGTTCTACTCCAAGGCCTTTGCCTTGGGATGCTGACAGTAGATATTTTCGCTTACAACGTGATGGTCTTGTATCAAGACGTGAGAACGGTTCAAGTCATTCACAAGAGGAATCAGAGCCTTTAAGAGGTGAAGATGATGCAGGTTCTGAATCTTTGAGTAAAGGAGACAAATGGCATGCTTGTGAACAAGGCTCAACAGAGCAGTATTGTAAATCCTCACAACTCTCATCAACAAAAGCATTAGATGGAACTGGGCACATCTACTCACCAATAGAAGAGGAGGATGTCTGTCCGACATGTCTTGAAGGTAAGTTATCTTTAATGATAATGTTCAAGCCACTAATTTTTGCTGTGAAATATTTTGACCAGAAACCATTGCCAATCTGCTATGGTGCTGCAATGATGGCCAACTTGCATTTCTTGGCATGCATCAGTACCAGTTTGGACTGTTACCCACTTAATCTATATCTTCCTTGTGAACCTGGCAGACTCTTCAGTCAATTATCAGGCCTGTTGGCCCATTTTAGAAAATTTTCTCACCTCAAGATTATCAAGAATGAATTTTTTTTTTTAATTTATTCGAAAGGAAAAAGAAAAATGGATGCTTGTTGCCATAAAAGTTGTCAAGACTATTGCGGGCTTTGTTCCCTTGCCTTCGGAAGTCTGTAGCACTCAGGCAATCTCAATTAGAATCTCTCACTTTTTATGTGATCAAAGATAAATGCATGCCACAACTCACCTGTCTTTTCCTTTTTTTTTCCACCAACAAGGCTTCCTCAATGACTGGATGAATAGGCCAAGCGTTCTAGAAATGATAAAGGGTGCGCTGTAATGCCAAGTTTATGCTGCATCTTACTTTCTAATTAAATGGATCCAGATTATACTGATTGACTATTAAGAACTCTTTAATTCTAGAAATTTGTCCATTAGTCTTAGACTAACTCATATATGTTAGAAACAATCAGTCAATCACTGCTATCAGAAATCGATAATGTCAAGAATCATATTCATTTGGACATTTTATAGATATATTATCCTCATTTAAACTTATTGATATAATTTATGTGCAGAATATACCCTAGAGAATCCGAAGATAGTAACAAAATGTTCCCACCATTTCCATCTTGGTTGCATTTATGAATGGATGGAGAGAAGTGAAAACTGTCCAGTCTGTGGAAAGGTAACCCGTTTTCAGCTAAATGATAACAAATAATCCATTAACAGTCATGCTGTTTACATTCTATCCTGCTAAATCAGCAGTTTCTTTTCTTTCTTGAATTCCAATTTACTAGGATGTTACTAGCCTTCAATGTTCACAAGGGTTAGCATCTTAATTTGCTGTTGATATATTTTTGAAGCTCGTGTCTTGCTTTGTCCTTTCACGAATGTCTGTAAACCATTTTTCCATTGGTTTCTTTATCAACACTCGTGCACATTAATGTTTATTCAGTGTGTGTAGCTTTTCAACTAGTTCTGATCTAATTCATTTGGCATGTTTGGATGTTTATTTGTTTGCTAGCGAATGTTGTTTTAAAGATCATTCTGGGGAACTCCAGCATTCATTTTATTCCCTGAATTTTTTGGTTTACTTTTCTTCTTTGCATTGACCAGCAATTATCCTAGTTTCTTAAACTTTTCTCATCTCAACCTGGTATTTCTTTGGTTTGAATTTCCAGGTTATGGCATTCGATGAAACAATTTAGTCTTGCTCGAAAGTTTTTGTTGCAGATGAACGCCAGTGATAACAGAAGACAGAACCAAGGAAAGACATCTAAAGTCCTTTGTGAATAATGATTCAGGACAAGTTGATTGTTTCATACCATAAATATGAAAAGTGTTTTGTATAAAGAATTTAAATTCGTTCTCTTTGGAACCCTTGAACTGGGGAAAAAAAAATGAAATCATATGCATATGATTGTTGGAAATCAAAGTGTGGATTTTTTTTAATTTTCTTTATAAAAGAAGTTGGGGTTGTGTCTTTGGATTCCGATTTGAATGTTGGATATGAAATGTACTTGAAAGATTATATATCTATCTCTATATCATGTTCTAACATGCATCAAATATAAGAACATAGGTTCAGGGCAAGAGTTCGATTCAGTCATAATAAACAAATACATGTTTACAAAACAACCTGTTTGATATATTCAATCAATTTGTTTGTATACACTCCAGAGTATACAACCAAGCATTAAAGGCCAGGTTCTTCAGTCAATTAAGAAAATTCCACAAACACCTGGTATGAGTCGAGTTTATTAAAAACAACCGATTTATTGATTTGTATAGGTTGAAAATGCTTGAAAATATAAGGTGATGGGATCTTATTTTGCTGCCACTTGAAAAGCTCTCAAGAAAACTTCGGGTGGTTGGCCGCCACTCAGCTGCTGCTTCCCATTTATCTGTGCCAAAACAACAGCTTTTAATCTATGGAACCCCACTGTTTAAGTGTCATTTCAGCTAAAAAGAAATGTAGGTTTTTATTAGTTTTTCACCCACCACGTAATTTGGGACTCCAGAAATGTTTGCTGAGTACTTCTCCAGATCCTCATTAACCTATATCATTACAAATGCAGCCTCAATTATTTAGGAATGCACGATGGAATACTAGAAATGAGAATGATGAGATTCCCAGCATGCAGGTCTATGTTACTTAGACTCGTATGTGAGTGTCGGTTTTTATCCTCAAAAGTCATTTTCGAATATTCAAGAAAAATGAAGAGTCAGAACAACATAGATGGTGGTATCACAGAACAGACCTCCTTAACTCCGTTATTTGGATTTTCAAGAAATTCTGCAGCTCCTTCAACACCAACCTTCCTAGCAGATTCCAGAAGAAACTCCCTGCATCAAATCACACTGTACAATCACTAGGGGTTTAGGGATATGAAGATGCACAACTACTTAATCAGTTTACTGCATAAATGAAGGCAACAGTAAACCCAATGTCGCTGAAGAATATTACCACAAGCTTATTTTACTCTTGGGTGTTCGGAATGTTTCATTCGATAAATAATTGTAAACCACTCAAGATAATAAAACATGCAAGAAAAAGGGACCATATCAAACTCTCTACTCTCAATGTTTGAGAGTTTAACAAAACAAATGGGAACACAAGGATATCGCTTGTGCATATTGGCCTACAAGAGTAAAAGAAAATTTTGCATGTATTGTAGGGTAAACTAGATAACTCTTTAGAGTTTATAATCATAACGTAGAAATATAAATGAATACACAGGCACATACAAATACACACATTCATATTGCACCTTACTTTACTCAGGCAACCTCAAGCAATAAAATGGTTTTAGTGCCTAGACTATGGCTTCTGCCCTTGATAACATTGGGCAGGCAGGAGCATGGAGAATGAGTAGATGGCATTTTGACCCATTTAAGAGAATAGTACTTTTAATCATGCACTCCAAACATCCAGGAAAAATCATGGGTCATTTGATATTTGACCGAAGACCGAAAAGTATGAACTACACATACCGATCACCAATGTATTTTCCCTGGGTGAAGTAGCCGAGATAAAGCTCCTCCACAAGAGCATGTTGCTTGTCAAGACCTTGTTTTCCAGCAAAATAGATCAGCCTATGGCTGTCAAGAGTATTTCCCCTGTTTATATCAAGTTCCGGTTATGCATACAGCCACCTTTGAATTCTCTTATCACACAAAATGGTGAAACAAAAAGTGAAACTTACGTGAGTCCGGACATGTCATATTCTAATCCAACATTCCTAAAAATCTGTAATTTTATGAGCGGCCACAACAAGTCAGGCAGTGGGCAATAAACTTGAAGACAAGGCAAATAGAATCATAACAATAGGAAGTTCAAAGAACGATAGTAAGACCTCGGTCATCCGAGCTAAAATTCCTTGAGTTCGAGATCCAAACTTCTTCTCATAGTATTCTCTCTTGCTTACTCCTTCCTTGGGTGCCGAGGGATCAAGAAAAAATGGATGCCATTTAATCTGCAAAGAACAACTATAGGTGAGAATAATATGCATTACACAAGCACCGATGTCTGTGTATGTGTTGAGAGACCTCAAAATCAAATTGATCCTCAGATTGAGCAATTGCTTTGTCCAGGTTCCTTTTCCCCACAAAGCACCATGGGCAAACGCTGTCTGAACTGACATCAATTCGAATAAGCTTCTTCCCAGTATTGCTACCAGATGACTGAGTCATTATGCTCCGAGTTTTGCTGTCTTCCTACATAGAGATAGCAAGAATAGCTCCAAATCAGTGACAAAAAAAGCAAGAACAAAAAAAGCTATGGAGGACTTATTTGATGCAATTATATATATACGTATATAATCTTCACACTCATCCCCCAATTGTTAAAATAATCTAAATTTGTGCATCCCGGGATCATTACATAAATACAGTCCATGAAAAGTTAAGTGTAAACATAAATTTAAGTGTACAAATACATGATGCACTTTCACCTACTGCAATCTCTTTAGATAAAAGGTTGCATTTTTTAAAACCCAAAAAGCTTTTACATCCCATACATCAAATTGGATATGTTAAAAACGATGTTTAACAAACAAAATTAAGAACAAAATCATATAATCTTTATGATATGAAATGCATCTAAACTACTTTGAAGCAAAGCCAGTTAAGAGAAATCAATACCGAACCTTTTCTTTTTTTCCAATCAAGAAATTTCATATACAAAGCATACCAAATTTACAGATCCTAATTTCTTTTTCCTTCCATATCCAAGAAAAAGGAACATTCAAAGTGAACATCACATTTGCAAATTTGGGTTTGTCTTATTTCACCAAGATATCCAAAACAAAGCACAATCACAATTGTAAAAGTTCACATTTGCAGAACGAACAGACTTCTTTGAAGCTAAAGTAATCACTTTTAGCATAACAAATTAAAGCTTGATCACAATTATGGTAGAAATAAACAAAAAGGGTATCAGCAAAAATTATGAAACGAAATAATTCTAAGGAATTAAAATATACTAGTTGGATAGACATAAATGGGGAAGTGAGAACTGGAATTTTGTTTGGTTAGAGAGAAAAAAACTTACCCGAAAAACGAAACTGAAACACTTCTGGACGGAAACCAAACGCATTTGATGTTGAAAAATGGAAGGAAATAGAGGTTTTATATAAACATAAGGTTGGACTTTTTCTTGGTCATAAGTTTCAAATTTTCATAATAACCTACTACCACAGACAAAGACCTTTCATTATTTTTTTTTCATTTTTGAACATTTTTTATACCATTTTCATGTTCAACTTTGAAGTTTGAATGGATGAATACATTTAAGTTTTTATAAGGGTGAGTTTCACAGTTAGTCTCCCAATTTTAGTAAATTTTAATTTTAATTATCAATCCAAAATGAAAATTTATTAAAGTTGGGTGAGTGTATAGGTGAGTAAAATTCGATTCGATTCAAAAAATTCAAAAAAAAGTTTAAAATTTGAATTAAATAGTTTGAGTTATTCGAGTTATTCAGATCAACTTGAATATGAATTACACAATTCGAGTTATCAAAAATTCGAACAAGAAAAGATAAATTTATGTCGTTTTGATAAATGTTTACATTTTTTAAGTTAAAAGTCAAAACTACGTGATTTTGATAAATGTTTACCTATAAATTAAAAGACAAAATCATTATATTGTTTACGTTGTTAAATAATATTGTACATAGTCTACTAGTTAAATAATCGGATCATGTAAATGCAACATTGAGTATAAATAATAGGATTCGTTAACTCGACTCGATTCGATTCAATTTCAAAAAATTTCAAATTGCTAAAATAAGATTCGTCAACTCGACTAGCTCGAAATTTTTTAACTCAATTCAACTCGACTCGATCAAATGCTCACCCCTAAGTGTATAATAATATTGTTGTTATCCAAATTAATTACTACGAGTGACCAAAATGAAACATTATTAGAGTTGGGAGATTAAAACAATAAAATTATCTAATTGCGGTGCTGTATTTGAAAATTTTTCATTTAAATGACCGAAATGAAAACATACTAAAGTTAAGTGACTAATTATGTAGTTTACCATTTCTTAATACTCCTTACATTCATACTGATTTTCTTTTGCATCTAGAAGATTTCTAGTGCATCTAGAAGATTTCTAGTGCTGACGTAAGGCATTACCTAAAATTTCGGTCGGAAGAATGAACCTTTATAATTCGAATCCGACCCGATTTCGTAACAACACCTGAAAATGTTTTCATAGTTATCATACTTTCCCTTTTTTTTTTTTTTTTTTTATGAATTATAAATAGCGATTAACGTGATTTAAACTCAAATCACATTTGAAATGGTGAATATTTTTAATCATCAAGTCAATATATGAGGTTCATCATACCTTCCTAATAATCATTTATGCTATAAAGTTTCTTATTTAATGCATCTTCGAAGAGTTACCGATTGAGTTTTAGCTCGATTGGTATGCGTATTGTTTGTCAATACAGGAAAACATGAGTTCAAGTGTGTTAAAACACATTATCCTCCTATATATGATTAAAACTAGACTTGTTCATGAGTCGAATTACCTGTCTAGGCCCGAAAGCCTGTTCAAAATTAGACAAAAATATTATCCCTGAAAAATGGGTTTAGACAAAAAAGTTAGGCCCGTTTAAAATATGGGTCAGACTCAAGCTTAAATGTTCAAGCCCAAACCCGGATCAGCCCAACCCGTTTTAAGTTTATAATACTTTATATTATGTTATTTTTATATATTTATGTAATTTAGAACACATTAAAAAAATAAATATATACTAAATATATAATACTACTATAATGTAAACATTAAAATAATGTTAAGATGACTGTATAAAAATATATAAAATTATTAAATATTAAAATAAAATAAAATAAATATATTTTTAAAAAATTAAAAATAATATGGGTGAGCTTAAAATGGGCTTGAGTTAGCTTTTTGTAAATATGAGTAGGATTGGGCAAAATTTTAGGCTCAGATTTCAGGTCGGACTGAGTTTGAGCAAACATAAAGTATATTAATATCATGCTTAGGTTCGGTCTGAATCCGACCCGACCCATGAACACTTTTAATCAAAACCTATAATGAGGTTGTTAAAAAAAAACTACATCATCGTGAGATTTTTTAATTTTACAAATAGAGTTAAAAAATTTACATGTGTCTTATTTATTTGGTTTTTATTTGTTTAAATAGACATTTATTAGTTTCTTAGGTGTAATAGGCCCTGTAACGATTCGTTTTTAGTATTAGCTTAAATGATGGTTTTGATATATAAATCATGTCATATGAGTTAGTTAAAACAGTAATAATCGTGGGTTAGTAATTGGAAAAGAGTAGAAATTAAATTGGGATAAGAAATTTAATGTTTAAAGTGCTAATTAAGAATACTGGATTTATTTAGTATAGAATACAAATTTTGTGTAATATAGAAATTTAGTGACTTAATAGTTAGAGCATTAAATAAAGGAGATCTTACTTGGCAATTGAACCAAATTATTTTTAATGGACAAATTTAGGCTTCATTTGAAATAAAAGATATGTTTAGTAATTAAATTATAATGGTTAAGGAATTAAAATAAGGAGTTTTCTTCTTTTATGGGATTTTCCACCAAAAAGAAAAAGAAAGAAAAGAAATTGAGAGAAAAAAAAGAGGCTTTGCATGTAAGTGATTCTTTGATATTTTTCTATGGAAATGACATTTTTGTGATAAACAAGCTAAGGTCTTGCTAGATTTGTAGATAGTTTAAGAAAATGTAAAGATATTTGGAAGTTGCCATGGCTATTCGTGAAGCTTTGATTGTGAGTAGTTGAGTTTGAAGTTGAAATATGTTTTGATTTAGTTAGTGAAAACATCCATGGGTAGTTTGATGGTAATGGGGTTGAATTAGAAGTAAAATAAAAGTAGGGGTTAGTTTTGAAAATGTAATTAATTGTATGGAAAAAGGGGTTGCTCGAATGGGGTTAATAAAAAAAATACATGTATATGTAAAAATAACTGTGTTATGAATATTATTAAATGGATATTCAACATTTAATCTCTCTTGACCTTTAACCTTTTATCTTTTTAACTTTTGATATTCTTGTAACTACTTTTTCTTATTTATATATTAGAATATGAAGAGTCGAATCTCCTTATGTATATAGAGGAGTATGCTACTTGTAAATTGAATAAAGATATATAGTGCAATACAAATTATCATATTCTCATATCCATCCTTTATCTATTATTTTTTTTATAACACGTTATCAGCACGAGCTTACTCGATAGTATTCAAAATTTTGTTGGAGAACGAGTAAACTAGACATACAACGTCCTTGTTGAAGCAACAAGGTTAAAGTAAGTGAATTTCTTTGTGTGCTTGAAAGATTTTGAGATTTCAATATTCTTAATAAAAAAAAGTTAAAATGATGCTCAATTTTTTCCATATTTAAATATGAATTTATGTTTTATATATTCTATGATATGCTTGTTTATGATCTAAGACTTTGAATAAGATTGAAGTATCAACAACTTAAATATTTTTACTTAAATATGTATATCTTTCATAACATATGTTACTAACATGATTAAAAATAAAGTAATCACTTTTAAAAATTTATTTTATTTGGTGACCTTTACCAAATGTACTACATTGCCTGTTAGATTATTAAATTATTATTTTTGACATTAGAGGCTCATATCCAGTATTTGGATATGTCGTATGAAAAACTTAGAAAAAGTTAAATATATTTGTACCAAATATATATCCAGATGCATATGACATAGCTTATGGCTATTTATTTCTTTGCGGATGAAAATTTCTATGGAAACCTTGATTATAGTAAATAAGATAAGGTGATGTCTTTAGCTAATATTCCATAAAACATTTTTGGGGTATTCTATTGTTATGTTGGTTAAATTGTAAGATTGACCTTAGTTATCATAAGATTTTAATAGACATAAATAATAATGCTTTCTCGCTTTAGTTGTTAGCTCAAAATATATAACTTGACACGATTAATTATGAGAAACTTACCGTTGTGGAAGTTCAATGATTATTATCTAAATGAAGGATTAAAAGTGAAACATCTAACTATGAAAGATCCTCTTGATTATTGAATGACGTGATAATTTGAAAGAATGATTTTACCTAGAAAACGATAATACTCTCTAAAGCTTGCTATGATTGAAATATCTTATGTGCTCCTGTAGTAGCAATATTGTGAAAAGGCTTTAAAAAATATTTTAAAACGATCTCATGCCTTCTAGTGAAAAAGACTTCATTCACTGAAGTGAATGTTACAACACATAACAATTATGAAAAATCAGAATATAGAAATTGTGGTTGTCGTTGTAATTGAGGATGTGGTTAGAGACATACTAATAATTGTTATCTTGGTGGTTATAATAGTGGTACTTCTAACCACTAGAAAAGAATAATAAGGAAAATCAAGAAAATTGCGGTTAAAAATATTCGAAGGTTATTGAAAATTCATGCTACCAATGTTGTATGAAAATGGATTGATCACGTACCTGTCGTATGTTTAAGCATCTAATAAAATTTTATCAAAGCATCCATTAAAAAAAAGGAAACAATATTAAGACAAATTTTGTTCAAAATGATGAAATGGAGGATAATATTTTCGGAAAAAAATGAAAATTTTCAATATGATGCTAAAGTTGGCCATGCATACAAGGATGATTAACATGTTTTCAGTTTGTGCCAAAATTTTGTTGAGATCCAAGCATTAAAATTTAATTGTTTGATTTAAGAATCATTAAGATTGATGTATACTTGATATCTGCTTAGGGATGATCTCTTTCTCTTTATTACAAAGAATGCTTATAATCACTGTTTTTCATCCATGGTAACCTAAGTTAGTCTAATCAACTTCTTTTGAAATTTGATTTGATTTTTATTCAGAAATTTAATTTAATATAATTCTCTATCCATAATTCTATGAATTTTTAAACCTCTTCACGTATTTAGTTATTGAGATTTTTATATGGAGATAAATGTTTTTATTTTATTGATTTATTTTAAATAGAATTGATTGGTTTAATTTTGATTTTGATTAAGATATATGATTATTGGGAGTAAAAATGCTTGTCATGAATTTTGTGGTATTCACCTTGTTTGGATAGTTTCATAATTGAGGTGAAGATTAGAAAATGTTTATGTTTAAACCTTTATAGTTGTAAAGTTACTTTAATCTGACATTATAATATTTTGCATTTTGTTGTGTTATGGTATATATAAAAATATATATTATCTAACTATAGTGATTTATTAGTAACATGAATTTATTTTTTATTATGTTTAATATATGTATTATTTATATGAATAAATTAAGCATTCATTAAGGATATATAATAAAATGATTGCATGCTCTTGAAGAGCTAATATTGAATCAAACTGTAAAAAGCTCTTGAAGAGCTAATATTTTACCTCCTTGAGATGTAAAATTTTGTAAAACATAAAATTATTTTTCAGATCAAGAAGATATATGTTGAAGGAAATTTTTCTATGTTTTACATTAAAACCATGGACAGAAATGACATGAGATACTCATGTTTTTGTATTATAAATATTCCCAGAAGGAATACATTACACTTATATGAATGACATACGAGATAGTGAAAAGAAGTTCATAGTGTTGATATGACCGGTTAGACTATCACGAGTCAATGTTGATGCAAAATGATTTGATGAAATTTTATATGATTTTATTGAAGAATTAGAAGTTATATTTTAATAATTTTCATCATACTATTATTTGGACAACATATTGATCTAACACCAACTAAAGTTAGAGGTCGGTTGCAGTTTTAGATGATAACCAAATAATATAGTAGCTCATGTATCACATGTGTGCAACCCAAAGTTTGTGATATTATTTCTTGAAATAATTTGATTGTGCACAATCTCTATAGAATGCAATTTGTGCTAACAACGCTAGTGCATTATATCCCAAACATGATTTTTGTAGTTTTAGTTGGGATAATTTTAAGTTGTCTATTGTCTATATATGTTATATTTAATGGTTAGTAAAACTATGCCTCCATTTAGTTGCTAACCATTAATATAAGAATTGCTTTACAATAAGCATGTAATTTTATTTGCATCAAGCCAACATGTAAAAAATATTTGTCTCGTTAGAATTGGCTTTGATTTATAAGTCAATAGATTTCATCTAAGAATATCTGGATGTGCAATATCTATTTCATATTCCATCATAAGGCACTAAGATGGATCATCAAATATGAAGTTGAGAAAGTTTAGAATTTTCATTAGTTATTGAAGGGAGATATATTTATAATTTTGAAAAAAAAAGTATTGTCACGTTGCAAATTTTCTCGACATTAAGGGGAGACAAATTAGTTAAATAATTATGTCATTATTTTTTTTGTGGTCCTCACTAATATTATGTGCACAGAGTTTGAAGGATAAAAATTATTTGTTAGATATGTTTAGTGATGACATTTAGAGATTTCATATACTAGCTAATACATATGCCAGCTAAAATGCTCCAAATAATTATATGTCCCAGAAGGACAATGTGATAAAATAAGTCTTGAGTATGATAGAAGCATGACGAACTAGTCGATTCCATAAAATGAAAAATTATTGAAAGAAAGGAGAAAGAAATGAAGATGGTCACATACTAAAAGAAGGCGGGTACTCTTGAAGAGACCCATGACATAACTTTTGATAAAACCCTAGAAGAGGTTCAGGTACCTGAAATTATGAATATAATGATATAACTCAATTAGTTATGTCATAACTAAATATGATGGAGTTGAAAAAATGAAATTGTTGTCGACAACGATAATATACGTAGAACACTTCAATATTATGGAAAAGTAAGGATCTTGAATGAAAATATACTTGACAGTATTGAGATGAAAATAAGTCATCAAAATAAATGAATAAGTGTTTCTATTATAACTTATGAAGTGCATCTCGGACAAGAAGTCCGAACACCTGAAAGGTGTAAAGCCAAGGGGAGTAAATGTCAGCATAATAGCGGAAAAAAATTACAAATCATAATATATAGAATTGACTTGTAACAAGAACGTTCACAAGACACTTGGTATTGATTATGAAGAGACATACTCTCCTGTGGTGGATGCAACTACTTTTAGGTTCTTAATAAGTCTAGCAATAATAGAATGACTTGATTTACGCCTAATGGATTTAGTTACAACCTATTTATATGGCCCACTTGATAATAACATTTACATGAAACTCTTAGAAGGTTTTAATTTGCCAGAAGCAGCTAATTCAGGTTCTCGAGAACATTGCTCAATCAAATTAAACAGATCCCTTTATGGATTAAACAATCTGGACGCATGTGGTATAATCGTCTTAGTGAATACTTATTGAGGGACAAATATAAGAATGATCCCATTTCTCCATGCATTTTATAAAGATGTTTGGACTAGGATTTTTTATAATTGCTATGTATGTTGATGATTAAATTATTATTAAGACTCCTGAAGAGAATTTAGTGATAATGGAATGCTTAAAGAAAGAATTTGAAATGAAAGGCCTTGGAAAGACAAGATTTTGTTTAGGGATAAGATTACAAATTGAGCACCCAAAGAAAGGAATACTTATGTATAAAACAACATATATAGAAAAAGTGCTAAGAAGATTTTACATGCATAATGCAAATCCATTAAGCACCCCAACGGATGTTAGGCCACTTGAAGTAAATAAAGACCCTTTCTATCCTCGAGAAAATGATGAAGATTTTCTTGGTCTTGAAGTTCCATATTTAAGTGCTATTGGTGCATTGATGTATCTTGCTAGTCATACACGACCTGATATATCATTCGCTGTCAACTTACTAGCAAGATTTAGCTCTTGTCCAACCCGAAGAAATTGGAATGGGGTTAAACATGTTTTTCGTTATCTTCAAGGTTCAAGAGATATGAGTTTATTTTTCCGTAACCTACCCGAAACAGAATTAGTTGGTTTTGCAGATGTAGGGTACTTATCTGATCCTCACAATGCTCAATCACAAATTGATTATGTTTTCACATATGGTGGTACTGCAATTTCTTAGCTCTTTATGAAACAAACAATTACTGCTACATTTGAGAAATTAATTTTCAACATTGGATTTCATTGTTTCAAAGATCTTAAGTGATGCTTATATGAGGGGGAGTAAATTCACACTATATATATATAGTTGTGATATACTATGTATCAAAAGATTATGTACTCTTTTTTCCTTCACCAGGTTTTTGTCCCACAAGGTTTTTCCTAGTAAGGTTTTTAACGAGGCATATCTTTTATACAATGAATATCCAAGGGGGAGTGTTATGAATATTATTAAATGGATGTTCAACCTTTCATCTCCCTTGACCTTTAATCTTCTATCTTCTTTAACTTTTCATGTTTTTGTAACTACTTTTTCCTATTTATATATTAGAATATAAAGAGTCGAATCTCCCTATATATATGGAGGGGTATGCTACTTGTAAATTGAATAAAGATATAGAATGCAATACAAATTCTCATATTCTCATATCTATAATTTATCTATTATTTTTGTTTATAACACTTTGAAAATAAAAGGATTGTAGCCTTAAGGACTAAAAAGAAATTAGTATGCAAAGTTAGGGTAATAAAGTAATTTCGTGAATAAGTAGAGGTGTATCTGAAATTGAATGTGAGAGCAAAAATTAAGATATATCAAATAGATATGTTAAATGTGTAAACATGAATTATGATTATAGGGATATATGAATTGAATAAGTATTTTTGAAGATGGATTGAATTAAAGAAATTTGATTGTTATTTATAGATCGAGAAGAAAAAGGTCCTGTTGTAAGTCGAGGAAAGGAGAAGATACAAGAGTAATTGCTTCAACTTTGGTAGCTATTATATTATGGTAAGTTTGTATTCCCGAACTTATTATTTCAATTAATTGTGATTTAAATTAAATTATGTTTAAATGTTATAGAACTTTTGACTCATGTATAATATAATTTGTGTATATGTGATTAAGTAGTAATGAATCTTGAAATAAGAAAAGGGTAGTATTGAATTGTTGTGATGGAGTATGAGTTGAATAAATTATGGAACTTATTAAATGTTTGTCAGTTTAACTAACTAGAGCTGGGGTCACTTTTGCGGGTTATCCGCTAGGCACTAGGTGCCAGGAATTGACGGTTATTCCTTGGTTAATCCAACTAGAGCTGGGCTCACTTTTACGGTTTATTCGTTAGGCATTGGGTGTCATAATTGTTAGTTTATCCGACTAGCGTCGGGTGCAAACTTTTGGTTAATACAACTAGATTTAGGCTCACATATCGTGGTTTATCCGCTCGGTAATGAGTGTCATGAATTGACGGATTTCGTTCGTTAATCTAACTAGAGATGAGCTCACTTATCATGGTTTATCTGCTAGGCACCGAGAGCCATGAGTTGACGGAATTGGTTAAAGATAAAGTGAATGAATTATGAGAAAGGTTGGTTAATTTATAAGTAATTAAGAAGTGAAAGTTGGATTTATTTGAACTAAGGCTTAAGATATAAAGTGGTATTTCTAGTTGAGAAATTGGTTATGTTCATGTGAATATGTAAAATGTGAATGATGATTAACTAATATAATTAAATTTTCATGATTTCAGGTTAGAAGTTTAGTAGATTACAAATCAACATCACAGTAGACATCCCGTACTCAGTGTCAATGATGATTCCTTTTGTCTTTTTGGCATGTACCTAGGAAAGGGATAGATGTTTAGGTTATCTAGTACTTGAGTAACTTGTGAATATTGTTTGATATGTAAGTTGGTTGATATGGTTGTGAAATATATGTTAACTTTTGATGAGAATGTTAATATATGCATATCTTAGTTATTTGGAATGAAAATTATATAATGATCATGTTAAATGTTAGAGATTTGGTTATTTGAATGTGTTTTGGAATTTGTTAGTTGTATTGATTTAGGTTGTGTTGGAAGTGAGCACCTTTTTGCATCTTTTTCTTAGATGTTTAAATTGAGGTATATCATGCACATAAATGGTAGTTTAGGGAATGCATTGCACCAATTATGTCTTAGTTCTAGCATTAGTTATGGTCATATTTTAATAGCTTATTTGGTTAGATTGATTAGTTATTGATAGGGTGAACATGTTAGTATTTTGAATGAAAACGTGACTTTAGGAGGATGACAAAGAAAGATAACTTGCTAAAGAATGTAGGTTAGAAAGGTACCATCTCATGTCACATTTAAATGTTGCAATCGATTTTCTTGCAATGTATAAGCGACTTTCGAAACCGAGACAATGTTTCTTTACCTAGGGAACTTGAGAAATTATGCCCTAATGTACTGGGTATGGTTTTTCCTCGAACCTAAGTAATTGAATATCCTATTTAAAATTGAAAAATGCTTGTTATTTTTGAAGATTTGAGGTGTTGTGCCCTAACTTACTAGATATGATTTTTCTCGATTGACTCGAAATAAATGAGTTTTCTTCACAAAATTCGATTTCTAAACAACATCAAATCATATCATTCATGTATTTAAGGATCACATTTTAAATTTTTCTCGAGTTTTCTATTTTCATAATCGACTCTCAAACTTGTTTTCTGGATTTCGAAGACCAAAACACTTGTTTAAATAAATTTAAATATTTTAAGGTGATCCAATCACACCAAATGGAAGAGGATTGGTGGCGACTCCATTTTCGTTTTTCAAATAAGTTGGGACTTTTTTCAAAAAAATGGTTTCAACATTAGGTACGCATTTGGATTAAAAAAAACTTCATCATTAGTATAGCAAATGACTCATAATTTAATATCTTTATTATAGAGTTTCGAGTGCATATGATGCAAGTGAATAGGTTTAACTTTTACAAAGTAAGAAATATTACTAAAAATATAAAATCTTAAAAAAATACACATATGATAAGATTTGATCCTAAAATAAGGTTTTCAGCATTTCAATATTAAAGTCTCATTTTGCATATTTTTTAAAGGAAAATATATGGTACTATGTTAGTGGAGTTTTTAGACTTTACAAGCAGAGCTTAGGGTTTGATAAGTATTGTAATAGCCTGATTTTCAGTAGTGTCAAAAATAGTGATTTCAAGATTACAACTCCGACGAGTCGAGTCGTAAATTTATTTATTTTAATGCTACGATGTTATTAACATCGTATCTAAATTTTGGTTATGAGATTTTAGCGTTTAGATAGTTAATTGAGTAAAAAGGATTAAATTGAAAAGGTGAAAAAATAGAATTTGCTTGATTAGAAGGACCAAATGAGGGAATTAGCCAATAGAGGTTGAGATAGTGGTTTGTCATGGAATTTAGGTGTTAATGGAGTGGTTAATTAAGGCTAAAAGTGATTTAGAAAGCTTAATTATGAAAGTTACAAAAGTTACAAAATTGCCATAACTATATAAATGAAATTAAAAGAAAAGAAATAAGAATTTCATAAAAATTTTCCTATTCTCATCTTCTTCTTCACGGCTAAGGACGAAAAACTAGGGTTTTTCATTGTCAATCTTTAAGCTTTGATTTGGGTAAGCATATCTTGACCATTTTTAATAAATTTCATGTTTTTGAGTCCATATTAGCTTAATCTAACCAAACTAAGGACTAATTTGTAAATCTTTCAAAGGTTATAAATCTTTCCATTGTTGGAAAAATCTTGTTCTTGAAAGTTTATTGAAGTATTGTGAGCTTGGTTGATAGATTTGATGATTTTGTGAAGTGATTTGTGTTGAAATTAGGGTTTGAGGTCTAGAATGTGAAAATGGTGAAAATACATGTATTGTTGTGAAAATAATTGTATGTAGGGAATGGGTAAACACCTTAGAGTATTCGAATAGGATTGGTTGTGTAATAGAAAGGTTATTTTACATGTTTTGTGTTTAAGGACTAAATTGAATAAAAGTAAAATGTTAAGGGTAAATTCGTAAATTTCCTAAAAAAGATCAAATTGTATTGAATGACTTATTTACATGATTTAATGAGGAACTTAGATGATTTGTTCATTTAGATTTTGGTCGTGCCATAGATCGAGGAAAAGAGAAATTAGCATAATAGTCCCTAGAGCCTATCTGTAACTACAATTCAGTCCGGTAAGTTCGTAATGTAAATTTTGAATTATAGTTTTACTTGTACCTATTATACATGTTGTAAGCAAATGGTAGCACATGGAATCAAGAGATTGAAAGGAAAGATCGACAGAGATAGCAGACTTTGAGCCGGTGAATTGAAATCGACGCGATGGTTGGGGTACCACATATGTTATGAGTCCCCGACAGCTCGTGTCAGTAGCATCGTGAGTCAAAAAAGAGATATGAATCCTAGAATTGATTACAGGGCCTACGATGATTTGGATTTATGCATAAGTGCATATTATCTACAGCTCTGTGAGCAGCATCGTTAGGGAACAGTTATATGAACAGACTCCGTACTGATGGCTGGGGTACAACATATGTTGTGAGTCCTCAACAACTCGTGTGAGCAGCATCGTGTACTAGTAACAAAAATAACACAGACAAGGAATTTGAAAAGCTAGTTATGGCTTGAGGAAGCAAAGTACTAATCTGGCTCGGTTGAGTTATAAATTGCTTTATGCATGTGATTGGTAACTAATTTTAAACTCTTCGAACTTAAGCTATGAAGCTTACTAGTGATATCATTGTTGTTTTGTCTCGGTTGAGTTATAAATTGATTTATGCATGTGATTGGTAACTAATTTTAAACTCTTCAAACTTACTAAGATATGAACTTTACCAGTGATATTATTGCTATTTTGTAGATTTTATTTTGCTGCTTGAAGATCAGATCATCTCGAAAAAGTCACACTATCTCAGGAGCTCGTTCGGTAGTATTTATATCACTTGGTTATATGGCATGTACTAGGATGATGTTTACCTTGAAATACTTGTTTATGGAATTGTTGGACCACTTGTTATACTAAGTTGTATGTTTGATGGATATTATATTTAGGCAAGTATGTTATGAAATGAATTAGCATGTAATTTCATGAATCCTTGTGTTGAACTATCTATTTTGGGTAATATGATAAACTAGTATTGTTATGTTTAGTTTTGCAAGATGTGTGTTTGAATAAGAGTAATATGTTGAAACATGGCTGGTAACTTGAATACTTGTATGGTTATTTGAATTTTGCATACTTGTTTCGGTAGAACCTTTGCATGTATCAGTAGAAGTACAGGGTGGGAGAGAGGTTGCTTTTTTACTTGAGTTGTATCGCTAGTCGCATAATAAGTATTGGTAGTTTTGTTCATAGAAGTATCGGTAGTCTGAGTACTTGTATCGGTAGAAGTTGCAGGTTAAGACTCCTTAGCTCTTTGGAGTTTTAGTATCGGTAGAAGCATAACTTGTATCAGTAGAACTACCACAAGTAGTGGTAAAACTTTGTACTGTTTCTAAATTACTTACTGACTTGACTACTACCGATATTTTTCCAATAGGTACCGGTAGAAGTCTAAAAAATTGTTAAAATGACATTTTTACCCTTATCGAGTTGTGTTGATATTTAATTGATGTTTTATGTCATGCTTAACATATTAATTTATTAAAATATGATTAAATGAAATAATATTAAGAGATAATCTGCGATAGATGATCAGAAAGACCTTAGGACCCTAACTAACGACGGTATTAATTTTTGGGTGTTACATATAATAGTATCAGAGCTTACGATTAAGCCTCTATATTGATGGTGTTTAATGATTTAGAAATACATGACATATGAACCTGTGATAGTATGATGTAGATAAATTTGACCTAACTATAGTTTTTGCAAAAAATTAGAGATGTTTGATTCAGAAATAGGTGAGACCAATGAGGTAAACAGTAATATCATAACTAATGATTCCGAGGCCAGTCATGGTGTCCCTCTCTTACCGATGACAAAAAATAAAGCAAAGAATATATTCTTCGGACTAATCGGACAGTGGTTCTCGGAGTTCATGAGGAACAATCCGATGACTCCACCTCTTCCACTTCCTGTTACACAACTTACTGCCCAATCGGTAGCACCCCCAGTTATGCCTCCACCTCTTCTAGTGATAAAACGGAGACGTCGTAGGGTCAAAAAGTATGGAGCTGAAGAATTCTAGGGAAGTGCGAAAGATGATCCATCTAGAGCTGAATACTGGTTGGAAAACACATTGAGAGTTTTGAACGAGAATGCCTATCCTCCAAAAGATTACTTGAGGTGTGTTACTTCGTTATTAAAGGATGAGGCTTACAGTTGGTGCATGATGATCTTAATAGTGATTCCCGAGAACAAAATTAACTGAGAATTCTTTTAGATAGAGTTAAAAAAGAAATATGTTAGCAAACGGTACTTGGATAGGAAGAAGAAAATATTTTTAGAGTTAAAACAAGGGAACAAAATAGTGGCAGTGTAACACCTAAAACTCGAAACCATCACCAATTGGGGTTCCGGTGTCTTTTCGGTCATGTATAACAGTTCGTCTTTTAGTACGATTTCATTTAATCTCAATTTAATAAAGAAATGCATTAAACACATCATAATTCACTAGTGAGATGAAATCACAATTCAAAAAGGAAAAAATGTCATTTCAACGATTTTTGGAGACTTCTACTGATACCTGTTGGACAGGTATCAGTAGTAGTCAAGTCAATAAGTAATTCAAGAACAGTGCAGACTTTTACCGATACAAGAGACTCTTTTACCAAAACAAGTCATGCTTTTAGTGATACTAAAAACTCCAAAGAACTAAGAAGTTTAACCTTGCAACTTCTACCTATACAAGTATCCTAACTACCGATACCTTAGAGAACAAACCTACCAATACTTCTATTTATACTACCGATACAATGCAAGTCAGAATGTAACCTCTCTTCTACCCTGTACTTATATCGATACATGCATGAGTTCTACCGAAACAAGTAAACAAAATTCAATGAATCATGCATAAACTCAAACTTTTCAACCATTTGTCATAGCATAACTTCAAGAACATTAGGCTAATACATTGTACATAGTTTCAAGACATTTCATACTTCTCATAGAGTATGTATTTCACATTGAACTAGCAAACAACTAAGTTCAACATTCAACTAACATTCACAACAAGTAATTCAATAATCACATACAAGTAGTACAAAAACAACTTCATCCCAGTACATGCCATATAACTAGGTGATGTAAAAACTACCAAATGAGCTACCGGGATAGTGTGATCTCTTCAAGATGGTCCAAACTTCAAGCAATAAAAATAGAATCAACAAAACAACAACAAATTCACAGGTAAGCTTTCATAGCTTAATAAGTTCGCAAGGTTTATCAATTTATCGAGTAGCATATATTACGTAAATCTGTAAATCTGTCGGGCTAGAATAGAATTGTACTTCAGTGTTCAATATTCGTTTTACTCCCTATTGACCTAAAGGTCATGCCTGTTACCAGTATACGATGCTGCTCACACTTAGCTGACGAGAATATGCAAATTAGAATAAATCTCATCCATCAGACTATTTTCTATTCACTTTACAATTACTCATGATGCTGTAAAGAATCCGCAACAAATGCAGGATCTTAGTCATCGGACCATTTTCTATCTTTGGCACAAGGCCGGGAAAATTCTCATCTCGTTGTGTTTTTCTTTCGTGTTCCAATTGTTGTTTCTCATTTTGCACAATCGTACGACAGACAGTTGTAAGCAGTTATTATTAAGAATTTAACATTACGAACTTATCGGACTAGATTGCAGTTGTGGATAGGCTCTAGGGACTATTCTACTAATTTTCCTTTTTTATGATCTGTGGCACGGTCGTAGTATACATCCAGAAATCATCCAATTTCTCAAATTAAATCACTCGGCCAGATCATTTAACACAATTTGGTCCCTTTTGGAAAAATTATGATTTTACCCGTAACCTTTTACTTTTATCCAATTTAGTCCTTAAGCCTAAAACATGCAAACTAATCATTCCCTTTCTAAACCCTTAACATCCGAATGTTCCAAGCCTTCAAAAAAGTCCTTACATTTCGTTTATTTCACACCAAGTACACCCAATTTTTTCATTTTAACATTTTAGTCGTTAAACCCTAATTTCATCAAAAATCACTTTACAAAAATATCAAACCCAATCATAAAGCATACAAATCCACCAAAAACTTTCAAGAAGAAGCATATTCATCAATGATAAGATTTATAACATAAAAATTTCTAAAAACGAGAATGTTTTCTTACCTAAATCAAAATCTAAGTTTGAATGAAAAACCCTAATTTCTTTCTCCGTTGGCCGAATGGAGGATAAATATAAAGTGAAATTGAAGAAAATTTTCACTTAAAATTATTTAATTTAAAGTATATATACTAATGACAAATTTGTAAATTTTAAGGCTTTCACCATTAAGCTTTAATTAAACCCTTTTAGCTTTAATTAAGCCTAATTATAATTAATATAACTCAAGCTAATCCACCCACTAACATGCCTTTGGTTAATTTTCTCATTTGGTCCTTCTAATTGACCATCTCTTGCACTTTTTATAATTTAATCCTTTTTACTCCATTAACTATCTAAACATTAAAATTTTATAACCAAATTTTAATATGGTGCTAATGGAGTTGTAATTATTTAAATAAATAAATTAATCGACTCGACTCATCAGAGTTGTGATCCCAAAATCACTATTTCTGACACCACTGAAAATCGAGTTGTTACAAGTAGAATATGAATCAGAGTTGTGTGTCCGTTTTGAAGACGGACTAAAAAACGAGATCAAGATAATGGTGAGTGGTTTTGAATTATGACCTTTTATGGTTATGATAGATAGAACACAAAAAATGGAAGAAATATATAACCATAAAAGACAGAGAGAGAAGAGATCCCGAGAGTTTTAGAAAGAAGAATCCTACCAGAACTTTCTCTATGCCACTACCGAAGAAATTTTGAGAAAATGAAACTCGTGAGGTAGTCTCATCAGAATTCCTGAATAGGAGTAGATTAAGGCCACCAGAGTCTAGATTCCAGAATCGGTCTACTGATAGTAAGGCTAGCGTTCGTAACGCACCTAAGCCAGTTTGTGAGCATTGCAGAAGGATCCATTCAGGTGAAGGTCGACTGATGAATGGAGCTTGTTTTCGATATGGAGGTACAGATCACTTTATGCGAAACTATTCGATGACTTTTGAAGTGAAGGAGGATCATAGTGTGAAACCTCTCAATACTCCCCAAAAAGGCAGACGCCCAGGGCAGAGCAAAAGTGTAGGTGGAAACCGAGAAGGTAACAAAGATAATGTAAACTGATCTGAGATTCGAGCACCTGCACAAACCTATGCCATCAGAGCTAGAGAAGAGGCTATCGCTCTTTATCTTATGACCGGTATATTTTATCTTTTTAATGATATTGTGTGTGCTTTAATTGACTCAGGATCGACTCATTCATACATTTGTACTACCTTAGCAACTGATAAAAACTTATCTGTTGAGTTGACTGAACTTGATGTACAAGTTACAAACCTATTAGGTCATAGTGTTATTGTTAATTTGGTATGTCGTAAATGTCCACTGAAAGTTCAGGATTGTCAATTTCCTAGTGTTCTAATCTTATTACCTTTTACCGAGTTCGATGTGATTTTGGGTATGGGCTGGTTATTTAAGCATGATGCAGTGGTAAATTGCAAGCGAAGATGGATTGATTTGAAATGCTTTACGAGTGAAATGATCACAGTTAAGTCCAACAGATTAAACAGAAAAAACCAGAGTGATCTCAACTATCTCAGCGCAAAAAATGGTTTGTAAAGGCTGTGACGCATTCCTGGTATATATACTCAACACACGGGGTTCAGGGATAGAGTTAAAATAGGTACCAATTATTAATGAGTTTACAGATGTGTTTCCCAAAGAGTTATCGAGTTTGCCACCGATCAGAGAGGTGGAGTTTGGCATTGATTTGATATCCAGCACCACACCGATCTCGATTCTACCATACAGAATGGCACCGACGGAGTTCAAACAGTTAAATGCTCAGTTGCAAGAATCGTTAGATAGATGTTTCATACAACCGAGTGTATTGCCCTAGGATGCACCTGTGCTATTTGTGAAAAAGAAAGATGGTTCGATAAGAATGTGTATAGATTATAGGCAGCTGAATAAAGTGACAATCAAGAACAAATATCCATTACCTCGTATTGACGAGTTATTTGATTAGTTGAAAGGTGCAACCGTATTTTCCAAAATAATCCTTCGGTCAGGTTACTATCAAATGCGGGTGAAAGATTATGATGTGTCGAAAACAAAATTCAGAACAAGATATAAACATTATGAGTTTTTGGTAATGCCGTTTGGGTTGACTAACGCCCGAACAACATTTATGAGTCTGATGAACCGAGTGTTCCAGCCTCAGTTGGACAGATTCGTATTGGTATTTACTGATGACATACTAATTTATTCCAAGATAGAGTCAGAGCATACTCAACATTTGAGAGAAATGTTGCAGATTTTGTGAGAAAAACAGTTATATGCGAAATTTAACAAATGTGAGTTCTGGCTTCGAGAAGTTAGTTTTCTAGGTCATGTGGTATTCGCGAAAGGAATACGAGTTGATCCGAGCAAAGTTTCAGCTATTCTCAATTAGATGGTTCCGAAGAATGTTTCTAAGGTACGTAGCTATTCTCAATTTTTTTGGTGAATTACATATAGCGACTAGCGCGACTCGGACCCATGTCACACCTGGGGCGATGAACACCCTTGACCATCAAACCAATACATGGGTTAAAAAAAGCAATAAATTTTATTAGCTCATAAAAATACTTAAATATATATGTCACGTGTCATAAAAATGTATGACATCACTATGACATCACTTTGACATCATTTATGCCACATTTCACAATATTATTATGCCACGTGTCTCAAACTTAACGACGTTTGATTCAAGTACCAAACTAATGGACGAAAAAAAAGTTCGAATTATGCCACGTTATTAGCTCATAAATACTTAAAGTTTTTATGAGCTAACAATATTATTTTGCTTTTTTTTTTTTGCTTTAAATACTTAAAGTTTTTTTTTTTTAGATTATGACATCACTATGATATCACCATTACATCATTTATGCCACATGTCACAATATTATTATGCTACATGTCTCAAACTTAACGGGGTTAGATTCAAGTACCAAACTAATGGACAAAAAAAAAGTTTGAGTACCAATCTGGGACGAAAAAAACTATAGTTACCAATTTGGGAGAAGTGGACAAGTTCAGGTACTAATTTTATATTTAACTCTTTTATGATTAAAGTTATATACTGGTACAATCCAATTTTTTTATGCTATACTAAAGTGATATTGTTAATATGGAAAATATTTTTTTAGAACAATAAATATCTTCTCAACTACATTTCGAAGCTCTAAATGTGTCAAATTAAAAAGTTCGCAAGTTCTTGATGGCGCTTGTGTTTGATGTCATTTTCTTAAATAGTATCATACCCCGTAATACGATTTAGAAAAACTTTTTCTATTTGCATAGTTAGCATCGACTTTATAATATTTAGGTTCATAATTTAAATAGTTTGTAGCTTTAATTATGAAAACTTTTATATACTTCATTTAGAGAAATACTTAAGTTATATCGGTTTTTATGATAAATAAACTAAGTCAAAATAATATAATATTTATAATATTTTACCTTTACAAAAATGTTTTATAAATTATCCAAAACTTTCATAACACTTCTTATAAATCACTTTTTTCATTACTTTTAAAAGTTATTTTTTATAAATAAATTATGATAAAAAAGGGTTAAACATAAAATTAGTACCTGAACTTATCCACTTCTCTCAGATTGGTACCTATAATTTTTTTTGTCCCAGATTGGTACCCAAACTTTTTTTCGTCCACTGGTTTGGTTCTTGAGTTTAACATCATTAAGTTTGAGACACGTGACAGAATGATATTGTGACATGTGGCATAAATGATGTCATAGTGACGTCATAATGATGTCATAATCTAAAAAAATTAAAAAATAATTTTTCCCTTTTGATTTTTCTACCCGTAATTTGGCTAACGTTTTTGTTTTTTCCCTTCTTTTTTCTTCCTACTTCTTCTTCCCTCAATTTTTCTATCATTTTGTTTCCTTCTTTTCTTCTTTTTCTTCTTCCCTCAGCCCAGGTTTCTTCTTCAACCTTAAAACCTCTCTTCCATTTAATTTTTTTTTGTTTGTTTCTCGAGAATAAAAACCCAGTTAAAAGTGTCTCTCCCAATTTTTTTGACCTTCCTTTTTCTAAATTTAAAGCTTTCCCTTGATTTTACTCTCTTTTCTTTATTTGAGTTTTTCTCCTAAGTCTGGTTGCTTGACTTAGGCTGATTATCAATACTCTATTTTCGACCTCCATTGAATTTCTTCATTCCTCCTCACTCAAAGCAGTTTCTTTTATTTTCATTACAAAACTATTACCACCATCACCCCATCATCAATTCCACAACCATCTCTATTCATCCAATAAGAAAACAAAAATCCCTAGCACCCCTCAATATCGAGTGGATAAATCTTGATTTTTTTTGTATTTTTCTAGTGGATAGATAGAGTTTCAATTTTTTTTTTGTAAAAAAAACCAAAATAGTGTGCAAATCATTGTGGTTGGAATTTTTCTCTTTTCAGAATGTAAAAATGTTTATGATTTTGTAGTTCTTAGAGGTATATTAATGGAGGTATTATGTTATAAGAACAAAAATCAAAATCATATCCTTGAATCATAAGGAAGAAAACCCCAAAGATTCTTTTTTTTTTAACAATGAAACTAAGCATAATAATAGTAATGAATAATATCGAATCACTTTTGAAATTGAAGTTTATTATTTTGAAATTAAACGGCAGTGAAGTTTTGGTAAAGCATGGGCATTGAATTTCCCAAAGGATGTAATTTGTTGGGCTACTTATACGTGGCCTTCCATCTCTTGGAACTATTCGATCAGGTCATGGGCAAAGCTCAGTGAATTCTAGTAATGATCAGAGCAAGTTGCAATCTTCTATTTTCAGAATCCATAATGCTAACATTCTACAACGTGTTAGCCGCATTGGAGAGCTGCCAATTGCTAATGGTACTACTGTTTTCCCCATTTCTAGCAGTTTAATAGATGCAACAATAACTAGATTCTCCAATAATCCACTTCTTGGTGTTAAAAGCAATCATTGATGTTAGAAGTAAGCTCTCAGCAATTCGGTCATTCGAGAGATATTGTTCCTACAGTAGGCTTTCGAAACGGGAAAACTTTATCAAACTTTGCTCCCATAGCTCTAGCTTCTAATCGAGATTCGAATGCGGATTTACAAGGTGAACCAATCCCGATCAACTGTAATGTAGGAGAATTAATCACAAGTGCTCCTTAAGAATGGAATTCCCCCTACCAATCAAATCTTACACCTTGCTTAATGAACTCTTCAAAATTAGAAAAATTAGGGGAAGAAGGAGAAGGAAGAAGAAAAAAAAAGAAACGTCAGCAAAATTGGGGGTAGAAAAGTCAAAAGGGAACAAATTTAATTGTTTTTTAAATTATGACATCATTATGATGTCACCATGACAATATTATTCTGCCACGTGTCATAATATTATTGTGCCACGTGTCTCAAACTTAACGGTGGTAACCTCAAGTACCAAACCAGTGGACGAAAAACAAGTTCGAGTACCAATCTAAGACAAAAAAACTATAGGTACCAATCTGGGAGAAGTGGACGAGTTCAGGTAATAAATTTATATTTAACCTTAAAAAACTATAACATTTTTTTATGAATAAGTATATTATTTTTATAATATATCATGGATACATAAATAAGTTATGTCCATACTTGACCATAAATTTTTTATAAATAAATATATTATAAAACTTTTATAACATGTAAATTACTTTTTATAATGAACTTTATAAATACTCATTATTTTATAACATAATTTTTTAGGATTTATAATATAAGAAATTTTTTTTCCATAACCATCCCAAATACTGATACATGTCATGCTTATAATATAATTTTATTACTTGTATAAAAAAATTTAAATTGGGTTTGGGTGTAATTGTTAGCAGTTGTGAAGTGCGAATTGTGAACTGTGAACTACGAGCTCACCAAGACTGCGAGCTCATCAAATGTGCAAACTCACCAAACATGAGATCTCACTTGCTAAAAGAAGTTATTTTGTTAAATAAATTAGCAGTTAAAGATATGTTAAAAGAAGTTAGTTTGTTAGATAGTTTAACAGCCTTAATATTATGTCTATAAATATAGACTCATGTGTATTGTGAAAAGGAAGTTCAATAAATCTTCTTCTCATTATTCATTTCTATTAGCTTTTGTTATAATAATCAAACATGGTATCAGTAGTCTCTGCTCTTGCGGATTAATACTATGTAGACCTATTCAGCCAATATGGTTACGGATCGTCCAGTTGACTTTGTTGAGAGTCCTTAACAACCACCATGTCGTCTCAATTCAACTCCTGCATGAGGTCATGGACAAGGGCGCTCATCTAGCTCACGTATTCAATGCCAACTATGTGGGAAACCAGATCATCTAGCAATACCCTTCACCTCTCAAGCCTATGTAGCAACTCCTGACACCGTGGGAGACAATGATTAATATCCAGATTCTTGTGCTACCCATCACCTTAATAATTCTACTGCCTCAATGAGTGAAAACACTCCATATAGTGGCTCGGGAATGGTATATGTGGGTAATGATGCTGGCCTACATATTATTCATACTGGTCAATCCTCTTTACTCACTCTCTCTCGCCCACTGCACATGCGATCTCTCTTATTTGTGCCTAACATCACTAAAAACTTAATATATGTGTCAAAATTTGCAAAGGACTATCAGGTTCTGTTTGAGTTCTTCCCCAACAATTGTCAAGTAAGGGACTTAAGAACAAAAGAGATGTTGTTGCAAGGATTCCTTCATGATGGTCTTTACAGGTTAAATCTGCCACCTACCTCCAAGCCTTTGACAAATAAATTGGCTCAATGTTTTACTGTTGCTAGAGTTGTTCCATTAGATGTATAGCACTCTAGATCAGGTTATCCCTATCTAGCTACATTGAAAAAAGCTTTACATCGTTGTAATGTGCCATTTCTTGATAATATAACTATTTCTTATGTTTCTTATCACCTGGGAAAAGAGCCTAAACAACCTTTTTCTATTGTTGTTTCTGAGTGCACTTCTCCTCTACAAATGGTGTTGCTGATGTTTGAGGGCCTACTCCAATCCACTCAAATGAATTTGCTTACTATGTAGCATTCACATATGCTTATACCCGATATACATAGTTATATTTCTTAAAGAAAAAGTTTGATGTGGCCACAGTGTTTCCCCAATTCCTTCAACAAGTTGAGAGGTGCTTTGGTAACATACTCAAGGCTCTTCAAACTGATGGGGGAAGAGAATTTCAAGCCTTAAGGTGGTTTTTGACTCAAAAAGGAATTATTCAAAAAATTAGCTATCCTTATACATCTGAGTAGAATGGTTCGGTTGAGAGAAAGCACAAACAAATTGTGGAAACAGGCCTCTCTATGCTCGTCTATGCTTCGTCGCCCCTGTGTTATTGGCATGATGCATTCAATAGTGTAGTGTTCTTGATAAATCGGTTGTCTTCTCAACCCCTAGGTAATATCTCTCCCTATGAAAAATTGTTTCAATCAAAACCAAATTTTTTGTTCCTTCAAGTTTTTGGATGTTTATACTTTCCTAACCTCAGACCATACAATACCAACAAGTTACAATTTCGACCCACACTCTATACCTTTCTAAGATATTCTCTTACCCATAGAGGCTACAAGTGTCGAGATGCTTCAGGAAAAATCTATATATTAACATGTCACATTTCATGAAAATGAGTTTCCATTTCGAACTAGTTTGAGTCATCCCAAATTGTCCACTAGCAATTCACCCTGTCTTAAAACTAGCTCAAAGTTGGTCATTGATCCACATCCACCACCAATAATCACACAACCTTAATAACCAAGATCACAACAACCTCCTTTGAGTGAATCACCATCACTTGTATTTAATTCTATTAAGAATATTGCCCCCTCTGAGTCAAGTCGGCCAAGTCTAATTATCCATTATGAGATCAGACAATCCTCACCAAATGTAGTTAATGTCCATCCTATGGTCACTTGCAGCAAAGTAGGTACATTCAAACCTAAGATATACCATACCAAGGTAACTCATTTGTCTGACACTATACCTATTGATGTTCATGAGGAAATGATGTACCCTCATTTGCAAGATGCTGTCCAAAATGAGCTGAGAGCTCTCATTAAAAATAATACATGTACTCTCTATTCTCTTCCAACTTCTAGGAGATCCATTGGCTGCAAGTGGCTCTTCAAGATTAAAAAGAAACTTGATGGGATTGTAGAAAGGTACAAAGTGAGGCTCGTTGCTAACGGGTTCTCTCAACATGTTGGACCAAACTTCAGTGATACATCAAGTCTAGTGGTTCGTGCTACAAAAGTGAGGGTTGTTCTCTTAGTTGCTGTTATGACTGGATGGTCTCTGAGGCAAGTAGATGTTAATAATGTCTTTTTTAAAGGCAAATTTACTAAAGAAATCTATATAGACCAACCACCATGGTTTGAAACTACATATGTCAAGGGTAATCAACTTGTGTGCAGGTTAAATAAAGCCATGTATGGTCTCAAACAGACACCTTGAGCATTATTTATTACATTGAGAGAGAACTTGGTTGACTAACTTCACTTTCGTGCTTCTAAAGTTGACCCTTCGTTATTCATACGAAAAAATGGTGAGTCTTCCCTATTTCTAATGACCTATGTGGATGATGTTATCATAACGGGGAGCTCATCAAAAGAGATTGATAAAGTTGTGCATCAACTATAGCAAATATGCTATTAAAGACATTGGAAATCTTTATTTTTTTCTTGGCATTAAAGTTCATAATATGCCACATGGGTTGTTTCTTACTCAGAAGAAGTATATTTTGGAGTTACTTCATAAGACAGGTATTAATGCAGCATCCCCTACCTCGACACCTGCGGTAGGTGCACCAAGTTAACTGTAACATATGGCACACCATTTCTTAATGGTCATTTGCATCAAAATATTATTGGCACACTATTTCTTGATGGTCATTTGCATCAAATTATTATTGGCAATCTACTGTATGTATGCATTACACATCCGGACATAGTCTTATGTGCCAACAAACTGAGTCAGTACATGTAACAACCCGATTTTCAATGATGTCAAAAACAATGATTTTGGGATCACAATTTCGATAGTCAAGTCGTTAATTTATTTATTTTTAATATTCGTTAGCATCATATTAAAATGTGGTAAGGAAATTTTAATGTTTAAATAGTTAATTGAGTAGAAAGGATTAAATTGTAATAGGTGCAAAAGTATAGATGTTAAATTAGAAGGACCAAATAAGTAAATAAACCAAAGAGATTAGGATAGTGGAAGATCATGACATTTAAAGGTTAATGGAATGATTGATTTAAGATTTAAAAGTGATTAATTAAGTTAATGATGAAAGTTACAAAATTTACAAAATTGCCATTGTTATATAAGTAAAATTAAAAGAAGAAAAATAGCTTATTTCTTCTTGTTTTCATCTTCTTCATTCGGTCAAAGAGAGAAAACCTAGGGTTCCATTGTTGAGGCTTTAAGCTTTGATTTGGGTAAGAAAACGTTGATCGTTTTTAGTAATTTTTATGTTTTTGAGTCCGTATTAGCTTAATCTAGCTTATGCAATGACTAATTTGTGAATCTATCAAATGTTAGAAAACTTTCCATTGTTGAAAATGCTTGTTCTTGAAAGATTTTGATATATTTGAATGTTTGATACTTGGGTTAAATCTTTTAGTAAGAATTTTTTTTATGAAATTAGGGTTTAAGGACTAAAATGTGAAAAAATAAAATTACATGTATTGTTGTGAAAATAAATGTGTGAAGAGGTGGGATAAACACCCTAGAGATTTTTTATAAGGTTGGTTGTGTGAGAGAATGATTATTTTGCATGCTTTGTGTCAAAAGGACTATATTGAATAAAAGGAAAATATTAAGGGTAAAATCGTAATTTTCCAAAAATGACTAAATTGTGCTGAATGAATCAATTATGTGGCTTAATGTGGGAATTAAATGATTTGTGGATGTAGACTACGATCGTGTTTCTGATCGCGAAAAGGGAAATTAGCAGAGTAATCCCTGAAGTCTTTCCTCAACTGCAATCCAGTCTGGTAAGTTCGTAATATAAATTTTACTCAATATTTCTTACATGTATATTTTCAATGTTCAGTAAATTGAAAGCATTTGGCATTGAAGAGATCGAGGAAAAAGAAACGAAAAGATAGTAAGCTTTATGCCATTGAAAAGTATGGACGCGATGGCTGGGGTACCGCATATGTTGCGAGTCCTCGATAGCTCATGTGAGCAACATTGTGATTCAAAAAGAGATACGAATCCTAAATGGATTATAGACCCTTCGATGGTTGGGATTAATGCTTTATGCATACTCCCGACAGCTCGTGTGAGCAGCATCGTTAGGGGACAGTTTACAAACAGACACCATACTGATGGCTGGGGTACCGCATATGTTGAGAGTCCTTGAAAGCTCGTGTGAGCGACATCAGGTACTAGTAACAAAAAGTTATAGACAGGAAAATGAAGTTGTATTTAATTCAAAGAACAATGGGATTATCTTGGCTCGTTAGAGCTATTGTTGCTTATTACAATATTGGTAATTCCTTAACTATCGAACTTACTAAGCTATGAAGCTTAGCACAGTCGTTGTTGTTATTTTGTAGATCGTTTTGATGATTGAAGATCAGATCATTGTCATCTCTTTGAAGTCACACTACGCGGAGTTTGTTGATAGTTTTTGCATCACTCGAGTCTTATGACATGTACTAGGATGATATTATCTTTTGTTTTTGTACTAGAGATGATAAAATCTTATTATGTTGAATGTGGATACACATGAAGTGCAAATTTGGAGTATAAACTTATGATGCTATGTAAAGACTTGAAAATTATGTATGTTGCGTGATGATCTAATGCATAGTTGGAGTTATGTATGTTTGAGTTGTTAAACTTGTGTTTTGGCATAATTCTTGAGATTCTACATACTTTTTTTGGTAGAATCTATGTATGTATCGATAGAAGTATAGGGGAGGAGAGAGGTTATTCACTGGCTTGGGTTGTATCGATAGCTGAATTGCAAGTATCGGTAGTTATGTGTTTTGACGAATTGATAGTTTGTATACTTGTATCAGTAGAAGTTGTACGGTGAGAATTTTAGCTCTCTTGAGTTTTTAGTATCGTAGATGCATGACTTGTATCAGTAGAAGTTATACTTGTATTGGTAGAATTAGCACAAGTATCATAAAAATCTACACAATTTTTGAATTGTTTACTGACTTGACTACTACCGATACTTATCCATCAAGTACAGATAGAAGTATCCAAAAATATTGAAAATGTCATTTTTGCCCTTATTGAATTGTGTTTATGATTAAAAGATGGTATGTAACGTGTGAAGTGATATAATTTAATAAAATAAAGCTGAATAATATGATGTTAAAGATGAATAGTGACAAATAAATAGTAAGACATCGAAACCTTAATCGGTGATGGTTTTTGGGTTTTTGAGTATTACATTTAGTGGTATCAGAGCTTACGATTTAGCCGATTCTCGAACTGTTATGACTATACTAAATTGATTTTTGTAGTACATGTCATATGAACATGTGATAGTATGATACAGATGAATTCGATCTAATCATAGTTTTTGCAAATAAAAGTAGATGTTTGATTCTGAAGGAGAGGAAACCAACGAAGTAAACAGTAATAATCTGACGAGTTATTTTGGGGCTAATCATTGAGCATCTACTTTGCCGATGATAGAAAGCGAAGCTAAAAATATGCTTTTCGGCTTAATGGGATAGTGGTTCTCAGAATTCATGTAGAATAATCGTATGGTGCCACCTCTTCCACCCCCAACTACATAGCCTGTTGTCCAACCTACGGTACCTCTCGTAATGCCTTTACCTCCTTCTGTAATAGAATGGAGGCATCGTATCTCGATAGACAATGTAAGAAAGTATGGAGCGAAAGAATTTTTTGGGAATGCAGAAGATGATCCATCCAGAACTGAGTATTGGTTGAAAAACACCTTGAGGGTACTAAATGAAATGGCTTGTCTGCTTGAAGATTATATGAGGTGTGTTGTTTCGTTGTTAAAAGATAAATCCTATAATTGGTGAGCAATGATAGTAGCAGTGATGCCGAAACATGAGGTTACTTGGGAATTTTTACAGACGGAGTTTAAAAAGAAATATGTCAGCAAGAGGTATTTGGATAAAAAGAAGAAAGAATTTCTAGAGTTGAGACAGGGAAACATGACTGTAGTAAAACATGAACGAGATTTTGTATTTCTCAGTAAATATGCACAATAGATTGTACCTACAGACGAGGCTATGTGTGTCGATTTGAGGACGGTTTGAACGATGAAATAAAAATAAAGGTAGGTGATTAAGAAATACGACCATTTTTTGTTTTAGCAAACATATAACATAAAATGGAGAAAGTATACAACCAGAAGAAATAGAAAGAGAAGATATTTTGAGATATTGGGAAAAAGAATCCTACTAGAACCTTCTCAATGCCACCACCGAAGAAATTCAGAGATAGTGAAGTTCGAGGAGCAATCCCTTCTGGTTTTTTGAGTAGGAGCAGATCGAGACCACTAGAATCCAGATTTTAGAATCGACCAGCTGACAGCATGGCCAGTGTTCGTAACGTGCCAAAACCAATGTGCGAGCATTGTAAAAGAATCCATTCAGGTGAATGTCGGTTGATTAAGGGAACCTATTTCCAATGTGGAAGTACCGATCACTTCATGCGAAGTTGTCCGATAAATTCTTAAGTGAGAGAAGATCGAAATGTTAATCCTCCAGTGACACCACAGAAAGGCAAACGCTCGGGGTAGAGTAGCAGTGCAAGTAGAAATCGAAATGAAAATAGAGATAATTTAAATAGGTCGGAAGCTCAAGCACCTGTACAGACTTATGCCATCTAAGCTAGAGAAGAGAATGTGTGCTTTGATTGACCTGGGATCGACTCATTCATATATTTGCACTGCTTTAGCTACTAATAAGAAATTATTTGTTGAGTCGATTGTGTTTGATGTGCAAGTCACAAACCCATTGGGTCATAGTGTCATTGTTAACTTGTTATATCATAAATGTCCACTGAAAGTTTAAGGCTGTGAATTTTCTACTGATCTAATATTATTTCCATTCATCGAGTTTGGCATGATCTTATGAATGGATTGGTTATCTAAGCACGATGCAGTAGTAAATTACAAGCAAAGACAGGTTAGTTTAGAAAGCCCGACAGGTGAAGTGATTACATTGAGTCTGGTAAGTTGAACAGTGAAACCAAGGTGATTTCAACTATTTCAGCATAGAAGATGGTTAGCAGAGGCTGTAAAGCATTCTTGGCCTACATACTTGATACACGGGTTTCAAGAATAGAGTTAAAATAAGTATCAGTCGTCAATGAGTATGCAGATGTGTTTTCAAAAGAATTATCGGGTTTGCCACCGACTAAAGAGGTAGAGTTGGTATTGATTTGTTAACTGGTACTGCTCCGATCTCAATTTCACCATACAGAATGACACCGATTGAGTTGAAAGAATTAAAAGCTCAGCTGTAAGAATTGTTAGATAGAGGGTTCATACGACCTAGCATTTCTCCTTGGGGTGTGCCCGTGTTATTTGTGAAAAGAAAGATGGATCGATGCGGATGTGTATAGATTACCGGCAGTTAAATACGGTGACAATTAAGAATAAGTACTCGTTGCATCGGATTAATGAGTTATTTGATCAGTTAAAGCGTGCAATCGTATTTTCCAAGATAAATCTCCGGTCAAGTTACTACCAAATGCAAGTAAAAGATTACAAGATAATGAAAACGACATTCAGGACCCGATATGACCATTATGAGTTCCTGGTTATGCCGTTTGGGTTGACTAACTCCCCTGTAGCATTTATGGATTTGATGAATAGAGTATTTCAGCCTCAGTTGGTAGGTTTGTGGTTGTGTTTATTGATGACATATTAATCTACTCCAGAACTAAATCAGAGCATACTCAACATTTGAGAGAAGTGTTACAGATTTTGCGAGAAAAGCAGTTGTATGCAAAATTTAGTAAATGTGAATTTTGGCTTCGAGAGGTCGGATTCTTGGGACACGTACTATCTTCGGAAGGAATACGTGTTGATCCAAGCAAAGTCTCAACTATTCTCAATTAGAAGGTACAAAAGAATGTCTCCGAGGTACGCAGTTTCCTGGGATTAGCAAGTTATTATCGTCGGTTCGTGAAAGATTTCTCTATCATAGCTTTGTCGATGACGAAATTAATTCAGAAAAACATCCAATTCATTTGGTCTAATAAGTGTCAACAAAGTTTCTATTAGTTGAAAAAGTTGTTAACTAAAGCTCCGATCTAGACGCAGCCAGAGTCGAGAAAAGAGTTTGTTGTTTACAGTGACACATCTTTAAGTGGATTGGGATGCATTTTGATGAAAGATTGGAAAGTGATAGCTTATGTCTCCCGTTAGTTAAAGCCACATGAAAAGAATTATCTGACCCATGATCTGGAACTAGCTGCTATAGTTTTTACATTAAAAATTTGGCGTCACTATTTTTATGGGGAGAGATGTCATGTTTTTACTCATCATAAGAGTTTGAGGTATCTGATGACACAGAAGGAGTTGAATTTGCGACAGTGCTAATGGTTAGAGCTATTAAAAGATTACAACCTTGTGATTGACTATCATCCAAGAAAGGCTCTGTTGTCTTTAGAGAATGATGGTTCTGTTACTGCTGAACTCAAGGCAAGACCGCTATTTTTACAACGGATTCGAGAATTTCAGAGAAATGATTCAAAGCTCATAGCTAAAAAGGAGCATATACAGAGTGAGGCCACTAGAGGGTTTAAAGTAGATATAGAAGGTATGTTGTATTACAGATGTAAGGTATGTATTCTAAATGATTCAAATTTGAGACGAGACATTCTAATAGAAGCTCATAGCAGCACTTATTTCATTCATCAGTGAAGCGTGAAAATGTACAACGATCTGAAGAAAATGTATTGGTGGCCAGGTATGAAGCGAGAGATTCCAGAGTTTATGATTAGATGTTTTATATGTCAGCAAGTGAAAGTAGAGGACCAGGTACCATCTGGGTTGCTACAGCCAATTTCCATCCCGGAATGAAAGTGGGAGCGAGTTACTATGGATTTTGTCACAAGACTTCCAATAACCCTGAGAAAGAAAAATTTGATCTGGGTAATTGTAGACAGATTGACAAAGTGAGCTCACTTCATCCCTGTCCGGGTAGACTACTCGTTAGAGAGACTAGCTGAGTTATATGTGTTCGAGATCATAAGACTACACAGAGGACCAGTATCTATTATCTCTGACAGGGATCCATATTTACCTCGAGGTTCTAAGGTAAGTTGCACGAAGCTTTAGGAACCATGCTGAATTTCAGCACTGCATATCATCCGCAAATGGATGGCCAGTTGGAACGAGTGATACAAATTATTGAGGATATGCTACGATGCTGTATACTTAAGTTTGAGGGAAATTGGGAGAAATATCTACCGCTGATAGAGTTTGCTTATAATAACAGCTACCAATCTAGTATTAAAATGGCACCGTTTGAAACATTATACGGTAAAAAATGTAGAACACCTTTGTAATGGTCAGAGTTAAGCGAGCCTAAGTTGGTTGGAACCGACTTGATTAATAAGACCGAAGACAAAGCTCGGGTGATCCGCGACTGCTTGAAAGCAACGTCTGACCTGCAGAAGTCATACGCATATCTTAAAAGGAAAGATATAGAATTTGCAGTGGGAGGTCGAGTTTCTTGAGAGTTTCACCTTGGAAGAAAGTGCTAAGGTTCATCATGGGCTTGAAGAAGCTACACGGGAGACAGAAGCTTCAATGAGATCACAGTACCCTAACTTGTTCACTGGTAAGAAATTTCAGGACGAAATTTCCCCAAAGGGGAAAAGTTGTAACAACCCGATTTTTAATGGTGTCAGAAACAGTGATTTCGGGACCACAATTCCAATGAGTCGAGTCGTTAATTTATTTATTTTTAATATTTATGACTTTGTTAGGATCATATTAAAATGTGGTATTGAAATTTTAATGTTTAAATAGTTAATTGAGTAGAAAGGATTAAATTGTAATAGGTACAAAAGTATAGATGTTAAATTAGAAGGACCAAAATAAGTAAATAAACCAAAGAGATTAGGATAGTGGAAGATCATGACATTTAAGGGTTAATGGAATGATTGATTAAAAATTTAAAAGTGATTAATTAAGTTAATGATGAAAGTCACAAAATTTACAAAATTGTCATTGTTATATAAGTAAAATTAAAAGAAGAAAAATAGCTTATTTCTTCTTATTTTCATCTTCTTCATTCGATCAAAGAGAGAAAACCTAGGGTTCCATTTTTTAGGCTTTAAGCTTTGATTTGGGTAAGAAATCCTTGATCGTTTTTAGTAATTTTTATGTTTTTTAGTCCGTATTAGCTTAGTCTAGCTTATGCAAGAACTAATTTGTGACTGTGTCAAATGTCAGGAAACTTGCCATTGTTGAAAATGCTTGTTCTTGAAAGGTTTTGATATATTTGAATGTTTGATACTTGGGTTAAATTTTTTTGTAAAGAGATTTTTGATGAAATTAGGGTTTAAGGACTAAAATGTGAAAGAAATGAAATTACATGTATTGTTGTGAAAATAAATATGTGAAGGTGTGGGATAAACACCCTAGAGATTTCATATAAGGTTGGTTGTGTGAGAGAATGGTTATTTTGCATGCTTTGTGTCAAAAGGACTAGATTGAATAAAAGGAAAATATTAAGGGTAAAATTATAATTTTCCAGAAAAGGACTAAATTGTGTTGAATGAATCAATTATGTGACTTAATGTGTGAATTGGATGATTTGTGGATGTAGACTACAATCGTGTTTTTGATTGATGAAAAGGGAAATTAGCAGAGTAGTCCCTAAAGTCTTTCCTCAACTGCAATTCAATCCGGTAAGTTCGTAATATAAATTTTACTCAATATTTCTTACATGTATATTGTCAACGTTCAACAAACTGGAAGCATTTGACATTGAAGAGATCGAGGAAAAAGAAACGAAAAGATAGTAAGCTTTATGCTGTTGAAAAGTAACGATGTGATGGTTGAGGTACCGCATATGTTGCAAGTCCTCGACAGCTCATGTAAGCAGCATTGTGATTCAGAAAGAGATATGAATCCTAAATGGATTATAGACCCTTTGATGGCTGGGACTTATGCTTTATGGATACTTTCGATAGCTCGTGTGAGCAACATCGTCAGGGGATAGTTTACAAACAAACACTGTACCGATGGTTGGGGTACCGCATATGTTACGAGTCCTCGACAGCTCATGTGAGCAGCATCGGGTACTGGTAACAGAAAGTTATAAACAATGAGATAAAGTTGTATTTAACTCAAAGAACAACGGGATTATCTTGGCTCGTTTAGAGCTATTGTTGCTTATTACAATAATTGTAATTCGTTAACTATCGAACTTACTAAGCTATGAAGCTTACCACAGTTGTTGTTGTTGTTTTGTAGATCGTTTAGAGATGATATTATCTTTTGTTTTTGTATTAGAGATGATAGGATCTTATTATGTTGAATGTGGATATGCATGAAGTGCAAATTTGGAGTATAAACTTATGATGCTATGTAAAGACTTGGAAATTATGTATGTTGTGTGATGATCAAATGCATAGTTGGAGTTGTGTATGTTTGAGTTGTTAAACTTGTGTTTTGGTATAATTCTTGAGATTCTGCATACTTGTTTCGATAGAACCTATGCATTTATCAGTAGAAGTACAAGGGAGGAGAGAGGCTATCACTGGCTTGGGTTGTATCGGTAGTTGAATTGCAAGTATTGGTAGTTATGTGTTTTGACGAATTGGTAGTTTGTATACTTGTATCGGTAGAAGTTGCAAGGTGAGAATTTTATCTCTCTGGAGTTTTTAGTATCGGTAAATGCATGACTTGTATGGGTAGAAGTTATACTTGTATCGGTAGAACTAGCACAAGTATCAGTAAAAATTTGCACAATTTCTGAATTGTTTACTGACTTGGCTATTACCGATACTTGTTTATCAGGTACCGGTAGAAGTCTCCAAAAATATTCAAAATTCCATTGTTACCCTTTTTGAATTGTGTTTGTGAGTAAATGATGGTATATAACGTGTGAAGTGAAATTCTTTAATAAATAAAGCTGAATAATATGATGTTAAAGATGAACAGTGACAAATGAATAGTAAGACACTAGAACCCTAACCGGTGACGGTTTCCAAGTTTGTGGGTGTTACAGTACATGAATGCCCCACAGGATACACACTGGCAAGCAGTGAAACGTGAGCTACGGTATCTTAGTGGCACCTTGGATCATGGCTTATACTTCACTAACAATTGTTTTGAACTAATCTGTTATTCTGATGTTGACTAGGCATCTACAATTGAAAATAGATGATCCACTACTGGTTACTGCATTTTCCTTTGCTCCAATCCAGTTGTCTGGTGCTCCAAGAAATAGGCTTTTGTTTCTCGATCCTCCTTAGAAGTAGAGTATCGAAGCCATGTGAATTGTGTTTCTGAGCTGCTATGGGTGAAGCAGTTGTTGACTGACATTGACGTCAATCTATAGCATATACCAGTAGTATGATGTGACAACACATCCAAAGTATCGATGGTAGCCAATTTGACTCATCATCCTAAGATTAAACACGTGGAGATTGACCATTACTTTGTTCACGAGAAGGTTCAGGATGGTGTCCTACATGTAAATTTTGTGCCCTCATCAAGCCAAGTTGCAAATGTCCTCACCAAACCTATCACTCCGAAACAATTTTCTTTCTTTCGAGATGCGTTATGTATACTTCCTCTAAGCAACAATCAACCAAACAATCAACACAAGACAGAAAACCAGGAGAATGTTAGCAGTTGTGGCGTACAAACAACGAACTATGAACTGCGAGCTCACCAAGACTGCGAGGTCATCAAATGTATGAACTCACCAAGACTACAAGCTCACTAAACATGAGAGCTCACTTGCTAAAATTAGTTAGTTTGTTAGATAAGTCTCACCAATTACAATGATAATTACAAACAATTACACCCAAATCTAATTACTAGATGACTTTCCAAACGCTACCTAAATTTTGTATATAGTTGAATCAATTAAGAATTGAAAATTATATAATGTGAATTATAATAAAGTAATAAATGAGATTTACATTTAAACGATAATAATAAATATATAAAATGTTTAACAAAATTATTGATTTAAACAAATAAATTTTTGCCTCCCTATCTCCCTAGTAACTAAAATTTCTTTAAAGCAAATTAAAAATAGTAATTTAATTGTGTCAATGAAACAAAGTGTTAAATATGGAAAGTGGTAAATTTCAAAACTTTTAATGTTTTTCTCTATAAATTAATTTCACTTTTTTTAATTAATTGAAACATGGCAAAAAAAATGTGATAATTTGTTGTGAATCAATGGAAATTGAAAAAATTCCTATTTTAATGCAATAAAAATTGAAAACAATGTCCCGCCCTGCCAATATTATTTTAGAAGCTTTTTCCCCTAAATCTGAAGCAATATTTTATAAATTAAAAATATAAGATAATATATTTCATACACTCCATTTGTTGAAAGTTTCCCTAAAAAATAATAGTTTCAATTACCAATTGAGAAATAATAAATATTTTATGTATAAATACAAAATATTTCAACTAATATTTGAGTGTTAAAATTTATTGAGTATTAATATTTCAATTAATATTTTAGTGTTAATATTTTAGTATTAGTCGATTGAGTCTTAACTCAATTAGTATGAGTATTCTTGCTAATGTAGGAGGATGAGGGTTCGAATACACTGAAGCATATTATCCTCTTATTTATGGATTGGAAATGGATTATGAATAATTCTAGGCATTAATTAAAAAAATAACAGATAAAAACAAAACCTATAAAAAATTATTCAAAAAAAATTCAGTATTAATATTTATCATAAGAAATGATAAATGTTTTATGTATAAATTCAAAAATATTATGCATTGATAATTTTTTAAAATTTTATTTGTACTTATTTATTAAGTATTAATATTTCAATGTTAATTTTGACTATTACATTTTTAATAAAAACCCAAAACTTATGGAAAAATTAAGCACACATTAGGAGGGACATAAAAAAAATTGTATTTTATATACAAACGGTCCCACCTATGACAAAATTAAAATTGATAAGGTGTCAACCATTTAATGGTAACACTTGTCATAAGAAGAATTCATCTTACACTTAAAATTACCTAAAATGATGATTTTTATTATATATATGATTATTTACTTAAATATAATGGTGTTATGATTCTGATTGATGGAAAAATTATTGTCTCAAAAATTATTTTACAATGTTTAGTGTACATAAAAAAATATGAATTAAAATCCACAGAAAATAACACAATGGATATACTCAACACTTTCTTAAGAATGGAATGATATTTTATAAAATTATCCTTATTAAATAAAAGATAATATTAATATATTTTAACATTTTTAATAATTTTTATTATTAAAAAAATATTTGAATTAAATAATTAATAATATTTTGGTTGAATATATTACATGAGTATTTGAAAAATAATGGCATATTAACTCCAGATTGTGAAGATGTAAAATTTGTATAAAAGAAATTGTAATTTTTTTCTCTTTACATTGTAGGTACAAATTCAAGTGTATTCGTATGTTGCGTATATAACTTAAAATTATTTTGATACTAAAAATTGATATAATTAAAAAAATATTTTAAAAAATATTTATAACAAAAGAAATATATTTATTTTAAATCTTTATCCTAAATACAAATAAAAAGAAGATTAAGTTTTCCTAGCAAATTCTTTTTACTTTCTATTTATATGACAAATATTTTTTGCCGTCAATTATTAAGAGAATCAATGTTCATTTTAAGGAAACTCGCGTGAAAATGTTACATTTTAAAGAAAGTAAATTAATTTTTACATCCTAAACATTGAAATCACATTTATCTGGAAAGAAATGAAGGGATCAATCATAACCTTCATTCAGCGGAAAGGAAGTGATTCTTTTCTAAAATAAAAGTTAACCCTTTGTATATCATATGAATGAATTTAAAATTAAATAAAATTTTAATTATTTTTTAAATTAATTCATAAATTTTAAAAAATAAACTTGAATAAACATTTTTATTGTAGGATGTGCCTTTATTCTTTTCAGTTAAATTTTATTATCTTTTTTCAGTTAAACTTTAATTATTTTAAGAACATTTTAGTATTGCTTATTTAAAGGGATATTGTATCTTTGTTTTGATATGTCAATAAAAAAAAGTTTTTCTTTAAGGGCGATAAGATATAGCCGCACACGAATTTTGGTGAGAGTTTCGTAGTAATTATAGAAATTATTTTATACTCTTTTTGTAAGTGCCCTATAAAATTTGAGGGTTTTGTTTATCGATTTGCTTTTTGAGATTTTAAGCTTCATATTTAAGGTTTTGAGTAATGCACATTTAATACATTTAGGTTAATTTTTTTTTCATATTATACTCTCGTTTGTTTACTCATTTAGTGAAAAATCAAAACCTTATTTACTAGTGATTTTTCCCTTTTTGAGGGTTTTCAATATAAAATATTTGTGTTCATTTTTCTCCACTTCTACTTGTTTGTTGTTTATATGAGTTGATCCCTAACAAAATGGTATCAGAGTGTAACACCCCTATACCTGACCCGACTACCAAGTTGAGTATAGAAATGTCACATTTGAGTGTCAAAGTAATCCTGACTAAAACATTTAATCCAAACTCTTATTCGATCATTATTTAACTTTTAACTCATAGCCTTGTATAATATTTCATATAAATTAAACAAGTTTCACACTTTTCATTTAGTCCTTTGATCCATTCTTACAGAATTATTTACCTAGGTATATGTCATTCACTGAAATAACAGAAAATAAAATTTTACTATTTTCTTGGATTCACTGATGTTTTGATGTGATGAGATGCGACCTATCCATAATATCTTTTACTTACTTCTCTTTACCTACGCATATAAAATATGCATTAAGCTATTAGCTTAGTAAGTACAACAATAAATTTAATTAATATTTTTACCTATCATAGAACTTAAATTCTCTTATTAATAGTTACAGAAGATCATTTAATGACTTGTTTGTATTCGTCATTCATGATCTATCATCTAATTTACAGTTTTTTTATAAATTATTTATGACTTAATTGTTCATTATTCATCAACTAACCATATTTAATAAAATTGTAATTCTTATAACACTTAAATCACATAACTTTATTTAAATTAATCATTTCACTATTTAAAGTTTCATGTATTTCACTATTCTCATTTTAACTTATAACTTCTCAATTTTCATAATTTAGTTACCTTTCAATGCATAAAATATTTATAATTCAGTAGTCAAATAGAATACTCTTGTATTTTTTTTTGAGAGGTAATCCTTTATTTATTTTATTTTCATTTATCAAATTATCATTAAATCTCAACTTAACACATTTAATTCACTTGCTTTATTATTTCGATCATTTAGTTCATATAATATTTTCCTTATAATAGAGGAAGTTGTATGCCTTTTAAATAAAGAAAGTCCTTTATCTTTTGAATAGTGGCTCAATAGACACAACAGAACACATAAGATATACGAAACTGATACAGAGGTGTACTAGACTACACTAATAGAACACTAGACACCGAAGTGCGAAACAATAAGTGCTAAAGTGCAAGACAATAAGCGCACTAAAATTTCATTAATGGCATGCCATCTATATCCCGATAGTTCTAATCTCGTCTACTTGAATAAATTAAATCATGCATATATATCACTTTTACACTTTCACATAACACTTTCACATGCTTTATTATTTAGTTATTGTAACAATAATTCATATACTTATATCTTTCACTATCTTTAATACGTGTAATATGTCTCTAAACTCAATATTCATCTATAATTCATTAATAATTCTTATCATCCATTATATATATATCACTTTTGTATTTTGCAATTTAGTCTTCATCACAATATTTCATGTAACAATATCTTTTACTTTCAATAACACATATAACATAATTCAATACTTATTAATATTCTAAAATTCATTGCAATATCAAATTTCTCATTTTAAGTGTTACGCATTCACTTTTCTATTTCTAATATAAAATTTCTCAAATTCACAATTTAGCACTTAATTTCCACAACTTTGAAAAAAAATTGTAGTTTGGATAGAAAAATTCATATATTCTTGTATTTTTCACTACATACTTTATTTATCAATATTTTTTGTAAATTTGTATAACTTTTCAATTTAATTACCTTTTATCATGAAAGTTATCTATTCACTATTAAATAAATTTTCTTTCTAGTATCACTTAATTCACATAATTAATTCCTCTATCTTATTTTTTTCCACATCAAATTTCTATATATTTCACTTGTATTATTTCCACCTCATATATTTCTCAAGTCTTTCAATTTAGTCTTTGTTTCCATAAAATCTCATATTATTCCACAATTTCACTTGTTAAATACTTTGTATATTTTCACTATCACATTACCCAATTATTATACTTTTATTACAATTTCCTACTTTACATACTAAATTATTTCACACTATATTTTACTTAATTACCACTTAGTCATTTCCACGTCTTTTTCTTCATTCAAAACTTATATACTTAAAATTCATTATCATAATAATTCTTCATATTTCCTAATTACATTTAACAATTCATCTCACAATTAAAAATAGATAGAGTTGTTGTTGTACTTATAATTCAAAGCTTGAAAGTAAATTCTCTTCTTCTCCTTCTCCCTTTGTCTACTTTCTTACTTTATTTCTCTATTTGTTCTCAACCTCCTTCATTTTTCCATATCAAAGTACACAATATTTTTCATATTAAAATCATTCTAGCATATCAGGAGAAATTTAATTTTCTTACCTTAATCACTTGTATTCAATACTAATTCCTATTTTCTCTCTACTTCAAATATTAATGCATTTCTTTTAACAATTGGGTAATTATTACACTTCTTTACTAATTTTACTCACTAATCTTGAAAAAATTTGAAAGAAACTAACTTAATTGATTTATATTCGGTGAAAAAGACTAAATTAAAAGAAAAATTAAAATTAAAATAGTGAAAAAATGATGATTAACGTGAAGCGCCATGGGTGATGGTTTTTTATAGTCATTTCATCCTTTCTTTTCTCCATTTCTCTAGTTTCTTCCATTAAAAATATCTCCTTTTATTTTATTTACCATTTTGTCCACATTATTCACAATTTTTACTATTTATCCTTAATCATTACTTTCCATAGCTAATCTTCTCAATTCATTTATTGTTTTACCCCTTCACTTTTTTTTTATAATAACACCCACGTGTCCTATTTTCCTTTTTATATAATTTCACCTCTAGCTACTCTTCCTTTTTCATCAATTAAATTTAATCTATCAACACCCAATTTTTTCACATTGTCTCAATACTTTCCATTAATTTAATCGGTTCGTCAAATAAATTTATCTTAATATTTTTATTTTTCCAAATACCTTTCGCACCTCTCTTTTTTGTCTTATAAATTTGTAAATTTTCAATTTTTGACTTTCTCAACATTCTGACTAATTTATTATATATTTATCATTGTTCAAGACTCAGGAAATTTTTGGGATGTTACACATAGTCTGATTCAGCTTTTGCAGTTCTACTTGTTCGGTGACACAACAATTTATTTAGATATCGAGAAGTTTGATGAATCACAAATTTTAGTTTATGGCATTTTCAAATGATTACGGAGGTAGCTGGTGTGACCAAGGACAAGGGTGATGACTCGTTGCTCTTGACATAATCTAATTGAAGGTGGAGTTGATGAGAGTTTTGTAGTAATTATGGAGAGTATTTTATACCCCTTTTGTGAGTACCTTATGAGATTTGAGGGTTTTGTTTACCAGTTTGTTCTTTGAGGTTTTGAGTTTTGTATTCGAGATTTTGGGTAATGTACTTTCAGTAAATTTAGGTTAATTTTTCTCCATATTGTACTCTAATTTATTTACTCATTTAGTGAAAAGTCGAAGCCTCATTTACTCTTAGTCTTTTTCCTCTTTGAAGGATTTTCATGTAAAATATTTGTGTTCATTCTTCCCCACTTTTACTTGTTCGTTATTTATACAGGTCGATTCTGTTTAGTTATTTTCTTCATTTAAAAAGTATTTTTAAATTCAATAATTAAAAAACATGCAACTCTTTAAAAACTTACACCATGTTTGGTTGGGGGGAATGAAATAACATTCTCCCCTTATTCATTGAATGTAAACATTAATTTATTTGGTTGAACCTAATACTCATTCAATGGAATGACTATTACTTTCCTATTACTTACCCTCCCGTAATAGCTATTCTTTGGTGATATTAAAGAATAGCTATTCCATGCAACTTTGAATAACAAAAATTAATTTCTAGATTATTCCTTTGAAATTTGGACTTATAAAATATAAAAATAAAATATTTGAAATATTTTAATATAATTTAATATAAAATAATTATATTAAATGTTATTACATTATATTTAATAATAATCCTATTATATTTAATAACAATAACAATAATCATCTACCTAAAAAAATTCTACTAATGGTACTATGGTCATTTTAGCTTTTTTTCTTATATCATTGCAACATCTATTACATTCAACCAAATACAATAATAATATTACAGTTCTATTTCATTACATTCAACCGAACAATTGAACTACTGATTATATCTTTATTATATTATAGCTCTATTCCATTATAATCCTATTCTATTACAACTCTATTCAATTTTAGTGAACCAAACATGTCTTTTAGACTTTAGCATAAATTTAAAGGTATAATTGATAATTGAGTTAAATATTAAAACACTTAATTCACGACTTGATTTTTGAAGAATATTCGTTTTTCCACTTTAATATTTAAAATTTTTGTGGTTGAATTTGGTACTTAAAGCATACAAATGTTTCCCCATTAAGCACTTGAAGTATGTTTTCATTATGTTTTTCAACCCAATTTTTAACTTACGTTAAGAAAAACTTGGTGACAATCAAATGGTGTCATGTGGCGCTTTTTTGTAAAAGAAAATATTTTTTATCAAATATATATAAAGATATATACATTATAAAAATGGAAATAAACATATAAAAAATTCAGAAAAAAATTATAAAATCTAAAAAATATATATTATAAAAATGAAAATGAAAATAAAAGTAGAAATATAAATATAAATAAATTCAAAAAAATATAGATAAATCTAAAAGTATATATGAAACAGATAAATATATAAAAAAAAATTAAGAATAGAAATGAAAACCCAGAAAAAAATTGGGATATGATAATCAACATTAAAATTGGAAAAACCAGCCATTTTGGTCTTCCATTGCAAAAAAAAGTTTTAGGTATCAAACTGTGAAAATAAGCATATTTTAGGGTAAAATTGTGAATTAAGTCATATTAAATATTTTTTAAGAAAATAAATTATAACAATAAGTGTATAAAAGTCATTTATATTTTAACAATTTTACAAATTTAACTTATTTTGAGTTTATCCTAATTTGGGGTAATTAGAAGGGATAAAGCAACATTTAATCTTTGAGCTTGATAGTTTTTCTCAATTTAACCCTTGAATTTTTTTGTTCAGTAAATTTTTTCAATTTGGTTCCTAAACTTGAATTATGTTAAAGTGTGATGACATATACTATGAGATTGTATTGCGTCACTTGAATTTTTTTTAAAAATAGATAATTTCTTTATAAATTTCTTTGTATTTTTCTATTTTTAAAAAAATATATAATTTTTTTAAAATTTTCATATAATGATATGACATTTGAGAGAATGCCATGTTATCATATCTAAATAGAATTCAAGTTCAAGGGCTAAATTTGAAAAAATTGTCAAGTTTCAAAACTAATTAAGACAAAAATTTCAAGGATTAAATTTAAAAAGAATTGTCAAATTCAAAAAAAAAAATGTTATTTTCTTCCTAATTAAAAAGTAGGAGTTTTGAAGAAAAATGGGAAAATTTTACCATTTTTTCCTTTCCTTTATTTTATTAAAAATGATAATTAACTTTATAGTATTTTATTTTATTTCATCTTATCTCCATCCAAATATAGTATAAAAAAAGGAAAGTATTGTAATTATATAGCGACATGTGTCACTAAAAGTTAAAAAGGCTAAACGAAACAATACAAACAATTTGAGGAATTTTGTTAGATTATTTTCAAGTTTTGAGATAAATTTAGAATTTGATCTATACTTTGAAAACGTTTGTCCATTAATTAAATTGATTAGCTTATTTTCAATCCCTTAAAGCATTTCGTCGCTTACTACATTTTTCCTCATTTGAATCTCACCCTTAATTTTACTTTATTTTAAGGTTATGCCATCTTAAAGTGCTGCTAAATGAAATGGAAGGATATCTTATTAAGATCCATGAATGATAAATTATAGATCGAACTAACTATTGAATAAAAAAAATGGATACTATCATATAACTTTGTTTCAGCTAGTTCATGAGTTAGAGATAAGCAGACTCGAACTGTTGACATCCGCCACGAGGTAAACCATCGCCTCTCAAGCCCCCGACTGATTCTATCATAAAGGCCAACGATAGATAATAACTTCAATTCAATTCTGACAACACTACTTTAAATTCATTATTTCTAGTATTTTCCCTTCTTTTTATGGTAATTTCTTATCTTTGCTAAGTTTAGAACCTTGAGCAAAAAGAAAAGAAAAAACTTTTTTATAGCAACTCTCTCTTTTAAAGGTTTTTCTATCATCTTTCGATTGAGTTTTAACTCGATTGACATCAGCATTATTATCTGTTCAAGAGGATGTGGATTCGAGTACGTTGAAACGCATTATCTTCTATTTAAGGATTGAAAAATGACGGGATAATTCTTGACATTATATTAAAAATGTTATGAATATTATTAAATAGATGTTCAACCTTTAATTTCCCTTGACTTTTAACCTTCCATCTTCCTTAACCTCCTTTGACCTTTAACTTTCCATCTTCTTTAACCTCTCTGGACCTTTAATTTTCCATCTTCTTTAACCTTTCATATTATTGTAACTACTTTTTACTATTTATGTATTAGAATATGAAGAGTCCAATCTCCTTATATATATAGTGGAGTATGCTACTTGTAAAATGTATGAAATATATAGAATACAATACAAATTCTCTCCTTATTCTCATCTATTATTCTTGTGTTCTTTACATCATTATTATTATTTTATAACACGTTATCAGCATGAGTGCTTACATTAATCCAAGAGTTGCATTTTTCATTAGTTTGGATCAAGGTATGTGATATATTTTATCATGATGTTCATCATTATTGTTCTTATGCTTATAATTTGTTCATTTTATCATGATGCTCATCATTATTGTTCTTATGATTTTACAAGGGTTTGACTAATCCTATAATTTGCTAAAACTTCTAACATAGCCAAATTATTTGTAATTTATTTTATGATTAAATTGTTATAATTATTTGTGTACTTTCTTTGTTATATTATGCTTGCAAGTTTTGTTAAGGGATTACTTATGTTTGCTTGAAAGTTTGTTAAAGGACTACTTATATTTATATTAAATTTATATTGTAGTTATATCATCAATGTCGAACCTTGCAAAACTTGAATTTGTGACTCTTGATATTACTGGAAAAAATTATTTATCCTGGATTTTAGATGCTGAAATACATTTAGATGCAAAAGGTCTTGGTGAAACTATTACTGAAGGAAATGAAGCATCTAGTCAAGATAAGGCTAAAGCTATGATATTTCTTCGCCATCACCTCCACGAGGGACTAAAAACTGAATATTTGACTGTTAAAGATCCACTTGTCCTTTGGAATAGTCTAAAAGAAAGATATGACCACCAGAAAACCATAATACTTCCTAAAGCTCGTTATGATTAGCTGCATTTGAGATTGCAAGATTTTAAATCTGTGAGTGAATATAACTCGGCTATGTTTCGAATCACTTTTCAATTGAAATTATGTGGAGAGAACATAATTGATGAAGATATGTTAGAGAAAACATACTCCACATTTCATGCAAATAATGTTGTCCTGCAGAGACAATATCGAGAAAAAGGTTTTAAGAAATATTTTGAATTAATATCTTACCTTCTTGTGGCTGAGCAAAATAACGAATTGTTAATGAAAAATCATGAGTCACGTCCAATCGGTTCTACTCCATTCCCTGAATTGAATGTGACATCATACAATAGAAAGGTTAAAGGCCACACTAGTAGTCGTGGTCGAGGACATGGTCGCGGTCATGGTTGTGGTCGCGGTCGAGGACGTGGATGTGAACGAGGTGGTCATTTCAGAAATACACACCAGAAGTGGGATCATAAGGATGAAAAGAATGATAAAAATACAATTGGGAAAGTGGAAAGTTTGTGTTATCGTTGTGGAGGTAAAAACCATTGGTCTCGTACCTGTCATACACCAAAGCATCTTGTAGAACTATATCAACAATCATTAAAGGATAAAGGGAAGAAAATAGAAACAAATTTTGTTTGTGAAGATTGCAAAGATGATTATGGCTTCGTTGGTACAACTCATTTGGAAGCTGTTGATTTCTTCACCACCCCTGAAGGGAATAATTGATATTGATCTTTTAATTTTATTATTATAGTTTTAAAGAATAAGTTTTAAGCAACATGGTTATTATATTATGTTTTAAACTATTTATAAATATTTTAAATATTTTGAAAATTTATGTGATATTTATTTGTTTTTCTTTGAAGAATATGAATACCTCTCAAATTCAATTAACAATAAATGGTGAAGACTTATGCTTAGCAGACAATGCAACTACTCATACTATACTTAAGACTAAGAAATATTTTTCTCATTTGACAATGCAAAAAGCTAGTGTGAGTACTATATCTGGTAGTACCAAAATCATAGAAGGCTCAGGAAGAGAAAATATATTGTTGCCTAGAGGAACAAAGTTTCAAATTAATGATGCGTTATACTCACCTAAGTCTCAAAGAAATTTGTTGAGTTTTAAAGATATTCTCTATAATGGATATCATATTGAGATAATAAGTGAAGGAAGTAATGAATATCTCCAAATTACGAGTATAATTCAAGGAAATAAAATCATATTGGAGAAATTGTTTGCATTCTCCTCTGGTTTGTACTACACAAGAATTAGTACAATTGAAACACATGCTATAATAAATCAGAATTTTATTGATGATTTTGTCATTTGGCATGATCGGTTAGGCCATCCCGGTTCAATTATGATGAGAAAAATTATTGGCAATTCATGTGGACATTCATTGAAGAACCATCAGATTCTTCAAGCTAATAATTTTTCATGTGATGCTTGCTCTCAAGGCAAATTAATCATTCGACCATCACCAGCCAAGATAAATTATGAATCTACCTCTTTTCTAGAACGGATACAAGGTGATATATGTGGATCATTACACCCTTCATGTGGACTATTTAGATATTTTATGGTTTTACTGGATGTTTCGACTAGATGGTCACATGTATCCTTGTTATCAACTCGAAACATGTCATTTGCGAGGTTACTTGCTCAGTTGATCAAATTACGAGCACATCTTCCAGATTTCCCTATCAAGACAATTCGTCTTGACAATGCTGGTGAATTTACTTCCCAAGCTTTTACTAATTTTTGTATGTCTATTAGAATAAGTATTGAACATCCTGTAGCACATGTTTATACACAAAACAGTCTTGCTGAATCATTAATCAAACGTCTTCAATTGATTGCAAGGTCATTACTTATGAAGTCCAAACTTCAAATTTCTACTTGGGGACATGCCATACTACATGCAGTATCACTAATTCGAGTCAGACCAACAAGTTATCATAAGTTCTCCCCATTACAAATGGTTTTTGGTCAGGAACCAAATATTTCCCATCTAAGAAGTTTTGGTTGTGCTGTATATGTTCTGATTGCTGCACCACAACACTCTAAGATGGGTCCTCAAAGGAGGTTAGGAATATATGTTGGATATGAATCTCCATCAATAATTAAATATCTTGAGCCATTAACGGGGAATTTATTTACGACTCGATTTGTTGTATATGTTCCGATTGCTGCACCACAACACTCTAAGATGGGTCCTCAAAGGAGGTTAGGAATATATGTTGGATATGAATCTCCATCAATAATTAAATATCTTGAGCCATTAACGGGGAATTTATTTACGACTCGATTTGCTGACTATCATTTTAATGAGTCAATTTTCCCAATGTTAAGGGGAGAAAATAAACAGCTAGAAAAAGAAAAAGATTGGAATGAATTATCATTGTCACATCTTGATCCTCGTACGCAACAATGTGAATTAGAGGTTCAGAGGATAATTTATTTACAAAGTAGCAAATCAATTGTCAGACGTATTTACTAATCCAAAAAAAGTGACAAAATCACATATACCAGCTGTAAATGCTCCAATCAAAATTGATGTCTCTGAAGGACAAACTCTAGTTACTAGTGAGTCTAAGGCATGTTTAAAGTGTGGTAGACCAATCGGTTCCAAAAATAAAAATCCTCGAAAAAGAAAAGGAGCAAAAATAGATGGTCAGATCGAGGAAGAAATGACTTTAAAAGGATTTCCAGAAGAGATTTTAGACATGGCTACAGTTTAAGAAAAATCTCAGGTACTTGATAATGATGAGATATCAAAAAATTATGTCATGTCAAGAATTAAGTGGAACCGAAATCAAATCGACGTCGATGACATATTTGCATGCAATGTAGCACTAGATATTTTGAATGACAATATAGACCATGAACCAATGTAATTGATGAATGTAGACAAAGAGACGATTGGCCAAAATGGAAAGAAGCAATTGAGACGGAATTAAAATCTCTTGCAAAAAGAGATGTATTCGAACATGTAGTTCGTACACCTGAAGGTGTCAAACCTGTGGGATATAAATGGGTTTTTGTGAGAAAGAGAAATGAAAAGGGAGAAATTGTGAGATATAAAGCACGTCTAGTTGCACAAGGATTTTCACAAAGACCTAGTATTGATTATGAAGAGACATATTCTCCTGTGGTGGATGCAACTATTTTTCGGTTCTTGATTAGTCTGGCAATAAGAGAAGGGTTTGATTTATGCCAAATGGATGTAGTTACAGCCTATTTATATGACCCATTTGATAATAACATTTACACGAAACTCCAAAAAGGTTTTAATCTGCCAGAAACAGTTAATTTAAGTTCTCGAGAACATTACTCAATCAAATTAAACAGATCCCTTCATGGATTGAAACAAACTGGGAGTATGTGGTATAATCGCCTTAGTGAATACTTATTAAGGGAAGGCTATAAGAATGACCCCATTTCCCCATGCATTTTTATAAAGAAATTTGGATCAATATTTGTTATAATTGCTGTGTATGTTAATGATCTAAATATTATTGGGACTCCTGAAGAGATTTTAGTGACAATGGAGTGCTTAAAGAAATAATTTGAAATCAAAGATATTGGAAAGACAAGATTTTGTCTAGGGTTACAAATTAAGCACCTAAAGAATGGAATCCTTGTGCATTAAACAACATATATAGAAAAAGTGCTAAGAAGATTTTACATTCCGTTGAGCACCCTAATAGTTGTTAGGTCATTTGATGTAAATAAAAACCCTTTTCATCATCGAGAAAATGATGAAGATTTTCTTGGTCCTGAAGTACCATATTTGAGAGCTATTGGTGCATTGATGTATCTTGCTAGTCATACACGACCTGATATATCATTTGTTGTCAACTTATTAGCAAGATTTAGCTCTTTTCCAACCCGAAGACATTGGAATGGAGTTAAGCATGTTTTTCGTTATCTTCAAGGTAGAAGAGATATGAGTTTATTTTTCCCTAACCTACCCAAAACATAATTAGTTGGTTTTAGAGATGCATGGTACTTATCTGATCCTCATAATGCTCGATCACAAACTGGTTATATTTTCACATATGGTGGTACTGTAATTTCTTGGCTCTCTATGAAACAAACAATTGCTGCTACTTCTTCTAATCATGCTGAGATTTTGGCAATCCATGAGGCTAGTCGTGAATGTGTATGGCTAAGGTCTGTAATTCATCACATACGAAAAGATTGCGGTTTATGCTCTGAAAAAGAAGTTCCAACAGTTTTATATGAAGATAATACAGCTTGCATTGCACAACTTAAGGAAAGATATATTAAGGGTGATAGAACAAAACATATATCACCAAAATTTTTCTTCACTCATGATCTACAAAAGAATGGAGATATCAATGTTCAACAGATTCGATCAAGTGAGAATTTGGCAAATCTTTTTACTAAGACACTCCTTACTGCTACATTTGAAAAATTAATTTTCAACATTGGATTGCGTCGTCTCAAAGATCTTAAGTGATGCTTACATGAGGGGGAGTAAATTCACACTATATATATATATATATGGTTGTGATATAATATGTATCAAAGAATTATTTACTCTTTTTTTCTTCACTAGGTTTTTGTCCCATAGGATTTTTTCTAGTAAGGTTTTTAATGAGGCATATCCTTTATACAATGAACATCCAAGGGAGAGTGTTATGAATATTATTAAATGGATGTTCAACCTTTCATCTCCCTTGACTTTTAATCTTCTATCTTCCTTAACTTCTCTTGACCTTTAATCTTTCATCTTTCTTAACCTTTCACATTCTTATAACTACTTTTTACTATTTATGTATTAGAATATGAAGAGTCCAATCTCCTTATATATATAGTAGAGTATGCTACTTGTAAAATGTATGAAATATATAGAATACAATACAAATTCTCTCCTTATTCTCATATATTATTATTATGTTCTTTACATCATTATTATTATTTTATAACAAAAAAGAGAAAATTTAATAAAAAAATTTAATGTTAAAAAAATATTCTCTACCATCTCTTAAGAAAAGCCAAAACCTTACATTTACTTTGCTATGGAATTGGCAACCAACCGTCAGCCTGTAGCTACTTTCTCTTCTTCCTCTTTCTCTTCTTCCTATCCCTTTTTTTTTTTTCTGGTTTTTGTTCTTGCTTTCTTTTCTCTCCTTCAAGCAAGTCTCTTTGGGTAGGAATGATAAAACTTGAACCGTCTGATAAATTTCGAATCAATTTGCTTCAAATGAAACAGATTTTTTTTGGAAAATGGATGTGAGCACAGTGGATTTTTTTTATATGAAACTTTCATATTCTCCTTACATATATAACTATTAAAACAGTAAAAACGTAATAATGCCTTATAAAAAACTTATATATTTTATGATTAGTTTTTTTAAAAAATTATGAAACATCTACTCGTTTTTAAAAAGATTGAAAGTATTAAAAGTAAGTAGCAAAAATTGATTAAAATAGAGCAAGATGAGACGGAGATAGATGACATTCAATATTCATTAAGGTGATAGTGATTTTCAATATTATATCTCTATAATGAATTGAGGTGGATGGAATAAAACATGCAAACTTTAAAACGACAATGAATTTAACATCTACCACCACTGTATCCTTAATTGTCGAAAAGCAAGACTGCATCCTGCATAACATTGTGGAGAGATCATAAAATTTGGGTGATACTAATCAAGGTCCCATGCTGAAATGTTAATTGATAATTGTATATAGCCAAGACTATCTCAACACTTAGTAAAGTGTCGGCCCAGAAGTGTCTGTGATAGGCCTGTTTTGTTGTAGTGAAAGAACTACATAAGACAACATTCCCACTCAGCCAATATCCAGTCATTTTGCTAATAATTTATTCTTACATCTGAAAATAGATGTCTAACAAGTGAAGGTAATTAGCAGCTATGAGCCATCTAAGAATAACATTACTTATCACCTCTAGAAGTGCAGGCTAGAACAAACAATTATGCCCAACTCAAGTCGGGCAACATGTTCATATCAGTGTACTAAGCGCATAACTTATGTGAAAGAAAGCAAGGACCATAATTTTAATATAGAAAGCTTTTTGTCAAGTCTTCCATTGTCATATATATATATATAAACTTAATCAATCACATGCCTTTTGTCTGTGGCTTAAGGTCTCAATAGTCTTACCAGCAAATTTAGTCACTGCAATAGTGTTTATGTCAATGCAGTATATTATGCATATGCTCCTGAAACTATTTTTACACATTTTCCGACATCAAGAAGCATTTTTAGCTACTAGTTTGTGGCCATTAACCACATTGATGAAACCAAAAAATTTAGAGCATCCATCCAGGGATAAACCCATTGACTTGCTGACCATGAGTTGTTGCAGCCATCTGGTCTGAAGCAACTGGATTGCAGTACCTGCACCAGCAAACAGTTTTAAGAGATTAAGAACTGGGGTACACATGAGTAGTAGACATGGATACTAAATGAAAAGTCTAAATAACATTGGGACGGATAATGATATGATAGAATGGGGAAAGGGAAAATAGAAGAATTAAGGGAATTTTATCCTACCCTATCTGCAAAGTTGGATTGCATTCCAATGGCTGAAACAACACCATAGATTGAGCCTGCTGGTTAGTGAATGCTACACTTTGCTCACCACCTTCCCATGATGCTCGGAACTGATTTCTGGCACTAATTTCCTCAAGCTATAAAACACAAGAAAAAGTATTCAGCCGATTAAATGGCAAAAACATGAGACAACTACCTGGAAGGACAGATGGCCAGCAGACTCATCTCTTTTTCATATCTTTCACATTCATTTTTTGGATCTTATGGCAAACCTTCAATAAAATGTTCCATGGAGAGGCAAGTAACTAAAATGATCCAAACCAACCTCCAAGCAACTTGATATCAGCTTGTGGCTGACTCCTCTAGAAATGCTTGCTTAGGGTTGGTTACTCTATACTATATTACTAAGTTCAGCTAGGGCAGATGTATATCCCATCACCACTATGTCAAGTTCAGCTTGTAACTTTTATATGCTTACAATGTTTCAATAAAATATTAGCTAAAATCACTTGATTTGATAAGCTACGTCACTGCAGCTTGAGTTTTGTCCTTTCAAACACACATATCATATACAGTCAAAAAGTTGATGAACAAAAAGCTATTACTTTTACAACTTAAGATATTGACTTTACCTTTATTGACAAAGCCCTGTTAGTTTCCATTAGCATTTGTTCCTGGATTTAAAAGCCAGTTAGTATTTTAGAACATAGAAACACTTTAGCAGTATTTTTTTTTTCTTTTTTGTTACCCAAAATTCGGTTTATTACCTTGTTCTGAAGTTCAGAAAGCTGGTCAAGCATATATTGGGTCTGCAAAACAAGATTGAAATAACAGGGTTAGAATTTGTGAAAGTTGAAAATATTAGGAGCTAAAAGGGAAATGAAGAAAGAAATAGATTGACAAGTTGCTTATACCTTAAAATTACTACAGGTATGATTAATCTTTTCATGGAAAAAAAACCCCACTATTTACTGCTCTATGATATCTCTTAAAGATTTTGCTTCCACTAGTTGATATAACCTGCTTTTAAGTTTCATATTCTCTTGGAAACCTCTAATCCATAAGGATTTAAATGGTGATCACGAATTCAATCAAAATCTCATCTACAACCTTTAATTCATATGTACTTATCATCTAAATTAGTACATGAATGCTATGACCAGTAAAAAGCTTGGGGCTGCAAGCTTTAGGGTTTTTCTTAATAGTTGAAATGGGAAAAGGAAACCCAGCAACAAGAAAAGGTATTAAACTGACCAAAATAGTATAGCATACCTTCACATGTTTTTTTTATCCAGGTTTAATTTTGAATTTTATCCCTCTATTTTAATAAAATTTAAAAGTTAATCCCCATCATTTGTCAAAATTTAATCATCGTACTTTATAAAAATTGAAAAACTAGTCCTATTGGATAACATTGTTAAATAGCTAATATGAAAATTAATAATTTTCAATTTATATCATCTGTCTAATAATTTATATGCAATGAATTAGCAACAATCAATACTTTAAGTTTATATATTTACCAACTAAATCAAATTTTGATAAATTAGAAAAAAAAGGAGTAATTTTTCAGTTTTATTAAAGTAGAAATGAAATTATTCTAATAAATATGTCACTTCTAATATTATTTGTGTGTCATGAGCTTCAATAGACAGCTTTTAAACCCCCCCCCCCCCCCAATTAGATTTTAAGCAAAGGTAATAATAATAAATTGTAATTTAAATAAATTACTGATGAAGAAAAACTCTTCTAAAAAGAACACAAATTTTGTAAAAGATAGATTTGCTGACGGTTGGGTCTGGTTAAATTGGACGGATTAAATCAGATAAAACAAATGATAAAAAATAAATATACAATACTCGACAATTGTATAAACTCAAACATATCAAAGATACATGTAAGCAGTAATCAAAACTTACCCTCCAAACAAGATAAAACTTATAAGTATATAAGATTCATTACATGTTACCTTGGTGGAGCGGACATGTTTCAAGGATGACTCTAGTTGATGCTCAAGCTGCTCAAGCTCCTTTGAGTTCAATGGACCCAAGTCTTCACCAAGGATATTCCTGTTGAATCAAAGGACCAAACCAGATCGCACATAAAATTGCTCTTATTCAAATACTTTTAGTAATTACAATCATGGAGTAAGTTGAGTCATAGCCTAGCAATTTAATATGGAAGTACAAAGCTATGGTATGGTTGTAAGACTAATTACCTCTGAGTTCGTTGCAGTTCCTCATATCTACCTTTCAGTTTTAGGTACTCCCTGTAGCTGCTCTGTGACAACAAAGATTGAGAACCATATGTTTTAGATTTTTAAGCAAAAGTTTGAAGACACAATATGAACATACCTCAAGCTCCTTGGCTGGCTTGCTAACTTCCACTGCACCATAACTACATTTCTGGTATCTATCAAGTGTCTTAAGCATGCTGAAAGGAAACGCAAAAAAGTGAGAAGAAATTCATCACTCATGATGCTGAATTGTGTACATAAAGCAATTCATCTTTGTACTCAAATATACATAGTTTCCTAGTATTACATCTTGGATAATATTCAATCATGAGAAACTTAAAGTTAAATGATTTGCATGAAATCTAAAACATACCCTCAAATCTTCTATTTAACTACTAATATAATACAAAAACAAAAAACAAAAACAATGGAGTTCAAGTCATTTTTATCATAAAATCAACTTTACATCATATACAGCTATGCATCCAATGCTACACTCAAACTTGAGCTACCAAATTTCTGGGTTATTAAAGGATTTAAAAGAAACAAATAATGAATAATACATATATCCATTGAGAAATGATCGTGTGGGCATTTCAAGACATGACACCCTAGTGACCAATGGTAACCCTACCAAAGGAAAGGACATTTTTATCTGCCACTGTTCAAAATCTTCTTTTGAAACTACTGGTTGTAAAACAAATTTAATTCAATTAACAAAGGATTACACTTGAATGAACTTCACTTCACATGATTTCTTAAACTATGCATGCATATGTATAACATTATAGTTTTTCTTTTTATTCAGAAAAGCAATGAAGATCTTGCAATAATCAAACCTTACATGCAGTAATTATCGTTGGAAAATTTTTCAAAACCTTCACCCTAGCAACCTCTGAGTAATGAAATGTTGTGTTATAAAAGGACCCCAGAAATTAAATGAAATCCATTTATTAGTAATAATTTCATGCATTTGTTGAGGAAAAAAATCAGCAATTTTGACAAATGGAACTTGGTTCATTGAGAAAAGATCCCGTATGGGAATTTACACAAAGAATATCAGTAGTAATATAATGAAGAGAGCCTGCTGTTTTTTATTTTATTTCTTTTTACCTAGCTCGATATGCCATAAAAAGTACGAGAGTTCTACACCTGAACTCATGATATTCATGTTCAGGATATTGCAATGGCAGACGTTTGAATAAAAGCATAAACCCATTGTCAAGAACAAGTGGGGGTGAGTATTGGCAAATGGATTAAATTCATTGGAGCTGAAAAGAAAAAACAACAAAAAATCTATTGAACTTGTAAAAAAGTTTCTACAACAAGAGAAACCTAGAAAAGGGTCATATTCTTTATAAAAATCTTCATTTTGTTGCTTAATATGAAGTTTTATAACTTAATCATTAGACCCAACTTCAAAAAAAAAAAAACATTTAGGACTAGAAAATAAGATAGCTAATCGAAATTATCATGGTTATACAAATAAACCAACGAAAACCATAAATCCAATTCAGATCTTTATGTCAAACCAAAAAAAAAAAAAAATACTAGACCCAAAGCTCAAAAAATCACCAAAAGGAAGAAATATGAATGATCAGAAGTTAATAGCCAAAAAAACAACCAGAAAGTAGGAAAATTATAACCTAAATCCCCATAAAAGGAAAATATTGGAAGAAAACAAGATCAAGTAAAGCTTAAAAAGGAAGAAGAAGAAGGAGAAGAAGAAGAAGAAGTTAAAAAATCAACACAGAAAGCAAAAGAAATCAACAGATCCACAGATCAAAACAGCAAATGAAAGGAAACAAAGAAGGAAGGAAGAAGAGAAAAAGGGTTGATACCTAGAGCTGCTACAAAACTCATAGAGCTTGCCACGGTTAGAGAAAATGATAAGAGCAACCTCAGCATCACATAAAACTGAGAGCTCATAAGCTTTCTTGAGCAACCCATTTCTTCTCTTTGCAAATGTAACTTGTCTATTTATTTTGTTCTCTATCCTCTTCAACTCTACTCTTCCTCTCCCCATATTTTTCCTTTAAACCACCCTTTTTTTTTGTTTTTTTTTAATTTCCTTACTATATTTATACTAACTATACCTCTACAACTTTAGATTATCAACTATTTCTCTATGTATATAATTGTTTCTTCTTTTGCTAAAATTATGTTTTTTTTTCTTGGGAAGCAGCTGCTGGTTGAAGGGTTGATTTTTGTTTTGCTAAGTCAGGATCTCAGGTCCCAAAGTGTAACCAAATTTGTGAAACACAAAGAGCAAAACCAAAAAAATAAAAAGGAAAATGATAAGAGAAAGAGAAAGAAAACGAGAGGGAAATTCCTTGAAATAATTAGTTTCTTGTAACTTTGGTTCTTCTCCAGTTTCAGCTTTCTAACCCCAAAGCCAAGGTTTTCATTAAGTACAGAAATTTATTTATTTTTAATTTTTATTATTAATTTATTGTTATTCTAGGGTTGTCGTCGTTGTTCTTTTCTTGTTTTGTATTTTCTCCGCAAAATTTTACTGTTCCTACTTTGAGTAAAAAATTTCATCTTTCTCAGTTTTAGCGCGTGATTACACACTCCAATGAATTCAACATGCTTCGATTTTGTTCTAATCATATTTGTTTTTTTTACATAATATTTAGAATTATTCATAATCTCTTTCTGACCCATAAATAAGAGGATAATACGTTTTAGCGCACTTAAACTCATATCCTCCTACATTAGTAACAATGCTCATGTCAATCGAATTGAGACTCGATTGACAAGACAATCATATTATTTTATATTCGTAAACTTAACTGAGCAATAAGATGAAGTCATCAGAATTTTTAGATTTGCGAATGTCCCTTTTATTATTTGATCAATTCAATTAGTTAAATTTAAAAATATATATTTTTATTATAAAAATAAAGATATGAATTTATTTTGAAACGTGACATAATTATATTTATTACATATATAGTATATTAATTGTTATATAATTGAATTATGAATATAAAATATTTATTATAACATTATGATATTACAATGTGCATTCTTCTATTAACGATATTAATATAAATTAATTGTATATAAGTTAGGCTACTCTGTTACATTAACTTGACTCACTCTCACATAAAAGATTTTTTTTAACTACCGACTAATCTTAATTTTAAATCAATCACTTTTCGTCTTTTGTTTCTCTTTTTTTACCTATTTTATTAGTGAAGGAGATCCTCGAGAAAGCTCTTTAGCCAATCTGGTAGAATTTAGCATATGACGATGTTATTTTTAGTCAACATGCCAAATGAAATTTGATATGTAACCCTATATACAATTATGTTATTATACTATACGTAACTAATATACCTTAATTATATAGTACTAGTTGTATATATAATTAGAGACGAAAGCAAAAATAATTTTAAGAGGGTCGAAATTAAATTTTAATTTTTATGAAAGTAAAAATACAATTTCATCATTTAAATAGTCTATATCTTTATAATTTTAAAGGGTATTAAATCAAATTTTTATCATTTTATGGAGGTCAAAAAATTTTAAAATTTTTAAAAAGTCTAAATGAAAAACTTTTTATTTTAGGGGGCTGGGGCCCCTGCCAGCCCTTGGCTACACCCTCGTATATAATAGTATACTATAAAATTAGTTATATGTTTAAGGGCTTATGTTTTTTTTTTTTGTGAATAACAAACAGCGACTAACGCGACTCGAATCAAATCACACCTGAGACGATGAACACCCTAGACTATCAGATCAACACACAAGATTTTGTTTAAGGCTTAAGTTGCACATTATTAACAAAAGAATGCACATTGTAATATCATAATATTATAATAATTATTATTATACATTCACAATTTAATTATATAACAATTAATATAGTATATATCCGTAAAAGTGTATGTATACTATTTTTATAATATAGTATGTACTAAAGATAATTATGTCACATTACAAAATAAATTGATATTATAATATTTATTTTAAGTATTAGTTAATTTTTTGTTTCGAATAATTTAACTGATTGAGTTGATAAAATAATAATAGGTATAATCACAAATTTAAAAATTTTGATGATTTGATCTAATTGTTCAGTTACCTTTAAGAGAAGTTACATGAGATTTAAGAGAATAGGATGTTAAATAAGATATATTTTTCTGATAAATTTTCAAACACATTTAAATTTATTCTATTTGATTTTAATATTAATTAAAATATTTAATTTTAGAAAATATTTTTATTGATATTTATTAGTTTGTGTAAACTTTAACTAAAGTTGAAGACTAGCTTGATGGTTAAAGCATAGTTTTAATTGTTAAAGGTAATGTATATGAATCTTATTAGAAGAAAAATTTTAAATATGTTGTGAGGGATAATGAATGCAAATTTGGATAATGAATATTTGAATATCCGAATCTGTAAGTTGAATTGCCATCTCTAATTTTATCTTTCACTTGTGACTCGCCAATAACATTATAATAGAATAAATATTAAACTCAAATACAATTATGGGCAAAAATAACAAAAAAAAAATGGTATGAATAATTTCTCTTTAATGAAGACTATAATGCCTTGGATTCAAATATTATCATGGGTATATATTTATGTAGATTTGAAGTAAAATTATTAAAAGAAACTTCAAAAATAATGAATTTTTAGAAATTTCACAATTGAGTTGAGATTTAATTGATAAACGACACAAGCTCGGTCAACGTCTTAAATATTAATATAATTATAAATTAAATATGATTATAACATAAAAATACTTTAAATACGAAAAAAAATCATAAATCATCGGTTTAATTATGCTTACAGTCCTTACACTCTTTACACATTTGGAATTTAATCTTTCCACTCCTTTGATTTAATAGTTGAAGTCTAATTGATAAAATTGTTAAATTGAATGATAGGACGTTTAAAAGAAATTGTTCACATGTCAAATATTACATGTGTGGAAGCCATATAAGCAAATAGAAATGTTGAATTTGTAAAATTTCTAAATCTGAATTGAAAGATTCTTTTTTCTACTTACATATCTTCCACAAGATTTTTTTTTTCACATGTGAGAATTTATCTTAAAAAAATATTATATAATCTAATTTTTTTAGTGAATTACAATAATAGGGTAAAGCTCGAACAATTAACGTAACTAGCACAACTCGAATCCAAATCACACCTGAAACGATGAACATCTTAACCATCAAGTCATAACATGGGATTCTCAGCCATCACATAAGTTGTCACATAATCTAATTTGATGGAAGTTTTGATGGTATTAATAGTTATACTTCAATTATTAAATGATGGACTAAATTGTTTAAATAAAAAAAATTAAATTCAAATGTATAAATCACAAGTAAATTAGATTTAATTTATTTGAAAATCATTTAAAATAAACGATACGTTTATTTATTGTTAATATAAAAATAATTGATGATAATAAAATTAAATATTATAATATAAAACAAAAAAAAATAAACGCCGAGTAAACATTCATCCAAAGGACCCTAAATCTTGGTGTGTAAAATATATGCAAGTCAGAGCGTGGGTAGAAAGTTCCTTTCGTTTTGATTGTAATTTTTCCCATCAAATTCAAATTGTGTTCAGAAGTATCAGAACGTCTTCATCTACCTTAAAATGGATCGACACGTGTCGGACTTTAGTTGGTTAAATTTTATATGTTTGCTAAATCTCTTTATTTTTATTACTTTTTTGTCCCTTCTAGAATGAGTAAATTACAGAGCGTCTTGCATTTTATAATTAATTCGCCAAATAAGCAAATAAAGAGATTAGAATGCGTTGACTAATATTACACGCTTATATTTAGAATACAAAACTTTGTTTAAAAAATATATATATTATTGATTTAAAATTAATTAATAGTAAAAAATTAGAATTAAAAAAATTTAATAATATTAAAATAGAAAATTAAATTAAATTAAATTATGAATAAAATAAAATTTGAACGTATAAATACATCAAAATAAAAATATTATTTGCAGAATAATTGTTTATCGTAGTGATGTCATCAGTGGTGAAACTAAATTTTTTTTTTTTTGGATCAGAATTAAATTGTATATTTTTACAATAGCACAAATGTAATTTAATCATTTTAATAGTCTATATCTTTATAATTTTTGAAGGGTTAAATTAAATTTTTATCATTTTTAAGGGGTCAAAGTGTAATTTTACCATTACTAATTTAAAATTTTATAAATTATAAAGGGTCTATATTAAAAATTTATCATTTTAAGAGGGTTATAATATATATACACAAAGGAGAAAATTAAAAAAATCATAAATCTTAGGGGACCTATTTTTATTTTTGGGAAGATCATAGTATATTTACTCAGGGCTAAATTGAAAAACTTTTAAACTTTGGGGGGCCCATGATCCCCTGGGCCTCTACTTGGCTCCTCCGATGGTTGTCATCAATTTTGAGTTGATGTCAAGTTAACTTGTGATACAAACTCAATCAATAACATTATCAAAATATATAATTGATGGAGATAATGAAATGTGCATAATGAACATAAAATGTACAAAATATTTTAAGATAAAATTTTGATTAAGTGATAAATTTAAAGTTTTATCAATGCAAAATGCCATGGTTCAAATACCACAATATGCAAGTTATTTGTTTGTTTTTTAAATAAAAAGACTAAAGTACCCTAGAATAATATAACTTATTTTAAATAAGGAAGAACATTTTTGTAAATTTCCTATCCTAGAATAATATAACTTGTTTTAAATAGGAAAAACAATTTTGCACTTTCCTTAAACAAGTTGGTGTCTAATTGATTCGTGACACCAATTCAGTCAATGGTTTAAAAAAAAGTAAAGATATACAATTAATTAACATAATAAAGTGTGCATAATAAAATTAAAATATAAAAAATATTTTAAGATGAAGCTTTAGTTTAGTGGTAAAATTAAATTTTTATTAATTCAAATGTTATAGGTCCAAATACTACAAAATGCATATTATGTATTGTTTTTTAAAGTAAAAAGATTAAAGTAGCCTTGAATATTATAATTTATTTTAATATAAAAAGGTATTTTTATAATTTTTTAATTGAATTGATGCTTGGTTGACTTATGATACCTACTCAATAAGACATTTAAATAGTAGTATGGATGTTAATAAATTACATTTTCAAATTTTTTTAAAAATCTATCTTTTTTTTTTCTTTGAAAATAAGAAAAAGAATTCATATGTCAAAGTAATGAGATTTTTTATTAACACTTCAAATAAATTTAATTGATTAAATAAAAGGGTTGAATTAAGAAATAAATTATATAATATATTTTTTGAAAGTTTATAAGATATATGCCTTAGTAATCATAAACGGTAAAATCAAACTATTGTATAATTTTAACTGGATTAAAATTTACATATGACAACAACACATGATGAAATTTTAAAATTCACATATATAATTGCACATTATGGGTCTCGAACCTAGGTACTTAAAACCTAAGGGTCCACTTTTGCCAACTTTGTTAAGACATTACTCACTTTTTATATTAAATATAATAAATAATTAATAAAATGTGTATTTGATGGTAATTTTAGAATGATATGGTTATATGACAAGGAAAAAGAAAATTAAGTATAGAAACATATCAAAATTTTTTGATAAAATGTGTATTTGTAATTAATAAAATGTGTGTTTTTTTTTTAATATACTAGTGTGATTACATAATAGTATCTATTCATATTTTCTTAACCCTTTGACAATGCACACACACCTTATATACATAGGCGCTCGAACCCGGGACCCTTAGGATGAACAACATCCTCTTTTCTACTAGAACCACTTGTTGGGTTCTCCATGAAAGTTTTTTTAATTTCTCTTGGAGAAAGTTTTTCTAATTTCTCACGGAGGTTCATTTTTAAAGTTATCTTTTAATTTGGATAAATGGTTTGCAATTTGATTTTCAGTTCCTTTTCTATTCATTATCCATAAATCAAACTCCTGAACCAGCAATACCCATCTTATTAGCCTTGTCTTTGTCTCTTTTTTCTTCATGACATATTTTAATGCAGAGTGATCAGTATACACATATACTCTGTTTGCCATTAAATAGGGTCAAAGTTCCTCGCAAGCGTTATTTTTCGGTTGTCTTGTAATTGCATTGTGATGGATTGAGCGTCTTACTCGCATAATGAAAAGCTCCGAATATGTTGTTCTTTTTTTTATCCCAGAACTGCACCTACCACATAGTCACTAGCATCACACATAATAATAAAAGATTTTGACCAATTCGGAGTAATGACTATTGGGGCAGATATGAGTTTCTCTTTTATTACCTCGAAAGCTTTGGCACAGTTCTGATCAAATATGAAAGGTGTCTCCTTTTGAAGAAGTTGATTCAATGGTTTTGAGATATGATCAAAATATTATATAAATCTTCTGTAGAATTTATCATGTCCCAAAAAATTCCGAACACCACAAGCAATTGTTGGATTAGAAAGGTTTTTTATTACTTCAATTTTTGCTTTATCTACTTTCATGCATTTCTTGAGATTTGGTGTCCTAGAACCAACCATTCTTTCACTATGAAGTGACATTTTTCCCAGTTAAGTACTAAGTTGGTCTTTTCGCATCTCTTTAATACCTTTTCGAGATTACCCAAGCATTCTTGAAACGAATGCCCATAAATCGAAAACTCATCCATAAACACGTCCAATCCCTCTTTTAACATATCATCAAAGATAACTATCATACACCTCATAAATGTTGCTGGAGCATTACATAAGTCAAATGACATTCTCTTAAAGGAATAGGTCCAAAAAGACAGGTGAACATAGTTTTCTCCTGATCATCTGGATGAATTGAAATTTGATGGTATCCCAAATACCCATCAAGGAAACAGTAGTATTCTTTCCCCACATGCTAATCGATAAAACATTTAATGGTATCTCGACAGATGTGAGCTTGAGGATAGCGGAGAAGACTACTCTGTCGAAGTGTTCATCCTAGACAAATTGAAAAAGGTATAATTTTGATTAAGTGTTTATTACTTTAGTTATCACAACCAAAGGTCTTGTTTTGGAATTTTTTTTCAAAACTTTGATTTTCCCTAAATTTATTTTTTGCTGCGTTTTTTAAACCATTTTTTCTAACTTGTTTGCCTTAAGGTTTTGGTGGTGCTTTGCCTGAAATAAAATAATCGTGTATAAATCTGCATTACCTTGGGCATAGGTAGCATTTGGCGAAGAAATAGTTGTACAAACTCAGCCCATGTAGTAATAGTATCGGGGGAAAGTGCCTTAGCCACAACTTTGCTTCCCCATCCAATGCAAATGGAATTAATAATAATTTAATAGCATCTGGTGGAACTACAATCTACACAACAGTGTTGCAAATAAGATCAAATCGCCACAGGAAAGATACAGGGTCCTCGATTTTGGCATCAGCGAATCTGACATTATTAGTGATTCATGTTAGCAATGAAGGATTTAGTTCAAAATGTGAATTATGAATAATAGGACGAGTAATGTTGGACTGCAACTAGTCCAAATCAAACAATGTCTCTAAAGCATGCATCATTTTGTTAGTGATGTTTAATTTAAAAAAAAAAAATTGAAGATAGTATCTATAACCTAAAATTTTCCTAATTATTCTTTAGTTAAATGCAAAAATTAAAACCAACTAGTGATGTTGCCTCTTTAGCAATGACGCCAACAACTTGATCGCCTCCGGACGTACTAACGTCTAGAATGTGAATATTGTATATAAAATATAGGGAATTGAGGTGGTATCCGCAAGTATACGGATCAAGTTGCAATATAGATTTGTTTACAACAAAAAACACTTTGACAAGTATTTCGAGGATCGTACCTAAGGGAGGCTAGCACTAGATTAGTTTTAACCTAAGCACCACGTGATCTAATTAGATTATACGAAACAAAAAGAATGAGATTTTTGGGTTTTTATAATAAAAATAAAATACGGAAAACAAAAAATATGGGAAATACGAAAGTAAATTTATCAGATTTGGTTATGGGTGATTAGCTCACTTCTCTATGCTTCATCAACTGTCACTTCGGGCTTCTCATCAATCAACTCGTCATTACCCTAGTAGGATCTTTCGATACGTCCACTAGAATAATGAGTTAGTAAGGATTACTTATCTTCTGACCTCATAGTCCAAACTGGCTCGGGGTTAAGGTGTTCAAGGATGAACCATACCAATTTTGAGTTAATTCCCACCTTGATAACTTTCTGGGTTTGTCAGACCTAGGGATTGTTTTACATTCATCTTTTCCCAAACAACTGATTCGTTGAGAACCCTGCAAAAATAATCAATTCATCATACCTCCACTCGTTAATCCCCTATAGAGGGATTAGTTCCTCATGGTTTTCATAAATGATATACAATCAATGTAAGAGTTAAATATAAAGAGTGAATTGAAAATATAAGATTTAGGAAAAATCATGATTTGTATTAAGAACTGGAATGAATCCATAACGTTTGATTGCATTTACAAATCGGATCTCACGAAATAAAGAAAGACAACACAAAAGTAAACTAAAACCTAAGAAAAAGAGAAAAACTAAACTAAACGAAAGAAATAAATTATATGCTAATGAATTGGTGTCTATAATTAGTGCCAAAGGAGCTTAATAATAGAGTTTAGGTGGTCGTCATCCTTAACCCTAGATTAGCTGACGTTCCTAAGCTTTAAGTGTTATTGTGCGTACCAAAATGCCCCTATTTCATAATTGTTTTCCGTTTAGAGTCGATGTCGCGACACACCAGGACCTGTGTTGCAACATAGACATCAATGTGATCCTCTTTGGGGTGTCTTCAAGGGTATGTCGTGACACCCTCAAGCTGTGTTGCGACATCGAAGGTAGTCTAAAAATTTCTTCATTTTAGTCACTATGTTATGACATCAAATGCTCTGTGTCATGACATAGTGATCAATATCAATATAGTACACCTTCTAATGGTCGATTGCATACTCACAAAGTGTGTTAGCTCACTCTGAGGCCTCATTTGGCCTCTAAGGTCAATAAAAGACTCGATTTGCACATTTTATTGAATTGAATAAAACTTGCGAAAACATAATTAAAACCTAATGGTAATGCTTAATTTCAAGCTCTTAAAGTGCGAAAACTAATTTAATCTGTCACTCCAAATTACGATAGATTAACAAACTTTAAGAGAAAGTGTAATTAATGAACTTGAGATAATGAAAGACTCGTGAGGAATGTTTCACGCCGAGAAGCAGATGTAGTCCACATCGTTCATCAAGATGAAAGAAGATTAGAAAATATGTCACAAGTACAAGCCCATAAGTAATTCGAATGATTTTGACCAAGGTAAGATCACTTACAGAGTATAAAGGAGAACACGATAAGTGAAAGCTTAATACAGAGCCAAAAGAGCGGCGGATTGTGCTGATATGCATATAGAGGAAGATATATGGAGAAGTTATGGTCCAAACAACGAAAGAGAAAAGAGAAAGACATGTGAAAAGTCATAAAGCTATATGATAATGTTTAAGATTATACGGAGCTATATGGTGTAATCAAAGTTTTCGCATAAGTATAGTACTTCAGTTGTGTATTTAGAATGTAAAGCCGAACATACATTATACATAGAGTAATTCATAATAATACACATGAGGTATTTTGGGATAAAAACTTAAGAAATTTTATTAAGTTATTGCTAAAATAGTTACATAGGTGAGTAGAAGAGTATGGATCAGTTCATACTTTCAGTACAATTGAAGTTCCCTTAAATAGAAGATTTGATCTTAAGAGGAGTTTGATGAAAAGAAGACTCTACCAGTTTAATTTCAATTGAAGACCTTTTTAAGTGGCTATTTTAGAGGAATTAGTGATTAAATTTATTGTATTTCAACAAGCCTTTTAATTCTCATTTATATTTGACAGCTTGTTTAGGTTAGAAAGATGAATTAGAGAGCACTTTATTTTTTCAATCAGGAACTATTTTGTTAGTACAAAAATTGTAAGTAAACTAACTCGTGCTTATCAATTTACATCTAAGCTTTTAAGGGGAATGACTTAGAAGCAGAGTAGTTTACTTCAAAGTATATGAGATTACAACATAAAATCACGTCTTATACAAATTTACTTATGGTGATTTATTCTTTGAGTAAGGCCCCATATACGTAAAAAAATTTTGAACTGCATAAATAATATTATGACATCCATCTCTATTTTCCAAATATTAAATACTAAATCTAATTAAAATTAAATGAAAACTTTCAAAAAAATAAGAAAAGAACAAATATAGAATTATTAGTGTGTTATGTAGCCATGTATGGCCATTAATGAAAAAGTAAAAGCTCTTAAAAGTTTTTGTTCTCAAAATTTATAGATGACTTCAATATTCCCAAACGAATGGTGGCTAACCTTTTTTATATGCCTTTATCCTGTTTGTCACCCACTACCTGTGTGTGAGAGCTTTGCATATGTTTCATATAAAATCAATGTTTATAAAAGTCAATTGGTACATGTATCAATTATATTATTATTTATCGGTTTGAAAATTTAAATTAAATAAATTATTAAAAATTTTAAAAAATTATTAAATAATTTTAAAAATTGATTTAATAGTCAATTCAATTTATTTGAATTGGTTCGTAAGTCAATTAATTTTATACCTTTCATTAGATTGATATTTTGATTGGATCTCGGTACAATTGATCAGATCATTAATTAGTTTCTTACATAATTAATATTTTAATTATTTAACCATCATATTATTATGCATGTTAAATTTTAAGTAAATTAAAAATATGTAATTATTTATTTAATGTAAATAATTTCAAATTATTTTTTTTGAATATACTGGTGTGATTACATGATAGTATCTGCTCATACTTTCTTAACCCCTTGACATCATGCACACACCTTGCACACACAAGTGCTAGAACCCGGGTCTCCTAAGATGAACATCATCCTCTTTTTCACTGGAGTCACTCGTTGGGTTCTCAAACTATTATTTATATATTGACAAAAGTAATATTTTTGAGTCGTATAATAAAAATAATGAATTGATTTGAAATTTTTTATATACATGATAAGTATAATTATATTATATTATATTATTTAATAGTCGAATTGCTAAAATATTAATTGCTTAAATTTAATAAAATAAAATATATATTTTAATCTTTCTAAACCCTTATAATATACACAAAATTTAATTGGTAAACGAAAATAAAAAAAATTAAATTTTAAAATTTAAAGTTCGAGTCTCAATATATGTATATTAAAAATTAAAATAAGTTTTTATTTTTATTTTTTACCGAAAACTAAAATTGTTAAAAGCCAATGGAATAACTTTAAGGAGATGATAGGAAGCAAAGCTAAGCATAACTTGGAGCCTATTGTTAAAAGCTTTGGGTTGAAAAACAAATTGATGGACAATAATCTATTTTGAAAATTCTTATTTTATAATTTATTTGTAAAAATAATATTTTTTTTTTCATTACAATAATATTTTATATTTTATCTTTTGGTACTTTTAAATAACTCTTTAATATTAGATTGAAAGTTTTTAGAAGGATTAGATTATATATGCGTAGGAGGGAGTGAGCCCCTGTACTTTTTCCACAATTGAATTGCAATTGCAATTTTCTTTAATTAATTTTTGTTAATCGAATGTGTTTTTTTTATGAGTAGCTAAATTTTCCATTTAGTTTTAGGTCGATAGTCAATTTAGGAGAGAGTCGTGAGATTCGTAACCACATCTAAAAATTTCCGTACCGATATTTGTTATTTTTCCTATTTAGGTGATAGATGTCATCTTACAAAGTTGTATTGGCACCAAGTCAATAAGAACTTGTTGATTCAGTGTTGATAGTTGTACAGTTGAAAGAATCTATACAATCGTCTATCGTATTTTGTCTACCGAAGAACACATTGACATATCCAGTTAAGTAGTTGGTTGGATCCGTTAAGGGAAATAGCAATAGGATCTAAACGAACTATGTGGTTGACGTCAGTGGTTCGAGTTGGACCTTCTAGTTCGCAAGGCTACCGGAGATGTAACAACCGTGCTTTAACCCGGGGTTAGGTACAGTACTTGGATCGGGTCAAGAATTAGTGCATGTGGTTGGAATTGAATAAATGAAAGTTGTGAGAAATAAATTAGGAAGTATTTAGTACTAAAATGAAAAGTAAGAAAAATAAGAAGTTAGGTAATAATTAGTAATAGTGGAAGGGAAGGAAGAATTAAGTAGAAATTTAGCCAAAGTAAATTATGAGTTATCTTTGGAATTATGGGAATTAATGAAGGATAAAAGAGTAAATAGTTGAGTAGATATTTTTCTAGGTGTAATGATTGTGGGTAAAAGTGTGATGATGGAAGGCCTAGGGACTTTTTAACAATTTTACCTTTTTAATTAAAAAGGTGAGATATTTTGGTAGAATATTTTGCCTCTTTTTCCCTCATGATAGACATGTTTATTTCCATAATCTAGCATAGAAAATCATTTAATTTTAGTTTTAACTATTATATGATATATGGTTTATGTGTAATTGAAGAGAAAGAAAAGAAGAGAAATAATCAAAAAGAAGGAAAGGGGAAAGAGAAGACCAAAGAGTGAGAAGAGAAAAATCTCAATTTTTTTGTTGTAAGTACTACAAGAATTATAATTTATTTACTTTTAATAATTATGATTTTAATCTAGAAATTTGTTATAACTAGAAATGTAGTATAATGTGTATATATATATTTATATGAGTATAAATATTGTACAAATAGCTAAGTTGTAGAATTATGGAATTATTAGTAAATATATAGTAAAAAATGTGTGATGGAAATTGTGGTTATTGATTTGGTGTGATATATCAACTATGAGAAATTATGTTAAATTAGATTGTTATGCCCAAGTAGATAAGTTAGAACTATTGTGATATTAGTGGCACGCCATTAAGGGACCCTAGCGTGCTCTCCGTTATTTAGCACGTATAGTGCTCTCCATTTAGCACGTTTGTGCTCTCCGTTTAGCACCTCGATGCTCTTCGTTCATTAGTGCATAGTAATGTACCTCTGTACTTGTTTCGTATATCCGATAGGTTCTACGATAGTCTACTATGGGCTAAAGATGTGATTTGAGTTTGAGAGCATTGCATCTTACATTATGGTGAGTAAACCACTATTAAGGTAAGTAATTTATTTAGAGTGCAACTACTTGTGATGAATTATGTGTTAAAGAATGTGTGTGTGTGTATATACACACACACACACACATTCTTTCACACACAGGGTTTAACTTATCTCTTGAATTAAATATAGTGATATAAACAAATTATTTAATTATTCTTGTAATATTTACTAAGCTTTCACTGGTTTAATGCGTTTATTTCAACGCGTAGGTACAACTGGTTTTGTGGAGCTAAAGTCAAGCTAGGTGACCTCTCATCACATCACTTTTTGAAGGGTAACAATTTAGGTATTCTATTTTGTATTAAAATGACATGTACATAAATAGACCATTTATGTCCCTTTTGGTAGAGATTTAATGGGGCTTGAAACCCTATTTGTTTTGGTATTTGAAATGAAATGTTTTGGTTATACATACAAATTAAATTATTGGTATTACCATGATTGCATAAATAAAGTGCTAATATAGTGATTAAGATTGAAAATTGAAGTTATTGAAGTTGTTAAAATGCATATTCGACATGGTCTATGAAGTTGAAATGAGTGAGGAATTTTACAAGGGGTCTAACTATGTTGTTTTGATCGATTTTCATGAAAATAAACCAGAAGTATTGATACCAAAGGAGTGGGTATTGATACCTAGAAGTCAGAATGTAGGTTTGGTATCGTTTTAAAAGCCCGTATCGATATTTAAGTAAAAATATCGATACCTAAGTCTAAGGTATCGATATTTTCTTCAGATTTGAAATTTTCGAGATTCTAGAATGTCATTTTGGTATCGTTTTTAAGTCTCGGTATAGATACTTTCTAGAAAATATCGATACCATCAGGGTAGGTACTGATATTTTGCCCTCTTTTGATCAAAAACTATATTTCAATTATTTTTAAACACGTTTTATAATCCGATAACGATCCAATATGATTGTTTTAATATATTTTGGCTTAAATGAGTTATAACATCTTGTATAAATGTAAAAATTAACCAATATTCATCTACGTTGCTTTGGCATCGTATGTAATAGTCTTATATCGGGTTTATACGGATGAACCGAGTATAAGGTTGTTACAGGAGAGCTAAATTGTGGACACGCCTTTTGTGGTTGTTTGTTTAGTAAGGGTTAGTTGATGGGTGTTCTAGTAATTAATTTACACACGGAAGGGTTTATGGTTTAAGGTATCCCTATCACTATAACTGACTAATTGATTGAATGAGAAAACTTGTTATCAAGGATCGATTCAAAATCAGAGCCAAATTCGAGCTTGAAGCTAGAATATCGTCATTTCGGTTTACCCAATCTAATTTTGTTTCTATTTATTTTTATTGTTATTTCGATTTTAATTATTTCTATTATTTTTGCTTTAATCATATTTTATTTCCCTTTTTTTTTTTACACAGATCGTCACACATCGTGGGCACGACAGTTGCTTGACGTGCGACCTGGTTAAACTGAACGACAATTTTAGATATCATGATCCTTATGGGATTGACCTTACTCCCTATATTTCTATTTATTTACTGTTTAGGTGTAAGAATATTATTTTTGGAGGATTTGACACCCATCAAATTTTGTCACTGCTGCCAGGGATTGTTAATAATCTAACCTTGTTGTTTTTTTTCTTTATGACCATGTTAGATCCAAGAGAACCATTAGAGCGTGACCCTGAAATTGAGAAAACTGCTCGAGCATTCCAAAGAAAAATAATAAGACATGGTAAACTACTAGAAAAGTCTGAAGTTGCAGACAACGAAATCGAAGAAGGAAGTACACTAGTGACAGAGGTCGACGATGAACTACCTTGTGATACAAGAGTTAACAAAGATCCACCTCTTGAACTGAAAGGCATTGCTGATCATAGCATTAGGCTGCTTATCGCGACACCGAATGAACATCAATTGTTATGTATCGTTTATCCAACGATAGATGCGCCATTTGAACTAAAGTTGGGCTTGATATACTTATTTCCTAGTTTTCACAATTTGCAAAAAGAAAAAAAACAAAACCCACATTACATCTAAAAAAATTCCACATGGTTTGGTTGAGTATGAAACCCCAGGGATTTACCGAAGACCAAATTAAACTTCGAGCTTTTCTTTCTTTTTTTTTAGCTGACTCCGCTAAAGTGTGACTATTTTATTTACCTCCAGTTTTAGTTAACGCATCGGATAACATGTCTCGTTTGTTCCTTTACAGGTTCTTTCCAATATCCCAAACAACTAAGTTAAGAAGCAAAATCTACGATGTTCAGAAAAGGGATATGGAATTGTTGTATGATTACTAGGAGCATTTTAAGAAATTGTACGCGAGTTGCCCACAACACGATATTACTAAATAATATCTTATTAAGTATTTCTATGAAGGCTTGCTTCCCATGGAGATAACGATGATTAATGCTGCAAGTGGAAGGGCATTTGTTAACATGACCCCTCAAGGGGCTTGAGACTTGATCTCCACCATAGCGACTAACTCTCATTTTCATTTCACTTCACACTATCTATTCATTTCATTGTCTCCTTCTTTCTCGAATCTATTGATTTGTTTTATTACCATATCAACCCTCAAGGCTCATTTAAACTGGTTCACATGATCTTTCACATATTGTCATTTGATACATTTCATACATATACATTTGTGTACCATTTCATATCATGATTTTATTCACTATCATTTATTAAGTTCATGTTTCATAATCTCTATTAACCAGACATGAACTAAATATAGATACACAGATCATCTGACCATCACACTAATATGACATTTAATGCCTCATTTGAACATCCAAAATAAATATTGTGCTCCGTGCCTCATCGGTATAACCAAAGTAAAATGTGCTTTGCATATTATCAGACGCCCGAAGTAATAATGCGCACTGCGCCTCATCAATAAAATCGAAGTATAAACTCGTACGCAAATTTAATCCTATTACATGCCAACTATATCTGATTCTAATCGAATAGTTAATAGAGTAGCTACTATTTCAATTGCATATTATAAATCCATTCACATATCACGATCTCATACCATTTTCATCATCAATTTGTATTACAAATCAAATATTATTTAGCAATTCATATCATGCTCGTTTTTACTGTAATAAAAAAAATTAAATACACATCATAACCACATATCACAATTATATCATGCTTGTTTGTGCTATAATAAATTAAATCCAATTCTTGACATTCGATATCATCATGTATAAACCGAGTCAAGAAACAGTAATGTGCTTTACTCAATAGGTAGATTTGCAACAATCATATATATGTATACATATATGTATGTATGTATGTATATGTATACATATATACATATGTATATATACATAATATATGTATATATGCATATGTATATGTATTTATGTATTGAACTCAAATCATAAAAGTGCAAACCAAATTTGTCACTTGTTTACGAATTTCGTCTTTCCCTTCTCTCGCAATGGTCTAGCATTGTTTTTAGCTACATTTAATAATGCAGTTATAAAACAATGTCAGTTCACATCCCAATCACATTAAACTACATAGCTAACATATTTTGCATTTTATTCATTTTAACCCTTATATCCAAGATACTCGTATTTTTCATATTTAACATCGAATTAAAATCTGATTTCACATTCTTTCATTAGGGACCTTGTACTTTCTATCTATAGCATAATTTCATGATAGTTTTCAATTATTCAATTTAGTCCTTAATGTCATAAAGTTATCTAACAAGTTTAATTTACTTTCTAATTTAGTTGTTATCATAATCTAAGCTCATTAACTATCTTTTTTTTTTCAAAATCATCAATATCAGTATAATGGAAACTTGTTAAACATTAACTAATTGAACAAATTAATACATGGGCTAGCTAGATCAAGCACCCATTATTCAAATTCTATAAAAATTTCAAGAAAATAGGTTAATTACCTTATACAATAAAATGGTCGAATGTACTTAACAAGCTTGAGTTTTTCGTTTCTTTTCTTTAGCATGGACGGTGGAAAAAGATGAATACTTTATCTTTTCCTCCACTAGTTTATTGTTTATACTTTAATTAAATTTTAATTAATCGAGGTTGAATTAAGATAGAGGTCTTGCTTTTCTAGCACGTTTTTGTTTGCTTTCTCTAGCAAAAGTTTTTTTTTAGGTTTTTTAGGTTTTGTGCCTTGTTGTTTTTTTTTCTGATTTTAGCATCGTCGCATCTTGTTTTCTCCTTCATTTCGTTTGTATTAAGGGTTTTGAGAGGGCATTAGCATGATGGAACGAGGTTTATCAGCTTTATCTCTTGATGATGATGAAGAGGAGATTGTTGAGGCACAAAAGGTTTGGACCCAGTTCTAGAGGAGGAAGATTTTTGTCTGGTGGGGTGTTTCTTGATAGCGTTCGTTATTCACTTCCCAACAATGAAGAGCAGAATGGCAAATCTTTGGCACCTAGTCAAAGGTATCCAGATTTTAAATGTGGAGGAAAAGAGATTTTTTCATAGGTGGGATATGTAGAGAGTTTTAAAGGGCACACCTTAGACATTCAACAACCATCTCTTGATGCTTCACCAACTGGAAAAAGAGGAGGACCCATTGAAAGTCCTTTTGATTTATGCGAAGTTTTGGGTACAACTATATGATGAGTTTTTTTTTTCTGAAGCCATAGGCAGGCAAATGGGGGGATTTTATAGGCATATTTTTAGAGTACGATGGGTCAACGCTAGAAAGGGAGATGCAGACCTATCTTCGTGTTAGGGTTGTATTGGATGTGCGACAGCCTTTTCGAAGAAGGAAACGAGTCTTTTTCTCTTCGAGAGCTTGTTCATATGTTTATTTTAAGTACGAGAGACTATCGCTCTTTTAGTTTTTCTATGGCCGATTAGGCCATAGTGATTCCCTTTGTCAAGAAAAGATGAAATTAGGTTATGAACCGACTGAGATGAGTTGGGATTTTTCAATTCGAGTGCAAACCAAGAGAGCCATGGCTATGCATAGTGTTTGGTTAAGGGAGGGGAAGAGAAAGAGTTCGGAGGGGGAGGTTGATTGAAAGGGTATGAAAAGTGGAATGTGGGGAATAGTCAAGGTAGGGAGATGAATATAGATCCAGTGTTGGGGTGAATTTAATAGGAAACAGTTCAATTAAAAAAGAGCAAGAGGATATGGAGCATGATTCGATAGTCTTCATGCTGGAGGGAAGTGAAGGAAAAAAGAGAGCCTGTAGGGAGAAAGAGGTGGTAGTGGAGGTGGATGGGGAAGGCTCTTTGGTTGGAAAGAATAGAAAATTGTTGAAAAAAACTATTTTTAATCGGTGGCTGCCAAAGGGACAGCCGACCGGTCACAATGAAACTGTTTAGTTGGAATGTTCATGGGTTGGGGAGCCTACGAGCATTCAGAGGGCTCCGACACACATTGAAGCTTTATTTCCCTCCATGCGGTCTTCATAATGGAGACGAAATTGAGTAAAGAAAAAATGAAAGCTATTAGAAGGTGATGCAGTTTTTTAAATAAAATTGAAGTTGAAGCGAATGGGATGAGAGTGGGATTATGCATGGCATGGAAAGAAGGTGCTAGAGTTATTCTAAAGAGCTATTTAAATTACCATATTGATGTTATGATTGAGAATGATGTCGATGGAAAAACTTGGAGGTTTACAAGTTTTTATGGGTCCCCATATGCGCAAAGTAGAAGAAATACATGGGATCTACTAAGAGATCTAAATAGAGAGTAAAGTGTGCCTTGGTTAGTTTGTAGGGATTTTAATGAGATCCTTTATTCTTTTAAAAAATTGAGAGCGGTCCCCAAGGGAAGAGAGATGAATGACGGAATTAAGAGACACTTTATAGGATTGCTGATTAGGGAATTTGCTTCAGATAAATATCTGTGAACGTCTTTATAGGGGTGTGACGAAAGCGGACTTGAGAGCCTTTTTCCCTCTTGTCATCATCCAACATCTCCCTCATTCTATTTCGGATCATTGCCCCCTTTTAATTAATACTGAGGAAGGTCGAATTGGTAGGTTGTTAGGTGTCTTTCGGTTTGAATCTTGGTGGACAAAAAAAAAATTGTGAAGAAGAGATGCATCGATTATGAGATCATGGGGGTAGAATGTTACCAAGAAATTCCATGCAGTCGGCTTGGGCTTACAAAAATGGGCAAGCGAATTAAGGAAGAGTAGAAATGGGCGCAATAAGGTGCTTATGAGAAGATTGGAGGATTTGTGGTTACAAAATAGAACGGGAGACAATTTGGCTGACTTTATTGATGCTAAAATCCACTTAAACCTTAAAGTTAATAAAGAAGACATGTATTGGGAACAAAGGGCTAGAGCAAATTGGCTCAAGCTAAGTGATAAGAACACAATCTTTTTCCATAATTTCGCCTCACAAAGGAAGAGGTGAAATACTATTCGTCACTTAAAAGCTGCGGATAGAAGCTTGATGCGGGGAGATGGATAGTATTGTGCGCGGGTATTTTGAACAGTTGTTTACGACTAAAGGCTGTAGAAATTTCGAACATATACTCTCGAGGGTTGAAGCTTGTGTTTCGATTGAAGATAACCTGGAACTAACGAGAGATTATTCAAAAGATAAGGTATGGGAAGCTATAAAAGATATGAGCCTTACGAAGGCATCTAGAGATGATGGGCTACCAACTTTATTTTTCCAATCCTATTGGCACATTGTGGGGGAAGAGACTTCGGTGTTTTGCCTGGGAGTTTTAAATCGATGTATGGCTTTGAACCTTTGTAATTTCACGAATATCATTTTAATTCTGAAAATCCCTCAACCAGTGAATCTTGGAAATTTTCGCCCAATCAGTTTATGCAATGTTATTTACAAGATAATTGCTAAGATGGTAGTTAATTGTTTGAAAAGAGTTATTGGGAAATGTGTTGACGAAGCCTAGAGTGCTTTTGTTCCGGAGAGATTGATATCAGAGATTGATACCAGATAATGTTTTACTTGCCTATAAGATTCTACATACGTATCGACAAAAAAAGGTTGGCAAGAAAGGATTTATGACCCTCAAATTAGACATGAGTAAAGCCTATGATAAGGTGGAATGGGCTTTTCTAGAGGCTATGATGTATCGAATGGGATTTCACAGCAAATGGGTGGGAAACATTATGAGGTGCATTACCTCAGTATCTTATGCAGTTATTCTAAATGGGATGAAGGGCTAGAGATTTAGACTAGGATGGGGGCTTAGATAGGGAGATTTATTGAGCCTTTTTTATTTCTGATCAGTAGAGAAGGGTTATCCACGCTAATGCGATTAACTATATGAGAGGGGTGTATCAAAGGTGCTAAGGTTTGTAGGGGTGGTCCATCAGTTTCACACCTACTGTTTGCTGATGACAGTATACTTTTTGGAGATGCTAGTGAGAGTGGGGAATTACAATTAAAATCAATTCTCCGAGAATACGAGGAGTGCTTAGGACAATGTGTTAAATTTGATAAGTTTGCCTTTTTTACAATAGCAACATGTTTGAAGAGACAAAGGCGGTAGTTTCAAACATACTAAGGATACGAAATTCAAATAATATGGAGAGGTATCTTGGTTTGGAAAACATGGTTGGCAGGAATAAAAAAGCATCTTTTCAGGGAATCAAAGACCGAATGAATCAACATATTGAAAATTGGAGTGTGAGATTTCTTTCGTAAGGAGGTATGAAAATTTTCATTAAAGCAGTTTTACAAGCCATTCCTACTTACACTATGTCATGTTTTTTATTATCGAGAACGTTTTGCAATGAATTGAATGGGATTATTGCTCAATTTTGGTGGCAAAAGGGTAAGGGTCGAAAAGAGATATATTAGTGTTCTTGGTCTCAAGTAGATGAGTCAAAGGGATGTAGAGGCCTAGGATTTCAAAATCTATCTAGTTTTAATGTCGCACCCTTGCAAAGCAAGGCTGGCGAATTATGAATTACCCAAATTTTTTGTTATTGTGAGTTTTAAGAGCAAAATACTTTCCTAATTCTAATTTTCTATAGTCAAAGTTAGGAAGACTACCTTCTTACACTTGGAAAAATGTATGGGCGACAAAAGTTGTTTTAATGAATGGTATGGGATGGAGGGTGGGCTTTGGAAGAGACATCTTGATTGAGGGGGACGCTTGATTATCGGGTCCTGAAGATTGCAAAATCAACTCGGTTAGAAATCACCCCTCACTACGTACAGTGGCAGACCTAATTAACCTTAAAAAACGTGAATAGAAAACTGAGTTAATATGGTCTATCTTCTCGAGAGAAGAAGCATAAAAGATTTTGTTGATCCCCCTAGCAAGGATAGAGCACAAAGATTTCTTGATCTGAAAAGTCGAGTCATCCAAAGAATTTATTGTGAAAAGGGCTTATCAAATTTTATAGACAAATCAGCCTAATTATTTACAACTCGGAGAAAAAAAATTCTACAATAAACTATGTAGTCTCCTCATTCCGAGAAAGACCAAGATACTGATCTGGAAAATCACCTGAAATTATCTCCCACATTTGGTTAATTTGAAGACGAAGAGACTGACCTTAGAGACTGTGTTCCCCAGGTGTGGTGAATCTCCTGAAGACATGAATCACATATTTAGATGTGCAATAACCAAAGAAGTTAGGGAAAGCTTACACATTTGGATGATTAATCTGGGTAAGGACCTCTGAATTTGGGAATGGCTGGTTAGGTTGTTCGAGAATAGCTGCAATGTAGAGTGTCGCGTATTTTGTTGCGTACTATGGGTAATATGGATGGATCGCAACAAAAATTTACATGAAAAATAGAATTGCAGGGGTTCAAAAATAGCAAGACAAGTCATAGCCTATGTAAAAGAACTAGAGGATAGTGAGAGGAAGGAACTTACCTCTGGTGAAAAACGGGTTGTTGTGAATATACCAGAAGATAGGAGGGTTATAATTAGTTTTGATGTGGCCTTTGAAGAGGCTCGGCTTCTTTTAGCATTTGGTGTTGTAGCACGTATCATTGGGGGACGAGTTTTATCGACTGCCATAAAGATTCATAAGTGGGCGGCGTCATCTTTTGCGGCAAGAGCTCTTGCATGCAACCAAGCAATGGAAACGGGGTTTAAATTAGGGATTGATTTAGTTGTTATTGAAGGTGATTCATCAACAGTTATAAAAAAAGCAGATCGGAAGAGACAAACAAGTTATTAATTAGTGGACTGATTAGAGATATTCATCTTAAAAAATGATTGTTTCGATAGATTGAGTTTAGACATGTATCTAGATCTGAAAATATGATAGCACACAATCTAGCCATGAAGGCTTTAAGAGAAGAGAAACAACGTTATCTGAGTGCAATCGAGATTTAAGGAGAATCATCGAAATCTGGAAGGTTAAGACCCAGAGAGCCCGATTGAGAACGAACGACTTGAAGGAAGTGGAAGGATAAGAAATAGAGCAAACATCGATAAAGGTTTTTACCCCTTTCTTTCTTTTTTTTGAAACTGCTTCTTGAGGGTTGGAATTGGCGGCTTATTGCCTTTATGATGATTGGGTTCTAGCTGTTTTATCAGGTTGGTGTTATCCCTATTTTATTTAATGTTTTTTAGGATTAAGTTTTTTATTGTTTTTGTTTAAAATTTCAAAGGCTGATAGGAGTATTGTCTCTACATCTGGGCCACTATGCCGGGCATGGAGTTTTTTGGTTCTTGGTTTCTATTTTCTTTATTTTTTTCAAACTATTTTATGGAATAATATACCAGCCTGATTTTCCTCAAAAAAATTAATTAACCTTAAATAATTATGTTTATTAACTTAATTTAACATTTATTTATTCATTAATCAAAATTATAATCACTTGATGACTATCATCATCATTCTCCACTATCTTCTATTTAGAATTGATTAAATAACTATTTTGGTCCTTTAAATCATTGTTCTAGGTCCTCAAGAATTTTCGCAATTAAAACTCAATAGCCATTGGAATTTTACAATTTAGTTATTGATATTTAATTAATAATTTTCTTGGTTAAATTACTTAACGGATCTTTAATATATTTTCATATTAACTCCATATATCATCCTATTTTATCTTTATGAACTCGATTTATGAAAATGGGGTTCCAAAACCACAGTTTTTTACACCGATAAAAGTCGAGTCATTACATGAACAAATTTGGAACCTACGCCCAACAAGAGTCGTGGGCATGATGTAGGACGAGGAAAAGCAAAAAACTAAACTAGTGACTAAGGAAAAATTACGAGACCAAAAATTGATCACAATATGACCTCCTTTCATTGGAAGACTAGTGAAAGGTTGGAGAAAAAGAGAGAAGAATGAGATCATCAAAACATTCAAAAAGTTGAGGTAAGCATTGTAATAGCCCACTCGACGTAAATCATATTGATATGTTGTTTGCCTATAATTAAGTAAGCCAATATAGTAACGGGGTTAATTATCGATTAAAGTGTTAAGTTGGCGTGTTGCGTGAATTTATCAATACGCCCTTGTGAGGGATGCCTTGCAAGAATTCACCATTTAGCAAACTCTAAGGTTTGGTGGACTCTTTTATGAGACAATTTACCAACCCCAGATGTTTTAGGTAAACTTGTTAGTTTGCGGAGCAATATGATTGTTTTACATGGCGACTATAGCTCGGTGAGTATCGTTAGAGTTTAGTTGAGAAATAGTTGTATTTGAACTAGAGTACTATAAATAACAACTTGATATGCTTAGGTAGTCGAATGACCTATTTAGTTGGTTGCTTAAGTGTACAAGTAATATTTTACCATTCTGATTAATGGTAATAGTTGCGTTTGGTAAAAATACTAGACTTCAAATCTTGTTAGGCAAGTTTAGCCTCAATTTTAAAAGGTGATAGTAGTATGTCTGACCTTCCAACTAAGCTTATTTTTTGCTGTCTATGTTATATAAGGATGCCTATAGCCAACATGTTTCTCTTTTATTTCTCTGTGTTCTTCCATACATCTCTAAAATTTTTTGTTATCTTTGCTAGAGGAGACAAGGAAAGTTTCCAGAAACTTATCAAACTGTCATTGGTAAGTACCAACTGACTAGAAATTTATGAGAAACTCTTAAAATGTTGTCGAGGGAATTTACATCTTCGCATTAGTGCTTGCATGATTAATTGTTAGTAGATGAATGGTTTCATGATTATGATTATTTCTTATTTAGATTAAGAATCTAGCGAAGGTTCGAGCAATCGAGGCAAGGGACCAATAGAGTAGATTCTATCCTGAAGTTCCTGGTAAGTTCCTTCTTGCTTCCTTTGAGTTATGAAAATTCTATGATATGTGGGTAATGAAAGGTAAGTTATCCTTACTGAAGATGGGTCGATGTGCCTTGTATTGATGAGTGTGTGATAAGTCTGTGTTGTGTGCGTAAGCATGGTCATGTTCGAGGTAAAAATAACCATCTTGTGTGCGAGCCCAGTGCTAGATTATTTGTGATATGTGAAAATGGGAAAGAAGCTTTATTTGTGATGCCTCCAATAAGGCAACTTTATTACAAACCTGTCTGCCAGATCACGGCTTGACCTTGTGGGAGAACACGATTTCAATCTAGCAAAGAATATGAAAACTAATATGATTTGGCTAATATGTGATTTTGGATTCTAAAAATGGGCTCGAGGTTATCACAAGGTTGGGTTATGGTTAACCATATGTAACTGTAAGAATTGCATATAAGTTGGAACCATGTGTTAACTAAGGATACTGTGTGCATTGTTTTGACTAAGTTTCGTTATCGAAAAACAATACTGGCAACTGGGCATAATGTGTCTGTAAGATTGAGTCTCGAATATCTTTATTTTTGGGTCGATTATCGGTAATCCGATAAATAGTATGTGTCTACCTAGAACTCACTAAGTTCAATTGTACTTGCTCCATTACCTTTCTTTCTCAGTCTTTTGAGTTGTAGAAGAAGATTAGTGGAAGGGGACAGAGCTACATCTACAAGTGAGCCACTTGTCTGGTTTGTATCATGCATGACTAGTTAGCAAATCGCGTTTATATGCGTTTGTACTTAACTTTTGTTTTACCCCATAGTCGTAATGTTTTTGTCTTAAAGTGGAACTGCACTTATTATTCATTTGTATGCCAAATTCCATTGATTCGTAATTTACAAACTTGCCCTTTTCTATTAAGTGTATTTGTCATAAATGGTAGTGTATGTTTTAAAGATTGCTTTTATTAATTATTATTATTTTCTTTAGATTGCTTTTATTATTTCTTATTATTTTCTTTAAGGATGCGTTACTAAATGAACCAAGAATAATGGTCTTTAACTAAAAGAAAAACCCTTACAATTGATTTCTTAAGGATTTAAATTAAGTCAAAGGATTTGAGTTTATCAGAAATGCCCCGGTCTGTTGGGCGATTTGTTTGGCTGATTGATATTTGCCATGGCTTCTTAGCAGGCTAAGGGGTGTTATAAACATACCCTTACTCAATGCTATCAACAAATCCCTCGTTAAGCAAAATTTCTTATGGAATTATGTACTAGCAAGAGGAAAGTAGTGAATAATGGAAAGATAAGTGTGAGAGAAAAAATCTTTATGGTTTTGCAAAAGAAAATTCTGCCAAAGTGTAAGAACCAAGGTATGCTTGCTATCTCTTGTAAAATAGGTAATGTAGGCATAAAAAAGTTATGTTTGATTTAGGTGCTTCTATTACATAATGTTTGGTTGATGTGAATAAGGATTCAGTTCAGGGCTTATTTAATTTTAAACATTGTTTCCTTTGTTTGGTTCATATTTTACTACCGAATCATCATTCCATGCGGGCCTCTATTACGAGAAGGCACTAAATAACCATTTAGTAGATAGTGCTCTGAATTGGCTATTCTTTACTGTTCATAATAGCTTTCTTCTTTTGAAGACAAAAAATCTCCTTTCATTTGCCTTCTTCATTTTCTTTGGATGCTCCTGTTAAAGTGAGTAACAAAGTTGGAGGTAAAATCTACTGCCATTATCGGGTAACTTGCTGTTCATTTTCTTTGTATTTCGTATTTTTTATTTGAATCTTAGACCACCTTGCTTCTGTCGTCGATGCTTGTTTTCATCCTTCGATACCCATTTTATTCACTAGGTAAATCCCCAAATTCCCTTATTTAATTTCTTTCTTTTTTATTCATCAATATAAAAAATAAATGGGGACTATTCTTTTCTTTTTTGATTCTTGTCAGCCAACCCATAGCCTATGTTGGTTTAAGCTTTTATTTTTTTACCCCTTTTCTCTCATCTTCTTCAAACTTTCTCAGCTCATTATTGGGTTTCTTTTCCTTTTTCTAGGTACCATTTTTTAAATGTAATTTTCACTTCAAGAATTAAGACCCATTGGTATAAAACTGCAAAGGATTTCATTAGTTTCCCATTCATTTTATAGTTAGATTTGATATGAAAAAAATGGTGAACTATGTTTTTTTTTGTTTTGCAGTGAATGTTTAGTTAACCTTCGATTGTCGAATTAACGAGGTATGTATGTCTTAATAGGTTTTTGTTCTTCGATTTCGATTTTGATTTTTTGAATTTCATGTTCATCAATTGAAGAAATATTGATTGACTTTGATTCTTTAATTGAAATTTCTTTGATTCTTGCTTGATTAATCTATCATTCTTTCAACTCTTTAATTGGATCACACAACTTGATTGACTTTGGGAATTTGGTTACTAATGTTGCTAATATGTTCAAATCTTGTTGAACAAAAAATATATATGTTTGATTCTTGTTAGGGTTTTTCATTTTTCTTTTGGTTTTTGGATTGTTATACCGAATTTGATTAACTTGATTCTTTGGTATGATTTCCACTGCAACTTAAAATCAGTTTGCTTTTGGATCCTTAAGAAAATCTTTTAGTTTGCAATACAATAGCCTACCTTGAATGGTTATCATTGGCACAATTACAACACCAATGGATGGTCATGTCTTTCTATAGGTCTTCTCCATGGACTATGTTATTGTTCCAATTGCTTTTGATAGTTTATTAAAAGTGGATACAAAAGCTGCAAATGAAATGGACTCCTTGAAACAAGTGTTGGCTTATAAGGAAATAACAGATTAAAAGTGATGGTCTTATTTATCAATAATGGCTCCAAAAAATAGGTCAAAAAATCAATGTTAAAAGTGATGGACTTATTTATCAACAATTGATACATATCATGGTTTCTAACAATTCCAAGAGAAAATAGAATAAGAAAGGACTTGCTTTAGTTGATTGAATTCTCTACTTTTTCTATTTTTTATATTCTATTGTAGAACTTTTTCATGAAATTCACACCTTATTGGCTCAATTGGAATGTGAAAAATATGATTTCAAATTTACTACATTGGTACACTTGTTTCCACATCTGTTTTTGTTCTTGTTGTAGATTGATGTGGGGTTTTGGCATGATGCAGAGACCAAGAGGATTGAAGGCCATGGGGAATATGGAAAGTGATTCAGATTGAAGACACATCAATGAAAATAGTAGAGCACTTTTTATTTTTTGATATATTTGGGGGAATATTTTTTAAGTTGATGTTAATGGGTTGGGAAAAAAATATAGAGAAGTTAAAACAAAGTCTGCTTGTTGGGGTTGTTTGGTAGATAGATTTTTGATAATATATATATATATATGAGAATAACTATTATTTTTGGATCAATATTTGTAATTTTGGCGACTATGATCCCATGAGATTATGTTTTGTCCTTCATATTAAGCATATAGTGAGATGAGACAGTAGATTTGGTAAAAGAAATTATGTCAAATTTGATGGCTGGAATCACCCATATGACAAAAGGTAAGTGTGTGTAGGATGAGAGGGTAGCATTTGTCAAGGACTAGTCCGCATAGATTCTCCTTACAAAATCTCGAAAGTACATCCTTCCTTATAGATGAATCGAATATGAACCAAATTATATTAAGAATGTTATTAAATTATATATTTTTTATTTTTATTAAATTTTATTTACTAATAATTATATTAAAATATGATTAAATTATTTATTATTATATTAATATTTAATAACAATAATTATTTACCTAAAAAATTTCTACTAAGAGTATTTTGGTCATTTAAGTCTTTTCCTTACGCTATTGCAACATCTATTCAATTCAACCAAACACAAGAATACCATTACAACTCTACTCCATTCCATTCAACCAAACAATTGAATTACTGATTATAGCTCTATTCCATTACAACTCTATTGCATTACAACTCTATTTCATTACAGCCCTATTCCATTCCCCTCCACCAAACGGGGTGTTAATATTATGTTATTATATGTTTATAATTCACTTAATGTGAGTCCTTTAAAAGAGACAAGTACTATAGTTCAATTGGTAGATAGGTATGTGGTCTATACCAAAGGAGTATTGGAGGATGTCCTAGTTAAAGTTAATTAACTAATCTTTCCTAAAGATTTCTACATTATAAACATGGAGAATGATAACTCAACAAGCTATTTCAACTTCTTGATTGGGAGACATTTCCTTAGTATTGTGATGTAATACAAAGTCTAATCTACGTGGAAGGCCTTAGTGGGCTTATGAAAAATCGTTGGAATCAAGCCCAAGTTGGTCATGTCCAAGATGGGTCGAGCCCAACTTCCATGCGGGTCCAAATCATTCAAATTTCGGATGAATTCTTTAAAGGGCCCGATTGATTTAATCATGCCTATCTTAAATACTTTTATTAACTTAAGTTTATTTTAATAAACTTGCATTTCAATTTAATTCCATAGATTTTATCATGCATGTTTTTATACGTCTTTTATGTTTAAATTGCTAAGTTAATAAATATTAGCATGAATGTGAGTGTGTGAGTGGTGTGCTGTTTCTTTATGTCATTGCTTTATTCGCATGTTGCATGTGAATATACATATATGCGCATAATAGCATGTTGGGGTCAATGATTGTAAACATCATATATGTGTGTGTGTGTGTGTGTGTGTGTGTGTGTGTGCGCGTGTGTGAGTGTGTGTGTGAGTGTCGGACTAGTGCGTGCAAGATGATACTTAAAATAGTGTCTTATGTTGATGTTACCTGTGTATGAGAACCAAGTTAAGTGTCTAGTGTGGTGTCTTGAAGTCTTAGCCGAATTTTTTGAGTGATGAAATTGTGCTCAAGTGATGCATATTTATATTTGTGTAGTTGGCTATTCGTATGGGCTAAAAATGACCATTCATTGTTGAATTCATGCACAATGAGTGTTCTAGAATATTCAAGATCCAAGCTTTCAATGCTGGTTCATGTGACCATTCATGTGGGGGGAACCATATTTGGAAGAATTCATGGCATTCATGAAGATGCATGGATAAGGGCAAAAGGGGAAAGAATGTGGTTGTTCGTTTATTCCATGTAAGGGAGAATCCATGAACAACAACTAAAGGAGTCAGTCTCATTAATTTTGGTCAATGTATTAGCACACACATGAACCAAATTGAGAGATGAAATTTCCAAGAACCCATGCTGCCTATTCATGTGTTAAAGGCTATTAATAGTGTCAATTAAAGAGTGGCAAGTTCTATGCATGAGACATTCGACCAAAGGGGAATGAAGAAGCATTAAAGGCTTAAGATTTATGGACATGAAGTTTTCTTCTTGAATAAGGGTGCATGCACGATTCTAAGGGAAAAGATACAACTATTCGACCATACATGTATTCACTGAACTTCTAGAACTAAAATAATGTTAATGAGTGTGAACATGTTAATGTCAAGTGTGAACACATTAGATGCCTAATTTCATTAGTCATTTTAGGAGTCTATAAATAGCTTTGTAATTGAACATTTGAACTTATATCATTTGAATACGAATATATTTTGTGAGATTTTCTCTCTATGGTTCTTAACCGAACTTATTGAACTTATCAAATTTATTTGATTTTGTAGCATTCACCCCTTGTCTTATCACTTTGTTTACCACCCCGAAGTGTGGTGACATCCTTGTACCAAGGTTCAAGTATTTGTCAAATTTAAGTGGGTCGAGTTCAATTATAACTTCGATTTCTTAAAACATTCAAGTGCTTCAGGTCGTGGTTTCCACCCCAATATGAACATATTCAAGATAATTAATCCTTCAAGCAATTTTTCGAACTTTCTAAGTCTCGAAAAATAGCATCATATTGCTAGTACAAAAATTGATGTTTGAAATGGCACACTCACTATGGAATTTGATAGTGAGATTGTTATATTTAATAATGTTTTTGAGACTATATGTAATCCTAGTGAAAGGTTAAATGTCTTTAGCGTCAATGTTATTGATCTCTTAACTCAAGGAATAAATTATTTACATGGTACTAATAAGTTGAAAACAACTATTTGTAGGAGTGTTGATAGGGAAGCCATGAACTGACGTAAGGAACTTTCAATAATTGAGGAACCACCACGAAAAGTTGTCAGCGAGATGGAGACACTAAAGCCTCTCAAACATAAAGGGAAAATAGAATTTTCAAGGAAACAAGTTCAAGAGTGGGAGAAAATATGGATTAGAAATTTGATTTGAATAGAACGATTGGTCATGTCGAGCCAACGACATTAAACAAATGCACTTGTAGGAGGCAACCCACGAATAAGATGTTTCATGCCATATCTTTATCCTTTTATTTCCTTATTTTTTATTTATTTACTTTAGTTTTTATAATTTGATTTGATTCTATGTTTTGTTTCTCTAGGTACCTTGACGCCACAAACAAAATGGGTCTTTCACCTAATCCACGACATTGGCAATCATGAAGCATTCCACCACATGGGGGAGTATTTATTTTAATTTTTGCAAATTTTAACCATATTGGGGACAATGTGGGCTATGTAAGGGGAGAATAGGATACATATATTAATTGTTGTTTATTTCGACCTGGCTGCTTTATTCACAAGCATCATTCATTTTTTATGCTTTGCACCATTTTGATAGGATATTTAACTTGATTGATGTTATTGTTTTTGTTGTTTATTCTGACTTGGTTACTTTATTCACATGCATCATTTATTTTGGTTATGCTATGCACCATATTAGGCACTTTAGTTAGATAGAATTGATCTTGTTCTTTTGCATATCCTAAATTCTATTACATGGTCATTCTTTAATTACTTTGATTGGGTTGAAACTCCACTACTTTTTTAATTTAAACATTTGGGTGTTTGATGAATGGTTTCTCGTAACTTAGTTTTGTGAGATAAATAGTTGGAATATATTGGAGCTAAATGATTTGCTAAAATTTATCTTTCATGAAACTTGATTATTCATCGGACATGCTTAGATGATTTGTTCTCGTAATGTATGTTTTAGTTTTAATGTTTTTTTTTTTTAAAAAAAGATGAATGAATACTCCGCTAATTTTTAGATTATGAGTAAAGTTTGGAATTGTGATCGATTGAGTAACTAGGGTCAGGTGCTTGGATTGTCATCTGTCTTCGCATCAAAAGATTTAGTGGCATTCTAAGTTATTCACTTACTCCACTAATTTTAACAATTATGAGTAGAGCTAGTAGTCATCTAGAGATGTGATTAAGGCAAGTGCACTTATCAATTAATAGTATAGTTACGATGAGCAAATATATCGTTCCCACGAGGACTAAAAGTACTAGCAATTACCATCTTTCTATTATTTAACCGACAAATTGGAGTGATTGATTAAAACTATAATTTACTAACTAAAGAACATGACAAAGAACAAAGTAGGAAAATAAATTATTAACAACTAAGAAGCGAGACAATACGCAAAAAAGAATCCACCTAAACTTCATCTGTCATTAACAATCTATATTACGCAATTTCTTGACTTAGTATCTTGATCCGTAAAAATCCCTAAATTATTCTAATATCTCTCTTCAAGACTAAGAGCAACTGACTCTAGGTTGATTCATTGAATTTTTTTTTGTAATTAAAACCCCTATTGTTGCACTACTCGATCTATAGATCCCTCTATTAGATTTGACTCTAATACGGTAGATTTATATAGTCCTATTTCTAGGATTGCATGCAAATCCACTCAATTACGCTAGATCTACTCTTAAACAGGGTCTATTCCTCCTCTGATTTAAGCACATCTAATATGGATTAATAGCCTAAAAATAATAAACCAAGAATTAAGCACTCATAATAGGGTTCATCCCCCCTAGGTATTTAGAAAGTTAGTTCATAGTCGCAGATAAAAACATCCAAAAAGACAAGATAACCACAAGAAACAAAGAAACTCATAATAAACTTCAAAGAAATCAAAAGGAAATCTTCAATCTTGATGGAAATCTGCTTTAGAGTCAGCTTTAATAGTGTTTTTCGAGTTATTTTCTTGAATATTCTATGACGTCTCTCTCTCCTCTTCTTATGTCTGGTATATATAGGTCTTAGAATGCTTGAAAAAACCTAAAAAACGTGTTTTCCAGTGTGATTGGTGTGCAACTTGCGATTTCCACACGGTCTGGCACATGGCCGTGTGGCAGCCTTGTGTGGCTCTTGAAACTTGCTTCAATTTTCTGATTTTTGCTCATTTTTCGCTCCTTTTGCTCCCAGATGCTCTCCTAAGTATAGAAACATGAATTTAAAGGATTACGAGCATAAAATTCACCATTTTAAATCGAATAATAATCCAAAACGCATTAAAAATAAGGCTAAAACATTTTACTTTTGACACTTATCAAGAGCTAGTAGCCATCTAGAGATGTGACCAATTGAGTAATCGAGGTAGGGTGCTTGGATTGTCATTCTTCTTCGCGTAAAAAGATTTAGTGACACTTTAGACAAGCCTTTCATTTTCTTCGTTAAAAAAAAGAGCATAAGAAATTGAATGAAGGATTGATCATGATTGTGATATTTTGTTAAGTCTGGTGTCTTGACAATTTAGCATGAATTGATATTATGGAGCCTAATTATGAGATAATTTGATAACTGTATGCTTAATTGAATTGCGAATCAACGTGTTAGCTTGAGAGAGATGGTTGTAGGATTGAAATTTCACTAATGTCTATTTGCTTGATTGAATTGAAAAATGTAGCAATTGGATTGATTTGGATGATATTAATATGCTTGGATTGGAAAACACATGAAATGCTTGAGAGCAAGCTTTGATTAAGTGGGGGGAGTGATTTGACAACACGCCCAATTTACATGTTTATTGTGCCTAACTTCTATAAATTCTTGAATGAGATCCTACTAATTTGGGGCTTATGATTTTATTTTTGATTAGGTGCAAAAGCAAACCCGAAAAGTAAAAAAGAGTTAAAAATATGGATTATCGTAAAAATTTTGGGTTGAAGAATAAATTAATAGACAGTGATCTATTTTGAGATTTATTTGTAAAATTAATAATTTTATTTTTTTTCATTAGGATAATATTTTAATTTTCTAATTTGATTCTTTATTTTAATTTGTAAAAATTTTCTAATTTGTAAAACCCGAAAAGTTTGTCTATTTCAATTTTGTTTCCTTTCTTTGCTTGCACATTATTGCACCATTGCACCTTAAATATTCTTTCTTTCATTTTCTTTATTTATTTTTAATTAATCTTTGTTAAAATCTTCAATCGAATATTTTCCTGTTCATGAGTAGCTAAAATTTTCATTTAGGTCTATAGTCCGTCATGGAGAGAGTTGTGAGATGCGAAATTGTACTTAAAAATTTGTATATCGGTATTTGTTATTTTCTCGATTTAAGAGATAAACACCGTCATCTCATAAAATTTTATTAACACTAAGTCAAAAAGAGTTTGTTGATTTAGTGTTGATAATCGTACAGTTGAAAGAATTGATATGATTGCCTATCATATTCGATCTATTGAAGAACACATTGATATGTTCAATTTGGATCCCTCAAGGGAAATAGCAATCGGATTTAAAAGACCCACACGACTGAGGCTATTGGTTCGAGTTAGGCCCTTCTAGTTCACAAGATTACCAAAGAGCTAAATCGTGTACACATGGTTCGTGATTGTTTATTCGGTAAGAGTTAGTTGTTAGGCATTCTCACAATTAATTTGCAGATGAAAATGTTTGTGGTATGAGGCGTCCTCAATCACTATAATTAACTTATAGATTGATGGAGAAGACTTATTATCAAGGATCGGTTCAAAACCAAAACCAAAATCGAGTCTAAAGTTAGAATATCATCATATTGGTTTATTCAATCTAATTTCATTTCTGTTTATTTTTACAGTTATTTCAATTTTAATTATTTCTATTATTTTTTGCTTAAATCAAAATTTATTTCTCCTTTTTATTTTTGCACAAATCTTTACACGTTGTAGGCACGACAATTACCTAACATGCAACTTGATTAAATCGAACATTAATTTCAGATATCCAAATCCTTCTAAGATCCACCTTAATCCCTATTTATTTTTAGTGGATTAGGCCATAATAAATTTATTCCAACCTTTAATTTTTCTTCAGAGTCCTCAACCTTATCTTAATACCTATTGTGGCCCTTGTTCTACACAATTTTAAAAAAAAAAAAAAAAAAAAAACTATACTATCATTCTATATCTCTTTTATCCCATTTCACATTTTTGCTAAAAAAATCTTAACCACCAATCAAATAATGTCATGTGTCAAAAAATTATAAGTCAAAAAAATAAAAAAATAAAAAAAAAAGTGAAAAATCCCTTATAAAAGAATCATAAAAACTTAAAATTTTCTTAAAATATATAAAATTTCAAAAAAATAAAATAAAATTTAAGTTTTTTTAAATTATTATTTTTTGAAATTTTAAAAAAAATAAAATTATTAAAAAAAAATCATGTGCAAAATGCAGCTAGACATTCATTGAGAATTTATTTTGAAGATTGCATGTAAAGAATGTACCTACTCACCTAATTATTAATATATTTTTTTCATTTAACTATGAAATGATATAAAATGGTCACTCAATTATTAGTATTTTTTTTGGTCATTTAACTATAAAAAGTTACAAAATAGTCACCCAACTATTTATTTTGTCTTTTTTGGTCTTCAGTTGCCTAATGATGGTAGATTTTAAAATTGATAAACTAGCAATTTTAACCCTCAAAATGTACATATTGTGTAAGTTGATCATTTTTGTAGTTTTGCTTGGCTTTTTTATCCTTTCACTTAAAAAGCTAAAAAAATAAATTTATCAACTAAATTTGACTGAAAATATACAAAAACCAAAATACCCAAAATCCAAGATAATAATGTTCCTTATTTCTCATTTTTTTAAATTAATCCTCAATGTCACGAAGAAAAGCAAAACTTCAAAAAGGACCAAATTACATAATGTGTAAATACTAAGGGCTAAGTTCTTTTTAAATCAAAATTAAATTGACATAATTTATAACTGTTGAAAGTTGAAGTTGCTATTATACCAATTTTAAAACTGTCGTTATTAACCAGCTGGTGACCATTTTTGTAACATTTCATAGTTTAACGATCGAAAAAGAAATTTACTAATATAGTTTATCCAAAATTTTAACTCATTATTAATTCATTTTAAATCGATTTTTATATGTTTTTTTTTTTTACATTTTATTTTGTCATATCAAATTTTTATTTATTATTATTTTAATTATGTTATGTTCAGTCTTAGGTTAAACTCAGATTCAAGTCTCACCACGTACAATTATCATAAGTAAAATTTTATTTTATTGTATTTCGATTCTTTTACTCGAACATGTATTTGTAAAGAATTAAAAAGAAATGTAATGGAGAATAATAATTCCAAAATGGGTGTTCATGAAAGGGTGGTATAAATTCAATGGTGTGACAATAGCCAAAAAAGAGAGAAGTAACGAAGACTTTAGTTTTTGTTTACAAACTAAAAATGACAAAATTTCATTTTCAGTTGATAAGCATATTATAGATGGCCAATGGTTGTTCTCATGGATTATGTGGACATGTGATATTTGACATAAGGTTTGAGGTCTTCTTTCTATCAATCAAACCCAATATAAATAGGAAAAAATTGTAAAAATCACAAAAAATTATAAAAATATATAGTAATATAGAAAAAAATTATAATTTTTTATAAAATTGTAAAAAAAATTATAAAAAAATTATAAAATCAAATAGAGGAAAGAGATATATCAGTGAATAAATTAGTAGAAGCTGATGAAGTTTTTTGCACCGAAAATGCCGTGGGAGTTGCTTCTATGGGAGTCTTACATACATACATATTCACTATAGATCATTACAAACATATGAAATCAGATAATTTTTGGAGTACACATCATTAAAAACATTGACAAGGAAGCAGCATAAGGAATCGAATGGTGTATGCTATTGTGTGGCAAAATGCAATAATAGCTACAAGGACACCCACTTTTTCTAATATTTTTAAAGTTTGAATAGAAATTGATTTGATAAAAAAAGTAAGCAAGAAAAGATTGGGAGGAGAAAGGTAAGCCACACCAAGGAACATTGGTTGATTATGATCAACTTAGGCGTATTGGAGAGACACGGGAAACTGTAATTTTTATAATTTTTTATTTTTCTTTACATTTTTTTATAAGTTTCTTATAAATTTATAAAGTTTTATTATTTTTTTATATTTCTATATATTTTATAATTCTTTATGATTTTTATATTTCTTTTTCTAATTTTTAATAATTTTCAAATACTTAAAAATTTAAAAATTTTTATTTTCTTTTATAATTTTTCATCACATGTCACATTGTGATTGTGCCAGATGGTGGCTTTAATTGAAAAAAAATTGGGAACAATTAACTTTAACGGCCAATCGTTAAAGTTAACAGTCAAATGATCTTTTTGATACATTTTGATTTTTGTCAGTTCAAATAGTCGATTGAATGCAAAAAAAATTAATTAATTTTTTTAAATTGAAGACTTTTTACACTTTTAAATCTAAAATTTAAGTCGAAATAAATTTCAATATAAACATTCAAAATTTAAAAATCTTAAACTTACCCAAAACCTCAATTTCAAGGTTTTGAAAAAAAATATTCGAACAATAATGGCACTAGAAAGCATCGGATAGACATGTAAGATCATTTTAATTAAATTTTTTATAAGTTGTTTATTCTGTGCGAAGCAACAACTCTTTTATACTTTCTTTTTACCTCATTATTATTATTATTATTATTATTAATGGATGAGAGAAATTTAAAAAAAAAAAAATATTACCATATAAGATTTTAGTAATTATTTTTTAATTACTATTACTTTATTTTATTTTTGAAAATAATTTGGAGATGATTTTATTGAATAAACTAAAAAAAAACATTCAAAATATAAAAGCCTAAAAAGAGGCTAGGTCCAAACAGGTTAGGAAGCCTAACACTCCAGCCTGTTTAAACAGAAAAAGACCCAAAAAACAGATGACTCCTCCAGGCAGATAAAACATCTTAATGAGAAATGAAAAGAAAATGAAACTGAAATGAAATTTAAATTCCCCTATATCACCTCCTCTGGAAATAACAAACTTGTCTCTCCAGGTAACATCATTACGGTACAGACGATATTAATTTCCCTTTTTCCTTCCCTTTTACTTCTTCCAGAGAAAAAATGATTCTCTTATCTGGTTCATTCCAGAGAAGAAGAAAAGGTGAACAGATAACCTAATGTAGATTCAATCAGGTTTTTGCACGAATTCGTCGGTCATCGCCGTCTGAACGAAGGTCGGAGCCACATTTAACGGGTACACATCTCCTTTTTTTTAGACACTCAGATCCCAATAAATGAGCAATGAAATTCCTAGTTCTTGATATATATTTAAAAGAAATTTCTTGAAACTCTGCCATTTTGCTTCTAACATCTTGTATAATCGGACCAATTTCCGATCTATCTTGGCAAGAATTTGTGCATTTTTTAACTATAGTCAGGGCATATCCTTCGATTATCACCCTAGAAACACCCAGATCTAGCCCTAACAATACTGCTTCTTTACATGCAAGGGCTTTCGCGGCGAATGAAGAGGCAACATTCCTTATAACTTTCCATCTTGAGGCCAAAACCCTTCCCATAGTATCTCTCCCAATCACTCCTACTGCAACCGTATGACTAACGCTTTGGAAAGTTGCGTCGAAATTAATTTTTATGTAAGGGAAACAATGGGGTTTCCATGAAGAGCAACTCGGCAAGTTAGTATCTGTTAGCTCGATGGATCAACTCGATAATGATGGTAACGGAGGTTAAATCGACCTTTTAGAAGTTAAGGTGGAAAACAATTTAATTTTGCAACAAATGACACAAGGATTTATAGTGGTTTGGCCCCAAATGCTTACTTCACTACCTTAGCTTTCCACAACTAAGGATTTTCCCAAATCCACTAGATTTGTATAACCTTGGAGGACAAGGTTTAACCTTACAATCTCTCTTAAGACTTATACCCCAAAATCTTAAGATAGAACTCTCTTAAGGTTTCTACCCAAACCTTAAGTATCAACCCTCTTTCAAAGAGAAACAAACAAGCAAACAAAGAAACAATCCTTACAAGATTAGGATGTTTGCCAATTAAGCACAAAAACAAAGAAGAACACTTGAGCTAAATGAATACAATGAAAGCTCACAAGTGTTTACAAGAAAATGTATGAAAGAATTAAGCTCTTGGTTGTTTTGATTGATCTTTAGGCTTTGCACATTGCTCTTCTTGATTCTAGACCTTTGGAAGATGGTATTTATACCCTCTAAGTGAATTCCAACTGTTGTGGTTGTTGGGAAAGTAATGTAGCCGTTGCAGCCATAAAAACCAGCATTAAAAGCAGTCTGCAACTTAGTTGTTTCGGTAGAAGCATACTTGTATCGGTAGAACTGTAGTTGTATCAATAGAAGAGGAGTTCTACCGGTAGAAGTCCCAGGGTAGACGACTTTACAAAATATTACTGTTGGATTCGTTATATCGATAGATGCTTAATTGTATCGGTAGAACTCTGAGGGTTTCATTTGGTATCGGTAAAACTCATCAAAGTATCGATAGAAGTGCAAGGGAGGATGAATTTTAGATACTAACTTGACTTGTTTCGGTAGAAGTCTTCAAGGTATCGATAGAAGTGAAGTTATATCAGTAGAAGTGGAGTTCTACCGGTAGAAGTCTCACTAGAGTCTTTTCCACTTAGCTTTTATTCAAAAACACTTTAATTTGTTATATCAAAACATATTATCTAATAAGGCTTAGTTTAACAGTATCTTTCTTTGATTTTATTTCTTCTAGTTCTCCTAAATATCTGTGAATAAATCTAACTAGTTCTATACTGTTCTATTTTGTTCTTGAATGGATCCACTTATTCCGAGATGACCATAATACCCAAAGTAGTTTCCACACTTCTATTGCAGATGGGTAGAACCAGAATACATGTTCTATCGTTTCCACTCTTCTTGACATCTAGGACAAATTGGATTGTTGTAGAATCTACGCTTAGCTAAATTTGTTATTGTTTGAATGAAATTTTTTGAAATTTGCCAAACTGTAATTTGTATTTTTTAGGGCAGGGTTGTATTCCATAGCTTTTTGTAGAATTTATCATAATTGTGGTGTAAATAAAAAATGGTGGGTAGGACCTGTTATGTAATAGTTTGTAGGAACTTTTGACGGAGAACTCCCCTTATAGATCGCCCATCCATACCAATTCATTCGCACTTGGTTCTGCAGCAAGACGGATTCGTAGAATGCGTTCTGCATCAGCCTCCTTAAAACTATTGGTAATAACCTCAACTCTCCATGCTCTAGATATAGTATATATTAAACCAGTAACTAACTCCAAATTACATCTACTAATCGGATTAGTTGATCTATAACTTAATGAACCTAGGAACCAAGCATCATTAAAAATAGAAACACGATTACCCGACCCAACTCTCCAACAAAGGACATCAATTAACGCTTTTTTAGCTGTCCAAATGCTCTTCCATGCATATGAGGCACCATTATTCAAAGGAGACTCTAAAAAGTTAGAGGTGTGGTAATACTTACCTTTAAGAACTTTAGATAAAAGCGAGTTAGGATTCTGTAATAAATGTCATCCCTATTTCGCGAGAAAGGAAATATTAAACATACTAAAATTACAAAGACCCAAACCACCATTTTCCTTGGAAACACAAATTTTATCCCACTAGCACCAATGAATACCCTTTTGTCCTTGCCCTTTTTGCCACAAAAAATTAGCCACAATTGGCTCAAAATCTTTGCATAAAGAACTCAGAAGCAAGAAGCAAGCCGTTGCCTATATCGGAATGGCTTGTAATACTGATTTGATAAAAACTTCTTTGCCCTCTTGGGATAACCACTTCATACTCCAACCATCGACTCTGTTTTTCATTCTATCTTTAAGACTCTGAAATGAAGCTTTTCTATTTCTTCCAATCATATTCGGTAATCCTAAATATCGCTCAAGATTAGTAGAATAATGTACTCGAAGTTCAGCAACAATATGATTACGATCAAAATCACAAGTTTTTTTTGCTAAAAAAGACTGTCGATTTCTCAAAATTCACATATTATCCTCAAAGCCATTCATACTCTTTCAACAAATCTTTCAGAATTCGAGCACATTGTAAGGATGCCTATCCGAACAGAATATTATCATCAACAAAAAGGAGATGGGAAATAGGAGGGCTATGTCGACTAGCTTTGATTCCTTTAAGTAAACCATTCTTTACACTAAGTTGTAGAAGAGAAGAAAGGCCCTCACTACATATTAGAATAAGAATGAGCTCAGGGGATCTCCCTGCCTTAACTCTTGTTTTGGTTTAAATAAACACTTCGAGATCCGTTGATGGTAACAAAATAAGAAACTATGGAGACACATCTCATAACCATATTTATCCAATTAATATCAAAGCCCATCTTTTCCATAATTGAGCGAAGAAAGTTCCATTCTACCGGATCATATGCCTTACTCATATCGAGTTTCAAGCCATTACACCCTTTCGTCCACTTCTCTTTCTACTAAAAGTGTGAAACATTTCATATCCCAAAATAATATTATCAGAAATCAGCCTCTCATGCAAAAATGTGCTCTGAATTGGGTCAATGCAAGCGTCAAGGACTTTTCGATAACGATTAGCAATTACTTTAGCAATTAGCTTGTATAAAATAGTACACAAACTAATTGGCCTAAAGTCTTTCATGTTTGATAGGGAGGGAATCTTGGGAATCAAAACAATGTTCGTTTCATTTAGAGCATCAAAACCTCTCTCAATTTTTAAAACATCAAGACAGAATTAAGAGATATCTTTACCTACAATATGCCAATACTTCTAAAAGAAGAAAGCCGAAAAGCCATCACATCCCGGAGCTTTTAAAGGACCCATATCTTTAAGGGAACAAAACACCTCTTCTTCAATATAAGCTACCGTAAGGAACATATTATCATCAGTCGAAATACATTCCTCCACTCCATCTAGAATAAAACTTAGATTACCTCTTCCCGACTGGGAGGAAAAAATATTCTCAAAGTATTGTCTAGTAATATACGCCATGTCCGAACTGTTATCAATCAAACAGCCATCCTCCATTTCAAGATTCTTCACCATATTCGTTCTTTTCCTAAGAGAAGCAAATCTATGAAAAAAAAAACTAGTGTTTTTATCACCAGATCTCAGCCAATTAGCTCTGTCCCTTTTGCTCCCAATAAATCTCATCTTTTTCAATTTCCCAATAAAGCTGTAGCTTTGTGTCAATGAGATTTGTAATTGAATCCAAATTCCTTTCACCTTCCAACAGATTAACAAGTTGCGCCTCAAGCCTTTTCTTCTCACTATGATGTTTTGTTTTAATTCGACCATTGTATTAATCTCATACAAACATTCTCTAATCGACCAAAAATATCATCACTGTCCATTTGCCATAAGGATTGTACCTCCGCTTCAAAAGACTCCTCCATTACCCACCAAGCTTCAAATCTGAAAGGTTTATGCTCAGATTTTTCTGGATTTTTATCTAAAGAAATCAACAAAGGACAATGATCAAAAAACGAATAAGGGAGATGACAGGTCGAAGCTCCTAGATATAGGCATAACCACTTATCATTAGCAACTCCCCTATCTAAATGCTCCCTTATGTTATTTTCTGCATAATTTCCACGTTCCTAAGTAAATCATCATCCAACGAAGCCAAAATCAGATAATTGGCAAAATTCAAGCGTGGATCTAAATTGTTCCATACGATTTTCCTCTCGAGGGATCCCTCCTTTCTTTTCTAAGGCATATAATATTTCATTAAAATCTCCACAGACAAACCATGGAAGATCATTATGAACAGCCAGGTCCTTTAATGAATTCCAACAAAATTCTCTACCATTTGCACTTGGAGAACCATAAAATCTAGTTAACTGCCAAACCCTACCACCACTATTATCATTAATATTGTTATCAATAAAATTAGAGGAAAATTGTCGTAATGTTACTGAAATATCACTTGTCCATGTAAGACAGACACCCCCTTCGTACCATTAGCACTTACATTAATACCGAAGGGAAAACCATATTTGCGTTGAATCAACTCCATTCTTTTACTATCAACCTTAGTCTCCATAAAGAAGACTATTCGAGGCTTATGAGACCTCAGTAAATGCCAAAGCCTTCGAACCGTTCGCGAGCTCCCCAACTTACGAACGTTCCAACTTAAGATTTTCATTGTGCCCTGTCAACTGACTTACTGTAAGCTATTGATCCTAATTTTATTGGAGAAACTGATTTCAGTGAGTTTATCCTTATTAACATCGAAACACTTCCTTCTGCCCCACTATCATCGTTCAATCTAAGCTTTTTTCCAATTGCAAAATTTTTCCTTTTACCTCCATCAGAACTTACCATAGACAGATCATCAAATGCAATCCCAACAAAATGCCACCACCATCTAGCCTATTTTAGTGACCCATTATGGCCTTGATCCACTACCTCAGCTTCCTTTTCTTTGTTAGACCCCCCACTCCCAAAAAGGAGATTTTTAATTTTATGAGACTGTGTAATTTTAGAAAGGCTAGGAGACGTAACTTTAACATCAGAATTTTCAATACTTATCTCCTCATTTGAGTCCTCAATGAACTCAACAACCCGAACCCCATCCCTTGTTTTTTGGAATTCTACTTCAACTGGTACTAAAGCAGTAGACACCAATGTGGGTGCAAACATTGTGTCCATCTCTGCCTCCTCGTCACCCTCATACGAACACTGTTTCGTCTGTCTACGCTTTGAGATTCTAAGGCGAAGACTTTCCCTACCTACCGTGTTGGATTCGGCTTTCAAGGCTAAAGAAAAAGGGTAAGCTTCTTACGATGACTCTTTTAAGGACAAAGAAACTGTCACACATTCTTGGAGACTATAACCCATAACACCACATTCATAGCAGAAAACTAGTAAACTTTCGTATTTGAACGGGACCCAATTTTTGTCCCCATCATCCGAAACTACAAATATACCTCGACGTAAAACTTTCTTAACGTTAAGCATAACTTGAATTTGACAATAATCACTTTTAACCTCTGATCTCAACAATCCACCGAAGGTAGAACCAACGACATGAATCAAATCTTTTGGATGACATTTAGGAGGATACGGCCCTATTCGAATCCAATATGGAGACATAAGCAAATAAATTTTCTTTCTATCTATTGGCTCTTTAATTCGATCGAAAAGAACTACCTTACGTCGAAAAAGCCATGGCATCCCATCCAAGACCAATTCTAAATCATTCTCATCATCAAAAATGATTAAAAACAAATCCTGACCTTTTAATTGGATCTCAAACCTCTTCCTAGTCTTCCAAATACTCTTCATCTGTGCCCGAAAGCTGTCAAGATTATACATTTTCATTGTCCATACAGAACACAAGAGGGAAGGTTTTTTTGGCAGTATAATCTTCGAGCTCTTAACAGATAATTGTATAAACTCTTCTTCAAGAAGAGAAACATCGAAATCTGTCATCTTCTTTGAGAAAAAAGTCACCACTTTACTCCTAAACCTAGCCGCAAATACCACCGCTTCTTTAGAGAAAACAGAGAAAGCACACTTAACTTTATTAAATTTTTTTAATTATAATTTTTTAATCACTATTATTAAATTTATATATTAATTTAATGTAAATATCTTTCATATTTAATCAATTTAATATAAATATATTTCATACTTATCATGAATCATTATTATAATTGATGCATGTTATTTTACTTTTTTGTTTTAATTTAATAGTATAATTTCTAATACAGTACTAAATTTCTATATTATTGTCAACTTTTTTTATAAATTATTATTTATTGTAAATATGACTTAAATTAAATATGTTATATATTATTTATTTTTAATTTATAAAATATTAAACACGTAACATCACATGCAACACATGTGTTATTAAAAATTAATATATATATATAAAACAATGTATTACTAATTAATAAAATTGTAAACCTATAAAATCATTGAATATAATTGGATAAATAAATAACAATAAAAAATCAAAATTTTTAATTAAATAAATATAATGTTTTATATAAATATGTTTTTTATTTTAAATATGATAAATTAATCATGTTATTTTTTTATAATTAATAAAGATTAAATGTTTGAGACTAAAACTATATGATTAGTTACTTACTCCACTTCACTCATGCATTACATTTTCAATTGCTTGATTTGTGTTAAAATTTACAGTCAAAATGTCATTAAATGTGAAGGAAAAAATGGGTATAAGTTCATTTTCCAAGGTTCGACTTCAAATGCTTTTGAGATTGTTAAAGTTTCGTTAAGTTGGGCTCGACAATTTTTGTTTGTACATAAGGATAGTCCGCCTGGTAGGTGTATTGGTATTCAAGATCAATCATTGTCACGTAATTTTGTTTATTTACATATTGACGATGCGAGGAATGTGAGTACAGGATTCGTCTCTGTTGGCGGTGTGTTGTGAAATCAATTTGGAGATTGGATCATCGATTTTAACCATACTTTTGGTAATTGTTCAGTTTTTGATATTGAATTATGGACCACATGAGATGGTCTACTCCTATTACAAAAAGGGAGCATGATAGGGTTTTGGTTCAAACAGATTGCTTGGAAGTAGTCAAAGCTATTCAAGAAGGTTACTTTGTGTTTTCGAATTCGGCTTTTCTTCGATGAATTCAGCAAGTGTTATAGAGTAGAGATGATTGGTAATAAGACATGTCAAATGAAATACAAATACTTAAAACATATTGTAATTTTTACTCTATAATTTTAGTCACTTATGTTTGAAATGTTACGTTTTAGTCACTTGCATTATCGTTTTGTTATGAAATGGTCACTCTGTCGTTAAGCTCCGCTACCTCCCTAACGGCAATCCTACATGACAATCCAAATATATTTTAAATGCTAACTTAGATGTCCAACTAAGTTTTTCTTTTTCAGTTGTAATTAATTTAAAATTTTCAATTAATTAAATTTATTTAAATAAAAATTTATTCTCATCTCAATTAGATATCCAAGTTGACATTTAAAACCCATTTGGATTGCCACGTAGGATTGTCACTAGAGCAGTAATAGAGCTTAACGGCAGAGTGACCATTTCGTACAAAACGATAACGTAAATGATTAAAACGTAATATTTAAACATAAGTGACTAAAATATAATTTAAAACAAACAAAAGTGACTATTTTTGAAATTTATCCAAAAAAATCAATTAATCCAACTTGAAATGCGGTTGAAATAAAATAATTGGCTTCAGAAAAATGTAAAATTAGATCTTAGGACGCGTGTCAAATGAAATCCATAACATGAAATTTGTCGGATCCAGTCAGAGGTTATTTCACATACGTGTCATCATTTAATTGGGCTGTAAGAAAATAGAGGTGACGCTCAGATTTGGAGTGGGTCGTACGAATGCATAACGAGTAACGACGGCGTAAATCTAGAGAGTTAGAAACCACTGAAAGACACGTGGCTGTTTTTGACAGCGGAAGCACAGTGTTAGATTTTTTTTAGTTGTAAAGCTTCGTCTGATTTTTCTTTTCGGCCGCGTGCGCAAGTACTGTACAATAATTGCTGCAGGCAAGTGCAAAGTTGCTTTTGGAGTTTTACCTAAACTTATTATTTAATAGATTTAATTACAACTATCTCTTTTTAAATAAGGATTTTTAATAATTTTATTATACATTTTGATCATATTTATTTTTAATATAATATTTAAAATTACTCATAATCCATCTCAAATTTATACATAGAAAGATAATACATTTTAGCGTACTCGATTTCATCTCTTTCGCATTGACAATAATATTCATACCAATCGAATTAAGATTCAATCGAGAAAAAATAATTGTTTTTTCTTTATACCATTACAATTATGTTATTTTTTTTGTGACTAAAAACAATCAATTACATCAAATTAAATTAAAAATCTAAATCATGTTGAAGAGTTCCCAGCACTTCGTTAAGAGGCTTATCAAAAGTTTGCAAGCTTGATTTTCATGAAAGATATAATTTAACAAGTTTGTCCATCACACGGTTTTTTCCTCCTGGAATGTGTCTAATTTGCCACTGAGCCTCAAAGCGCATAATCTTTTGCATCCTTCTAAGTATAGTGATGTCTGTATCCTCTATCATTTCTCCAGATAAAAATCTCATCCATAATACCCTACAGTTCTATTTCAAAAAGAGTGTAGTTACCTAGATAATGATCCAAAATTCAGTTGCTAAAAAATAATATAATATAAATAAAACAATTAAAATATGATGTTAAAAATACGATTACTTTAAAAAATAATTTTATTTTAAATTAATTAGTTGTTTTTTTAAATAAAACAAATACGTTTAGACAAAAAGTGAAAGTTTTTATAATCGGGTTGGATTGCAGTTTAGAATAAAATTCTCGTTGTTATTTATCCAAATAATTTATTTTATTATTTTAAAATGATAAAGTATTAAAAATATATAATTTTTTATATTAATATTTATATATTTTTATAATTCAATTTAAATAAATTATATATTTAAATTTATTTATTTTAAATATAGATTGATTCAAAACAAAAAAAAAATTATCTAAGCTCGACTTGAATTTGACGTACCACCTAACCTTGGACAAGTCTAATCTAAAGAGTTAGTTAATTACTTTGTTCCAAACACACAATTAATAGTTTTCAAATACTACTTTTTGGTAAGAAAACACTCATAAATATAATACAAATACAAACATTTGTATAATAATTACAACATTATCAAATTAATATCAAAAAAAATTAAATGAAGAACTAAAAAGAATTAAACGAAAATTGAGAAAAATCGAATAAAAACTATTTATGTCATACATACATTTTGGGTTGAATACTATATATGCTGCAATTACAAATGGTAAGATTGAAATCTGAATGCTGAATTTATATTATTTCATAGTCATAAAAATAAATTTAGCTTATTAATTTTGTCATTTTAACTCTTTTTCTTTTTTAGATTATTTTGACCCTCAAATTTTAAAATTTAGTTAAATTACTTGTTTTTTAATAGAAAAATTGATTAAACTGTTAAAATTTTAACGACATTGATAAGACCACTAATATGACAGACCATGTATAATTTATAAAAAATAAAAAAGAAATAATAAAAATATTTAAAAATCAATAAATTTAAAAAATAAGTTCATAAAAAATTTTAAAAAAATTTGTCTATACTATCACGTGAGCTATCACGTCAATGCAAATAAAACTTTAACAGTTCAGTCAATTTTTCTGTTAAAAGCAAACAGTTTAATTAAACTTTAAAGATTGAGAACCAAATGACAAAATGAATAAACGATTAGGGGCTAAATTTATGTTTATAGCTATTTTAAAACCTAACATTTTATTTTAGTTTTTTTTAAATGGCTTACTATAACAGTTGTATTTACACTTGACATTTTTTTCTAATTTAGTACTTAAAATTTTTTGACCCAAATTTGTACATAAACGTGACACATTTTCTTAATTTGGTATCTAAATTTTTTGGACTCAATTCGGTATCTGAACTTGGTATTTTTTCTTAATTTGACACCTAAGCTTTTTCTTAGATTCAATTTGCTACCTAAATTTATTAACTGTTATAAAAATTACACAAAACACAAAAGATGTTAAAAAAAATTCTGTTACAAAAATATTGTCAGCATTAGAGGTAATTCATGTTAAAAAAATAAGTGCAGTAGGCCCAATTTGATCGGGCCCGTTCCAAACCCAAATTAGTAAACAAATTTTAAATTTAAATTTATTTTAAATGTAAATTGCCCAATACAATTTTAAATTTAAATTTATTTAAGTTTAAAAGGCCCAATTACAAACCCAACAAACCCAAACCCAAACAAGTCTCATTACATGACACGAAGAGCCCAAAAGGCCCAAACCTAAAAATTTGAAAAACCCTAATGGCAACAACTTGTGCTGCCAACCGTAGCCCTTGACCACCTAGATGCTGCCACGTCAGCACCACCGTCACCAGCAACTTGCCACCACCACCACTGCCAAGTTTGCACCTGCAAAGAAGACAAGACTCGTATTTAATTGAAAGAAACAAAATTGCATGATTGTAAACGGGGCTATAAAAAGCTAATCTCAAATAGTTGTAATTTTTTACAGGGAGACAGTGCATTTGAAATTAATACACAAAAATCAGAGAATTTTCGAAGTCAATACACGGAAAAATAATACAGATCAAAATCAAATTACAGAAGATTGAAGCAACTCTCGATGTTCTCAAGGTATACTTTAAATATATCAATACATTCATTTACTGCTCATATTTTACTTTCTTTAAAACTCGAAACGTTTTTAAGAAATAATAAATAAAAAAGGAAGACCTAAAGGCATACCTTAATTCGGATTGTCACTGACGAGGTCGTGAATGGAGTTCCTCCATTCGTGAGGGACTTCGATGCTCGGATTTTTGTCCAAAATATATGTTAAAAAATGAAATAAAGAATAGATTAAAAAAAACATAAAAGAATGAAAGAAATAAAAATATACAAAAAAAAAAAAACAACAACAACATATTTAAAAGAGAAATAATGCAAAGATAAATCTCAGGAAAAAAAAAGCCTTTTCGCCTTCCCAAAAATTCAAAACAAATATAGTTTAGATCTGGATTTTTAAATAAACAGGAAAATCAAGATCTATTTTAGATCTATCTTATAAAATTTTTATTTTTTAAAAGAAGCAACAAAACCCTTTTCAAAAAATCTAGGCTCGATCTTGTAAATCGGAGCCTAGATTAGGATTTCTAGTAAAAAAAAGAGGAAAAGAAGGATTTTTTTTACTTACAGCCACCATGCACGATGATGAACAATGGCAGCAGGCGACGGTCGGCGACAGGATGGTGATCGGACGACCGACCAAAGCTTGGTCAACCTTTCAGTGGTTGCAGAGGTTTTTTAGAGGAAGGGGAAAGTCTTTTTAAATAAAAGGTTTCAAATGAGTTTTTTTTTTATGAATTTTTTTAGGTATTTATAGCCCTTCAGAACAACATTTTGGGAGTGGCCTAAATACCCCAAAACGGCGCCGTTTTGGCGTCAGACCAACTTCAGACCCGAATTCGACTCGACCCGTAATCAAGATCCGCGTGTTTTTGAGTTTTGGGTTATTTAACCACACGATCCTTCGGCATTTTTTAAATTTATAATTTCATCCTTTTTCACATTTTTAGTTTATTTTAAATTTACCCAGAAATTTTAATTATTTTACAATTTAATCCCTTGACTTTTGAAAACACAAAAACCTACCACGTGTCACATCTTTTGGGTTTATTGCATAAAAAACCCTCGAACTCTTTTAAAATTGTATTTTGACCTGTAAATTTCTCTAAAATTACATTTTAGCCACATAAATCTTTCAAAATTGTATTTTAACCCCTAAACTTCTCCAAAATTACATTTAACCCTAAAATTTTATAAAATTACATTTTAACCCGTAAACTTTTCTAAAATTACATTTTATCCTTCAAACTTTTCAAAAATTACATTTTGACCCTAAATTTTTTTAAAATTATGTTTTGACCCCAAAATTCTCCAAAACTTCATTTTTGATCCTTTTTTTTCCTTTTTCTTTTTTTTTTGATTCTTTGTACATAAAATTAAATTAATTTCTTCTTATTTGAAATTAATTCTTTTTTCTCAATGATTTTGACTCGTATTCTTTTGCATTTTATTAATTTTGTGCTTAATTTTTGCATATTTACTTATCCGTATATTTGTTCTGTCTTAATATTATTTAATTTTGCCGTTAATTGTACATTCGTATTTAATTTACACACTCATTTTTAAATTAAAATTGTTTTGTCTTAAAAAAATAATACATACAAATAATTTTAAAACCGAGGCAATATCTTTTCGTGTGAAAATTTCAGAAAATTATGCCCTAACGTGCTGAGTGTGATTTTTCGTGTAATTCGCACAATTAAATATCTTCGTTTAAACTTTTTTAAATGTCCTTTAATTTTGAAATTCCGGGAACGTCGTGCCCTGAAGTGTTGAACATGACTTCAATTCTCCGAGAAATTCGAAACATACGAGCATTTTTCTTCCAATTTAATTTTTGAAAATCATTCAAAATAAGTTATGTGTACAAGGATCATATTTTAAACTTCACTCGAGATTTCAAATCTTTAACAAACAAAACTGGAAAATAGTCGACGTGATACCAATTTTGGGGGTGTAAGGGTGCTAATCCTTCCTTACACGTAAGCGACTCCTAAACCCGTTTTTTGGATTTCGAAGACCAAAATATTTTGTTCAAAACGGATTTTTAAACGTTTTGTGGTGATCAAATCACACCAAATAAAAAAATATTTGTGGTAACTCCCATTTTTTAAATTAAAAGTATTTTCGAGACTTCTTTTTCTTTTCAAAAAAAATGTTTCGACAGTTTGGCAACTCCACTAGGGACTTTTTTTTTAAAGAGAGTTAAGCTAAAAGCCGATTATTTCTAGGTCTTTTTGTTAATTTTTTTAAACACTCAGTTTTGTTTAACATATGGTCCTTTACATTTTTGTGTGATGCTACATTACGTCGATATTGCTAGTATAAGTTTACGTTCATATGCATCTGTTACTGTCCCTTTAAGTGGAAGCGGGAAGCTACTCCTTTGTGAGGTTTTCACCTTCGTGCAAGATAGTGAATCACTTTAGGATTACATCCGTACCCATGTTTTCGTGAAGTTTTTACTTCCGTGCAAACATGTGGGAAATGTGTTCCCCTAAGCTGAACTCATCTGTATGAGCCTATAATAAGTGAGGATCGAGGAATCTGCTGGTTTAGGTACCTTTTACTCTAGAGCCTACACCACATATAGTGAGCCATAAGTATTTGCCTTAGAAGGAGTTATACCAAACCTTTTAGCAACTATCTAAGACAAGTTCTTAGGTTCTTTGTTTTATACCTATATATTGATATTGATGGGTTTTGCTAACTTGTTTTCTTTTGTCTCTTTTACTTGCATTGCATCATTATACAAGAAAAGGTATTGATTTAAGTTCGATTACCAAATAGATAGTTTCATCATGAAAGACAGATTTCTTGATAGAGTGAAAGATAACATGGTCATGTGCTTATGGTCAGAGGAAGGACAACGTGAGAAAGGGGACAGTTTGAAAGAGGGACATTTATCAGAGTTTTAGGATTATACTCGGATAAAGGTGACTCAAAACAATTTGCAAGAGTTGAAAGACATCTAGGGTTAGTGGGATAATGAGACGAAGCAAATCTTTTACCGCGAATACGAAGACTTACCCTACTTACTCGATGTGAAGATAGACAAACACTTCTTTCGAGCTCTTGACCAATATTGGAATCTTGCATATAACTGTTTCACCTTTAGAAACTTCGACATGATGCCCACAGTGGAAGAATACACTGCACTGTTTCGTTTCCCAAGGATTCAAGTCGATAAGGTATACTCGAAAGATGCATGTGACTCGACCTTTTTGAAAAGATTGATGAACACAGCTGAGATAAGTGAACAGTGGGTTGCGTCTTGGATCAAAATAAAAGGAGATAATAAGTGTATCAACTGGAAAATTTTACGAGATCTAATACTGGTACACCCAGATGTGAAGAAACGCATCGATATTTTCGCTCTTCGCATATATGGGTTAGTCATTTTCTCAAAAGCATTAGGACATGTAAAAGATGTAATTGTGAGTCTTTTTTATTGGCTTAGCAAAGGAATCACTCCAGTCCCCGCAATCCTCGTCAAGACCTTCAAATCATTAAATGCTTGTCGAAGAGAAGGAGAAGGGAGGTTTATCGGTTGTGTACCACTTTTAATGGTTTAGTTTCACAATCATTTTTGAAAGGTAGAAAAGTTTTCATACAAAGTGTTTTCAGCGGATTTCTCACCTTTGAGGGAATTTGTTGCTACACAAAAGAAGTAGAATATATTCGAGGAAAAGTGGATGGCTATTCTTCAAAACCTTCGGGATGAGGATGTTGAATGGTGCACGCCTTGGTTTATCCCTGATGCTATTCTCTATCATTATGGTAATTTTGACTTGGGGTATGAAGAGCTATAGGATACGCTCCTTTGCTCGTATTGAGGCAATACAAGACAAGACAGTTTATCCCGGCGACACACGGTCTAGCTCAGTGCGAATTCACCTACAAAAGAATGATTACAAGAAAAGGGTCAGAGAGATAACGAACGCATGGAAAGAAGTACATAGGATGAAGAAGTTCAGTGCAAGTCCGTTGACGATGTTGAACTATGATTGGTGGAGAAACAAAAGGGTTAATGATAACACTCCAACACCAAATCTCGAAGATGTTCGACCAATAGAGGAATATTTGTAAGAGCTCCCGTTAGAGATAAACATTATGAAACAAGACTTTGAGAAGAAGAGTGCAGAATTCGGGAAGAGAATAGAGGTTTTGGAAGAAGAAAATATGAAGTTAGAATTGGATGTGGATATACATAGGTTGGAAGCCGAAAAATTAAAGAAAGGAAAGAATAATACTGAAGAAGACTTAGAGGACTTGAAGAAGGATTATAAGAAACTTCGTCTATTCATGAGAACCACTGGATTAGGCAAGACATCGGAACAACGGCGACAAGAAATTCAAAAGCAAAAAGATCAAGTGGAATAATGGAAAAGGAAATTTCAAGATGGTCAAGCTCGAGAGAATGCCGTGAAAGGAGAACTGCTAGAAAGACAAGTCGAGAAGGTTGGACTGAAAGTCAAAATAGTCGGGTTAGAAGGTAGAATAATAGAGTTAGAAGAGTCACTACGTAGACATCACAACCGGAACTCCATCATGGAACTTAGGGCAAGTCTGGCTGAGAGTAAGGAGTTAAGGGAAAGGGTGCAAGAACTTGAGGTCTCACTCCACAACAATGAAATTTGAATCGGGATCCTCGAAAGGAATCTAGAAACTAATGAGTGGCACTTTCAACAGACTTAAAGACAGGTTGAAGATAGAGACAATGTAATGGGAAAAGCATTGACCCAAATGAGAGAAGTGACCGATCACATGCAAGCGCTAGCCGTTAAAGCTGATATATTGAGCATGCAATATGAATCAAAATTAGGGCGAGGATAAAAATTAGCTAGACTTCTTAGGAAGATCAAAGCTTTAGGCAGCAAGGCAAAAATGTTAATGTAATTCGCTTTATGTAAAGAAGTTTGTCTTCTAGAGAAGTTGTTCTAATTGAATTGAATTCAAAATCAATGCTTTTCTTGCATATTGCATACATGCATTCATTCGCATTGCATCTTCACATGATAATTCTGACTTATTAAAACTTTAACAGTTATATCAGTAACCATTGAAAATTCACACCATTATAACACTTACAAAAAAAACCAAAGCCATGGAATAAAGGTTAGAAAAACTTGAGCAAATTAAAAAAGATCTGTAAGAATAGATAAAAGTTTAGTTGCTAAGACATTTGTCTTGGGAGGAGTAACTAACCTAGGACAAAGGATGGAAAAGAAATAATTGGTAATCAAGACTGAAGGAATCATGAAAGATCTGGGCGTCAACGCTATATCCGAAAAGGAAAGAGAAGAGAATCTATCAAGAATCGGTCCATGCGCACCCAGAAGCACTCTAGATAATTGGATTATAGAGGAACTCCCTTTAACTTTTAGAATTCCATTAGAGTAATGCTTAAAACACACCTATTGCTTTAGGCCCGAAAGCAATATGGATCTTTTTGTAAAAATGGCCCATGATCATTATCTAGTTACTTTTAATGAAAATGCATTTTCTATCTTACATGATAATTTTTTCACTAATTATTCTTTCATTCTTACCGGATTCAATAAGCCATTCATTTATATCCAATATACAAAATTTATCATTCTTTAATACATACATTCTTACTCATACTCATACCATACAATCATTCTTGCGTAAATTTATTTTGTTCTCTGGACCTTTTTTTTTTACTCCTTTGACAGGTCTTTGAATATCAATAATATGAGTGACACTGATGCTAACTTAGAGCCTCATTTTAAGCAAGATATGTGTTTAGAGGAACTTCAAGACTTTGAAGATGATCAGGTTATAACTTATCTCCTGATTTGTTAAGGATGATGGAGCAAGAAGAAAAACAAATCTTGCCTCAAAAAGAACCGATAGAAGTTATAAGCTTGGGGAACGAAGATGAAAAGAAAGAAGTAAAAATTGGGACAAGCATCTCCATAGAAACCAAAAAAGATCTTATTGAGTTGCTTCAAGAGTTCAAAGATGTCTTCGCATGGTCTTATCAAGACATGTTAGGCCTAAGTACTGACATTGTGGTACATAGGCTCCCCACAAAGGAAGCATGCAAGCTTGTTCAGCAAAAGCTCCAAAGGATGAGACCTGATGTGTTATTAAAGATAAAAGAAGAAGTTAAAAAGCAGTTCGACGTTGGTTTCCTCCAAGTAGTTAAATACTCAGAATGAGTAGCCAACATAGTCTCTGTTCCTAAAAAAGATGAGAAAATGCGTATGTGTGTGGATTATCGAGATTTAAATAAAACTAGCCCAAAGGACAACTTTTTATTGCCTCACATCGACACCTTAGTAGATAATACAACAAGTCACTCCTTATTTTCATTCATGGATGATTACTCTAGGTATAACCAGATAAGGATGGATCCTGAAGACATGGATAAAACCACGTTTGTCACAATGTAGGGAACATTGTGCTATAAGGTGATGTCTTTTGGACTGAAAAACGCGCGGGAAACTTATCAAAGAGCCATGGTGACTTTGTTTCATGACATGATACATAAAGAAATTGAAGTTTATGTTGATGATATGATTGCAAAATCCCGAACAATGGAAAAGCATGTAAAGTTATTAAGAAAGTTGTTTGTAAGGCTAAGAAAGTATCAACTAAAGTTAAACCCAACCAAGTGTACTTTCGGAGCCACTTTGGGCAAGCTATTAGGCTTTGTGGTCAGCCAAAAGGGGATTGAAATTTATTCAAATAAAGTCAAAGCCATACAGGAGTCACCACCACCCAATATGCAAAAAGAAATTCGAGGGTTCTTAGGGAGATTAAATTGCATTGTTCGATTCATCTCACAGCTCACTGAGAAATGTGATCCCATCTTCCATTTGCTTAGAAAGCACAACCCAGGTGTGTGGGAAGATGAATGCTAGGAAACTTTTGACAAAGTCAAGGATTACTTGTCCAATGCTCCTATCTTGGTGCCCCCAATTCCTAATAAACCGTTGATCTTATACTTGACAGTCTTTGAAAATTCTATGGGATGCGTACTAGGCCAACATGATTAGTTTGGAAAGAAGGAAAGAGATATATATTATCTTAGCAAAAAATTCACTGATTGTGAAACTAGATATTTGTCAATTGAAAAACTATGTTGCGCTCTAGTTTGGACCACACGAAGGTTAAGACAATACATGTTGTACCACACAACTTGATTAATCTCAAAACTAGATCCTCTAAAATATATGATGGAGTCGACCACACTAAATGGAAGATTGGCTAAGTGGAAAATCTGACTTTCTGAATTTGACATAGTCTATGTCAATCAAAAGGCAGTAAAAGGTAGTGCAATAGCAGACTTCCTAGCTAGCAGGGCTTTAGAGGATTATGAGCTAATGAACTTTAACTTCTCAAACAAGAACTTAATGTATGTTGCAACCACTGAAGAGGGAACCACAGTGGAATATCCTTGGAGACTAAATTTTGATGGAGCTTCAAATGCCACGGGTAATGGAGTTGGGGCAGTCTTGGTATCACCAGAAGGAGACCACTATCCTTTCACCAGTAAACTCGATTTTGATTGTACAAACAACATGACAAAATATGAAGCATGTATCATGGGAATCCATACAGCCATAAAACGGGGGATCAAAGTTTTAGAGATATATAAAGATTCCAAGGAATAAGAGATTCCAAGCTAATTGATTACCAAAAGTTGGTTCTCGAGATAACCAAGGAATTTGATAATGTCACATTTCATTATCTCCAACGTGAAGAAAGTCAGATGGCTGATGCTCTAGCCTAAATAATTAAAGTAAATAGACCAGAAGATATGCAACCTATTCAAATGAGCATTTATGAGGCTCTGACTCATTGTTATGATATTTAAGAAGAAGAAGAAGAAGAAGAAGAAAGGGATGATAGCTTGTGGTACCAAGATATTCTCTAATATGTAAGAGATCGCAAGTACCTCGAGCAAGCTTTTAAAAATTAAAAAAGGACATTGAGAAGGCTTGCAAATGAATATGTCCTAGACGGGGAAATCTTGTACAAGAGGAGAAACGATCAAGTGCTGCTAAGATGTGTCGACACAATCGAAGCTAGAAAGATCTTAGAAGAAGTTCACGAGGGCATTTACGGAACACACGCCAATGGTTTCACGATGGTTAGGCAGATAATGAGATTTGGGTATTACTGGTCCACCATGGAAGGGAATTGCATCAATTATGCTAAGAGGCACCATAAATGTCAGATCTATGAAGATAAGATTCATGTTCCTCCATCACTTCTTCATGTCATGACTTCTCCTTGGCCTTTCTCTATATGAGGCATGGATGTCATTGGACCAATTTCTCCAAAGGCTTCTAATGGTTAGAGATTTATCTTTGTGGTTATTGACTACTTCACCAAATGGATAGAAACTTCTTATGCCAACGTCACGAAGTCTGCAGCTGGCAAATTCTTGAAAAAGGAGATCATCTCCCGATATGAAATGCCAGAAAGGATCATATCCGACAATACCTTAAATTTGAATAATAGCATGATAACAGAGGTTTACAAGCAATTAAAAATCAAGCATCACAATTCATCTCCCTATCGCCTAAAAATGAATGGAGCTGTAGAGGTAACTAATGAAAACATCAAGAAGATCGTTGCAAAAATGACCGAGACATATAGAGACTAGCACGAAAAATTACCATTTGCCCACTTTGCTTATAGGACTTCAATCAGAACTTCTACTAAGGCAACACTATTCTCATTAGTATATAGTATGGAAGCGGTCTTACCTATCAAGGCTGAAATACCTTCTCTTCGAGTTTTGACAGAATTATAATTAGATGAGGCAGAATGAATTCAGGCCAAATATGATCAATTGAATTTAATTCAAGAAAAGAGATTAAGAGCTATCTGCCATGGTCAGATGTATCAGAAAAGAATGATGCGAGCTTATAACAAAAAAGTCTACCCCAGAGAATTACACGAGGGAGATCTAGTTCTGAAAAAGATACTTCCCATACATAAAGACTTCCGAGGGAAATGGTTGCCCAATTGGGAATGACCTTATGTGGTAAAGAAAGCTTTCTCAGGGGGAGCTCTCATTCTAACAAAAATGGACGGCAAAGATCTGGACAACCTCGTCAACTCAGACTCGATGAAAAAATATTTCGCCTAAAAAAAGAGAAAGAGAAATCGAGATGAAAACCCGCAAAGGACGTCCCAAAAAAAAGATGAAAACCCGCAAAGGGCATCTTGAAACCAAAGAGATTTTGAGTTGAAAACCCGTAAAGGGCGACTCAAATTCAAAATGAAGAAATGAGTTTGAAATGATCATTTTTCTCAAATGTAACAAGATGGAGGGAAATTACAGCTTGAAGCATCAACAAGGCACTCCAGGTATTCTAGACACATATCGCGCTCAAAATGATTCTCAACGAGTTGGCTCAAAGAAGCTCATTTTATGATAGCCAGGGCATCTGATTATTTTTGTTATATACTTGGTATTTTTTTACTAATGTTTTCCATCTTTGATTCTTTCTTTTGAAATGTGTCTTCAATAAATTTCGACCTCATTCGTTCATAATCTTTTTCAAGCATCTTGCATTAAGAATAATGGATAATGAACTAACAATATAAATCATACAAAGATCCATGAGCATCATTCTAGAATTTCCTAAATAGTACAGGGGCCCGAAACAGGACCACTTGTTGAAAAATAAACTTGAAAATAAGTAGTTCAAGCTAAGCCTAGAAGAAGACAGGGCGACGCACCTACGATAGAATTCGGAACAAATGAAAGACCTTGTCAACCCAAATAATAATAATAATAAATGAACCGAACATTCATCATGCGCATTCATATAGTTAGGAGCATTTGATTCATTCTGATCATGGCATCCTAATAATTTGGGCCTACATAGAGGTCTATAGAAGCATACTTTACAGGTCACATCCCTGTAGAATGGCGAGACGAACTAGGGAAACATTGAAGTTGATACCTTAGAGCATGGAGGGAAAGATTGAGACCACAAAGGATAATCTTATAACTTGAAGTTGGAAAAGAGCAAGTTGAAGTTGCGACAATTGAAGGCACCAATACCTTACCCCGACCATGAGGTAGATTAAAGCGTCTGATCTTTTACCCTAATCAAAGGGTAGATTAGAGACACACTAGTACCTGATCCCGATCATGAGGAAGATTGAAGCATATGATCTCTTACCCTGATCATAGGGAAGAGTGAAACTTCAAAAGGTCATCTTCCTGATGAGATACATAGAAGTAAACCAAATAAATAAAGTGAAGCTCAATACGAATGAGACTTCAAACCCCATCTTCTTGATGAGATACAGAGAAGTGGGTCAAAGCAATAAAGCGATCATCTTCCTGATAAGATACAGAGAAGTGGACCAAATTTGGCCTTCCTGATGAGATACAAAGAAGTGAATTAAATCAATAAGCGGTCATCTTCCTGATGAGATATAGAGAAGTAGACCAAATTAATGAAGTGAAGCTCAATACGAATGAGAATTCAAAACCCATCTTCCTGATGAGATATAGAGAAGTGGGTCAAAGCAATAAAGCGGTCATCTTCCTGATAAGATACAAAGAAGTGGACCATATCTGCCTTCCTAATGAGATACAAAGAAGTGGATTAAATTAATAAAGCGGTCATCTTCCTGATAAGATACTGAGAAGTAGATCAAATCAATGAAGCGGAGCTCAATACGAATGAGACTTCAAAACCCATCATTCTAATGAGATACAGAAAAATGGGTCAAAGAAATAAAGTGGCCATCTTCCTAATGAGATACAAAAAAGTAGACCAAATTCGTCTTCCTGATGAGATACAAAAAAGTGGATTAAATCAATGAAGCGTTCATCATCCTGATGAGATACAGAGAAATAGATAAAATCAATGAAGCAAAGTTCAATACGAATGAGACTTCAAACCCTATCTTCCTGATGAGATACAGAAAAGTGGGCCAAAGCAATAAAATGACCATCTTCCTGATGAGATACAGAGAAGTTGATTAAATCAATGAAGCGGTCATCTTCCTGATGAGATATAGAGAAATGGACCAAATCAATGAAGCGAAGCTCAATACGAATGAGACTTCAAACATTATCTTCCTGATGAGATACAGAGAAATGGGTCAAAACAATAAAGCGGTCATCTTCCTGATGAGATACAGATAAGTGGATTAAATCAATGAAGCAGTCATCTTCCTGATAAGATACAGAAAAGTAGACCAAATCAATGAAGCGAAGCTCAATACGAATGAGACTTCAAACATTATCTTCCTGATGAGATACAGAGAAATGGGTCAAAACAATAAAGCGGTCATCTTCCTGATGAGATACAGATAAGTGGATTAAATCAATGAAGCAGTCATCTTCCTGATAAGATACAGAAAAGTAGACCAAATCAATGAAACGAAGCTCAATACGAATAAGACTTCAAACCTCATCTTCTTGATGAGATATAGAGAAGTGGGTTAAAGTAATAAAGTGGTCATCTTCTTGATGAGATACAGAAAAGTGGATCAAATTCGTCTTCCTGATGAGATACAGAGAAGTGAATTAAATCAATGAAGCAGTCATCTTCTTAATGAGATACAGAGAACTAGACCAAATCATTGAAGCGAAGCTCAATACGAATGAGACTTCAAATCCCATCTTTCTGATGAGATACAGAGAAGTGGGTCAAAGCAATAAAGCTATCATCTTCCTGATAAGATACAGAGAAGTGGATCAAATCCACCTTCCTGATAAGATACAGAGAAGTGAACCAAATCTGCCTTCCTGATAAGATATAGAGAAGTGAATTAAATCAATGAAGCGGTCATCTTCCTGATGAGATGCAAAGAAGTAAACCAAATCAATGAAGCGAAGCTCAATGCGAATGAGACTTCAAACCCTATCTTCCTGAAGAGATATAGGGAAATGGGTCAAAGCAATAAATAGCTCATCTTCCTGGTGAGATACAGAGAAGTAGACCAAATCTGTCTTCCTGATGAGATACAGAAAAGTGGATTAAATTAATGAAGCGATCATCTTCCTGATGAGATACAGAGAAGTAGACCAAATCAATGAAGCGAAGTTCAATGCGAGTGAAACTTCAAACCCCTATCTTCCTAATGAGATACAAAGAAGTAGGTCGAAGTAATAAAGCGTCATCTTCCTGATAAGATATAGAGAAGTAGACCAAAAAATAAAGCCACAACACACCTGAAGTGTTAGAGGATTGAATCAAAGACTACAATGACAGGTCTCAATCTCCTTGAAGTTACAAGTGAATTGACTGAAGTTACAGTAGCAAATTTTGTCTTTTTGAAATTACCTTAGGGCAAGATGAAATCACAACACTGAATCCTACTTTCCTAAAGTTGTATAGAAGCGGATGCAGTAAAATTGAACGACCAATAAAGCGAAGGGTGAGTCAATTGAAAAAAAAGTGTCGAAGAAATGAGACCTAACAAAATTGGGCCTCCTTTTGGTCTTTGCTCCGTTTCTGTTACACAGCAACGAGTAAAGAGGGGCAACTGTAATAGGCCCAATTTGACCGAGTTCGTTTCAAACCCAAATTAGTAAACAAATTTTAAATTTAAATTGTCCAATACAATTTTAAATTTAAATTTATTTAAGTTTAAAAGGCCCAATTACAAACCTAACGAATCCAAACCCAAAAAAGTCTAATTACATGACCCGAAGAGCCTAAAAGGCCTAAATCTAAAAATCTGAAAAACCCTAACGACAGCAACTTGTGCTGCCAACTGTTGCCCCTGACCACTCAAATGTTGCCACATCAGCACCACTGCCACCAGAAACTTGCCACCATCGCCACTACCAAGTCTACACCTGCAAAGAAGACAAGACTCATATTTAGTTGAAAGAAATAAAATTACATGATTGTAAATGGGGCTATATAAAGCCAATCTCGAAAAGTTGTAATTTTTTACAAAGAGACAGTGCATTCGAAATTAATACACAAAAAACAGAGAATTTTTGAAGTCAATACACGGAAAAATAATACAGATCAAAATCAAATTACAGAAGATTCAAGCAACTCTCGATGTTCTCAAGGTATACTTTAAATATATCAATACATTCATTTACTGCTCATTTATTACATTCTTTAAAACTCGAAACGTTTTTAATAAATAATAAATAAAAAAAGAAGACCTAAAGGCATACCTTAATCCGAATCGTCGCCGACGAGGTCGTGAACGGAGTTCCTCCGTTCATGAGGGACTTCGATGCTCAAATTTTTGTCCAAAATATATGTTAAAAAATGAAATAAAGAACAAATTAAAAAAAACATAAAAGAACAAAAGAGATAAAAATATACAAAAAAAAAAAAAATTTAAAAGAGGAATAATGCAAAGATAAATCTAAAAAAAAAAACTTATCGTCTTCTCGAAAATCCAAAAAACTATAGTTTAGATCTGGACTTTTAAATAAACAGGAAAATCCAGATCTGTATTAGATTTGTCTTATAAATTTTTTAGTTTTTAAAAGAAACAACAAAACCCTTTTCAAAAAATCTAGGCTCGATCTTGTAAGTCGGAGCCTAGATTAGGTTTTCTAGTAAAAAAAAAAAAGAAAAGAAGGATTTTTTACCTAGGTCATTGTGCACGGTGGCAGACAACGACGACAACCGACAGTCGACGACGAGATGGTGACGAGACGGATGACCGAAGCTTGGTCGGTCTTTCAGTGGCGATAGAGGTTTTTTTGAGGAAGGGGAGAGTTTTTTTTTTATTTAAAGAAAGGGTTTCAAATGAGTTTTTTTATGAATTTTTTTGAGGTATTTATAGCCTCCAAAATGATGTCGTTTTGAAAGTGGCCTAAATATCCCAAAACGGTGCCGTTTTGACGTCAAACCAACCTCAGACTCGAATTCGATTGACTCGCAACCAGGATTCGCGTGTTTTTGAGTTTTGGGTTATTTGCCCACGGGATCCTTCCGTATTTTTTAAAATTTATAATTTCGTCCTTTTTCATATTTTTAGTTTATTTTAAATTTGCCCAGAAATTTTAATTATTTTATAATTTAGTCCATTGACTTTTGGAAGCTCAAAAACCTGCCACGTGTCACATCTTTTGGGTTTATTACATAAAAAAGCCCCTGAACTCTTTTAGAATTGCATTTTGACCTCCAAATTTCTCTAAAATTATATTTAACCCCTAAACTTTTCTAAAATTACATTTTAGTCTTCAAACTCTTCTAAAATTATATTTTAACCCTTAAACTTATCCAAAATTGCATTTTGACCACTAAACTTTCCAAAATTACATTTTAACCCCTAAACTTTTCTAAAATTGCATTTTTGACCTCTAAACTTTTTGAAAATTACATTTTAACCTTAAAATTTTCCAAAATTATGTTTTAACCCTAAAATTCTCCAAAACTTCATTTTTGACCTCGTTTTTTTTTTCTTTTTTGTTTTTTTCGATTCTTTGTACATAAAATTAAATTATTTTCTTCGTATTTTAAATTAATCCTTTTTTTTCTAGATATATTGATTCGTGTTCTTTAACATTTTATTAATTTTATGCTTAATTTTTGCATATTCATTTATCCTTATATTTGTTCTGTCTTAGTATTATTTAATTTTGCCATTAATTGTACATTCGTATTTAATTTATGCACTCATTTTTAAATTAAAATTGTTTTCTGTCTTAAAAAAAAATAATACATACAAATAATTTTAAAAACGAGGCAATATCTTTTCGTGTGAAAATTTCGAAAAATTATGCCTTATCGTGCTGGGTGTGATTTTTCGTATAATTTGCACAATAGAATATCCTCTTTTAAATTTTTTTAAATGTCCTTGAATTTCGAAATTCCGGGAACGTCGTCCGCTAACGTGTTGAACACAACTTCAATTCTCTGAGAATTTCGAAACATACGAGCATTTTTCTTCCAATTTAATTTTTGAAAATCATGCGAAATAAGTTATGTGTACAAGGATTGTATTTTAAACTTCACTCGAGATTTCAAATTTTTAACAAACAAAATCGGAAAATAGTCGACGTGGTACCAATTTTGGGTGTGTGAGGGTGCTAATCCTTCCTTACACGTAATCGACTCTCGAACTCGTTTTTTGGATTTCGAAGACCAAAAACGTTTTGTGGTGATCCAATCACACCAAATAAAAAAAATTGGTGGTGACTCCCATTTTTTAAATTAAAAATATTTTCGAGAGTTCTTTTTCTTTTCAAAAAAAGCGTTTCGATAATAGGTATTGATTTACACTTAATGAATTAATATTAAATAAGAAAAAGAAGTTTTAAAAGCCCAAATTAAAAGAAATTCATTATTTTCAATTAATAAAATATTTAATTAAACAAATAAAACTAAAAGTAATTGAACAAATAAATTACAAAAAATATCATATCATCTATCACATGTCGATCATATATTGATTATTTTTTGCTACGTCATAAAGAATAACATTGTTAGTAAATTGGAGTAATTTGTAAAACGTTTGACAAGTTCAAGTATCAAATCGAAAAAAAAAAATTAGGTATCAAATTAGGAAAAAAAAGTCAAGTTCAGGTACCATAATTGAACCCCAAAAAAGATTAAGTTTCAACTTAAGAAAAAGTGTCAAACTTAGGTACCGAATTAAGAAAAAGTGTCAATTTTAAGTACCAAATTGGACAAAAAAATTTAGGTATCAAATTAAGAAAAATTGTCAAGTTTAAGTACCAAATATTATATTAAGCCTTTTAAAATCAACCGGAAATGTTGTATATATAACAAAAAATGGAACTGGTTTAAGAGAACCAAGCTAACTTTGGTCTATCGGTTACGGTTAACTAAAAATACAATTTTTTTCGGTGAGTTACAAGAGGAGGGTAAAGCCCTAATAACATCACGACTAGTGCAACTTGAACCCAAACCATATCTGGAGTGAGGAACACTCTGATCATCAAGCCATCACAGGAGATTCTTAATTATACAATATTAAACTAATTTAATTGGATGAATTTAGTTATTGATTATATAAACTGATGATAGACAAAATCAATATATTTAAACCTTCTCCTTTAATCAAAATTGAATTAACCACACCAAAAAAAATTAAATTATGGGGTTCTGAAAGTTCTTTTGAGAGAATATCATGAATGAAAAGGATCCACAAAATGAAAGTGGAGAAAGGGTGTCCCAATGACACAATACTAATTTTAGTATTCACACCTCCACCTACTCTTTTACACTATGGATTTGCAAAAAGAGATAAAAACGTTAAACTATTGAACATCTAAATGATGGCAAATTGAAGAGGTTAGATTCAATGCACTCAGCAAACACATCATATGAAAATTTAAACTTATATGTCATGTTATCAGTAGGATTTAGAGTTTAGAGTTTGTACTCTGTAATGAATATGTCTGATAGAAATATTCAAATATGTTGAATAAGTGTTAAATACGAATACTTTAAAGGAAATAAAAAATCTGGATTTATCCTGCTTGTTTGAATATTAGCAGACAAATAACAAGAAACAAAAGGGAAAAAAATGAAAATTTTTACAAGAATATATTAGTTTACATAGAGTTGTGGGTCACCATTGGAGGGGTCCTAGTGAAAGCAGTGGGCATAGCTTGGTAGATTTGCATATCCATCCACTCAACGACATGATCATCATATTGGGAGAATTGGGTAAAAAAAACAAAGAAAAAGAATGGCCACTGCTTCACTTGAATTTGAAAAGCTTCTAAAATACAGATGAATGAAGTGAATGTGAGCTGTCAATTCTTCAACAGTGGCTCATTACTTTTGGGATATTGTGATTAAAATCGAATTCAACCTAGGAAAGAATATTATTAATTTGTGATGGAAAGTGGATAATAATCATGTCATAATCATATATACTTACAAGTATTGTTTTTCAGCTCTTACAAGATATGGGGTTGCAATGATTATTCTGAAGCATGCCACAGATTTTCTTTACCACACAAAAAGGAAAAAAAAAAGGGGGGGGGGAGGTTCTTGCCATAAGCAAAGTTAGTGGTACAGGCAAGGATCTCAGTGCATCAGACAGAAAACTTGGGCTGAAGAAACAGTGCAAGCTAAGCATATGCTAGAATAATTGGTACTGTGCTTACATATGCAACAGGATAAGCAAAGAAAACCCCATTTTTGTTCACTGCTTATTCAGAGGAAACAGACAACATTTGACTTATTTCTTAAAGAAAAAAAAACCCCAACTTCAACCAGTAAATAAAGCAACAGCTTCCTTGTGGTTTGATCCATGAGCCTGTTCAATTTGAAAAGTATGCATCCAAAAGTGATTATAACAGGAGATTAAGATTTGAAAGTTCGTTTGAATCTTGAGATGGGATTTATGGTATTGAAGAGGGCTAGAACCCATTAACGATGAACACAAATTTGACTAAGGAAAAAAAGGAAAAAAAACTTGAGTTTGGTTTAGGTTTTGGCAAGAGGTTTTAAAAGAGTACTAGTAGTGAGTAGGGGTGTAAATGAGACACTACTTGCTAGCTACTTAGATTCAACTAAAAAAAAAAAAAGACTCGAATTCAATTCAATTATTGTTGAACATGAACTTCTATCATTAAAACTTGATCAAACTAGTGCAATGCTTTAAGCCTTGAATTTCAAGTTGATCTTGAGCTTGGCTCGATTATACCCTAGCAAGGTGCAGTATGCATGACGAAACATTATTTATTTACACATTAAGAATTTCAAGTTTCTAATACTCTGATGATGACCTAGTCATAGCATGCTTAGCAATGGTGCCAAGCAAGAAAATAGTAATATATGTATATATACAGCAGAAAATGGTTAATTATCAATGCCAGTGGTTAGCAGATGGAGAAGGCATTAAGCAAAAAGGAATGGTTCCGCAGCTTTCGTTTAGTGGACTTGAATACAATTAAGCAAGCTTTCCTTGTCTGTCACAAACCTTAAAAATTGCCACCAGGAAATATAAGGCATCCATCATAACATTGGTATAAAAAATGAAACACATAAATAAAACCCAATTTCACAAATCTACACCTACAAGTGCACTCAAGCCTCAGACTCTTCGGTCTCCTTAAAATATTCGTGCCCAACACCAGGGTTTAACATATTTTTGGACATAACTATAGGAGCATGACCCTCTAAATATATGGAAACATAGAAAAAAATTGAACCTGCCTGTGTCAGGGGCATATTCATATACGACATCCAACTCTGACACCAATGTCTTAACACATATCCATATAAAAGCAGCAGGATCCATAAGACATCATTATAACTATGTGATTGATAAATAGCACCAGTACAAGTTGAGGTCACTGTCACAAATCTCCACCTCCTATAAGTGGATTTACAAAATCCAGTGTATTAGGACCAAAAAAGTTCTAAATACAACGGCTTTAGGAAGACAGCTAATGATCATATCTTAAAACACGAGCATAAGAGTAAAAATGTCTTCCATGGCATGATCGAGAATCAACTAGTAGATGCATTAGAGCAATCAGGACAACTGAAGTGACCTCTAGCTTGACATTTTGTACATCCAACAGATTTTACCTTAATCTCCTCAGACTGATACAGATTATCAATTAGGTTGAAACTGAATGGCCCATTTGCTTTGATTAATCCAGTTCCTCTGCATCTTGAGCATGCTATCATCCGTAGATCACCACATCTCTTGCACAAGCCCAATGAACTGCAAGTTTGACAAGTTAAATATATGTTTGTGCAACCATGTAGATTACATCAGTCAATGAAATATATCCTGGCAGTTCTCTTTTTCCTAGCAAAGTTGAATAAAAGTTGGGAACCTCATGATATTGGATAAGACATATTACCTACCTTAATACAATAAAGTTGATGTGCAACTTGGTTTAGAAAGAGATTGACTTAATTCATTCACTTGACAATGATTCTAGACCTTCACCCTTTTTGCCCCAAGCCATTCCTAGCTTAATCCTTAAGTTTATCCTCAAAAAAACCAAAAAGGCAACCTTTATATGCATTCCATTCAAGGCATCCAAGTTTTCCTAAAATAAGTGAACTATAAGTACTATAGCAAGATAACTACATCAAGAAGAGGAAAGCCAAGCTAATGATTCTGAAAGCATTATACTTAAACTTGAAGATAGGGGAAGGTATTGCGGATTTCAGAATTCGACCTCTAAACCTGCTAAAAATTACCTCTTAAAAGTTACCGCATGAACCAACTAGACTACATCCTAGGTTCCTTCCCAGCCAGTTTTGCACTAGTACAACATGACAATAAAAGACATTGGTCAACAACTCCACACAGATGCCATTTTCTTTTGTTACCTAAGAATAGCATACACCACCAGAATTTTGTGGATGGGGAGATATTTTCACATGACTCTAGGTAGGGGAGTGCATTTGTTTGAGATAGAATCAATCACAAAGAACAGAAATAAAACATGAAGATATAGCAATCATTTCATAAAGAATCAAAATAACCCCACAATTAAAATCAATCCTAATATACAAGGCATTGCAATTTTAAATTGAATTAAAGTACACTGATAGCTATTCAAATTTCCAAAGGACATCCAATTGTAAACCAACAAAGTGAACAACAACAACAACAACTAAATCAAAATAACTTAAGGTATCACAACTCAGAATTCATCAACCAAACTAACAATCGAATTACCAAATTTTACTCATACCCAGTAACAAAATTGTTAACTTTTTCGAAGTTTCAAAACTTGTAAAAAAAAAACTGAGTTTTTCTCACAAACTCAAAAAAGTAAAAAAAAAAAGATTCGAACATGGAAACACAGCAAAAAGAAATGGGTTTAGAAAAGTTTCAATTACCTTCTCTGAGAAGCAGAAATAAAAGCATCAACTTTGGGGGCAGCAATTGTAGCACAAAGTAACAAAGTGCCAACTCCAAAGCCTGCAACTTCGCTTGCTGTTATGTGCTCCATTTTTCCTACGTTTCTTCTGTTCAGATATCTAAAACCTTATCGATTCACTCTGCAGTTTTGAATGTTCTTCCTTTTCTAAAATGATATTATTGTTTTATTGAGGGCGTCTCATCGAAGGCCTATTAGCTCAGCTGGTTAGAGCGTCGTGCTAATAACGCGAAGGTCGCAGGTTCGAGACCTGCATGGGCCAAATTTTAGCTTTTTTTAATTTTTTGCTATTTTTCGCATTTGGGCCAATAAATTCTGAACTTTTGGTTTTAGATTTCTCGCCAAAAGGCCATCTAATTGTTCAAAACTTCTAATTTTCATTGGTAAATTATTTTATTATAAATAAATGGCTTAAACAATAAAATAATTTTTTTAAATTAGTATTTAAATTTTTTTAATTAAAATTACTAATTAAATTATTAAAATATTATCTATTTTACCTCAATTATTAATCCTATTAAAAAAAATTCGATTAATCATAACTTACGAGGTAGACCTCTATTTATTTTACCTTTTTTTTTTTTTTTTTTTCATTAAACAATTTTTTTCAAATTATTTTACATTTTCTCGTCAATAAAACATCCAAAAAAAATTGTTTTTCTTGCATATTACTGAGACTCCGGTTGAGATTCTTGGATAGTGTTTTTGATGTACAAATCGCCTTTGTTGCTTCTATGTTCATCGATCGAATTCCTTGCATTAATTCATCTGTTTTACTACCCAGATCTTTTATTCTCTTGATGGATCCATCGTAATCAACCAACTGCAGTATTGGTAGGAAATCTCCAGAGACACTGCCAATTCGAAAAGCTCCTTAATCATCTCCTGGAACAGCCTCCTTTCGTCAAAATTCTGGGTAGCTTCGTCGTCGAAATACCGTTTCCCGGACATCATTGTCATGATTATGTTAAACGTCAGCTCTGAAAACACTGATTTTATCTCTACCTTGGCGAACCCATCGGCAAAAACCTGGTACAATCGGCGCAACAAGCGGCTGACTTCATCCTTTCGAATGTCTAAAGACAAGTTCAAACGAGCGGAGGAGAAGATCTCGATGGTGGAGCGTCGACGTAGGTTGCGCCAATGATCGTCGTAGGTTTAATAGAGATGGTAGAAACAGGAAGCTTGAAAATTATAAAATGGTGGAAGGTTTGTACGAGGAAGCAAACAACCTTTTTTTTTCTTGGTGTTTGGTTGATGAGAAAATGTAAAAAAATTTAGTAAAATTTATTTGATGAGAAGAAATATAATAAAATGTGTAAAATAAATAGAGATCTATGTAATAAGTTATGATTAGTTGATTTTTTTTTTCTAACGAGGCTAACAATTAAAGTAAAATGGATAGCATTTTAATAATTTAGGTACTAATTCCAACCAAAAAATATTTAGATACAAATTTGAGAAAATTAATATACTTTAAGTATCATTTTATTATTTAAGCCTAAATAAAATTTACCTGATACTTTTAATTTTAATAATATATGTTTTACATAAATTAATTTTAAATTAAAAATTTTAATTTTATAATAGATTATTTTATTTTTATCACTATTTCCTAAATTTTATAAAATTTCATTTTTTTCTATTAATAATATTCATATAAACTTTAATTTTATTATAATTTTATAATTTTATTTTTTTAAAACATTTTTTTTTAAATTCATCTGATATTAAATAAAGAATTAAGGTTTATATTAAATTATTATATTTTCAAACTTATAATTTTAACTATCCTTAAATAAATAAATAAATTTCTTTTTATGAAATAAATAATAAATTTGATTAATTAAAAAGGATTAAATCTTATATTAAACTTTCATATTTTCATAATTTTAAGATTTTTATTGATATTAAAAATAAGAAAATGTATTATTTGATATGATTTGGATATAAGACAAACTTCACATGCTAAATATAATTTTGTTGATAAATACTTATTCTTACAAAATATATAATTTTCTTTTATAAGGGAAATGGATAGAGAGTTGCAAATTAAACACAAAATTTTATGTCAACCAAAAATTCATTTAAAAAAATCTCTTACTATTACATTAACATAAAATATAATATATATTTTTTTGCAAAAACATAAAATATAATATATTAGATGTTCACAAATATAATAAAACTAAAAAAAGTCACATGCTAAGATATGATAGCAAATACTAAATATATATCATGTCGGATTGTTAAGAGTGTTCAAATAGTTAACTAAATTGAATTAGTATTAATTGAACTAAGTAAATTTATATGTTTTGTTTTATTTTTTTGTTAAAATAAATATAAAACATATAAAAAAATAAATAAATTGATAATGTTCATTTGACCGAATTAACAGAATTAGTAATAGTCTAATACATATAATATATAATATTATTTATTAAGTTCAGTTAATTTGGTTAATTACTTGATTTTGAACCGAATTAACCGTTAACCGAAAGTCCAAAAAATCTTGAACCAACCTCTGACCGAACTAGATCGATTAACCGTCTGATTAATTGAATTAGATCGGTTCGACTGATTAATTCGATTTTAACCGAAGTTTGAACACCCCTACTTACAAGAGCAATAATGTAATATTATAACACGTGTTGGATAAAATGGTAAGATATGTTTATTTTTTTAAAAGGAGAAACCATATTTGAACCTTGGAGATAGCTATCACGCCCTCGAAAAATATGGGGTTAGCTGAAATAATTAGCTAAGAAAATGTACAGGGCTGAATGGTTAAGCGTTTAAGGCCTTATCTTAAAAGTCCTAGGTTCAAGCTACTTTCTCCCATTAAAATTCAGTTACTAGTTTATTGACGATGTAAAATGCTACTAGCACAGTTCTTGAAAATCTAAAAAATACCATACCTAACTATTCTCAGCGAGAGGATGCTCATAACGCATATAATAGACTGAGATCTTTTGAGTTGATATTTATTTTGCACATGATGAAGGAAGTTTTAGGGGTTAGTGATAATCTTTTTCAAGCTTTGCAATGACATTCTCAAGATATATTAAATGCCATGAGTTTAGTTTCGACAACAAAAGATCTAATTCAAAAGTTGGGAGATGATGGATGGGATGAATTATTGAAAAACGTGATATCTTTTTGTTAAACTTGGGAGTTGGATTTTCCAGATATGAATGCTCGATATATTGTGAGTCATAGCCGTAACAAGAAGGAAGATGTTATAGTGGAGCATCATTATCGAGTGCATATATTTTTTTGCTACAATAGATACTCAGTTGCAAGAATTGAAGAGCAAATTTAACGAACATGTTGTCAAGCTTCTCACTCTTACTACAGCTTTAGATCCCAAGGAGTTTTTCAAGTTAATTGATATTGATAAAAGATTTTTCTCAACAAGAGAAAGAACTTCTCCCATATGAGTTGAAGCATTATGAACTTGATATATGTAAGCAACCTGATTTGAAAAAAATATCAACACTTTCTGAACTTTGTAGAAGCTTAATTGAGAGTGGAAAGTCAATCATGTACCCACTCATTGATAGATTGATTCGTCTTATATTGACTCTTCCAGTTTCAATTGCATCCTCAAAATTTGTTTTTTCTGCTATGAAGATTGTGAAGACTCGACTTCGTAGCAAGATGGAAGATGATTTTTTGAGAAGTTCTTTAGTTGTGTACATTGCAAAAGAAATTGCAAAAAAAATTAATGTAAACGAAATAATTGATGTTTTTAGTGAGATCAAAGATCGAAGAGTGCAGTTGAAATAAATTTTAAAATTTCTTTATAGCTTATTTTTATTTATTAAATTATTTTTCTTTAATTAGTTTTTATTTTTAAAATATTATTATTGTTCATTATCTCGTCCCCTCTCTTGAAATTTTTTGGTTTCACCCCTAGTGGTGGCTTTAACTAAAAAAAATTAGGAGTGATTAACTTTAATGGTCAACTAAACTTTTTTTGATACATTTGGGCAGTACAAGTATCCAATTGAGTGCAAAAAAAAGTATGGATTTAATTACTAATTTTGAAAAAATTAAGTGTATTATTGATGTATTTTAAAGGTTTAAGTACTTAATTAAATAAAAAATGTTAATTACTTTTTTAAAAAAAATTGAAAACTCTATACACCCCTACGCTTTAATTTTATTTTGAAATTGTGAAATTCTAGTTAGTATAATTTCCTGTTGAAAAATTATTGGGTACGTTCATAATGGAGGGACCCGATTCCCGAAATAACATAATTTGTAAGACTTGCTTCGCAAAAATATTCCAAGTCCAAAGAGCTAAAGGATAAATTGAGAAAAATTAAATAAATACCATCATTTTAAAATTAAATTAAATTATTAGTTTCTGCAAAAAGAAATCATAATCAATGACAATAAAGAAATCATTGTCAACTCTCACATGGGATCTAATCTATTTTAATTAAAACCATACATGCTTCTTGTTTTGGAATCTTATGCTATTAATAAAGTTGAATAAAGAGGAATTTAGTATATTAGTATAATGGTTAGGATATTTATTTTTTTATATGTAATTTAAATTCGAATCGTATTAATTGTGTTGTTGATAGGATTTTTTTTTTTTTTAATTCACAAAAGAAAAATTGGATAAAGAGAAGAAATAAGACAATTAAGATTATATATGTATGTATATAAATAAATTTCATAATGCTTATGCAGACAATTAACTAGTAATTAAATAGTGAACCAGATGAACAAGTTCCTGGAAAATACAACCATAAAGTGAAGTAAGGTTCCCTAGAAAATGTACCCTCCATAGTACAGGTTGCTTGCATCCCATCCAAAAGAATCTTTATAAGCTGTATCTGCTTGGCTTTGCACGGCAATCTTGTTGCAGCAATTACCAGGCTGGTGATGGCCATCATCTAGGTTCCACAATCCACTCCATAACCCTTCATCTACCAGATACTGATCTATCCAAGAAGCAGCATTAGCTGGCTCTTGAGACATCATAGCCAAGCACTGATCCTGTGAACTAGGGTACATGAAAACCATCCGCTGTTTCCCTTCTGTTTGATGATCAGTGATCTCTACTGCTTCACTATTTACTTTGCCATCTTCACCTTCATCTTTATCTGGTTTTTCCTGCTGCTGCTGTTGTTTTAGCTTTAGAATTTGAGCTTTTCTTTTTTGTTGCTTCAGAGTTGATTTCTCCTTCTTCTTGAAATGGGTTCTCCAATAGTTCTTGATCTCATTATCTGTTCTCCCTGGCATGTACCTAGCAATTGTGGACCATCTGTTTGGGTTTTTTTTTTTTCACATACATATTAAACATCAAAATCATAATATTTTTTAGAAAGTATACACCAAGTGAAGGAAAATTAGAGAAGAAAAAAAAGAAGCAGCAGCATTGTTTACTTGTTACCCCAAAGTGCATGCAATTCAATAATGATCCCTTCCTCTTGTGGTGTTATTTGACCTCTTTTAAGACCTGGCCTTAGATAATTCACCCACCTAAGCCTGCAACTCTTCCCACTCCTATTCAAACCTTTAAAGAAAGCAAAAAATAACCCCATAATCTTCATTTAATTTAGCTAAGGAAATGATATATATGTATAGTAAGTAAAATATACCTGAAGACCTAGCTACTGAACTCCATCTTCCTTCTCCATGCATGTTCACATATTCAGTAAGCAGCTTATCTTCTTGAGGAGTCCAAGGACCTTTCCTCAACCCTATTTTTGGAGCTTCCCAACCCATCATTCCAACAATTATTACAACTGCTTTCACTTCATAAATTTTGTTGTCTCCAACTTATATGACACAAAGTTCTTGGCTTAACCCTCTTATATATATCTCCTCAATCATGTCAATCCCATGTTTTCTTTATTTCTCCTAATTATATTAAATTGATGATCTCATTAGGAAGACAAGTTCTTTGAATCAAATTTTAGCTTGAATTCTTTCCATATCAACCCAAGTGTTAAACGTCTAGGTGCTGACCAGCTCAGTCTCCTTTCAATCAATTACAGATCAACAGGTGTTGGGTTTAGTACAATCTTAAACTACATTGTCTTGTCATAATAACAAGATAGACATCATTTGAATCTTTTAGACAGAACAAAACAAGTCGACCTGTAATTACTCTAGAAACCAGGGTTTAATTCAGACAATCCCATTCCATAATTTCCAAAAGAAATCCAACTATGTAACATTGGGGGAATGAGAGGGAAAAGCTAGTGGGTTGTTGATGTTTTCTTTGAAAATGGCTTACCATCCAATCTCTATGGAACACTTCTTGCCATAAACAATTCTTAAATGCATGCTTTAGACATTGTTTATTAGTAAAGAAGGTTCTAGGATGCCATTTAAGGTAATGGGGGATTTAAATATATGATAAAAGGGAAGATTTTTGATGACTCATGCATGCTACATCTGGCCTTTTACACCTTTACGCCGTATGTATATATAGCATATTTGGAATGTTAGGGCATTATTTTCTTTTGTGTGTGAATATTTTAATGAACGACAATGCCTACATATAGGGATTGATGTGTACCATTGAAACTATTCATTACTATTATTCAATAAAAACAACAAAGAGTGTATCAAAAGCTATAGTGATCAATGTACTCATCAATATCTTACTTGTAAAAGTAGTGTGAAGATCTATAAGCAGTGAGAAATGCTTGATTTGGTTGGGATGAAAAAGATGTGGACAAAAGAAAAAAGTATGGTAATTGGTGTTTTATCTTTTTCTCTTGATTCCCCTTCAAATTATTATTGGCTCGATTTAATTCAAAGACCTCTCAAAAGAGTGAGAGAATTTAGACAAAAATATTGTCTCGAAAAATGGACTTGAAAATAAGGTTTGTTTTTTAAATTGAACGGGCATCGGATATGTTTTTTTGCCTGGCTTGGCCCGAATTTACAAAAAAAAAAATTGCTTCTTTTATTATTATTACTTTTTTTTTTGCTGTTTTTCATTGTTTTGCTATCATTTCGCTATTATATTACTATTATTTTATTGTTATTATTTGAATATTGTATAACTTTTATTTTATTATTAATTTTGCTACTATTTTAAAAGTATTTGCTTGCTAAGTTGCAAATATCTTAATGTTATTTAAGAATATTTTTTTATTTTTTCTCATTTGTTGAGAAACATTTATTTAATTTTTTAGTGTATTTGATGTATTATATTTTTTAAATTTACTTCTATATAAAAATAATATAATTTTTTTAATATGAACGGGTCGGATCAGACTGAAGTTTTAACATTTTTTATTCGAATTAAATTAAATAAAGTTTTAGACCCATTTTTCAAAATAAACTTAAAAACCAAATCTAAATTTTTTACTTGACTTAATCCGACTCAATCCATGATATGCAAATGATCACTTATCGTTTGGTAACTTCGTGAAATTCTTCTTGGAAGTTTCAATGTATAATGATTATGTTAGTGTGCATATTTATAAGTTTTTGCTAGTAAAATGGGAATTCGATTATACTCATTTTAGTAAATTATGTTTTTTTTTTTTAAAACTATAATAATTGTACTATTACGTTCATTCTATTTTGGTTATTGAATTGTTAAATTTTTTGAAATTAAATATTTTTATTTTTTATTGGTTTAATAAAAAAAATTAATCTTTCAATGTTTACACATTATATCAATTTGATCTTAAATCTAAAATATTCAATAAAATTAACTTTCAATGTTTCCAAATTTTATCATTTTAGTTCAAATACTAAAAAATTCAATAAATTAATTTTTGTCCTTTACAAAAATTATTAATTTAAGCTTTTTAACCCAAAAATCTTAGTTTTAAGTTTCAAAATTTTATAATTTTATCCTACTCCAATATAAAATTTCTAAGATCGTCTTTGGTATAGATTGTTTTTATACATCTTGTTTAACAACCCAACACATGGAAAAGAAAAAAAAAAAGAATGAAAAAAAACAACATAAAGTAATAATATTTAAAACATTACAATTGATGAAGCAAAGTTGATTACAATTCTCGGGCAAAGATTGCAACAACCAACCAACCAACCAACTAATTTATAATAAAACATCATCACCAAACAACAAAATTCAAATCTGAAATAGAGAAAAGAAAAGTGAGCTCAAGTTGTCATCTCCATTTTCAAAACAAAAGATAAAATTATGAGAAATGAATGTTTAATTATAGATAAAGTTATGTGAATTTTTAAGAATTTGAATTAAAATGGTAACTTTTGTAAATATTGAGGGTTAATTTTGTTAAATATTTTATATTTAGGATCAAATTTATATAATGTATAAATATTGAAGGGATAAATTTATTATTAAACCAGTTGTTGGAGATTAATTTATCCGGATCCAACACACACCAAATAAAACTAAAAACCAAAAATAAATAATAATAATAATAATAATAATAATAATAATAATAATAAATGCCCATTAAAATAAATAATCCAAAATTACAAAAGAAGAAAGAGAAAACTCAAATATCCATTTACATATCCAAGTAAAAACCCAAACTCACCAAGCCTAATTTACAAAGGGCCTATCAAGCCCAAAATATTAAAGAAAAATGAAAACCCTAAAACCCTAATCCTATACTCTATCGTCGCTACCCTTTCATCTCCTCATGTCCACGTCACTGCCATGTTAGCTGCCACGTTAACCCCACCAATCCGAGGTAAGATCTGACCCTTTTGCTCCCTCTCACCGAAACAGTAGACTAGGGATGTCCCATCGTCGATGTTGACCTCGAAAAATCATCGTTTTATTGGTACCTGCAAAGACACAGTGGGTAAAACCAAGCAAAGAAACTAAAGGATAAAATTATGTAACCTAATCAACTATAAAAGCCTCATTTCAGATTTGTATTTTTTAAAGAAAAACACAAAAAAAATACAAAAATACGAATGCATTTACAAGCAATAGATATAAAAAGAAAATTCAAATCAGATTACAAAGCATTCAAAAATCTGTGTTATTAAGGTATATTTGTTTTAATATACATTTATATATTTAGTTATATTATTATTGCATTGTTTTTTTATATTCGAAAATAATATAATAAATATAAAATAAAAAAACAAAAAAAGAAGTTGAGAGGGCATACCAAGATCCGAAGCGCTATAGTCGTAGTCGCGATCGGAGTCCCTTCGAACTCGTTTATGTTCGCGAGGGATTCCACTATCCGGACATTTTTACCAAAAGAAAAATAGTAAAAAAAAAGAATAAAATAGGGCAAATTTCGAAAGGAAAAAATACAAAAAAATAATCAAAATCTTACCTTCTTCAAGATCTGGAAGGAGTTATTTTAGATCTAGGTTTATTTTTTTTATAAAATAAAAATACAAAAAAAAAAGAAGTAATAACAAGAAAAAAGATCAGATCTACAAAAGAAGATCTAAAGGTTTGATTTTTTTTTTTTTTTGGGTTTTCTTCACAAATCTAGGCTCAATCTATTTAAATTTGAGTCGAGATTTGTTCTTAAAAGAAAAGGGAAAGTTTTTTTACCTAGTTGTCGTATGCGGCGGTTTGCGACGGTTTGCGGCACTGGAGGACGACAAACGTGGCGGGCCAACGGCGGATGACCACGACCTCCATGGTTGGACATGGAAGGTTCTTGAGAGAGTTTCAGAGGAAGAAAAAAAAGGAAGGAATGTTTTTTTAAAAGGGGTGAGAAATGGAATTTTTTACTAAAATTTTGCCTTAAATAGCAATCCTTGTACGACGTCATTTTCGGGAGGAAATTTTGACCCCAAAACGACGTCGTTTAGACGCCCTGACCTGACCTGAGCGAATCCCATTAGGATCTGCATGTTTTTAAAAAAATGGGTAAATTTCCCTTTGGTCCTTCTGCATTTTTATTTGTTTCAATTTAATCCTTTTGTGTCATTTTTAATTATTTTCAATTTTGCCTAATAATTTTAAGATTTTTACAATTCAATCCTTGACTCAAAAATAACCTTGAGGCTGCCACGTCAATTTTTTGGGTCTATTGCTCATGAAGCCCCTTTTTATTCAAATATTATGTTTTGACCCCAAATTATCTAAAATTTCATTTTGACCCATGAACTTTTTGAAAATTACATTTTGACCCTCGATTTTTTTGAAAATTACATTTTGACCCCAAACTTTTCAATATTTTGATTTTGCCCCATTTTTCCTTATTTTTCGCATTTCTACTCAAAATTTTCGTCTTAATTTGAAATTAATCCTCTTTTAAATATTCTTTGTCCCTTTTAAAAAAAGGAATAAATTCCTTTTTATTATTTTAAAATTTGAATCCCATATATATATATATAGTATTTAATTTTTTTTATTCTAACAAAAATCCTTTTTGTATTTTGTTCCTTTTATAAAATTTTTTTATTAAGTCCTTTTTGTTTTCATTAAAATACTTTTATCTCTCATTCGATATCCAAGATTTAATTTCACATCTTACATTCTGATGTTGCTCATATTTTCTTTATTCTTTTTGATATTTTGCAAAATCACATGAATATTCTTCCGTTTTTCGTATATAAAACATCTTAACAATTGTATATTTTTATATTTAAAAATCATTTTAAAAAATTGAGGCGATGTTCGTTGCTTAAGGATTCGATAAAATCGTGTCCCAACTTACGGGATATGGTTTTTCCTTTAAACTTAAGTAATTGAATACCTCATTTTGGAATCTAAAATGTGTACATTTTAATAAATTAAAGAACATTCTTTCTTTTCGAATATCCAAGATGTCGTGTTCCTAAATTACGGGATGTGACTTCATTCTCAATAAATTCGAGATAAAAGTTCGTTTTTTTTAAATTTAATTTTTTTAAAAACGACACCTAATATATGATTTTTACCTTTAAAAGATTTTATTTTAACTATACTTTAAATTTTCTTTAATCAATCGATAAATGATTTTTTAATTTTTGAGGACTCGAAATATAGTGCCCCTAACTTACGGGACATGATTTTTCTCAATTAACTCGAAACAAAAGATTATTTTTTGTGAGATTTAAATTTTTTTCGAGTATCATCAAATCGTTCTATTTACACGTTTAAGGATCGCATTTTAATTTTTCTTCAATTTTCCAATTTTCAACAGTTAAGACCTTAAATAATCGACTAGGTTCCAATTTTGACCGTGTGAGGGTGTTAACCCTTCCTCGCACGAAACCAACTCCCGAACCTATTTTTTGAATTTCGAAGGCCAAAAGTTTTGTTTAAATAAACTTAAGTATTTTACGGTGGTTTAATCACACCAAATAAAAATGATTTGTGGCAACTCCCATTTTCAATTTTAAACTTAATTATTTTGATAGCTTGGCGACTCCGTTGGGGACAAAACAAGAGAGTCAAGCTGCGAGTCAATTATTTTTGATCTTTTTGATTGAAATTTGAGAATTTGATTTAAATTTTAATTTGCGATCCTTGCATTTTGTGTTTATATGTTAAATTTAATTTGTTTATTATCGAAGTGAGGGTTTCATGCATTTGCATTGATTCGATTACTTCACCCCTTAAGTGGAAGTGAGAAACTACGCCTTCATGAGGTCTTCACCTCCGTGTAAGGTAGTGGATCACTTTCGGGAATACATTTGTACCTATGTTTTCATGAAGTTTTCACTTCCGTGCAAACATAAGGGAAATGTATCCCCTTGAATTGAACTCGTCTGTATGAGCCTATAATGGGTGAAGATAAAGGAATCTGCCAGTTCAGGTACCCTTACTTTAGAACCCAAACCGCATATAGTCGACCTTAGGAGCCTACCTACCTTAAGAAGTATCACTCTAAACCTTTAGCGGTCACCCAAATAAAGGAGAGATGCATTTTTATGCCATGGTTTTTGCTTTTAACTGCGATTTTATTAGATATCATTTCTGGGTTTATTATACTAACTTGCTTTATTTTGTCTTTGTTTTTATTTTTGCATTGCATTTCCATCATAGAAAAGGTGTTGATTCATACTCGATTACCAAATAGTGAGCTTCGTCTTGGAAAACGAATTTCTTGGTAGAGTGGAGGACAACATGGCCGTGCGCTTATGGTCGGAGGAAAGACAGCGTGAGAAGGGAGATAGCTTGATAGAAGGGCATTTATCAGAATTTTGGGATCATACTAGAGTAAATGTGACCCAAAACAGTGTGCAAGAGTTGAAAGACATTTGGGGTTAATGGAATGATGAGATGAAGCAAATGTTTTATAATGAATACGGAGATCTACCCTACTTACTTGAGGTAAAGATAGACAAGCACCTTTTTCGAGCTCTCACCCAACACTGAAATATTGCATACAGTTGTTTCACCTTTGGAAACTTCGACATGACGCCCACGGTGGAAGAATACACCGCATTGATCCATTGCCCAATGGTTCAAGTCGACAAGGCTTACTCGAGAGCTGCATGTGTTCCAACCTTTTTGAAAAGGTTGATGAACATAACCAAGATGAGTAAACAGTGGGTTGCGTCTTGGATCAAGGTAAAAAGAGATAACAAGTGTATCACTTGGAAGAGCCTAAGAGATTTGATACTGACACACTCGAATATGAAAAAGCGCATCGACATTTTCACTCTAAGCATTTATGGGTTGGTTAACTTCCCAAAAGCATTAGGACACGTAAAAGATGAAGTTGTTGATCTTTTCGACCGACTTAGTAAGAGAGTCACACCAGTCCTAGCAATACTCGTCGAGACCTTCAGATTGCTTAATGCTTGTCAAAGAGAAGGAGAAGGGAGGTTAATTGGCTATGCACCACTTTTAATGGCTTGGTTTCACAGTCATTTTTGGAAGATAGAAAAATTTTCGTACAAAGTGTTCTCAGCAGATTATCCACCTCTGAAAGAATTCATAGCAATACAAATGGAGCAGAATATATCCGAAGAGAAGTGGATGGCTATCCTTCAAAATCTTCGGGATGAGGACGTTGAATGAAGGGCACCTTGGTTTATCCTTGATGAGATTCTCTACCATTGTGGCAGTTTCAACTGGGTTCCTTTACTCGGAGTATGGGGAGCTATAGGATACACCCCTCTACTTGTGTTAAGGCAATACAAGACAAGACAGTTCATCCCGATAACTCAAGGCTTGACCCAATGTGAGTTCACTTACAAAGGGGATAACTACAAGAAAAGAGTCAGAGAAATACCGAATGCATGGAAGCAAGTACATGATTGAAAGTATTTAGTGCAAACCCAATGATGATGCCGAAATATGATAGGTGGAGAAACAGAAGAGTTAATGATAATACTCCAGTACTAAATCCCGATGATATTCGATCAATAGAAGAATACTTGCAAGTGGTTCCGTCAGAATTGAACATTATAAAACAAGACTTTGAAAGGAAGAGCTCGAAATTTGGGAAGAGAATAGAAGTTTTAGAAGAGGAAAAAATGAAGTTAGGATTGGATATGGATATTCATAAGCTAGAGGCTGAAAAATTAAGAAAAGGAAAGAACAAATCCGAAGAAGATTTGAAGAAGTTTTACAAAAAACTTTGTCTTTCCATGAGAACTGCTGGGCTTGGCAAAACATCAGAATAATGACAACAAGAGATTCAAGAAGAAAAAGATCGAGCGAAACAATGGAAAGGAACTTTTAAGATGGTCAAGCTCGAGAGAATGTCATAAAAGGGGAATTGTTGGAAAGTCAAGTTGAGAAGGTCGAGCTAAAATCCCAAATAACCGAGTTAGAAGCTAGAATAGTTGAGCTATAAGAGTCTTTACGAAGACATCGCAATCGAAACTCCGTTACAGAACTTAAGGCAAGTCTGGTTGAAAGTAAATATTTAAGGAAAAGAGTGCAAGAACTTGAAGCCTCATTGCAGAGTAATGAGATATGAATCAAGATTCTCGAAAGAAATCTAGAAATAAGTGAATGGAACTTTCAATAGGCTCAGAGTCAAGTTGAAGATAGAGATTATGTCATGGGCGAAGCACTCACCCAAATACGAGAAGTGGCTGATCACGTGTAAATGCTAGCTGTTGAAGTTGATAAGCTGAGCATGCAGTATGAATTGAGATCAGATCGGAGACAAAAACTATTCAAACTTCTTAGGAAAATCAAAACATTAGGCATTAGGGCAAAGCCGTTTATGTAATTCGCTTTATGTAAAGAAATTTGTCTTTTAGTGAAGTTGTTCTAATGGAATTGAATTTAGAATCAATGTCTTCTCTTACATTACATACATGCATTCATTCGCACTGCACTTTCATATATTTTAACACAACAACTCTAATTAATTAAAATTTTAAACAGTTAAACCGAAAACAATAGAGAATTCACATCGTTAAGGTACCCGAAAGGCAATGGATCAAAGAATAGAAAGGTTAGAACAGTTGCAAAAGGAAATGCAAGAACAGATGCAAACATAGCTGCAGGACCAATTGGCGAAGGTCTAACAATACATGAAAGACCAAATCATTGAGTCTTAAGGGAATATAATCAGCCAGTTGACTCAATTATTACGAGAAGGGATAGATAAATGAAAGAACCTTGCAGTAAGCCCAAGAGAAGAAAGTGAAGACCCTAGATATCCTCAAGGCTCTACCCCCGTACATAATCAAATTCCACCGGAAACACACTGTTGATGAGCTTCAGCCATCATCAGAACACAGCAGCATCCTGTTGGCATCTTAAGCCCGACCAACTATCCGATTGGATCAGGATCCAACCCAGGGGAAAATGTCGCAAATCCCGTCGTTCCTGATTTTAATGAGATCATGGAGACAGAAATAACCAAATTAGAGCTTTCCAAATAGATGGAAGAGCGTTACAAGAGGTTAGAAGATAAAGTCAAGGTGATAGAAGGAGCCGAAACCTACTGTGGGATGGACGCTAAGGAATTGAGTGTAGTCTCGGACTTGGTACTTCCCCCAAAATTTAGAGCTCTAGAGTTCGAAAAGGACAATGGGACAAGCTGCCCGAAGGCGCACATCACTATGTTTTACCGATAAATGACAGGATATGTCTACAATGACCAATTGTTGATCCACTGTTTCTAGGACAGTCTAGTAGGATCTGCGGCGAAATGGTACAATCAATTTAGTCGTGCGAGAATCAGTTCATGGAAGGACTTGACCTAGGACTTCATGAAACAATATCTATTGATAGAATTACTTTGCAAAACATGGAGAAGAGGCCGAGTGAGAGTTTCAGGTAATATGCTTAGCGATGGAGGGATATGGCCGCCCAAGTACAGTCGCCATTGATAAAAAAAGAGACAACTATGCTTTTTGTCCACACTTTGAAAGCACCTTACCTCAACCAATTTGCTAGGGAACGCTACAATGAGTTTCTCAAATATGGATATGTTCGGAGAGATGATTGAGAGTACGATCAAGAGTGGGAAGATCGATGTTGGGAAAAGTACCAAGAGATCTTCCCCTAGAATAAAGGATGCTGAGATAAATAACACAGGCGTGTATAGACCAAACTATGCAAAACCAGTTATGATGGCGCAACCCAAAGCTCCAATAACTAACTACCAAAATCCTCCGAAGTTAGAATAAAGTTCAAGGAAAAACACCAAAAGAATCCAGTTCAATCCCATCCCAATGACATACAAAGAGCTCTACCAAAAGCTATTTGATGCTCATGCAGTGGCTCCATATTACACAGACTTAGTACCACCCCTGTTCCTAAAATGGTATGATGCAAATGCTCAATGTGAGTACCATGATGGGGTAGTTGGACATTTCATCGAGAATTGTTTTGTCTTCAAAAAGCTGGTTGAGAGGCTAATTAAGAGAGAAGTCATAAAATTCGATGAGCCATCTAGACCCGATGTGGCTAGAAATCCTTTACTTAATCATCCTGATTAAGGAGTAAATGCGATCGCGGAGGGAAAAGGCAAAAAGGTTATGACTAATGTTGGGGACGTCAAATCCTCATTAAAATAAGTTTGGCACCAGATGGTTGATAGAGTATTAGTTGCACGAGATGGTAAGGATACGGTAATGAGAACTAAGAACTATTGTGAGTTCAGAGCTTTTATACAAAACCTGATGGATGATAAAGAACTAGAGTTTTTTGAAGAGGAGGAAGAGGTGAAGGACGTTTGTGCCTCTAAAGAGAAATTAACACATAGGTCCATTCACCTTGTGGTAATTATTTTTGCACCCAAGGGTACTAAAATGAGAAAGCAAATAGCACCTCGTGTCATTATACAAAAACCTATGGCATTCCCATATGAGGACAATAAGAGAGTCCCGTGAAATTATGGGTGAAATATAATAATGTCAGAAGAGGAACGATCCAAAGAGCATGTGAGCTTTTGTTACCCATAGCGGGAAATCCTACGACCTTAAAGTGGAAGAGAAAGAAACAACTAAAGGAAAGGACCTAATAATCGAAATGGCGGAGAAGGAAACTAGCAGGCTCGAGCCAGTAAATGAGCCAATAACAGAAAAAGAGGCTAAAGAATTTTTGAAATTCGTAAAACACAGTGAGTATAGTGTGGTGGAACAGTTGCACAAATAACCAGCACATATATCAATCTTAGCCTTACTACTAAGTTTAGAGGCTCATTGTAATGCACTGATGAGAGTACTCAATGAGACATATGTGGCTAACAACATATCCGTATGCAAGTTGGACTACCTGATCAATAATGTCAACGCTGACAATTTTATTTTCTTCAACGATGACGAAACCCCATCAGGTGGAATGGGATTGACAAAGGCCTTACACATCACTACTCGCTGCAAGGATTATACTTTGCTTGGAGTACTCATTGATAATGGCTCGGCCTTAAACGTATTACCTCTGGCTACCTTGGAAAGACTACCAGTCAACAGCTCCCATATAAAAACTTGTCACAACATAGTAAGAGCTTTCGATAGGACAAAAGAAGGGTGATGGGCAGAATTGAAATACCACTTCAGATCGGCCCAAATACATATGAGGTAGATTTCTTGGTAATGGACATTAAGCCCACGTACAATTGTTTGTTGGGAAGACCCTAGAACCACTTGGCAGGGGCAGTACCGTCCTCACTACACCAAAAGCTTAAGTTGATAACCGAAGGAAGATTGGTTACAATAAATGCAAAAGAGGATATCATCGCGTTCGTGACAAGTGACGCCCCATATGTATGGAGAGATGAAGAGGATATGGAATGCTCCTTTCGGTCATTGAATTTGTTAACGTAACATTCATTGCTGAATGGAACAAAGTCCCTGTACCAAGGTTGTCACTGACTACAAAGATGGGTTTACGGTTAACAATTAGAAAATGGGCCTTGCCAGGAAAAGAGCTCAGGAAATATCTATAAGGGGCAATCAATACACCGATATCGGTAGGAAAATGAGATCGCTTTGGCCTAGGGTACAAGCCAGATATAAAGGAAAAGAAAAAGGAGTTGGAGAGCAAGCGAGAAAGGAGAAAAGCACGACTAGCTGGGAAGGAGATCAAGTGGGAACCAATGATCTTCCCCTATATATCGAAGACTTTCATTTTTGAGGGAATGAGGATCGAGGAAGAGAAGAAAGAGACTGAAGCAATCATGATAAACCTAAGCATCAATGCTATCTCTAAAGAAGAAGGCGAAGAAAGGAGCTTATCAAGAATTTGTCCATACATACTAGGAAGCGTTCTAGACAACTAGACTATAGAGGAGATCCTTGTAGCTTTTAGGATCTCTCTAGAGTAATACTCAACACACATCTATTGCTCTAAGCTAGAGAGCGATAGAGATCCTTTGTAAAAAGCGTTTGACTATTATCCACTATTTTAATGAAAATGTGTTTTTTATCACACTTGGTAAACATTTCTTTATTTATTCTTTCGTTCCATTCAAACAATTTGTCTACACTCAATCTACACAATTAATCATTCTTAAATTTTTTTATACTTATACTCATACTCATGCCATACAATCATTCTTAAATTTACGTTGTTCTTTGGACCTCTCTTATTTCTTTTGATAGATCTTTGAATATCAATGATATGAGCAACACTGTTACTGACTATGATCCTCATTTTGAGTAAGATATGTGTCCTGAAGAGCCTCAGGACTTTGAAGATGATCAAGATAGTAACTTGTCTCTAGATTTGCTACGAATGATGGAACAAGAGGAAAAATAAATTTTGTCTCATAAAGAGTTAGTAGAAACTGTGAGCATAGGAAACGAAGATGAAAAGAAAGAGGTGAAAATTAAAACTAGTATTTCAGCAGAAACAAGAAGAGATCTTATCAACTTACTCCGGGATTTCAATGATGTCTTCGCATGGTCTTACCAAGATATGTCTAGGTTAAACACTGATATTGTGGTACTTAAGCTCCATATAAAAGAGGAATGCAAGCATGTCTAGCAAAAGCTTCGAAGGATGCAATCGGATGTATTGTTAAAAATAAAAAAGGAGGTTAAAAAGTAGTTTGACGCTGGTTTCCTCCAAGTGGTCAAATATTCAAAATGGGTAGCCAACATAGTCCCTGTTCTTAAAAAGGATGGAAAAGTGTGTATGTGTATGGACTATCGAGATTTAAACAAAGATAGCCCTAAGGACAACTTTCACTACCTTACATCGATACTCTAGGAGATAACACGACAGGTCATTCACTAATCTCCTTCATGGACGGTTTCTCTGGATATAACCAAATAAACATGAATCTTAAAGATATGGAGAAAACTATGTTCGTTACAATGTGAGGAACGTTCTGTTATAAAGTGATGTTGTTTGGACTCAAAAATGCGGGGGCAACATATCAAAGAGCCATATTAACGCTGTTTCATGATATGATGCACAAAGAAATTGAGGTCTATGTCGATGTACTGATTGCAAAGTCTCGAACAAAGGAAGAACATGTAAAGGTCTTGAGGAAGCTATTATTGAGGTTAAGAAAGTTTCAGCTAAAGTTAAACCCAGCCAAATGCACTTTTGGAGCTACTTCAGGCAAGTTGTTAGGCTTCGTGGCCAGCAAATGTGGAATTGAAATCGATTCAAAGAAGTTCAAAGCAATACAAGAGTTACCACTACCCCGTACGAAAAAAAAAGATCGAGGTTTCCTAAGAAGATTAAATTAAATCGCTCGATTCATCTTACAGTTAACTGAGAAATGTGACCTCATCTTTCGTTTTCTTAGAAAACACAATCCAGGTGTGTGGGACGATGAGTGCTAGAAAACTTTTGAAAAGGTTAAACATTATTTATCCAATGTTGCAATCCTAGTACCACCAAGTCCTAACAAACCATTGATCCTATACTTGACAATTTTTGAAAGCTGCATGGGATGTGTATTAGGCCAACATGATGAGTCCAGGAAGAAAGAAAGAGTAATATATTACCTCAGTAAAAAATTCACCGATTATGAATCGAGGTACTCACCGATTGAAAAAATATGTTGCGCTTTAGTTTGGACTACCCGAAGGTTAAGACAGTACATGCTGTACCACACCACTTAGCTAATCTTGAAATTAGATCCTCTTAAATACATGATGGAGTCGACTGCATTGAATGGAAGAATGACTAGATGATAAATCCTACTTTCAAAGTTCAACATAGTCTATGTAAACCATAAAACAGTAAAGGGGAGTGCAATAGCAGATTTTCTAGCTAGTAGAGCCCTAGAGGATTACGAGCTAATAAATTTCGACTTCCCAAATGAGGACTTAATGTATGTTGCAACACTGAAGAGGGAACTGCGTTAGAGCATCCTTGGCGATTAAATTTTGATGGTGCTTCAAATGCCACGGGCAATGGAATTGACGAAGTTCTAGTATCACCAGAAGGAGACCATTATCCCTTCACTAGTAAACTCGACTTTGATTGCACAAACAACATGACAGAGTATGAAGCGTGCATTATGGGAATTCGTGTAGCCATAGAGTGAAGGATCAAGATTCTTGAGGTATATGGAGATTCTGCGCTAGTGATCTATCAATTAAAGGGAGAATGGGAAAGAAGAGATTCCAAGTTAGTCGATTATCGAAAGTTGGTTCTTGAGTTGATTAAGGAATTTGATGATGTCACATTTCATTACCTCCCACGAGTAGAAAATCAGATGGCTGATGCTCTGGCTACTCTAAACAAGCCAGGGGATATAAAACCCATTCAAATGAGCATCTACGAGGCTCCAGCCCATTGCTATGACATCGAAAAAGAGGAAGAAGAAGAAGAAAGTCATTATCGTCCTTGGTACCAAAATATCCTCCAGTATGTAAAAGACTGCAAGTATCTTGAGCAAGCTACTGAAAATGATAAAAGGACGTTAAGAAGACTCGAAAATGAATATGTCTTAGATGAGGAAATTTTGTATAAAAGGAGAAAAGACCAGGTGCTGTTAAGGTGTGTCAACGCGATCGAAGCTAGAAAAATTATGGAAGAAGTCCATGAAGGCATTTGCAGAACACACGCCAATGGATTCAAAATGGCTAGGAAAATTATGAGATTTGGATTCTATTGATCGACCATGGAGGGTGACTGCATCAATTATGCTAAGAGATACATAAGTGCCAAATCTATGGAGATAAAATTCATGTAGCTCCGTCGCATCTTCATGTCATGACTTCCCCATGACCTCTTTCTATGTGGGGCATGGATGTCTTTAGGCCAATCTTGCCAAAATCTTCCAATGGGAATAGGTTCATCTTTATGGTTATCAATTATTTCACCAAGTGGGTAGAAGTTGCTTCTTACGCTAACGTCACAATGTCAGCAGTTAGCAAGTTCTTAAAAGAAGAAATCATATGTCGGTATGGGATGCCAGAAAGGATCATATATGACAACCCATTAAACTTGAATAACAACATGATAGCGGAGGTTTGTGAACAATTCAAGATCAAACATCATAATTCATCTCCCTATCATCCAAAAATGAATAGAGCGGTGGAGACAGCTAATAAGAGCATCAAGAAGATTATTGCAAAGATGACCGAAACCTATAAAGATTGGCATGAAAAGTTACCATTTGCCCTTCTTGCTTATAGAACTTCAGTCAAAACTTCTACTAGGGCAACACCATTCTCATTGGTATATGGAATGGAAGTGGTTTTACCTATCAAGGTTGAAATTCCTTCTCTCCGGGTCTTGTTAGAGCTAAATTTGGATGAGGCAGAATGGATACAAGCCAGATATGATCAATTGAACTTGATCGAAGAAAAGAGATTAAGAGCTATCCGTCATGGTCAGATGTACCAAAAGCGAATGATGCGAGCTTACAACAAGAAGGCCCGTCCTAGAGAATTCTATGAGGGAGATTTAGTTTTAAAAAAAGATACTTCCCATACACAAAGACTTTCGAGGAAAATGGATACCAAATTAGGAAGGACCTTATGTGGTGAAGAAAGCCTTCTCTAGAGGAGCACTCATTATGACCGAAATGGATGACAAAGATATGCACAATCCAATAAACTCGGATTCGTTGAAGAAATATTTAACCTAAAAAAGGAGAGGTTAAGATGAAAACCTGCAAAGGGCGTCTAGAAACCAAAGGGATTTTGAGTTGAAAACTTGAAAAGGGCGACTAAAAAATTAAAGTGAAGAAAAGGTTGATCGATTCCTTCAAACCTAATAAGACGGAGACACTTTACATTGTGGGGCATCAATAAAGCACTTCAGGTTTGCTAGAACACGTATCGAGCTCGGGATGATCTTCATCATAGACGGCTCGGAAAAACTCATGTTATGATATCTAGGGCATCTAGTATCGTTTATTTTGGTTATTTTATACTTGGCAATTTCTCTTTGGCCAATGTTTTTCAAATTCTTTGATCTTTGTCTCTAATAAACACAACATTATCCTTTCATAACCTTGTTCAAGCATTTTTGTATTAAGATGGTGGATAATGGACTAATATCACAAGGTATACAATGATATAAGTGTACTATTCCAAAAATTTCCTAAATGGTACAAGGACCTAAAATAATACTACCAGTTAAAAGAAACAAACTTGAAACAAGTAGTTCGAACTAAGACCACTCTACCAAGTCTGTCGTAGATTTAGAAGAAGATAAGGTAGCACACTAGTAATAAAGCTGTAACAAGCGATAAACCATGGCAATCCAAAAGCAATTAAAAGAAAAAGAAATCAATTTTGAATCTGACATCAATCATGCACACTCATTTAGTTAGGAGCATTTGACTCATTCTCATCATGACATCCTAATAATCTGGCCTGTGTAGAGGTCCATAAAAGCATATTCTACAGGTTTGGAGGGAAAGGTTGAAGCTATAAAGGCGAACCTTGTACCTTAGAGATGTAATGGGAAAGATTGAGGCCGCAACGACGAATCTTGAACCACGAAGATATAGAGGGAAAGGTTAAAGTCGCAACGATAAACCTTGTACCTCAGAGAAGTGATGGGAAAGATTGAAGCCACAACGGTGAATCCTGTACCATAAAGATATGGAGGGAAAGGTTAAAGCAGCAATGACAAACCTTGTACCTTAGAGAAGTAATGAGAAAGATTGAAGCCGCAATGGCGAATCTTGTACCATAGAGATATGAAGAGAAAGGTTGAGGCCGCAATGGCAAACCTTGTACCTTAGAGATGTGATGGGAAAGATTGAAGCTGCAAGGATGGATCTTATTCCTCAAAGCTGCAGTGAAGCAAAATGAAGCTGAAAGGTTAATATCCTTGAAGAGTCAGTAGATTAGATCTGAAACTATAGTAGCAAATCTCAATCTTCCTAAAGTCATAGTGGAATGGAGTGAAGCTACGAGAGGCAAATACATTAAAGTTGAGCGATCAATGAAGCAACTGATTACTTAAATAAAAAACATTTAAGGAACCGAACTTAGTGGAACTGGACGAAATTGGTTCTCCTTTTAGTCTTTGCTCTGTTCCAGTTACACAGCAACGAGCAAAGAGGGGCAGCTATTGGAGCCCAATTTGTCCGGGGCCCAACACACACCAAATAAAACTAAAAAACCAAAAATAAATAATAATAAATGCCCATTAAAATAAATAATCCAAAATTACAAAAGAAGAAAGAGAAAACCCAAATGTCCATTTATATATCCAAGTACAAACCAAACCCACCAATCTCAATTTAAAAGAAGCCTATCAAGCCCAAAAAATTAAAGAAAAATGAAAATCCTAAAACCTTAATCCTATACTTTGTCGCTGTTGCCCTTTCATCTCCCCATGTCCCCCACGTCAGCCCCACAACTCGAGGTCAGATCTGACCCTTCTGCTCCCTCTCACTGAAACAGCAGACTGGGGACATCCCATCATCGGTGTTGACCTCGAAAAACCACCATTTTGCTGGTACCTACAAAGACATAATGGGCAAAGACCAAGCAAAGAAACTAAAGGATAAAATTATGTAACCCAATTGGCTATAAAAGCCTCATTTCAGATTTGTATTTTTTTACAGAAAAACACAAAAAAAAATAATACAAAAATACGGGCTCATTTACAAGAAATAGATATCACAAGAAATTTCAAATCAGATTACAAAGCATTTGAAAATCTGTGTTATTAAGGTATATTTGTTTTAATATACATTTATATATTTAGTTATATTATTATTGCATTGTTTTTTATATTTGAAAATAATATATAATAAATATAAAATAAAAATACAAAAAAAGAAGTTGAGAGGGCATACCAAGATCCAAAGCGCTGTACTCGTAGTCGTGATCAGAGTCCCTCTGAACTCGTTTATGTTCGCGAGGGATTCCACTATTCGGACATTTTTACCAAAAGAAAAATAGTAAAAAAATAGAATAAAAAAGTGCAAATTTTGAAAGGAAAAAATACAAAAAAATCTTCAAAATCTTACCTTCTTCGAAGATCTAGAAGGAGTTATTTTAGATCTTGGTTTATTTTTTTAAATAAAAATACAAAAAAAAGAAGTAATAACAAGAAAAAAGACTAGATCTAAAAAAGAAGATATAAAAATTTATTTTTTGGGTTTTCTTCATAGATCTAGCCTGAATAAAATAGTAAAAAACACAATTTCTGAAATTTAAACGTGACGTATGCGGTGATTTGCGACACAAGAGGACGACGGACGTGGCAAGCCGACGAAGGATGACCACGACCTCCATGCTCGGACATGGAGGGTTCTTAAGAGAGTTTCAGAGGAAAAAAATGGGAATGAATTTTTTTTTTTAAAAGGGGTGAGAAATGAAATTTTGTACTAAAATTTTGACTTAAATAGCAATCCCTGTATGATGTCATTTTGGGGAGGAAACTTTGACCCCAAAATGACGTCGTTTAGACGCCCTAACTCGACTCGAGCAAATCCTCTTGGGATCCGCATGTTTTTGAAAAATAGATAAATTGCCCTTTGGTCCTTTCGCATTTTTTATTTGTTTCAATTTAATCCTTTTATGTCATTTTTAATTATTTTCAGTTTTGCCTAATAATTTTAAGATTTTTACAATTCAATCATTGACTCAAAAATGGCCTTGAGACTGCCATGTGTCAACTTTTTGGGTTTATTGCCCACAAAGCTCCTATTTTATTCAGAAATTATGTTTTGACCCTTAAACTATCTAAAATTTCATTTTGACCCATAAACTTTCTAAAAGTTACATTTTGACCCTCAAATTTTTTGAAATTATATTTTGACCCCAAACTTTCAAATATTTTGATTTTACCTCATTTTTCCTTATTTTTCGCATTTCTACTCAAAATTTTCATCTTAATTCGAAATTAATCCTCTTTTAAATATTCTTTGTCCCTTTTAAAAAAAGGGATAAATTCCCTTTTATTATTTTAAAATTTAAATCCCGTGTATATATATATATTGTGTTTAAATTTTTTATTCTAACAAAAATCCTTTTTATATTTTGTTCCTTTTTTTAAAATTTTTTTATTAAGTCCTTTTTGTTTTCATTAAAATGTTTTTATCTCTCATTCGATACCCAAGATTTAATTTCATATCTTACATTTTGATGTTCCTCATATTTTCTTTATTCTTTTTTATATTTTGCAAAATCACATGAATATTATTTTGTTTTTTGTATATAAAACGTCTTAACAATTGTATATTTTTATATTTAAAAATCATTTTAAAAAATTGAGGCGATGTTCGTTACTTAAGAATTCGATAAAACTGTGTCCTAACTTACGGGATGCTGTTTTACTTTTAAATTTAAGTAATTGAATACCTCATTTTGGAATCTAAAATGTGTACGTTTTAATAAATTAAAGAACATTCTTTCTTTTCGAATATCCGAAATGTCGTGTTCCTAACTTACGGGATGTGACTTCATTCTCAATAAAATCGAGATAAAAGTTCATTTTTTTTAAAAACGACACCTAATATACGATTTTTACCTTTAAAAGATTTTATTTTAACTATATTTTAAATTTTCTTTAATCAATCGATAAATGATTTTTTAATTTTCAAGGTCTCGAAATACCGTGCCCCTAACTTACGGGACATGATTTTTCTCAATTAACTCAAAACAGAAGATTATATTTCGTGAGATTTAAATTTTTTTTGAATATCATCAAATCGTTCTATTTACACGTTTAAGGATCGCATTTTAATTTTTCTTCGATTTCCCAATTTCAACAGTTAAGACCTTAAATAATCAACTAGGTTCCAATTTTAGGCTTGTAAGGGTGCTAATCCTTCCTCGCACGTAACCTACTCTCGAACCTATTTTTTGGATTTCGAAAACCAAATGTTTTGTTTAAATAAACTTAAGTATTTTACAGAGGTTCAATCACACCAAATAAAAATGATTGGTGGCAACTCCCATTATCAATTTTAAAAATAAGTAGGGACTTTTTCAAAAAAACGTTTCGACACCAATAAAAAAACTCAAATCAATTTTGAGTGAATAAAATATTTTATTTCAAAAAATTTAATAACTCAATAAAAAAATTAATAATTCATTTACCAAAATAAAACCAAAGCAATAGTTTAATAACTATTTTTATATTTTACCCTTTTTTAGGGGTGTAATAAATGTTGCAAGAATGCTAGAATTTGGAGTATGACGTAAAGTTTGACTGAGGCATAGGAAGCAACATGGTTGGTGTGTGACGTAAGCATGAGAAAAAGGTCAATATTTGTATATCAAAATAATTATGGAGATTATTTTAAAATAAACATTTTTTTTATTTAATCACTTAGAAAATTTGGTCGATTAAGTTTTAATTCGATTAATATGAGTATTGTTATCAATGCAAAAAGATGTAGGTTCGAGTGCGGTGCAACGTAGTATCCTCCTATTTATGGATTGATGAGGTGATATAGATAGTTCTAAGTATTATGTCATAAAAGAAAGATATGATCAGAACTATAATGAGATTGTTCAAAAAATCATTTAAAAAATCCAAGATTATTTATAAAAATTTTATTTTGTATTCTCTTTATCATTTTAAAAAGAAAATTATGATAAAACTCTTTTTTATAACGTCACGTTTGGTTGGGGTGAATGGAATAGGGTTATAATGAAATAAAAATATAATCAGTAATTCAATTGTTTGGTTGAATGAAATTGAATAGAGCTATAATAATATTCTTGTGTTTGGTTGAATGTATTAAATATTGTAATAGCATAAGGAAAAAAATTTAAATGACCAAAGTACGTAGAATTTTTTAGGTAGATGATTATTGTTATTGTTATTAAATTTTAATAAGGTTATTATTAAATATATTTTAATAAAAATAAAAAATTTAATAATATTTTAACATAATTATTATTAAATACAATTTAATAACATTCTTAATATAATTATTATTAAAAAATGAATTATAAAAAAATAATATATAATATATAACCTATTTTATTATTTTTAAACTACAATAAAATATTTTTAAAAATAATATATAACCTACTATAATAGTATTATGTCGCATTCTATCATGTCATTATACCATCTAAAGTTACCAAAATATTACCAACATAATCATCATTTTTAATGGTCAGAAAGAAATCTTCTCACCCATTCTAATCGCACAGAAGACGGTAGATTAAAAAAAATGAGCATTTGTGTTGGATGGTCTGGAATTTGGTTAGCGCACGATAGAGCTCATCTTCAGTTAATCCTTCTACTTCACATAAGGTCAGATATAATTTTAGAGCACTTTCTTGAATGATCATTTTTTACTTTTGTTGAATTAGCACTTCGGAGGCACTGCTCCTACTTATTTCAAGGCTAATAATCCATATGTTTTCCCCTAATAACGTGGCAACATTAGTAAATGAAGTAGAAGAAATTTGTTCACTTGCATCAGAAATTTTTTTATTCTTTGAAAATGTGGAATCATCTTGGTTTCTAGATGGTTGCGGTTGTGTAACTGAGTATTTGCAATAGTTACATCCTCAACATCTATTTCTTCAATAATATCAACGATTGTTTGAGCATCTTTCTCGGTAGCTCGATTTTTTTGCGTATATGGCAATAAGTTGGTCATAATAAAAAAAACTGTGATATCTGAATTGACTGGCTTTTTTATGATTCTATAAAAAAGGAGGAATCCATATTAGATATAAGTTTGGTCCAAACAAGATAATAAAAACAGAAAATAATTCTTACACTTATATACGAGTTCCACACAGTATCTTCAACAACAAGCTACTTATGCTCGTCCCAACCAAAGACGCTATTGTCTTTTCCACTTAGCATGTCATAAACAATTGCCCAATCCCTTTTCAATGTCCTAATCCTCGATTCAAGATTACGTTTAACCTTTAACATAGCATGAAGTAAAACTTTTTCTAACATTCTTTTCAATCCATTTAAATAATTGGACTTGAACCCTGTATCTGCATTAAAGGTTCCAAAATTCTGCAAGTCGACCATACAGGCAACCAACACAGCATCTTCTTATAAAACCTATTTCCTTTTGTTTCCTCGAGAATTTTGGGAAGAAGCACTTGATTTTGAAAAGCCTGACATAACTATCTTAAAAAAAACAAATTAAAATTAGGTTTGATATTATGAATTAAAAGGTCTACACTTTATAAAATAATAACACATGACAAATAAAAAAAAAATAAATTAAAGTTGTAATTCAACAAGTCTAGTACAATACATAAAGACAAGTTAAACACCACCAAAGTTTCATAAATTAGATACATGAAATAACATAAATAAATTAAGCTTCTACTATGTTTTAATAAACCTAACTACTTTCTAGATGTTTACCATTCATAAAACATTTGATTGACTAGTTCCATTCTCCAAGTAACCCATGCATCCGATGGATGAACATTTATGATATTCAATTCATCATCATTTATCACATTACTAGGTAACCCTTCTCTCAACTCTGCTATCACATGCTCATTTACTAGTTGCTGTTATTTCTTATGTTTTGAATAATACAGTGAGTTTGGAAAAATCAAAACACATGATTTTGTTGGTTCCTATCTTGCTGCTTGTAAAAACGTAGGTAGTTCTGATTTTTAAGGATTGTAACAACCCCAAAACTATGCTATATAACTAGAGAAGGGTGTTGAGGAGGAGATATTGAAAAATAAATAAGTTTTCTTCTCTCTTCTCAGTTAACGTTTCTGTCTTTCCTCTAACATACTTCTTTTCTAAGTTTTCTTTTTTTTTACTTCTTGTCTTCTATTATTTTTCTCTATTGTAAGTTGCTGTAACTTTAAGCAAAATTCAAGCCGTGTTTAGCATTCAACAAGGTATTAGAGCCAACGATCTACGATCAGCGACGACGTTTCTACTCGACTTCAAAAGGACGCGGGAGGGCTGTAGCTAGCGGTGGCAAAGTTGGAGGAGCACGTTTCTCAGTGGAGTACAAAGTTGGATGATGGGTTGAAGGAGATAAGGGTGGAGTTCAAAGAAGAACTCAAGCTGGAGTTAAGGGAACTAAAGGATAGGTTACGGGGAGAAATCAAATCTGAAATGCAAACTCTACTAGAGCTTTATCTGGGTCGACCATTTGCTTCGACTACTGTTGGACAGTCATCTGTTACCACTTCTACTGGACAGTCGAGTGATAAGGGAAAGGGAATTCTAGGTGTGTTACCTACCGGGCTTTTGCTCAGGGATCTCCTTACTCACCTTCGAAGGGCATTCTTGCCTTTTTGCCTAAGGTTGATGTCAGTTTGAGGTCCAATGTAGAAGATCACTTCTCTAATTCGCACAAGTTAGAATGTCCACATTTTGACAGATTCGATTTCAGAAGCCGGTGGGCAAAAATGGAACAATATTTTGAGGTCGAGAGGGTCCTTTCCAACGCTAAGGTTCGAACGATAGTGTTACACTTGAAGGGCAAGGCTCTAAACTGGCACCATTTTTATACACAAAGGCAAGGGTCTTTCACATGTTGTTTTGGGAAACTTATGCATAGAGCTTGCAGGAGCGTTTTGCTTCGGGTTATTTTCAGGACCCCATGTCCGACTTGGTGGCATTGAATCAACATGGGATGGTGGACCAATACCATGACACTTTTGTTAACTTGTTGAATTAATTGCAGTTGCCGAAATCATATGCCTTGAGCATATTTAATAGTAACTTGAAAACTGAAATCGAGCAATACTTACAATTTTTCAAGCAAAAAAGTTGGTAGAAAGGTTTCAAGCGGCACGTCAAGTGGAGGGCATATTGCGACAATCTCCTAGGAGACCACTCTTGACAGGAAGTCATAGCTCTACGAAATCCTCGACTCAGGGTCAAATGGTTGCAGTTTCTCAAACATTTAAACCTTTGGGAATGCATAATAGTAGTGGTTCCACGGGACCGAACACAATGCACAAGTCAATTTCAATGATGAGTTCGCTGTAGAAGCTTAACAGAACGTTATCAGCCACAAATATTGATGATAGGAGAAAGAAAGGCGTGTGCTTTTGGTGTGGTTCCAAATATAGTGTGAGCAAAAAATGTGTTAGGTCCCAACTATATTAGCTACTATTTGAATTAGAATTGAATGAGGATGAGGAGGAGGCCCACGAGGAATTGGAGCAGTCAGTGGGGTCTCCGATCAAAGCGTTGGTCCAAAATCTTGAACTTTCGCTCTATGCCATTTGAAGATCCTAATGTACCCATACGATGAGGGTGGCAGCTTCTGTGGGGACCGCTCACGTTATTATTTTGGTCGATTTAGGAAGCATGCACAATTTCATAGGGGTAAGACTAGTGAGGCAGCTCGCTATACTCGTCAGTCAAAAACATAAATTTATGGTCATGGTGACTAATAGGGGTAGTATATTCACCCAATGGTTGTGCTAGGGGGTGAGATGGGAAGCCTAGGGACTGAGTTCTTCAACAAATTTCTTTGTTCTACCAATTAAAGGGTGTGATATGGTTCTGGGAGTGCAGTGGCTCCTATCCTTGGGGAAATGAATGTTTGTTATTGGGCATTCATCCGGGGGCTATACATGTCTTACGTGTTCGAGAGGTTGCTAGAAGCTTTTCTATTGTTGGGAATCCTTGAGGCCCCTGTACGTTCTTGATGACTACGACAGACCAGGAATTATTGCAATTTCCACTTGGACCAATTCCTAATGAATTTCTTAATCTCTTGGAGGCATTTAATGACGTGTTTCAAACACTAATTAGGCTACCCCCGTCACACTTACAAGATCATCGCATCTCGCTTTGCGATGAATCGGTGGTAGTCAAGATGAGACCTTACTGCTACCTGGTCATTTAGAAAAGTGAGATGGAACAATTGATCCAAGAGATGCTACACAGCGGGATTATCAGGGACAATAACAATGCGTTTGCTTCTCCAATTGGAATGGTAAAAAAGAAAGACGGGAGTTGGCGTCTTTGTGTGGACTATTGATAGTTAAATTAGTTAACTATCAGAGATAATTTTCAGATTCCGATGATAGAAGAACTATTAGATGAGCTTGGTCAGGAAATGTTCTTTTCAAAGCTTGATCTTCGCATCGGCTATCATCAAATCCACATGCATGAAGCAGACATCCACAAGATGACGTTTCAGACTCATGAAGGTCATTATGAGTTTTTAGTGATGCCTTTCAGGCTCACTAATGCTTCATCCACCTTTCAGGCTCTAATAAATTCAATTTTTAAACCCTTGTGGAGGAAATCGATACTCGTCTTCTTTAATGACATACTGGTATACTCTAATTCATGGTTTGAACATTGATTACAGTTAGAAAGGTGTTGAATATCTTGTGATCCCACTAGTTGTTTGCTAAGAAAGAAAAGTGCCATTTTGGGGCTACGAGGATCCAGTACTTGGGCCATGTCATCTCTCGTGGCACCGTGGCCATGGATCAGGCAAAGGTCTATAATGTGTTCAACTGGACTAAACCACGATTAGTTAAGGAGGTTAGATAATTTTTGGGATTATTAGGGGTACTACAGGCTATTCATATAGAGGTACGAGACCATTGCTAAACCTCTTACTGAGCTTTTGAAGAAGAAAGAATGGGCGTGGATGACGTTCGCTGAGGAAGCTTTCCAAGCACTGAAAGTGGCCATCAGTTCGGTCCCTGTTCTTGTGCTACCTGATTTTACAAGGAATTTTGTGCTGACACCGACGTCAATGATATCGGAGTTGGGCCATTCTCCATCAACAGGGTCACCCAGTGGCATTTTTCAGCAAGGCCTTTAGGGTGAGGTATAAAGAATTGTCTATTTACGAAAAAGAGATGTTAACAGTATTATTAACTGTTAAGAAATGGCACCAGTATTTGGTTGGTTTACATTTCAAGATCTAAACCAACCATCCAAGCCTCCATTTTCACTTTTTGAATGGTGGTATAACACCGCATTCTATTCTGTTATCAAAGAGATGACTTATGAAGCTTTATACGGGCAGACACCTCCACATCATATGCCTAGTTGATTTATTAGGCATGGCCTGTGTAGACCCAAGCCTTCACTAATGAGAGGCTGCAATTTCACCTCAAGCACATGCAGGAGAGGATGAAACACTTTGCAGATAAGAGGAGGAGCGATCGGTATTTTTAGGTGGGAGAATGGGTTTATCTAAATCTCCAACCTTACCGACAACATAATCTTCGTAGGGTCTTCAACCAAAAGTTTGCTCCTCATTATTTTGGACCATTTGAAGTGGAAGCCAAGATTGGGGAAGTCGCTTACCGCCTCCAATTACCACCGCACTCATGAGTGCATCCAACCTTCCATGTGTCACAGCTTAAGTGTCATGTTGGCCAACAATCTGTTCATCCTGTACTACCAGAAATGGACTATGATGGGACCCTTCCAAAAGAGCCAATCCAAATTATGGATAGGAGAATGGTAAAGAGGGGAAACCAAGCAGAGACTGTGGTGTTGATTGAATGGACAAAGTCGTTTCTAAAGGACACTACTTGTGAGAATTTGGCTGATCTGTGGCATCATTTTCCAACCTTCGATCCTTGAGGTCAAGGATTCTATCGGCAAGTGGAGTAGTTGTCTCATGCTTATTTACTAGTTGCTTTTATTTCTTATGTTTTAAATAATACAGTGAGTTTGGAACAATCAAAGCACATGATTTTGTTAGTTCCTACCTTGTTGCCTGTAAATACGTAGGTAGTTTTGATTTTTAAGGATTGTAACATCACCAAAACTCTGCTATGTAAGTAGAGATGGGTGTTGAGGAGGAGACATTGGAAAATAAATAAGTTTTCTACTATTTTCTTCTCAGTTAACATTTCTGTCTTTTCTGTGGCATACTTCTTTTCTAAGTTTTCTTTCTCTTCTTCTCGTCTTCTATTCTTTTTCTATGTTGTAAGTTGCTATAACTTTAAGCAAAACTCAACTAGTGTTTAGCATTCAACATCTGCTTCAATAGGATCAACATATAGGTTCCAATAAAACTATGGAGCAAACAACATGCAATAATGATTCTATTGTGTACCCTCACAAGATAGAATGATGGATTCCTAAGTATTCCCCATCTAAGTTTTAATAATCCAAAGCATTCAATAACATTGCATTCTGAAGCATGTTTCATATTGAAAAATTCTTCTGGAGTATTTGGTTGGTAACCTTGATGCCACTCATTCAAATGATATCTATTTCCACTAAAAGACGCAAGAAATCCCTTACAGTTTGTGTAATCAACATGAACTAGATAATAACAACCTATAAAAAAGGAAAAAAACTATTTATCATGATTAATTTTCCCCAAAAAATATGATCTTAAAAATTAATTCAAATTCCTCTAGTTCTATACCTTACCATGAGGAATCTTTAGTCCATGTATCCTACTAATGGCATCTTAAAGAACCTATTTATTAGCAACAGAACCCTCCCAACCAGGAAGAATATAAAAAAAAATGCATATCAGGTGTACAAACACTTAACATATTTGTTCCTATATCACCTTTTCGCGTTGGATATCTAGATTTATCAACTGTCGAAACCCTAATCTTGATGTGGGTTCCATCTAAAGCACTTAAGCAATTCTACATCACATGTATAAAACTTCGGGTTAGGGTACTATATTTAAATCTAAATAAACTAAATTATGTACGAGCTATATATGGAACTCATTCCAATACCTTGAACCATTTCCACCTTGGGTCTGTAGAATTAGCTATAATTGGCTTTGCCTTTTTATATAGCACATCTTGTAAGCATATGACAACATTTAAAACATTGTGAAATGAGCTTCTAATAGTTTCCCCAAACATATTAAAGTGATGTTTGACTCAATTTTTAAGGTGATGAGAAATGATATGTAAAAACATTGACACTTCCTCATCAAAAAGCGTGTTCCTTGATGACTTAAATCCTATTAAATTTTGTAACATCTTACATAATTTTAAAAAAGTAATTTTTTTCATGCTAACTTGTTCAATACAGGTCTCATCACTAGCATACACAAATCTTTTCACATAATCTCGTTTTGCATAAAAAATTAAAATATATGATCTAATCCTTGGTCTATAAGTATATAGGCTATGGACGACACCCATTGAAACTAAGAACCAACTAGCAACTATACACATTTGCAACCATACTATCACAACAAGACCACTTCTTTTATACCTCTTACTTTGTACTATTAAAGGCAGACGAGCCATTACTACAAGATATTAAAGTGTTATATATTGTCTTCTTTTTTAAACAAAAAATGTTATATATCTTCAAATCATAGTAAAAGGGTCATATTTCTTCAATACTAATCTCAATAAAGGTAAAACAAAATCAAATATGTTACGTGCAAAAGGACTTATAGTGATTCAATGAATACAAGAAGCCCAGTTATGGGTGGAGGAAGCAATTAAGCAAGCCAAAAAAGAAGAGGAAGCAATAACACACTACCAAAGAAAAATGAACAATACATATTAAGAATCTTTGCCAAGCACAAAACATAAATTATAACTATCTTTGCAAGTAAAAAACCCAAAATTTATTTCTTTATCAAACTTCATTCAACAAAACCGCCTCTTTGTTTAGCAAATAATAATGTCTTGAATAAAAATTATAGTTGCTTTAAAAATTATATTTAAAAACAACTAAATTACTTTAAAATGTTTAAAAATAACCTCGTTGGAGGACATCTACATTAAACAGACATAAACAACTTGAAACCTATGCATATAACCATCAAAAACCCGAAAACCAATGTGCATGGTAACGCACGAGATTCTATTAACTACATAGAGTGCAGAACGTTAAGTTGAAAACAAGATTGAGACTTGATATTATAGCCCATTGCCAAACATACCACCTCAAGCTCTAGAATAAATGCAGCAAACGCATGAACAAAAAACCAAACAAGCCCCAAAAAGGTGTGATGACAAAAAAATAACCTTATCTTTTTTCTCTTAGAAGTCAAAATGCATAAGATTTATGTGACACCCTAAACCCGATCGGGATGGATCGACCCGAATTCGAAGCGTTACATTAGCCACCTAAGTGACTCTGCTGCTAACGACCACCCAAGACACATCCCGACCTTATAACACCCCAAATTTGTCCAATTATTAATTATTTATTAATGTAGAAGCAATTTGTGAACCAATTTTAATATTTTTATAAGTAATTTAACCTAAGGGTATTTTCATCATTTTACCACCTACGGTTAAACTAACCCAATTTGAGATATAAACATTTAACAACCCTCTTTTAGTCAATTTATGTAACCCCTAAAACTTTCAGCTTAATCCGAGTTTATTTACTGTGTCTAATTCAAGTTTTAACATTAAAGACTAAATCATAACATTTTCAAACTATTAGTACTATACTCGAATATTAAATTGAGTGTGTTTTTAACAAATTTTATCAATTAAAAGTCTAATCCTAAAATTTTATCAAGTTTCCTTATCATTTAAGGCCTAATTAGACTTATCAAGTTACAAGACTAATTTGTAATTTAAACGAATTAGAGTTGCAATTTAAAAAGACCAAAATTCCAACCCACACGCCCGTGTGTGATGGGCACATGCTTGTGTGAAGTCCACTATAGTTTTTTGTGTGAAAAATTCGTTTTTAAACCCGATTTTGCATATTTTAATGGTCAATTAAACCCGATTTAGCTATGATTAAATACCATACAATTCATACACCTTCAATTGAATTTATTAACACCAATTAAGCCTCAATTAAATAGTATTAAATAATCAATTTCATGCATATCATCCAGCGATTAACTCAAACAAGTGGCCTACCTTAGTCGCTAGTAAACCACTCCATGAAAGCTTCATTTAAACATTGGTTAGTGTAAACATCAAGCCTCACATACCGTGTTATCAATCACCATGTTATCAAGCAACAATACACCTAAATTATTCAATAATTATACTCAAACATACATATATGATATTGTAAAACCAACAAAATTTAAAAATGTCCAGTGTCCAAGTCCAATTTCAACCAAAATTAAACTAAGTCCCAAGAGTTCCATAATGTCCGATTAACATCTTTAAAACGTGTAACTAAATCTTTACCAAGCCTTAATCTCTTGGAACTCTCTTGCTCAGCTCCTCAGCTCCTCAATCTCGTCGGATTCTGTACGAATGTGAGGGTATGAGCTTAAAAAGCTCAGTGTGTGTTAATAATACGACGAGTAAATTAGCACCCAAATCATGCTTAAATCGAAACCAATCAAATGCAAATTTTCAATCACAATATAAATCCATAATAGTTCAATGTTAACAAAAATCATAATTAATCATGGCATACAATCATCAATTTAGCATTGATCGCCCCTGAACGTACTCCCATTCGGTGTAGATTTCGGCTTTCCACAAGTATACGAGTCAGGTTATAAATATAGTATGTTTACAATGGAACACTTGGAAGTATTTCGAGGATCTTACCCAAAGGAGGCATTAAGGTGATAGTAAATGGAATTACTGCAAAGAATAAAATTAATTAGTACTAGTTTTAGGGTGTATAGTACAATTGAAAATAAAAGGGTTGTTTGAGAACATAAAACAATAAAAGGATAAAAATAAAATAAAATTGAGTTGTAGAAATTCTTTTAAACGTCTTGGGGAGATTAGGTCGTTTTCTTATGATTTCCTCAATTGTTGGATTTTGGGGATTTTCCTCCAATCAACTAGTCACTACCCTAGTTGGATCTTTTGATCTTTTATCGGCATAACAAGTTGATATATATTACTTATCGCTAGATGTCACAATCTAAATCGGTTTGGAGAAAAGGTGTTCACGGATAAGCAATACCAATTTTGGGTTCATTCCCACCTAGATGACTTTTTAAGGTTGTCAGACCTAGTGTTTGTTTGATGCTCTCCTTTCCCAAACAGCTAATCTGAAAGGTAAAATCCCTGTAAAACAACAATCAATTATTCATACTTCCACTCCCTAATTCCCAAAAATGGAATTAGTTCCTCATGGTTTCTTTATTCATCAAGATCACAATATATAAAAACATGTAAATCAAGAATTAAATGAAAAGAAACTGAATTGTATTGAGCGATCTGTCGGGAAAAATTCTTCGATCGTTTATGTAGGTTTCTACAAACTCGTTTCAAAAGTAGAAAACAAATAAACTAAAACTAAAAATTAAAAGTTAAGTAATTGCATGTAAAAACCTAGTGCTAAAGGACTTATTTATAGCTTTTGATGGCCTTTTTTCCTAAACCCTAGGTCAGCTACCATTCCTCGTGTTTAAGTGGTATTGTAAAGACCAAAACGCCCTTCATTTAATGTGAGATTTGCATCCAGGGGTCGATGTCGTGACACACCAGGTCCTATGTCACGACATAGGCATCAGTCTCCATGTGAAGCGTCATCCTTCAAACGTTGTCGCAACATGGCTACTGTGTGTCGCGATAAAGAAGTCTGATGTTAATATCCTTAAGTCTAGTCCCTTGGTTGCGATGTAGCTCAACCTATGTCGTGACGAAGTGATCAGTTTCCTTTTAGTATACTTCTTATGGTCTCCTGCACACTTACCAAGTATGTTAGCTAACCTTTATGCCTCATTTGGCCTTAAAGACAAATAAATCATCATTTTAACACTTAGGCTACACAATTTATTTAAATAAGAAATCTAAACTAAATACTATTAAAACATAACAAAAATACTTGATTTCAAGCGCTTCAAGTGTGAAAAGTAGTTCAATCTGCTAGGTACAAAACTGATAGATCAAACTCCCCCACACTTAAGTCTTTGCTTGTGCTCAAGCAAACAAAGCAAAAAGAAAACTAAAGAGCTTGAGTTTATAGCTATACAAAGAGTTATTCATAGCATGTAGTCTAGGCATCATATATTTCTCAATAACTTTGACATGATAATTAAGTAACTTTACTATTTTTGATTAGAAACAATTTAAGTTTAGTAGGTTTAAGGAAATGCACATATTAAGGTTTTATCAATATATATCCATCAATGCCAAATATAAGTATTTTAATTATCATAGTACAATAAAGACAACCATAATGAAATCAAGCAATTTCCATATTTATTCATATATAAAGTTGTTTAAGTCGCATAGGGTTTTTCGACTTGTAACATGTTGAGGCTTAGGATATGTATGAATTTCAAAGAACAGTCAAACACAAAAGGTTACAAAGACGAAAATAATTTGGCACATTGTATTGTTCCTTATTCTCCCCTTTTATGTCCCACTCCATCCCACCCCCTTATTTCTCCTTCTCTCCCATCCTTTTCTCTCCATTTTAGGATTCTCAAAATAACATAATTCCTTTAGTTAGCATATGAGTATTTTCTTTTGGTTCTTTGAGTAAGATTTCTTTCTTTTTCATCTTTTTGGTGACTTTATAATTTCATCACTATATATATTTTTACTCATGATTCTCTTGTTTCTACTCATTTTTCTTTTCTTAACTATTTTTCTCTAGTTTTCTCTTTTTGGCTAGACTAAAGTTCATACATTATATTGAGTTTCTGATTTTTAATGTGTTAACCTCCACCTAATGTGTCTACTTACCCTCAATACGAATGATCATACGTCTATTTTCATGCAAACAGGTTCAAAGAAAATGATATACACAAATCATTATTTGAGGCTTAGAAGGCTTGTAATGTGGCTCATTAAAAAGGTGTCATAAGGCTCAAAAATGGGTGCTAATTGATAGTTTGAAATAAGGTTTTCCTTTTTAGCTCTAGTTATGTCAAACAATGCCTTAGGTCATCCCTAAACAATTCAATATGCACAAATATCAAATTCATCTCATAATTTCAAAATTATCATCTATCATATATAATAGCATGCTTGTTTCCTTATATCTTACACATCACTTGATATTAATAATCCATTTCTATTTGTACTTTAATATAACTTATAGAACTTAAGATTTCATGCTAAAAAATTAAATATTCCTTATCATCATGCCAAATTTATCAATTAACACAATCAACCTATAATACATGCTCCTAACCAATTATTTGTATTTCTACAAGCTCAAGTACACATAAAAATTATATGTCAAAAATTCCTATGTTACCCCTACACTTTAGAAAACACATTGTCCCCAATGTGTAGTCCTCTCAACTAATAAAGGAAAGAAGTTACCCAATTTATCGTGAATGTTCTCCTCTTCTTATGGTGGTTTTCCTTCTCTTTTTGGCATTAATGTTTGAAATTGTTGTATGTAACACCTAAAACCTAATACCATTACCGATTAGGGTCCTGGTGTCTTTTTGATCATCTATCATAGTTCATTTCATATCACTATTTCATTTAATCATGTTTAAGTGAAGTAAAGCATTAAACATGATATAAATCATCAAATAGGTATAATCACCGCTCAATAAGGGTAAAAATGTCATTTTTATGATTTTTGGAGACTTCTACCGTTGCCTGTTGGACAAGTATCGGTAGTAGTCAAGTCAGTAAACAATTCAGGAATAGTGCAGATTTCTATCTATACTTGTGATAGTTCTATCGATACAAGTGTGACTTCTACCAAAACAAGTCATGCTTCTATCGGTACTAAAAACTCTAGAGAGCTAAGAAGTCTTACACTTCAGCTTCTACCGATATCAACATCCAACTATCGATACTATTATGCACAGAACTACCGAACTTCTATTGGTACTATTGATACAATGCAAGTCAGAATATAACCTCTCTCCTACCCTATACTTCTACCGATACAAGCAGGAATTCTACCGAAACAAGTAGATAGAAATCAAATATTTACACAAGTTCATTCACCAAACCTCCTTTTATAAACATATGGTAAAGGTAAACAACACAAGTATTTCAAGATCAAACAAAACATTATATTTTAGTGCTAGATGCCTACTTTCAATGTTAAGCAAGCAGTCAAATGAGTTCAACATACAACCCAAGGTTTTACAAAGTACTAATTAACCCAAAACAAGCATTCATAAAATAACATCATCCTAGTACATGTCATACAACCAAGTGATGTAAATACTACCGAACGAGCTCCCGAGATATTATGATTTCTTCGAGATGGTCCGATCTTCAAGCAGCAAATAGAATCTACAAAACAACACCAAATTCATTGGTAAGTTTTCATAGCTTAGAAAGTTCGCAAGGTTCATAAATTTACCAAGTAGCCTATATGGTACAATCTGTAATTTAATCGAGCCATAGTAGAACTGTACTTTGGTGATCCATAATCTGATTTCATCCCTGTTGACCCAAAGGTCATTTCTATTACCAGTATACGATGCTGCTCACACTAAGCTGACAAGGACTCGCATCACTTGCAGTACCTCAGCCATCGATACAGTATAATTGTTCCCTACGATGCTGCTCAAACTAAGCTGACGAGAATATGCAAAACGAGCATAAATCTCAACCATTGTAGGGCTTGTAATCCATTCTTGGATTCTTTTCACTTTATAGTGACTCACGATGCTGTAGAGAATCCGCAACAAATGCAGCATCTCAGCCATTGGACCATTTTTAATCTTTGGCACAAGGCCAGGTAATACTCCTTTCGTTGTTTCCATCTTTCATGTTTCCAATCGTTGTTTCTCATTTGGAAAAAATCATAAGGAAGACAATTATAAGTATTTGTTAATAAGAATTTAACATTACGAACTTACCGGACTAAATTGTAGTTACGGATAGGCTTTAGGGACTAGTATGCTAATTTCCCTTTTCCTCGATCCGTGACATGATCGTAATCTAAATCAAGAAATCTTTCAAGTTTCCTCATTAAATCATGTAAATAAGTCATTTAATATAATGTAATCCTTTTTGAGAAATTTACAGATTTACCTGTAATATTTTACTTTTATTCGGTTTGGTCCTTAAACACGATATATGTGAAATAACCTTTCTCCTTTACAACCAATACCAGACGAATAATCATAGGCCTCCAAAAGTCCTTAAAATTAAATCATTTCACACCAAACACACACAATTTCACCATTTTAACATTTTAATCCTTAAACCCTAATTTCATCCAAAATCACTTTACAAAAAGATCCAACCCAAACATCGAACATATAAATCCATCAAAAGCTTTCAAGAACAAGCATATTCAATAATGGCAAGTTTCATAACATTTGACAGATTCACAAATTAGTCCTTAGGTAAGCTAAATTTAGCTAATACGAACTCAAAAACATAAAAATTACCAAAAACGGGTAACAATAGCTTACCCAAATCAAAGCTCAAAGCTTAAATGTAAACACTAGTTTCGACCCTTATTCTTGCCGAAGAAGAAGATGAAAAATAGAAGAAAAAAAATGTTATTTTCTTCTTTAATATTCACTTTTATATCCAATGATAATTTTGTAATTATTTAGACTTTCATAATTAACTTTATTAATCACTTAGTTAACCTTTAATTAATCCTATTTATTATCTATATATCTCATGATAATCCACCCACTAATATACTTTTGGTTATTTTGTTCGTTTGATCCTTCTAATTAACCAACTCAACCTTTGCACCTTTTACGATTTAATCCTTTCTATTCAATTAACTATCTAAATGTTAATATTTCATAACCAAATTTTTATACGATGCTAATGACATCATAAATATTAAAATAAATAAATTTATGACTCGACTCGTCGGATTTGTGATCTCGAAATCACTGTTTTCGACACCATTGAAAATCGGGTTGTTACATTGTGTCTTCCATAATATGGGGTTCTTACAAAAAGAATTCAAACATATATACAAAGATAACTACTAATCCTACTCCTACAAATTATATAAGTCTAAAAATAAAACCAAAAATTATTCAAAATAAAAAATTGTCTCAAACAGTGAGAAGAAAAAAATTAATAATAAAAAAAAAGAAAACCTAATTTTAAACATAAATCATATTATAGGTCCCTATTCTTCTTTTTCATTCAATCCTCTTTTCCTCCGTTCTTCACCTTGACTTTTTTGGAGTAATGTGAATTGGGTGAACAAGTCATCTCTTAAGGGTTTGCTTGGTGGATTCATGGTACGATCAAATCTTCCAGTTGGTACTCTCGCCTTCGTGCACATAGCGTAAATTGGATGAGGGAAAACTATACATTTTCCTAAGTTCTTCGTACATTCCACCATACTTCGTGAATCCACTTTCCTACACAAATTCGTTTCTTCTTGAGAATTTCGTATGTTATTATGGCATGAATTCGACATATCTCAGTCATATCGGAAGTGGGAAGAATTTTGGAACAAACGAATTTCATCCACATCTTGGCTTTTGGCGTCATAAGTTTTTGGTTGAAAGTTTTTGGGATTGTCGTACCCTTGCGAAAAGTCCATACCTTTTTTCCCGTAGTTAAGAACACTAAGATCTCCTTTGTGTCGATTTTCTTAAGTCAACTCTATGAAGATAATCTTGGTAATAATTTGGGATGTTATAAAATCTACAAATTTGGACCTCATTTAGGTATATTTCAACTCCTCGAATTTTTATTGGACCTTGAATCTGCCCACAAGCTCTCGCGACTTCATTTTTTTTAGGGCTAAATAAAATTCTTGAACTATTGTAATATTTACCGGTTCTCTACAAAGTAGAAAAAATTTATCCCATTTGTGATCGACTATTATTTCCCAAATGCCTTGATAAACTCGCATCAAAGGATCAAACCCTTGTTCTTGAACGAAAGTATGCGGCTCTAGTTGTTGAAGATACCTGTCTAGATCGTCTTCTGAAAATTCAAAAATAGGGTTAGCAGCACTTTCACTTGAATCAACCATTTAATTTAAAGAATGGAATCATTTGATTATTGAATGGAAAAGTAATTATGTGAGAGATGTTTATTTATAGGGACTGATTAGTAGGAACTTTAGTAAATTAGATGTTAAGTGTTATTCAAACTTATAGTATCTAATTCTAATTAAGATTGTTAAGAGTTAGAGTCTTACATGTACTATTGTTGTTACGTCGGTGTGTCGCGACATACACTAAGTATGTCACAATATCGGTCCCAGGATTGTTGTTCTGCGAAGCAGTGTTTGTAGCGATGTAGTGGTGGCGTGTTACGAAATCGAGGCCAATAATTATGTTGCTAAAATATGTTGTTGTAGCGAGATTGGGTATGATTGTCGCGACATAGAAATTAGCTTCTCTCTGATTCTGAATCAGAGCTATTTTCTATTTCTTGGGTATTCGAGTCTAGCTCTCGCTTTTTGTCCCATATCATTTTGCAATGTAAAGGTTGTTCCTTAATAAGTATGTCTGTAGTTCCCCCGTAATACGGTTTTATCCTTTGCCCATTAACTAGGAAAGTTTCACCACTCTTTCCTATTAACTCGACTGCTCCATATGGTTTTACGTGATTAATGATATATGGCCCTGTCCCTTGTGATTTAAGTTTCCCAGGAAATAGTTTAAGTATGGAATTAAACAAGAGTACCTTCTATTCCGGCTCAAAGTTTCGTTTCCGAATCTTAGCATCATGGCGCAACCTACTTCTTTCTTTATAAATTTTGGTGTTTTCATAGACCATAAATCGAAATTCCTCTAATTCCTATAACTAAAACAATCTCTCTTTTTTTGCTAATTCAGGATATAAATCCAATTCCTTAATGGCCCAATATGCTTTTCTTTCTAATTCAATAGGCAAGTGATAAATTTTTCCATACACGAGTTTATACAGAGACATACCAAGGGGTGTTTTATATGCTGTTTGGTAGGCCCATAAAGAGTCGTCCAATTTTGCTGCCCAATCTTTGTGATTAAGATTCACAGTTTTCTCTAAGATTTGTTTAATTTCTCTATTAGAGACTTCAGCTTGCCCATTCACCTAAGGTGATATGTAGTTACCATCTTGTGTTGGATACTGTATTTTGCAAGAGTTGATTCAAATTGTTTACTACAAAAATATGATCCTTCATCACTGATCAATGCTCTAGGAGTTCCAAATCTTGAGAAAATGTTTTTTCTTAAGAATTTTACCGCTGACTTGGTATCATTAGTAGGTAATGCCACTACTTTGACCTATTTAGAAACATAGTCTACAACTAATAAGATATATTGATTCCCAAATTAACTAGAAAAAGGACCCATGAAATCAATTCCCCACACGTAAATTTTTTTTACCTTGATAATTCGTACTTGTGGCATTTCATCCCTTTTTGATGTATTCCCCATTCTCTAGCATTGATCATAGTTTTTCACGAACACATGAGCATCACGGTTCATAGTAGACCAATAGAATCTGAATTGTAAAATTTTTTGAGCTGTACGTTTTCCATCGAAATGGCCTCCACAAGGAGAATCGTGACATCCTCTAAGGATATCATTGATTTCTTCCTCAGCTACACATTTTCATTCTAATTGATCTATGCATTGCCTAAATACATAAGGATCCTCCCAGATGTAATTTTTTGCTTCATGCATATTCATTTTTTCTGCTGCTAGGAGGCTTTTGTTGGGAACATCCTTTTTGCCAAATAATTCACATAATCGACATACCATGGTGCTCATGTGTCTAGGAGTCGAGTTTCTACTCTAAATAGTTTGTCATCTGCAAAAGTTTCGTTTATTTCTTCCAAAGGTACAGGGATAGTAAAATTTTCCAAGTGTGATAAATGATATGCTATTTTATTCTCTGTCCCTTTCCTATCCATGATTCATAAATCAAATTCTTGTAGTAGTAATACCCATCTCATCAACCGTGCTTTGGTTTCTTTTTTCTTCATTACATATTTCAAAGTTGAATGATTTGTATAAATGTACACATGATTAGCCATTAAATATGGACGAAATTTATTGCAAGCAAAAACTACAGCTAACATTTCTTTCTCAGTATTAGTATAATTTCATTGAGCGGGGGTAAGAGTCCTGCTGGCATAATAAATTGCTCCAAACATATTGTCTTTCTTTTTTCCTAGAATGACACCTATAACATAATCACTAGCATCACACATAATGATAAAAGGTTTATTCCAATTTGGTGTGACAATAATAGGGGCAGTTATCAGTTTCTCTTTTATCATCTCAAAAGCTTCAATGCAACTATTATAAAAAACAAATGGAACATCTTTTTGAAATAATAAATTTAAGGGTTTAGAAATATGAGAAAAATCTTTTATAAACATTCTACAAAACCCTACATGACCCAAAAAATTTCGAATACCTTTCACATTTGTGGGATATGGAAGGTTTTTGATTACCTCGATTTTCACTTTATCTACTTCTAACTCTCTTTGTGATATTTGATGCCCCCAAAACTAACCATTCTCTTACCATGAAATGATATTTTCCCAATTGAGCACTAGATTAGTCTCCTCACATCTTTGCAAGGCTTTTTCTAGATTCTGTAGGCACTCCTCGAAAGAATCTTCATATACTGAGAAATCATTCATGAAGACATCTAACCCTTCTTCTAGTATATATGCAAAAATAGTTGTCATACATCTCATAAAAGTAGCTAGTGCGTTACAAATTCCAAAAGGCATGCTTTTAAAAGTATAAGTCCTAGAAAGACATGTAAAAGTTGTTTTCTCCTGGTCATCGAGGTGTATTGGATTTGATGGTACCCTAAATACCCATCTAAGAAATAGAAATACTCCTTACCTGCCAACTGGTCCAACATTTAATCAATGAAAGGTAGTGGAAAATGATCTTTTTTTGTTGTATCCTTTAATTTCCTGTAATCAATACAAACTCTCCACCTAGTAACTGTTCTTGTAGGGATTAGCTCATTGTGATCATTCTCAACAACTTTCAACCCACCTTTTTTTGGTACACATTATGTCAGGCTTACCCATTCTCTATCAGAGATGACATGAATTATCCCTGTGTCTAACTATTTTAATAGTTCCTTTTTCACCACCTCTTTCATGGTCATCTCTGTGCATCAACAATAGGTTTCTTGCCTTCTTCCAATAGAATTTTGTGTTGATAAAATGTTGGGTTTATCCCTTTTATATCAGCGATCGTCCAACCAATATCCTTTTTATGACGCTTGAGTATTTCTAATAAAGCTGCTTCTTGTGAGTTACTTAATCATGATACAAGTATAATAGGTAAAATATTTTTCTCACTCAAATATTCATATTTCAAATTTTTTAGTAATGGTTTCAGCTCCATTTCAAGTGGCCTTACAATTGACGGTATCATTTTAGTACTCATTGGCATCGATTGATCCACCATGTCCTTGCTTTGCTGCCACCACTTTAATTGAGCATTCAAAGATTCCTCAACTGTCTCTTCCTCCATAATTTCTTCATCTTCAGAATCTTCCTCTTTGCATTGATTGGTAACAAGTTGATTGCAGACAAGGTTGCTAATCTCTCTTGAAGGTTCCAATTGTTCCTCCCAGAGTATCTCATTTGCACTTGCAACTTCCAATATATCTGTAATATATTGCCATGTCCTAGTCTAAATGCTTCCGCCAGTCATTATATCTACTTTGCATATATTTTCTGTACTCAACTCGTCATAGAAGTGTTGAAGTTGGATAGCAATATGAATTCCTCCGCCTAATATGGATCGAAGTATTATTTTGAATCTCTCCTAGGCTTGTCCTAGTGTCTCCGTCATCGTTTTCCTGAAATGAATCATTTGTATATATCCCTGCATAATCTTGGGCATATAAATCATTCGTTGAAAAAACATATGTACAAATTCTTCCCAAGTAGTAATAGTATTTGGAGGTAAAGAATCCAACCATAACTTAGCCCTTCCGTTTAGAGCGAATGGGTTCAACAACAATCTAATCACGCCTGAGGTGACTCCGGATAAGAAACTGTGCTACAAATGGCCTTAAATTTTTGTAAGAATGCAACAGGATCCTCTATCGAAGGATTAGAAAATGTAACATTGTTAGTAATCTAAGATATTAAAGATGAATTTAATTCGAAATGGTTTTGATAAATTGATGGTCTAGTGAAAGTACTAGAAAGAACCATGGATTTATCTTTGCTTATTATTTAAGTTGTTCCCATTTGGTCATCCTTAACATACATTTTTAACATTTATTTAGTTATTGCATTTTCTAACTTAATGGAACTTAGCCTAGTTGCTTTTGAATTTATAATATTTTTTAATACTGATGTCGCTGCATTAGTCTGCTTAGCATTGCACCCAAAGTTGTCGCTGCAAGAACTTGTCCAGAATTATCGCTGCATAATCAAGTCCAGAATTGTGCCCAGAACTGTCGCAGCATATGACAGTTATCTGGTTAACACACTAGAAATGTGTGAGTTGTACAGCTGGTGTAACTAACTAGTACGGCCAGAGATTGCTAGATTTGGAGAGGACAACTGTACTATTCAGTTGTAGTTAAATACTCATTAGAAGGAGACAGAAAGGGTCATCTTCTGGATTGATTTTCTTCTTGAATCCATTTTCGAAGCTTGCATCCATGGCAGCTTAACTTTCTCAAGGGTAACTTCACGCGAATGAGGAGTGATCGCGTTTGAAACGTTACAATGATTGTGCAAACGTACACACGTCGATGCAAGTATAGTTGATAGAAAATTCTATCGGATATCAATCCCACGAGGAATGGGTTCTTGATGTTAACTGTTGGAGCAATTAATACTGAAACTAAGTAGATTGTGAGTAAATATGTCAGTGTAATTATGTCAGATCTGTATACTAAAATAGTTAATAATGTCAACATAATTAAAGTTAAAAATCTGAGATTAACTGTCAGTGTATTGAAAGTAAATCAAAATGTGTTGAGTGTTGAGTACTGAGTATTTAAATGCATAAAATGTAAAAGTGATCAACTGTAAAGGGTAGGAATGGTTCACTGATTTTTGCTAAGTTGTAACGCTGGATGCGTCGACAAGGTAAATGTAGATGAATTGTCATAGCAATGAAGTCCTCTTGAGTTCTTTACCAATAACAGCCCTCTATTTAATCCAGACTTAAATGCTCACAATCACTCCACCTCTCGGTGTGAACAATGTTGCGCATTCAAGAAAAAGTGACTGAAATCCAATCCCAAGCATCCCTCGCCTAACTTACTTGTTAATCCAACTTGTCACCGTATCTCTCGATGTCGGTAGACTACAATTTCACTCTTGTGCTTTATACAGTTAAATTCAAGAATAAATAGATGAGTAGCATTAAATAAGAGTCAAAATAATCTAACACCAAAATGTACTCTCGTATTCATTTAATGTCATTAGAATTCATCATCGTTAGCGGAAAAATTAAAGAGTACAATCGAAGCTTACTATCTCTAGACTACTAGGACTACTCCTTAATCATTCCTCTTGCCCAGTACCCAGCACCTCTTGTCAGAAGTTGCTGTAGACTTGCTTCATCAGCTTCCCGATTCCCAGCTCAAATCTCAAAATCACACAGAATTTGTAGAATTTAATCCCTTAGCTCTTGGTAATTTCTTCATTCTTTGTTCTTCTATTTATAGCCTTCAAAATGTTATAGGGTTCAACCTTCATTCCCAAATCCAGATTTAGATTTTGCAGCTATCAAAGTTAGTTGGAGTACAGCTGTGCACTCACGCAGATTGAATGTTCTCTTCAGAGATCTACAGGATGTCACTGCACTGCTAGGCGCAATCTAAGATCATAAATACGGCGACATCTGTGATGTTCCTGCATTGGTGCTTCCAGATGTAAATTCAGCTTGGGTCTACTCATTCGAGGTTCAGGTTCTATGCGACGACATCTCTGGTCACAATTCCAAGCTGGTCTTATGGCTGCATTCTTCCAATATTAATCTTCTGGGTTGAGTTCCTGCGCTGACAATTCTAAGGCGTAATATATCTGCTACTTGGGTCGACATTAGTACAAAAATAGATGAAAAACAACAAGAATTTAAATTAACTAGCAGTGAGTTGAAAAATATAAAAACTAAGTATAAAATGCTTAATATGCATGCTAAATGAGGTACAAAAGAGACAATTAAAACATTAATTTAGGGAGAAAATATATGTCATTTGTAATACCATCACACCCTCAAACTTGAGTTTTTACTTGTCCTCAAGTAAACAAAAATTAACAGTCACAAGTAGAAATGTCACTGTAATCATTATTCATACAACTTGAATTCTCTAAAGTCCTAATGTACAAATTGTATTTATATAATAGAATGATGCACCGACAATTTATAGGCATGAACAATTAAAACTGCAACTTCATTAATGTTAGCATTAAGCATTTAATCTTAATCTCCTTGAACCAATTCAGCATTTATAGCAAATATATATATATATATATATATTTTCCTTTTTCTCATTTTTGTTTTTCAAGTGACAGAGAGATGTCATTGCATTACTCTACCTTTTTTCCTAGGTAGTAACGATGAGGTGCAACAAACCCTCAAGAGGCATGTAATTGTGCTGACACACACTCTTGCAGTGACAGCCTTTGGCTAGATGAGTTTTCTTTTCTAAATATATAGCAGAGTGTTCTCCCTTAAGAAGTCACAATGCACTCACATTGAAGTGTCTTTTATTAATGCAATTAAAGTATCTTTTATTAATGCAATGTCGTTGCACTGGTTAGTTAGTTCAAGATTTAACATCAATACTATCCATTCATTACTGAAGTAATTCCAATCATTCATTCAAAAATAACAAACTCATCATTCATTCATATTCATCTAATTTCTACATCATCATCCAAACAATTCAAGAATTACGCATCAAAATAAAAATTGTGGGCACATTTCTGTTGAAATTTTGTAAATTTCATTACCAAAGAAACGAAATAAAATTCAAATATGTAGATGTATTACATTTCACATTATCTCCCCCCAAACTTAATGTCTGTATTGTCCCTAATGCACTGACAATAGTATACAAAAATAATGGAAATGCAACTACAATGCAATTAAACTAACAAAAGGAATGTAGTGATAGTAAAAATGCATGAAAACTAAATAAAATGAAATGTACCAACTTACTCACCAGTAGCCAATGTAGATGCAGCCTTTGTTTTCTTCTTTTTCTTCTTTGGGTGCTCATCCCCGTCATGGTGCTTCTTCTTCTTCTTGTCCTTGAGCCTTTTTCTCTTTTTATCCTTCGTGCCAACCGGTTCGACAGATTGCTCCTTCTCAATAGGTTGGGTGGCGGCCTCATCGGTTATCACCTTTGATGGGTGAATTTCTGCGAGCGGTGCCACTTAAGGTACTAGCAAGAGGATCCAGTTCCTCAATCTCGCTAGTACCAACCTCAGTCTAGCTCGCATCAGGTCGAGCCTCATCAGAGCTGGATGCCCATACACTCTCTGGTATGCTGACAAAATCTTTAGCGATTATTGTCGGGGCATCTGATTCTTTCTCTTCCTGCACCTCGGTAGGGTCCTCTTCATTCTCTCTTTCTTTCTCTTCTTCATCATTGTACTTCAACTAGTCATCTCCCTCGCTGCACTTTCAGCCACATGCTGCTCTGGTTCATTTAAGCCAATGTTAGCGCATTTTATTGCGTCAATACTCTTATCCACAACAGCCTCCCGTTCAGCCATATTCGCACTAAGGCTGCTGGAGAACTCATCCTCAAACAGATCGACAATGGTGCGATAGCAGTCCTCATCAGCCTTTGAGTGCCCTTCTTCCTCATCATCTTTCAAAATGTGAATCCTTGTTGGCATAGGGGCAAGCCTATCATCAGGGTTAAGTTGATCAGATGATGAGTACTATATCGGCCGGAAGATGGATGGAAAGGTTGGAAAGTTTGGTAATGGAGTGAAGCTGATTTCGCGTAGTGCTGCGATAATAGCCTCATTCTAGGCCTTTATGTAAGCATAAAATTTATGTAGTATAAAATCCATATCCTTTAGTATGCTATCAGTGTGGATTGAACAGAGGTCGAGGCGGTCCAGGTGTAATTCCATTAAAGCCAACTTTTTCGCCACTTGTGACTCTATCGGCGTATCGATTTGGTCAGCCTTCTTTTTACCCTTTCTTCTATCCTTTTTCTTTGAGGCTTCCTTGGTCACTGGTGTTTCTTGGCTACGTGTCATCCGTTCAATGAAATATAGTTGATCGGCCCTTTCTTGTCTAAGACCTCCTCACCATCCTTGGGCACAATGCCCTTCTGTTTACACAGTAGCATAATTAGATAATAGAATGGGAGTATACCAGTTTACTTGCCAGCTGCCTCCGTGATCTGGGCGTGGATGATCTTATTGATGTCGATGTGTCGGTGGTGCAGGATCGAATGTGGGAGACACATACGGTTTAATGTCGTCGTAGTGCTATGTGTTGAAGGCATGGTATGTTGTTGATAAAATGGAACCAAACCTTGCTAAAGGTTGTAAGGTACTATTTATGCATAGTGTAGTTGTGAACCCGTTTCCAGTCCAGGTAGCTCCATCGATGCATAAGTCCTTCATCATCTAATCGATGCATAAATGGTGCATGGTTGTCCACTCGCTCGGGAATCCTCAACAGCACGTTTATTTGAGCAGCTCTCTATGGAATGAGTCCCTCCCGAACAAAAACAAACTTTTACTCTGGATCCACCAAGTTGGCATAAAAGTCCCTGACTAGTGTAGGGGAGTAACTAGAGGGATGTTGGCGGCTAATAGTACGGACAATATGCTTCCCCAAAGTCTGTGTGGAGAAAGTTGTAGACCTTGTTTAGGGTGGAGGTTTCTCTTCAGCATGGTATTTTGGTAGCGGTCTTTGGCCACGATCGTCAAGAATAAGACTGGATCTGTAGAAGGAGGTGGTGTTGTGGTCGAAGTCATGGTAGAAGTTGTTGGGGTGTTCTTGGAAGGAGTGTTTGAAGGGTTTTTCGAGGCACGGGTTTTAGCCATTATTATGGAAGAAGAAAGTTAGACAAGGTTACAGAAAATGATTGCTCTATGAATGGAAAAGAAAATAAAGAGGCAATAAAAAGACGAGTTGTAGCAACAATGGAAGATGTGAGGAGAAAAGAAAACTGTAGGAGAGAGGTTTTATAACCTAGGCTGATGATTGAAAAAATTACAGATAAACATTGCATTTGCAATCATTAATTAATTGCCAGGCTACAGGTTGTACTATTTCGTTTGATCCAACGACTGGGAGAGAAGAGAGATCAACTAGCACGATTCTTGCTGAAAAAGCTATGTTGACTCATCACAGAATGCGCCGACAATTTGTGCTTCAATGCTTTGACAAAAAGATGATTTTTATTTCTGCAAGGAATTTGAAACAACACTAGTAAAAGTAAAAATAACTGAAAGTAAATAGAGAAATACGTCGACATTATTTAAATGTGACCAAATCGACGGCTTCGTTTGGTTCTCTAACGTCTAAGCTCATATAATGCTTAAGACGTTGGCCATTCACTTTAAATTGTTATCCAACCTTTAAATTTTCGATTGTCACTGCACATCTCTGGAATGCCTCGACAACTTTAAATGGGCCTGACCATCTTGATCTCAATTTCCCTAGATTCAGTTTTAAACATGAGTTAAATAAAAGCACTAACTGACCAGAGTGAGATTGTTGATGTAAAATGATGTTGTTGTGCCATCTTTTTGTTTTTTCCTTATATATTGAGGCATTCTCATAAGCATGGTGTCGAATTTCTTCCAGCTCCGTGTTGTCCAACAATCTTTTCTTTCCGGTAGCATCATAGTCCATATTCACCTGTTTGATTGCCCACATAGCTTTATGTTCAAGCTCAACTGGTAGGTGACAAGGCTTACCAAACACTAGTTGATACGACGATATTCCCAACGGGGTCTTGTATGTAATGCGAAACGCCCACAATGCATCATGTAACTGCAAAGACCAATCCTTTCTAGATGTGTTAACCACCTTATTAAGTATGCCTTTAATTTGATGATTGGATACTTTGGCTTAACCATTGGTTTGTAGGTGATACATAGTAGCCATATAATGCTTCACACCATATCTTTTTAGTACAGTCACCACTTTGTTATTATAAAAATGAGTCCCTTGGTCACTTATCAATGCTCTCGGTGTTCCAAATCTTGTAAGGATGTATGTATGAAAGAACTTTAACACCATCCGAGCATCATCCTTTGGCACTGCAATTGCCTCAATCCACTTCGAGACATAGTCAACAACCACTAATATATACACATTTCTGAAAGAGATTGGAAATAGTCCCATAAAGTCTATACCCTAGACGTCAAAGAGCTCTACCTGCATAATAGGTTGTTGGAGGATCTCATTACGTCGAGATATGGAGCCAGTGCGTTGACATCGATCACATTATTGTGAGAAGTTGTAAGTGTCTCAAAACAACGTGGGCTAATAAAATCCTAATTGTAGGACCTTTGCAGCAGTCTTTGTACCACCAAAATGACCTCCATAAGGAGCCTTATGGTAGTGTCGCAAGATTGAAGTCATTTCTTCTTTAGGTACACAGCGACGAATGATGTTATCGACATATACCTTGAATAGGTATGGCTCGTTCTAGTGATATTTTGCAGCATCACGTATAAACCTGTTCTTTTTGTTACCAGTAGAACTCATGGGTAGCTTTCCACACACAAGGTAATTGACAATATCGGCGTACCAGGGTGATGCGTCGATAAAAAATAATTGTTCTTCTGGAAATGCTTTGACAATTTGGAACGCCTGCCTATGTTCACTTCCAACTTCCAGCCGGGACAAGTGGTCAGCTATTTGATTCTCATATCCTTTCCTATCTCTGATTTCAATGTCAAATTCTTGAAAGAGTAAGATCTATCTAATAAGTCTAGGTTTGGCATTTTTTTCATGAAAAGGTATTTCAATGCTAAGTGGTCTGTGTAAATTGTAGTCTTTGCGTCGACAAGATAAGAACGAAACTTGTCAAATGTGAAGACTACTACTAGAAACTCCTTCTCAGTTGTTATGTAATTAACCTGTGCTTTAGTTAGAGTTTTACTAGTAAAATAGATAGAGTGAAATACCTTCTCTTTTTTTTGGCCTAGGACAACTCCCACAGCAAAATCACTAGCGTTACACATTAGTTCAAACGGTTGCGTTCAGTCCAGTGCTACAACAATTGGAGCTTGTACCAGTTGCTTCTTTATTGTTAGGAATGCGTCCAAATAGGCTTCATCGAACACAAACTTTTATTCTTCTCTAGCAATGAGCATAACAGTTTAGCTATCTTGGAAAAATCTCGGATGAATCTCCTATTAAAGCTAGCGTGTCCAAGAAAACTTTTTATTGCTTTTACATTGGTGGGTAGTGGTAATTTTTTGATGATTTCTACCTTTGCTTTATCAACCTCAATTCCCTGACAAGATATGCGATGACCAAGGACAATGCCTTCAGTTGCCATGAAGTGGCATTTCTCCCAATTCAGAACTAGATTTGTGTCCTAGCATCTCTTCAAGACTCTTGCCAGATTGTCAGCGCATTGGTTAAAATTTTATCCATAAATAGAGAAATCATCCATGAATACCTCTAATGAATCTTTGATCATGTTTGAGAAGATTGCCATCATACACCTCTGGAATGTTGCTTGCGCATTACACAACCCAAACGACGTACATCGGAAAGCAAAGGTTCCAAAAGGACATGTGAATGTGGTCTTTGCTTGATCTTCCGGCGCAGTGGCAATTTGGTTGTACCTAGAGTAGCCATCTAAGAAACAATAATAGGCCTTACTAACTAGCCTATCCAGCATCTGATTAATGAAAGGTAGTGAGAAATGGTCCTTCTTTGTGGCCGCATTTAGTCGATAGTAATCCATGTATACTCGCCAGCCAGTCACAATGCGAGTAGGGATCAACTCATTCTTGTCATTGGTCATAACTATGAAACCACTCTTTTTAGGCACACATTGGATGGGGCTCACCCAATTGCTATTAGAAATAGGGTATATGATGCCCGCATCTAACCATTTGATAATTTCCTTCTTCACTACTTCTTTTATTTTTTCATTGAGTTTTCTTTGTTGCTCAATTGATTGCTTCCCTTCATCTTTTAGCCTTATCTTATGCATGCAAAAAGAGGGGCTGATGCCTTTGATATTTGCAATGCTCTAGGCTATGGCTCTTTTATGCTCTTTCAAAATCGTGAAGAGTTTATCTTCTTGTGTTATGTCGAGGGATACATTGATAATAATAGGTAATGTGTTGTTGTCACCAAGGAAGACATACTTCAAATGTGTTGGCAATGACTTCAATTCCAAGGTAGGAGCTTGCTCAATTGATGGTTTAGACATCGAGATCGTCCTGTTAGACAAATCCAATGACTCTAATTGCCAATTCAATCTCAACTCATAATTGTTAACCTCCTCTTTGTCGACACAGTCATCTAAGATTTCATCGGTGGATGTCGTCGCATCTTCATTTGACATTGCTGAACTCCTTGCATTAAATTCTTCAATAATGATTTCGTCCAACACGTCGATGTGGTGACATTGTTCTTTAGGTCCGGACGGAGATGCTTCAAACACACTGAAGGTTACATTCTCATCATTATGTCGCATGACAAGTTCTCCCTTGAACATGTCGATAAGTGTGCGTCCCGTTGCTAGAAATGGCCTCCCCAAAATAATGAGCACCTCCTTATCTACTTCGTAGTCTAAAATAATGAAATCAACAAGGAACACAAGCTTATGAACTTGGACTAAAACATCTTTGCTTTGGCCTTCAGGTTGGGCTAAAGATCTGTCCGCAAGTTGTAATATCACCGCGGTGGGCTTCATCGAACCGATTCCTAATTTCTTAAAAGTAGACAAAGACATAAGGTTAATACTTGCTCCCAAATCACATAAAGCCTTACCTAAGTAATGATTCCAAATAGAGCATGGGATTGTGAAGCTGCCAGGGTCTTTCATATTGGTTGGCAACTCATTTGTAAGCATAGCACTGCACCACTCTGTGAGCGCAATCGTCTCGTTTTCAGATAATTTCTTTTCTTTGACAACAACTCCTTTATAAATTTCCCATAATTGGGTATTTGCACCAGAGCATCTACAAGATGTATATTAATGTGTAATTGTTTCAAAGTAGAAACAAACTTTTGATACTCTTCATCATGGACTTTCTCTTTAAATCATTGCAGAAATGGTAAAGCTATTGTAGTAGTGGGTTGTTGTGGAAAGCTTAGTGGTGTCGACATTGGCAGTTGCGTTGACAACTTAGTTGGGCAAACTTTAAGTAGACGATACTGCATTTGATTCTTCATCATTTCCTTCTGCGCGACTTCCTTCAGTTGTATCCTCTTCTGGTTACTGCGGTTCATATGCGTCGACATGGTCTTGGCCAGAACTGCTTGGTCTCATCATCTGTTTGCCACTCCTCAGCGTGATTGCTTTGTAATGCTCCTTCCCCCTCTGTGTTGGATTCTCAGTATCACTAGGCAGAGTGCTTGGTGACCTGGTATTGAGATTAGCGCCAACTGCCCGAGTTGAGCTTCCAATGCTCGGATGGAAGAAGAGTTGCCTTGTACTATTACTTCAGTTCTCGTGATATGCTCGCGTAACATTGCTTCAAGAGCAACCATAGGATCTGCCTTTGGTTGAGAAAATTACTGCTGATGATGTTGATGATGTTGTCCTTGCATATATGATAGTACAGATAGTTGTGATTATAATCGAGATTCTGGTTGCATTTGGTTATGTGACTGCATCTGTTCAGATAGAGAATTTACCTGCAAATTTTGATTATAATTTTGTGGTTGGTTGTTATTATAACTCCCTTGATTTGAGGAATTTCCATATTTGTATATGGAAGCATTTTGATTCCCTCAAGGTTGTTGAGATCGGTTATTGTATGAGTTACGAAATGAACCCCCTTTGATGTTGTTGACATAGAATGCATTTTCTGCATGTTATGAGCAGTCTTCATAACTATGATTTTCGCCGTAAATTTCACAAGAGAATATCGGTGCATCCAATCACTGGGCCACTTGAATAGAAGCAACGTCACTTGTTCCCTTCATATTCTTTATAATATTGGCCAATGAAGATACATGCGCAGACAAAGCAGAAACCGCATCTAACTTAAGAACTCCAGGGTTAGTTTTTACCTTGCAGAATGAGAGATTTGATATTGGTAGTCGTTCTGAGCAATCCTCTCTAGAATTTGTACAACTTCATTGTAAGTACAATCCAACAAAGGACCATTAGCAAATGCGTCGACAAGACTCCTTGTCTTGGCATTAAAACCATTATAAAAAATCTCAATCTGGGTCTCTTGTTTAATTCTATGCATTGGGTAGCGTCAAAATAATGTTTTATGACGCTCTCAGGTTGTATGTAAATTCTCATCATCTAGCTGATTATATGCAGTAATATCATTACGCAACCTCACATTCATTGTCGGCGGATTGAAACGCAAAACAAATTGTGTTGCTAGTGCATTCCAAGATGTAATGGATCCAGCCGGCAATCTTAAGAACCAAGTTCTCGCTTTACCCTGCAATGAATAAGAAAATAATTACATTTTCAAGGCATCATCAGGGACACAATGTTGACTAGAGGATGCACAAATAAGCAAAAATGATTTTAAGTGTTCTTGTGCGTCTTCATGCGAAAAACTAGAATATTGCCCATTCGAGTTGAGCATTTGAAACATCACCGGTTTCAGTTCAAAATTACCAGCTTGGATAGCCAATCTCACAACCCCTGGTGCGCTGGTGGTAGGTTGTTGTTGTTCCCAGCGATTCTTCTTTGTTCTTGCCTTCTCCTCCTCAATGTCCTTTCAAGTTCCGGATCAAAACTTGTAAAGACCCATATTTTGGTAGTTCCGAAAATAAAGGTTCCGGGATCTTAATTTCGTCACATGAGTAGTGTATTATTATTTAATTATGTCTAATTAGTTGAGGTTAAATAGCATTTAATGGGATTAAGAAATTTTGATGATTTATATATTTATTGGAGATTTAGGATTTAAATTAAAAAGGGTTATTTTGTATAATATATCAAATTACTTTTATGGATTAAGGGGTTAAGAAGTTAAGGTATCAAAGTGGTAAATTAATCAAAATATAAATAGTGGGATGAAAGAGACATGATGATGTACGGTAATAATGATAACTTGTAAAATACATAAATAAATATATAAAGAGAGAAAATATCATGGGTGGACAATAATGTACCAAGTTGAATCAATGGTTAAAGCTTAAAAATAGGGGTAAGCTTGTAATTAGATAATGAATGGGATAAAACATTAATGAATAAAATAATTCTTTTTGGGGGGCTATGATTCTGCTTCTTCTTCTTCCTTTGGTGGAAAACCCTATTGAAGAGAAGAGAAGAATTATGGTTGAACTTTCCTTTGCATGCATGTGTCATTAACGTTAGTTTTTTATAATCTTTGTAATTTTGAAATGGTTTTAGCTCAACTAAGTTAGTTGAAGGACTAAAGTAGTAGTTTATGAAAAGTATAGAGACTGATTTTTGGGACTGAAATTTTGCTGCCGAAAATAGAAAAAAAAAATATAGAGGAAGAAAAGCTATTGTTGAGCTTGGGTATTTCGGTTCTTTAAGTGCATGAATGTAAGTGAAATTCTAGTTTATTTTTCATTTTTTTATGTTTTTGAGTTTGAAATAATTTACTTTAGCTAATTCATGTATTAGAATGTAAAATTGTTGGATGTGTTAGACAATACCATTGATATTCTTGAAGCTACTTCGATAATATTCTTGAACTTGAAGTTTGATGATGGCTTTGAGCTAGTTATTAAACGAATCTTGGTTAGTTTGAGTATAATGGGGGCTGAACCGAAAGTAAATAAAAAATTTGAGGGCTATTTGGATAAAAAAATGAGTTTAGGGACTGTTTTGAGATTGGGTAATTTTCTGGAAGTGTAGACTGAAATATTAAATTTTTGTTATGTGAAATTATTATTTAATTAGTAATCTTTGCTAGTGTTAACTATCAATGAGTTAAATGTTAAGATATATATATATAAATATATAAACTTATATCAATAATAAAGTGATAATTTGTAAATCTTAGGGATTTACGGTACAGTATATGGAGTTTATGTATATTCATTTAAATAAAAAAAAAGGGATATGATGTGATTAAATTTATGGTTGTCGGAAAAGAGTAAGTTGTTGAGTTTGTCTATGGTTGAGAGTAAAAATATAGATATAAATGATTTAAATCAAATTATTGTAGTTGTGAACTAGTTGATTAAATCAAATGATTTTATTTAGATCAAGAAACGAGTAGGATGATCGCTAATTTGGGAAAGGAGAACGTGGGAGAATAATTGACTTGATCATTAGGAGTTAAATTTTTGTAAGTTCGTAGTCTTTAAAACTCAAACTTTAATTATTTAATTAGTTATGTTATTAATTAAATTGATATCCAATCATAGATATTTAATATAGATGAATAATGCAAATGATTTAAATTATGGAATGTTGTATTCATGTAATTGTCGGTTTATTCGAGTACTGTTATTTGATATTTAATTGTGTTCTTATATGTGTAATTGGATAATCCCATTGGATGAAAAATTATGAAAATATATATACATGTATGATTATGGAATAGATCAAGAATTACTCATAGTCATCTGTTGTTAAATGGTTGAACCATGAAACAAGAAATTGTTAATCATGTAATTAGGTAAGTTCGTTTCATTATTATGTGAAATTATAAATTCATTTTGTGATTGTTCATTGTTGAATTATAGATTTGGCATATGTGATGGTTACTTGTTGACATGTACCATTCTATGTGGATTGGTACAATTGCATCTAAAAATTCAAGTTTTGTGCCTAGTAGGCTTCGTGTCGGTGTTTTCAAGCTTTGTGCCTAGTAGGCTTCGTGCCGGTGTTTTCAGGCTTTGTGCCTAGTAGGCTTCATGCCGGTGTTTTTAGGCTTTGTCCCTAGTAGGCTTCATGTCAGTGTTTTCAGGCTATGTGCCTAGTAGGCTTCGTGCCAGTGTATTCGGGCTATGTGCCTAGCAAGCTTTGTGCCGGTAATCCAAGAACTAGTATTTAACTCTTGAACTATAGCTGTTGGTTTACCTTAATTACATTACCATTTGTATTTCGAATTTACTAAGTCTTAAATGACTTACCACGTTTGAATTTTCATGATTGTAGGTTTCGAGGAATCTTGGCATTGATTGGATCCAATCAAGAGTGTACACTATCATCTTCATACTCGGTAGACTTTTGAGTAACTTGTTTTGGGTTTAAGAGTGACATGTATACAGGATGTTTTGGTGGTCATTCTGTTAAGGGGTAGCTCAAGTTAAGACTTTGACTTATAAAGTATTTATTTGTAAAGACTTTTGGGATGTGAAATTGAATATTATGAATGGTTATAATGAATGTAGTATGCCTTTAATCATTTGCTTATGTTTGGTTGCCAAAGGTTGTGAATTGCGGAGTTATTCATGCTCAATTGTGAATTGTTTAGTGTTTAGATAGGAAGCTTATAGTGGGTTATGGTTAGATATGAGATTTATGAAAAGATGAAATGAACTTTTAGAAGCAATTTGGGCTGTGTCGATACTTGAAGATGTAGTATCGGTAGAAGTGTAGGGGTTTGGAAACTTTAGTTACTGATTTATTTGGTTTTGGTAGCAGGGATATAGACTATCGGTAGAATTATGTGATTAGTATCGGTAGATCAAACTAAATATCGGTAGGAAAATGTCAGTTTTGTTAACTTTGCTCTCTGTCAATTTTAGTACCGATAGATAAAGATTTAGTACCGATAGAAACATCCAGGTTAAGTAGTTTGCTTACTGAGGTTTGAGGTATCGGTAGTAGCTTGTTTAGGTATCGATAGACCTAGATTCGATATATCGATAGAACTTTTAATCTTCCAGTAGTTTACTGTTGTGTTTTTTTTACCTGTTTAATTATCACGTGTTCTACCAATACTTTTCAGTTCATGTATCAGTAGAGCCCTCTTTACTTACAATAATTTATATGATAATCTTGTATTTTCTAGCTTATGTTAACTCAATTATTTTGAACTCTTAAAGATTAGTTTTATGTTAATGAAAGGTTGAAATGTTAATTATTGTGATCTATGAATGATTGTGAATTAAAGATTTATTTAAATACTAGAAGTTCGTTGTTGTGTCGGGATAGGGGTGCCACAATGTACGTATGTTGATGTGAGTGGTTGATGTTATCGTATGTTTGTAAATGAGTTGGTTGTTGAAACATCACTTGACCCTAATTTGGTGATGGATACGGTTAGGGGTGTTACAAAACTAACAACATTGTTAGGATTTCTCCTTGTGGACATTCAACGCCTATGATTTTAGGAAAGAAAACAACAGAATAGTAAACAGATTAGTAAAAATTAGAAGTTAAGTAAGTAGAATTAATTGCAACAACAAAAATAAACATCAAACAAACACCAAATCTCCGGTAATGGCGCCAAAACTTGATTGCGTTTGAAGCGTCACAGCGATTGTGCAAGCATACACACGTTGATGCAAGTATAGTTAATGGAAAATTCTATCAGATATCGATCCCACGAGGAATGGGTTCTTAATGTTAACTGTTGGAGCAATTAATACTGAAACTAAGTAGATTGTGAGTAATGATGTCAGATCTGTATACTAAAATAGTTAATAATGTCAACACAATCAGAGTTAAAAATCAGAGGTTAACTGTCAGTGTATTAAAAGTAAATCAAAATGTGTAGAGTGTTGAGTATTGAGTATTTAAATGCATGAAATGTAAAAGTGATCAAGTGTAAAGGGTAGGAATGATTCACTGATTTTTGCTAAGTTGCAACGCTGGATGCGTCGACAAGGTAAATGTAGATGGATTGTCGCAGCAATGAAGTTCTCTTGAGTTCTTTACCAATAACAACCCTCTATTTAATCCAGACTTAAATGCTCACAATCACTCTACCTCTCGATGTGAACGATGTTGCACATTCAAGAACAAGTGATTGAAATCCAATCCCAAGCAGCTCTCGCCTAACTTACTTGTTAATCCAACTTGTCATTGCATCTCTCGATGTCAATAGACTATAATTTTACTCTTGTGCTTAAAGTGGTTAGATCCAAGAATAAACAGATAAGCAATTTTAAATAAGATTCAAAATAATCTAACACCAAAAGGTACTCTCGTATTCATTTAATGTCATTAGAATTCATCATTGTTAGAAGAAAAATTATAGAGTACAATCAAAGCTTACTATCTCTAGACTGCTAAGATTATTCCTTATCATTCCACTTGCCCAGCACCTAGCACCTCTCGTTAGAAGTTGCTACAGACTTGCTTCATCAACTTCTCGATTCCCAGCTCAAATCTCAAAATCACACAGAATTTTAGAATTTAATCCCTTAGCTCTTGATAATTTCTTCATTCTTTGTTCTTCTATTTATAGCCTTCAAAATGTTGTAGGGTTCAACCTTCATTCTCAGATCCATATCTAGATTTTGTAGCTGTTAAAGCTAGTTAAGCTGTAGTTGTGAACTCACGCAGATTGAATGTTCTCTTTAAAGATCTGCAGGATGTCGTTGCATTGCTAGATGCAATCTTAGATCATAATTGTGGTGACATTTGTGATGTTCCTGCATTGGTGCTTCCAGATGTAAATTCAGCTTGAGTCTACTCATTCGAGGTTCAAGTTCTATGCGACGATATCTTTGGTCGCAATTCCAAGCTGATCTTGTGGCTTCATTCTTCCAATATTAATCTTTTGGGCTGAGTTCTAGCGCTTACAATTCTAAGGGCCAATGTATCTGCTACTTGCATCGACATTTGTACAAAAATAGATGAAAAACAACAAGAATTTAAACTAACTAGCAATGAGTTGAAAAATATAAAAACTAAGTATAAAATGCTTAATATGCATGCTAAATGAGGTACAAAAGAGACAATTAAAACACTAATTTAGGGAGAAAATATATGTCATTTGTAATACCATCAAGGAGGCAGATCTGCTCTTGACAAGGAACATCCTAAGTGCGACATAAGAGGAGAGTAAGGGAGCAAGTCGAGTAGCTTAGGAATAGTATTCTCTATTTTTTTTATTTATTTTTCTCAAACGCTGGTGATTCATGTTATTTCAAGTTCGTATAGAAGTAAATTTGATATTTAGACTAAATGATATCTTTTTCAAGCTTTCCTTTACTGTTTAATCTTTGGGTTTGAATGTTTTAACCACGAAAGTGTTATTATAGTTACTGTCACTGGAAGGTGCAGCGACAATTTAAGCTAACAAGCAAGACAACGGATGTTGCTTAGGGATTAAAGGAATTTAATCCACTTGTTTTTGAATATGTTGTATTGCCAACACTAGAAGGTGTGGTTAGTGTGCACGTTTAAGTCTTAGATCTAATAGAGAAGCCAAGTTTGGTAAGACATTCATTGTGCATTAATGCAGCGATAATCACCTTGTATTTTAAACCATGTGAGCCACACTTAGTATTCTGCCGACTATTTACGTCAAGGACCCCATTTCATTATTATTGCATTTCATTTTTAATTTTACATTATTGCTTTGACAATCAATCTCACAATTTTATTGCATTCACTTATTCATTGCACCGACAATTATAGACAACAAACATCCATCCTCATGGGATTAATATCTGACGGATTCACATCTGTCTACTATACTTGCATCGACAGTTGCACATATTTGCTGTGACGTTCATAGCGCGATCAAGTTTTGGTGCCGTTGCCGGGGATGGTGTTTGTTTGATGTTTATTTTTGTTTTTGCACTTATTTTTTCTTATCTAATATTTATTTGTTACTAATTTGTTTCCTTTTTGTTACTAGTTTTACATTTTTTTTTCTTTTAGCGTTTTATGGCTCGAAGAAATCCTGAATTTATTGTTGGCTTAGATCTAAAAATCGAATGCATCATTCGAAGGAGACGACAAGAACAATTGAATATGGCTCTATCAGGAAATGATGCAGCCATACCACAATTGTCGCCACAAAATCCTATTATACCTCCTATAAACCACAAAATATTAGTAATCCACCGCTACCGCAAGAAGATCAGATGCAAAATTGACCTATTCGAGATTTTGTTATTCCTATGTTGGATGATTTGCAGCCAGGTGTTGTTAGGTGATGATATTACAAATGACATAAATTTTTTCCCTAAATTAGTGTTTTAATCGTCTCTTTTGTATCTCATTTAGAATACATCATAAGCATTTCATACTTAGTTTTTATATTTTCCAACTCATTGCTAGTTAGTTCAAATTCTTGTTATTTTTATCTATTTTTGTACTAATGTCGACACAAGAAGCCAATATATTGCACCTCAAAATTGTCAGCGCAGTAACTCAGCTTAGAAGATTAATGCTAGAAGAAGCATGCAGCCACAAGATCAGTTGGAATTGCAACCAGCGATGTCGCCGCACAGAACATGAACTCCGAATTGGTAAACTCAAGCTGAATTCACATCTGGAAGCACTAGCGCAGGAACATCATAGGTGTCGCTGCAATTACGATTTCAAATTGTGCCCAGCAATGCAACGACAACCTATAGATCTCTAAAGAAAACATTAAATCTGCAAGAGTGCACAGCTGTACTCTAACCAACTTTGACAGCGGGAAAATCTAGATCTAGATCTGAGAATGGGAGGATGAAACCTGAAACTTATGAAGGCTATAAATAGAAGAATGAAGAATGAAGAAATCATCAAGACGTATAGGATTAAATTCTACAATTTTTGTGTGATTTGGAGATTTAAGCTGGAACGGTGAACTGATGGAGCAAAGGAGCAATCACTTCTGACGAGAGGTTCTCGATATTGCGCAAGAGGAACAATTAAGGAGTAGTCCTAGTAGTCTAGAGATAGTAAGCTTTGATTGTATTCTTTAATCCTTCTTTAATGCTGATGGATTCTAATGACATTTGAATGAATACGAGAGTATCTTTCATTGTTAGATCACTTTGATTTTTACTTAATACTTTTTATCTGTTTATTCTTGGATCTAATCGCATCAAACACGAGAGTGACTTTGTAGTCTACTAACATCAAGAGATACAGTGACAAGTTAGGTTAACAAGTAAGAAAACGAGAGTTACTTGGTACTGGAAGAGATTCTAGTTACTTGTTCTTGATTGCAAAACGTTGCTCGCACCGAGAGGTGGAGTGATTATAGGTACTTAAGTCTCAAGTAAAAGGAAGATTGTTATTGGTAAGAGTTCATTTGGGTTACCTGCTGGATCAATCAAGGTGTGGAATGCACTCGCAACTCAATTTGTTTTGCGTTTCAACCTGCCGACTATAAATGCTCGTCTTAGAAACGATATTACTGCGTATCATCAGCTGGATGATGAAAATTTACATACTACGTAAGAGCGTTATAAATCTTTGCTTTGATGCTGTCCCATGCATGGAATTCAACAAGAGACGTGGATTGAAATTTTCTAAAACGGGCTAAACGCACAAACAAGAAATCTTGTCGACGTATCTACTAATGGTCCTTTGTTAGACTGTACATACAATGAAGCTGTCAGAATTCTAGAGAGAATTTCTCAGAATGATTATCAATATTTGATCTCTCGAGCTACAGAAGTGAAAGAAAATCCTAAAGTTATTGAATTGGATGCTATATCTGCTCTAAGTGCACAAGTTTCTTTGCTTGCAAACATGATAAAAAATATGAAAGGGACTAGTGACATTACACTCATTCAAGCTGCTTAACAATTTATGTCCCTACATTTTTTGTGAAATTTGTGGTGACAACCATAGTTATGAAGATTGTCCACAGCACGCAGAGAATGCTTTCTATGTCAATAACATCCGTGAAAATTCTTATGGTAATTCCTAAAATACTTCTACGAGAAATCAACAGGCTTGGGGAAATTAGAATGTCGTGACATTCAGATATGAAAATTCATCCAATCAAGGCAATTATAGACAAGGGAATTACAATTAGCAGCACCAAAATTACAGCCAAAATACTCAAATACATTCACATCAAGTTAAATGTAGACACATCAAAATCATGTACAACCACAACAACCTTCGATGCCAAATCTGAATGTTCAAGGACAACATCAGCAGTAGTACACACACCCACGATCTGATCCGTTAGCAGCCCTTGAAGCTTTAATGGGTGAGCATATAACTCGAACGGAAGCCATTGTGCAAGGAAATTCATCCTCTATCCGAGTGTTGAAAGCACAATTAGGGTAAATAGCTTTGAATTTAAACACACGACCTCCAGGTGCATTACCCAACGACACAAAAACTCAAAATTCGAAAGGGAAGGAGCATTGCAAAGGAATCACTCTTTGGAGTGGGAGAAAAACTGTCGAGTCAGCTACCAGCTCTACTGCAGCACCTATAGTCACTAATGAAGTGGATCAGGGTGAGAGAGTTATGTCTAAAGAAATGATAGATGAACCAGAGAAAGAGGCTCCACAAATTGTCACCCCAATCCCTACTGTCAGATCAAAAAAATTGTCGATGCAACCAACAATGTCGACACAACCTGATGTATCCATACCTTTTCCTTTCCCAAAAAGATTAAAGAAAAGGAGCATGATAGACAATATCAGCAGTTTCTAACAGCATTAAAGCAACTTTATGTCAATATCCCTCTTGTGGATGCTCTTGTATAGATTGCCAGTTATGGGAAATTTATGAAGGAGATATTGTCCAAAAAGAAGAAGCTAAATAATATTGAGACAATTGCACTCACAAAAGGATGTAGTGCAGTCTTGCAAATAAGTTGCCGCCCAAGATGAAAGACTCAGGAAGCTTTATGATCCCATGTTCAATTCGTAACTACTACTTGGGTAAAGCTTTAAGTGATTTAGGCGTGACTATCAACCTTATGTCGCTGTCTACTTTTAGAAAATTGGGGATTTCTCATATGAGGCCCACTATAGTGACATTGCAGTTAGCGGATAGATTGTTGGCGCAACTTCAAGGACAAATCAAGTACATATTAGTTCGTATGGATAAGTTTATTTTCCCGAAAAATTTCATTATACTTGACTGCGAAGCAGGCAAAGAGGTACCCATAATCTTGGGACACCCATTCCTGGCTACCGGACGCACTCTTATCAACGTGTACAAGGGTGAATTAACCATGAGACATAATGTTGAACATGTCACCTTTAGTGTTTTTAAGGCTATTCCTTGCAAGGACAAAGAAGAATGTCACACTGTTGATATGCTAGACACATTAATTGAGGAAGAATTCAATGAGCAGAGAACAGTATTTTCAAAAGAATTTGTGGAGACATCGGATAAAGAATTTCTAGCTAATTGTGACAGCAAGGTTAAAGCGAACAATATTGAGCTTAGACATGGCTGGCAGATGGAATCTCTAGACCTAACCAATAGAACGACTCTAGTATTTAAGCCATCTATTGAAGAAGCTCCTACTTTGGAGTTGAAGCCATTGCATGCTCATCTGAAGTATGTTTTCCTTGGCAACAAGAACACTCTGCCAGTTATTGTCTCAGCAACATTAGACGCAATTCAGGAGGAAAAATTGATCCATATCTTGAAACATCATAAAAGTGCGATTGCTTGGAGTATTGTTGACATTAGAGGTATTAGTCCCTTTTTTTGCATGCACAAAATTAGGTTGGAAGATGAATGAAGGCAATCGATCGAACAGTAAAGGAGATTGAATGAGAAAATGAAAGAGGTGGTTAAAAAGGAGATTATCAAGTGGCTAGATGCAGACATTATTTACCCAATTTCTGATAGCAATTAGGTAAGTCCAGTTCAATATGTCCTTAAGAAAAGTGGTATCATTGTGGTGAGCAATGACAAAGATGAGCTAATCCCTACACGCATGGGTTGGCGAGTATACATGGATTATAGTAAATTGAATGTAGCCACAAGGAAGGACCATTTTCCACTTCCCTTCATCGATCAGATGCTAGATAGGCTTCTTGGAAAAGCCTACTATTTCTTCCTTTATGGTTATTATTGCTATAATCAGATCACTATTGCGCCATAGGATTAAACAAAAACAATATTTACTTACCCTTTTGGTAATTTTTCTATTTGCCGAATGCCATTTGGTCTTTGCAATGCACCGGCCACATTTCAAAAGTGCACGATGGCAATATTTTCGGATATGATCAAGGACTCTTTGGTGGTATTTATGGATGATTTTTCAGTTTATGAAAATAATTTTTATCAATGCGTTGACAAATTGGCTAAAGTTTTAAAGCAATGTGAAGACACAAATCTTGTGTTGAATTGGGAGAAATGCCACTTCATGGCAACTGAAGGTATTGTCTTAGGTCATCGCATTTCCAGTCAGGGCATTGAAATGGATAGAGCTAAGGTGGAAATTATTGAAAAGCTACCTCTGCTAACAACTGTATTGGGTATCCGAAGTTTTCTTAGACGTGCAGGTTTTTATCATCGATTTATTCGAGATTTCTTTAAAATTATGAAACCCCTTTGCTCATTGTTAGAGCAAAATAAAAAAAAATTCCTTTTTGATGATGCATGTTTGGATGCATTTCTACAAATGAAGAAGCAACTCGTGAAGGCACCCATTGTCGTTACACCAGATTAGTTGCAACCATTTGAAGTGATGTGTGATGCAAGCGACTTTGCGGTGGGTACAGTCCTAGGACAACGAAAGGAAAAAATATTTCACGTTATATATTACGCTAGCAAAACTCTTACAGAGGCACAGATCAATTACACAACCACAGAAAAAGAATTGTTGGCGTTAGTCTTTGCTTTCGAAAGCTTTCACTCATATCTTGTCAGTGCAAAGGTTACTGTATTTACTGACCATTCAACATTGAGATATCTTTTTGCAAAGAAGGACGCTAAACCACAGTTGATACGATGAATCTTATTATTGCAAGAGTTTGATGTAGAGATCAAAGATTGAAAGGGGTCAGATAACAAGTAGGCAGATCACCTGTCTCATTTGGAAGTTGGTAGTGAAAATGGAAATACACTTCAAATTGTCGACGCATTTCCTAATGAGAAGTTGTTTGCTGTTGACGCAACACCATTGTTGATGCCCAAATTTGTCTAGACCTATTGAAAATTGAATTTATTTAAATTTAAATTTATTTGAAATTTAAATTTATTATAAAATTAAATTTAGAAAGTCCAATTAAAAAGTCCAAAACAAAGTACAATTACAAATGGCCCAAGCACAAATGGCCTAATTAAAAACGGTCCAATGGCCCAAAGTCAGCCCAAATACCCTAAACCTAATCAGCTACAACAGATGCTGCTACCACCTCCCCCTCAGCCAACCAGAGGCCGCCACGTCATCGCCAAGTTGCACCACCAACAACTTGCACTGCCATCAGCTGCTTCAACCGCCACTGCCATCGCCGAACCTGCAAAGACAAAGGGATTAGATGTACATTTAATTGCAAAAAACAAATAATCATCATCGTAAATCTGGTTATAAAACCAGATTCAAACAATTTTGTATGGGGTTAGAAAATTTTCCTAGAAAAAGATCAATATAGAATAGTTAGCTTGCGAAAATCAAAAAACACAAGGCAATCAATATCAAAACGGTGAACAGAATACCAAGCAATCTCAGGTTCGTTGTTAGCCAGGTATTAATTTCTAAAAGTATATACACTTATTGCTCATTTATTATCCCGTATGCATCAAAGGTAACCGTCTATATTTGGTATAGGCTAATGTATATCATTCATTAAGTCTTTATTATTGTTTGCTAATATTCATAGTATTCAATGCTCATAAGTATAATAATAATAATAATAATAATAGTAACGTTAATGACATTAATAACAAACGAACCGTTTTCTTAATGACTATTAATAATAAATGTTTTTAAAAATATTAATAATAATAAATATTTTTAATAATAATAAATAACGTTTTAATAATAAAAAAGGGAAATTGAAAGGACAGAAGAACCCCCTCGTTGCGCCGTCGCCGGAAGTCCGTCGAAACCATCACCAGATATCACCCATGCCTTTATGAATCTACAAGAAAACAAGGAAAATATGTTAAAATTTTCTAAAATAGTAAGTAACAGAATCGCAAAAAAGAGATTTCCTAAAAATTGTTAAAAAGGAAAAGATCGGGGTTTGATCTCACCGGATCTAAACCCGATCTTTGTTTTAAAATGAACATACAAAAAAAACATGAAAGAAAAGGACGATTTACCGTCGACGGAGGCGCGTGGGGCGTGGGAAGAAGCGCAACGACGGAGACACGATCGGACCTGCGTGCATGATTAGGCACGGCGGCGATGCGGTCGCGGACCAAGGCGCGTGGTGGCAACGCGCGACGGACGACGACCAGCCCGACCGATCGGAGCATGGCAGGTCGAGGAGGGACGAGAGGTTTTTTTGAAGGGTTCTTTTGGTTTATTTTTGAAAAGGCTGAAAGAAATGATTTTTTTTCTCTGAAAGGGGTATTTATAGGCCCTCAAAACGGTGTCGTTTTGAAGGCTGAGTTTCAGCCCTACAACGGCGCCGTTTCAAGCTATTACTCATGTCCGACCCGAAATCCGAGCCGACCCAACTTAGGATCCACGTGTTTTTGAGAAAAGGGATATTTATGCATTTGGTCATTCCGCTTTTTCCCACATTTTCAATCAGGTCCTTCTCGTACTTTTAATTAATTTTAAATTGGCCCAATAATTTTCACGATTTTTCAATTTAGCCCCTCGACCTTTTAAAAGCACCAGGAGCTGCCACGTGTCATATTTTGGCTTATTTATGCAAATGGTCCCCTTTATTTCTAATTTGTTTTAATTTGATCCTTAAATCAGGTTCGCTTTAATTACAAAATTGCCCCAAAAATTTTCCATGGTTTTCAAAACAGTCCTCTGGCTTCAGGATGCCTGAAGGGCTGCCACGTGTCATCTGTTTTTGGTTTTATTACCTCGAGGGTCCCTAAACTGTCCAAAAATTCCATTTGTACCCCTGAACTTCTAAAAATCCTATTTTTAACCTCGAAACTTCCAAAAATTCCATTTTTATCCCCGAACTTCCAAAAATCCCATTTTTGACCCCGAAACTTCCAAAAAAATCCATTTTTAGCCCCGAACTTCCAAAAATTACCATTTTAGCCCCGAATGTCCAAAAACTCCATTTTGACCTCGAAACTCTCAAAATTACCCTTTTACTCTGTAAATGTTTAAAATTTCCATTTTTAACCTCGAATTTTCCCAAAATTACCATTTCACCCTCGAGAATCTAAAATTACCATTTTGCCCCCGGGTATCCGAAAAGTCTCATTTTCGAACCCGATCGCGCCCTTTTTTTACCATCAATATTTGTGTTTATTTTAACCATTATGTACTTATATTCTGAATTTTTGTCTTTTTCGTCATTTTATCTTCTGATTTATCTTGCTTTGCGTTATTTAATATCTATTATTAACTGCTTATTCATATTTAACTCGCATACTTGTTTTCAAAAGTTTTTTTTTTATAAAAGCTTTAAAAATCGAAGCAATATTCTTTTATTTCGAGTTTCGAAAATTTGTGCCTTAACTCACTAGGTGCAATTTTTCTTCAAATCGAAACAATCGAATACCCTTAATCGAGGCAATGTTTCCTTATCTTCGATTTTGAAATATTGTGCCTTAACTTACTAGGTGCAACCTTTCTACAAATCAATATAATCAAATATCCTCTTCGTAAGAATTTTAAAAAAAGTTTTACAAAGGAAAGCTCATTATTTTTGGATCTTGAAATGTCGTGTCCTAACTCAGTGGATGTAGCTTTTCTTCCTCGATCACTTTGAAATAGCGGAATTTCCAAACAAACTCGATTTCTGTTAAACTTAACTCATGGATTCAAGGATCGTATTTTAAGCTTTATTTGAACTTTTAAATGTTACAAATTAAGACCTGAAAATAATCAATACGGTACCAATTTTGGGTGTATGAGGGTGCTAATCCTTCCTCATGCGTAATCGACTCCCGAACCTGTTTTTCTAGATTTTGAAGACCTACGTGTTTTCAAAACGTTTTGAGGTGATCCAATCACACGAAATAAAGGATTGGTGGCGACTCCCATTTTCTAACATAAAAATAATTTTCGAAACACATCGTTTTCCAATAAAAAGGATGGTTTCGACAGTTGGCGACTCCGCTAGGGACTTTTAAAATAAATGAGAGTGAAGCCAAAATTGATTATTTTCGGGTCTTCTTTGGAAACTACTGTTAAGCTTCAATTTTGTTTAATATGCGATCCTCAACATTTTCTGTGACATTACATTATGTGATGTTGCTAGTGTATATTTGCATACATCTGCATATGATATTACCCTTTTAAGTGGAACCTGAAACTACTCCTTCGTGAGGTCTTCACCTCTGTGCAGGATAGTTGATTGCTTTCGGGATTACAAAGTACCCTTGTTTTCGTGAAGTTTTCACTTCCGTGCAAACATGTGGGAAATGCGTCCCCCTAAATCGAACTCGTCCGAGTTAGCCTGTAATGGGTTAGGACCGAGGAATCTGCTGGTTTGGTTACATCTACTTTAGAACCTAAAACCACATGTAGTGAGACGTAGAAACTTGCTTTAAAAGGAGTTGTGTTAAACTATTTAGCAACTTTCCAAATTAGACTCTTAGGTTCTATGCTGATATTGTTGTATTTGGTTAACTGGTTTATTTTGTCTCTTTTGGCATCGCATTTCATCATCATATAAAGAGAAGGTATAGACTCAAAAGTTCGGCTACTGATAAGAGAATTAATCATGGAAAAAAAGTACTTTGATAAAGTGAAGGACAATATGGTCGTGCGTATGTGGTCGGAGGAGACTCAACGCCAAAAGGGGAACAGCTTAGTGGAAGGATATGAGTCCGAGCTTTGGGAGTACACCAGGATCAGTACGGCCCAAAACAATGTGCTGGAATTCAAGGAGATCTGGGACAGTTGGGACAACAACATGAAACAGACCTTTTACCAAGAATACAGAGATTTGCCGTACTTGTGCGAAGTTAAGGTGGACAAACCCCTCTTTAGAGCCTTAACGCAGTATTGGAATTCGGCCTACAATTGTTTCACCCTCGGGAATATAGACATGACACCGACGATAGAAGAATACACCGCTCTGCTTCGTTGTCCGAAGATGTCAGTAGATAAGGCCTACTCTAGAGCTCCAAATCTACCAACCATGGTTAAAAGATTAATAAACATCACAGGCATGAGCGAACAGTGGGTTGCAGATCGAGTTAAGGTCAAAGGCGATAACAAGTGTATCACGTGGAAAAGCTTCCGAGATTTGATATCGGCTCATCCAGATGCGAAGAAGAAGATCGACATTTTAGCCCTAAGTATCTACGGGTTGATCGTTTTCCCAAAGGCCTTAGGGCATATAGAAGACGCGGTGATAGATTTTTTTGATAGATTAAGTAAAAGAGTGACACCTATCCCGGCTATACTAGCTGAAACTTTCAGATCCCTAAGTGCATGCAAAAAGGAGGGAGAAGGTCGATTTATTGCTTGCATGCCTTTATTAATGGTATGGTTTCATAGTCACTTCTGGAAAACAGAAAAAGTCTCCTATCAGTACTTGTCTAAAGATTACTCCCCTTTGAAAGAGTTCTTGGCAACACAAAGGCAAGAAAACTTCTCAGAAGAAAAGTGGATGGCCATACTCCAAAGCTTCAAAGACGAAGATATAGAGTGGCGAGCGCCCTGGTTTATTCCTGATTAAATATTGTATCGGTACGGAGATCTCAACTGGGTCCCATTGGCAGGAATATGGGGAGCAACCGGGTATGCACCTTTGCTAGTGTCAAGACAATACAGATCAAGACAGTTCGTACCCGTGACTCATGGGATAGCTCAGTGTGAATTCGTGTACCAGGGAGAAAATAATAAGAAAAGGATTCGAAAAATCTCAAATGCATGGAATCAGGTTCGAAAAATGAAAGCATTCAGCGCAATCCCATGATAACTGCGGAATACGATTGGTGGAGAAACAGAAGGATCAACGACAATATTTCTGCGCCAAACCCAAAAATTGTCCGCCCAATTGAAGAACACTTGCAGGTTGTTCCGACTGAAATAGAAATAATTAAGTAGGACTTCGAAAAGAAAAGTGATGAGATAGGGAAAGTGATAGAAAAACTGGAGGAAGAGAAGGTACTTTTAGGATTAGACGTATATGTTCAGAAGCTAGAAGCGGAAAAATTAAGAAAAGGGAAGAATAAGGCCGAAGAAGATCTTAGCAGCCTAAAGAAGGACTACAAAAAGCTTCGAATGACAATGAGAACCGCCGATTTAGGAAAGACATCAGAGCAATGGCAGCAGGAAATCCTCGAAGAGAAAAATAAGACAAACCACTGGAAAAACAAATTTCAAGAAGCCCAAGTTCAGGAGAATTCTATGAAGAGTAGCTTTCTCGAAAGCCAAGCCGAAGTGACTGAATTAAAAGCTCGAGTAGGAGAATTGGAGGAGTCCTTGTATAGGCATCGTAGCCAAAATTCAGTAATAGAATTGAAAGGAAGCCGAGCTGAGATCGAGAGACTGAGTAAGAGGGTGGAAGAATTAGAGGCCTCTTTGCAGGATAACGGGATACGAATCGAGATTTTGGAAAGGACGTTGGAGACGAATGATTGGCATCTTCAGCAAACTCAAAAAGAAGTCAGAGAAAGGGATTATGTTATGGGTGAAGCTTTAAATCAAATCCGCGAAGTAGCTGATCATGTGCAGACACTGGCATTTGAGGTAGAAGGGCTGAGCATACAGTACGAGACGAAGACGGAACGAGGACAGAAGCTGTCAAAACTTCTTAAGAAAGTCAAGGCTCTGAGCATCAAAGCAAAATTGTTTATATAATTTGCTTTATGTTAAAGAACTTGTTATCCGAATAAAGTTTTCTAAATGGACAGTGAATTATGAGTCAAATACCTTTCTCTTGCATACATGCATCATGTTTGCATCACATTTTTACATACTTCTACATAACAATCCTAATCTGTTAAAATTTATCAATCAGCTACATCGGTAACCATTGAGAACTCACACCGCTATAATACTTGAAAGAAAACTAAAGCCATGGAACAAAGACTTGAACAAATCCAAAAAGAGTTACAAGACCAGATGCAAGAGCGCATCCAAGAGCAGATGAGCATGATGTGCAGAGAAATGAAGAATCAATTCATGGAGGTACAGAAAAGCCTAATGAACGAGTTAGCGCAAGTAAAACAAAGCGTGGCTGATAGGGGAAAGAGCCCTGTTATTGAGGAAGAAGAAGAACCAATGGTCCCCCCAGGCTTTACACCCCTCCACAACCCGGCTTCGCATGAAATACCTACACGGGAGCCCACTGTTACTGTAAGGGCACAGCAACAAGTTACGGGCACGTCGCGACCGGCTAATTATCCAATTGGATCAGGATCCAACCCAGAGGATAATGCCGCAAATATAGGTGTCCCAAACTTTGACGAGATGATAAGAGAAGATCTACCCAGACAAATAGAAGAGAAATACAAGCGGTTAGAAGAGAAAATCGACGCGATATAGGGAGTTGAAATCTCCTATGGAGTAGACGCCAAAGAACTAAGTTTAGTTCCGGATCTGGTTCTCCCTCCTAAATTTAAAGCTCTAAAATTCAAAAAATATAGCGGGACGAGCTGCCCTGAAGCTCACTTAACCATGTTCTGCAGAAAGATGGCGCGACACGTACATAACAACCAGCTGTTAGTTCATTGTTTCCAAGATAGCCTGGTCGGGTCGGCAATCAGATGGTACAATCAGCTGAGCCGATTAAAAATCCATCCGTGGAAAGATTTGGCACAGGCTTTCCTAAAACAATACGACCATGTGATAGAAATAGCTCCTGATCGGCTCACACTGCATAACATAGAGAAAAAGTCAAACGAGAGCTTTAGAACATATGCGTAGAGATGGCGCGAGGTGGCAACCCAAGTACAGCCACCGCTAATAGAAAAGGAGACAACAATGTTGTTTGTCAATACCCTCAAAGCTCTTTACCTAAATCATCTGTTAGGGAATGCCACCAAAAGTTTCTCATATATGGTCATGTCAGGGGAAATGATTGAAAATGCGATCAAACCCGGTAAAATTGAGATCGGAGAAAGCCCTAAAAGGCCTGCCCCTAGAAGAAGGGATAACGAGGTCAACAATACAAGCATATACAGACCTGGTTACACAAGACCCTTCGTGACAAGTCAGTCCAAAACTCCAATGGGCAATTATCAAAATGCCCCGCAGCAGGAGACAGGCACTAGGCCGAATAGGGGAAGAATTCAATATACTCCCCTTCCAATGTCATATGGGGAACTCTACAAGATATTATACGATGCGCGTGAGATAGCTCCTCAACATGTAAGACCATACAAGCCTCCATTTCCGGCCTGGTACGAAGCAAAGGCTCACTGTGAATACCATGCGAGAGCTGAAGGACACTCGATTGAAAATTGCCTCACCTTTAAAAGACGAGTCGAAAGACTCATTGAGCATGGGATTGTAAAGTTGGAGGAGCCAGCAAAACCCAATAAAACTGGGAATCCGCTGCCTAATCACCCAGAGCAAGGGGTAAATGCTTTGTTGGAAGAAGGAGCCCGAAAAGTTAAGAGAAATTGAAGAAATTAAGTCTCCACTTCGGTGGGTATGGAAAGAGTTGGTCAAAAAAGGGATGGTCACAAAGAATAAGAGGAGAATGATAATCGGGGATGATGGCCACTGCGAGTTTCACGCCGTCAAAGGGCATAAAATTCAAAGTTACGTCAAGTTCAAAACCGTAGTCTAGCAAAAAGGTGGGACAGCTAATGATGGACAATCGAGAGCTGGAATTCTTTGAAGAAGGAGTGAAAGCTAATGATGTTTGCACCTCTAAAGATGGGACAGCTAAGACTTACGGAAGTAATCGTCCCAAGGTGATTATTCGTGGCACGGCAAGAGAACAGACAATTCCCCGCATTATTATACAAAAGCCCGCAACGTTTCCTTACAAGGATAGCAAAAAGGTCCCATGGAGTTACGATTGCAATGTGACCATACCAAGAGAGGGGGAACCCGGGAAAGACATTAATCTTGTTACCCGTAGCGGTAAGAATTATGACCTTGTGAATAAAGAAACAGAGGTCAACAAAGGGAAAGCTAGAATGTGCGAGCTTGAGGATGAAACAACTAACAAGCTTGAAGCACCCATCAACGAGCTCGTATCCGAGAATGAGACAAAGGAGTTTCTAAAGTTCCTAAGGCATAGTGAATATAGTGTAGTGGATTAGTTACACAAACAGTCTGCTCGTATATCAATCCTGTCATTGCTCTTAAGCTCGAAAGCCCATCGAAACGCGCTAATGAAGGTGCTAAATGAAACCTACGTAGCAAATGACATCTCTGTCAACAAACTAGATCAATTGGTCAATAATGTGAGTGATGATAACTTCATCTTCTTCAGCGATGATGAAATACCAACGGGAGGAATAGGGTCCACCAAGGCTCTACACATCACTACCCGTTGTAAAGGGTATACGCTACCTAGAGTACTCATAGACAATGGTTCAGCCCTGAATGTGCTACCACTAGCTACACTGCAGAGATTGCCCATGGATAGCTCTCACATGAAAGGATGTAATAACATAGTGAGGACATTTGACGGGATAGAAAGGAAGGTAATGCGGAAGATTGAAATACCACTTCAAATCGGGCCAAATACATATGAAGTAGATTTTCTAGTGATGGTTATTAGGCCCACTTATAACTGTCTGCTGGGAAGACCGTGGATCCACTCAGCTGGGGCAGTACCTTCTTCTTTGCACCAGAAAGTGAAGCTAATAAATGAAGAGCTTCTAATCACTATTAATGCTGAAGAGGAAATAATCGCGTCCATAACAAGCAATTCACCCTATGTGGGGATAGACGAGGAGGCCGTGGAATGCTCATTCCGCTCACTAGAGTTTGTCAATGTAGCCTTTATCTCAGAAGGGAGGAAGATACCTAGGCTTACAATATCATCGACCACTAGGATGGGTTTACGGTTAACAGTTAGAATGGGGGTTGTACCTGGGAAAGGACTAGGAAAATACCTCTAATGAAGAGTTAATGTGCCAACACTAATAGAAAAACGGGATCGTTATGGCCTAGGGTACAAGCCAGACACGAAACAAAGGAGGAAAGAATTGGAAAAAAAGCAAGAAAGCAGGAGAGCAGACTGTTTGGAAAAGACATCTCGTGGGAACCCATGATCTTCCCACACATCTACGGGACTTTCGTCTCAGGAGGAGTGATCAACCAGCAGAAAAAGGAGCAAGCGGTGATTGGAACCAAAGGGGGCATCATGAAAGGTTTGGACATTAATGCTATATCAGATGAAGGGAATGAAGGGAGTCCATCAAGAGTTGGTCCGTATGCAACCAGAAGCACCTTGAATAACTGGATCGTGAAGGAACTCCCTGTAATTTTTAAGATCTCCTTAGAGTAATGCTCGAAAACACCTATTCTTTAGGCTCGAAAGCAATATAGATCTTTTTGTAAAAGGGCCCATGGTCATTACTCAATTATTTTAAATGAAATGCACTTTCCATCTTATACTCTTCTCCATAACTATTGTTTAAATAAACCATTCATACATATCCAATAAACAAGAGTAATTATTATTTTTAAATGCATACATACTCATACATATACCACATATTCATTCTTTCGTAAATTTATTTTGCTCTTTGGACCTTCATTTCGTTCTTCGACAGATCCCCAAATATCAATAATATGAGCAACCTTGACGCTAACTTGGAATCCTACTCCGAGCAAGATGCGTGTTCGGAAGAGCTTCAAGACCTTGAAGATAATCAAGATTGTGATCTAGCTCTGAATCTGTTAAGAATGATGGAACATGAAGAAAAGCAGATCTTGCCTCATTTGGACCCAATGGAAGTTATAAATCTGGGGCACGAAGATGAAAAGAAAGAGGTGAAAATTGGAACAAGCATCTCCGAAGAAACCAAAAGGGATCTTATCGATTTGCTTCAAGAATTCCAAGATATCTTCGCATGGTCTTATCAGGATATGCCCGGCTTGAGCACTGACATCGTGGTCCATAAACTCCCTGTAAAGGAAGAAAGCAGACCTGTGCAACAAAAACTCCGAAGGATGAGACTAGATGTGTTGTTAAAAATAAAAGAAGAAGTCAAGAAACAATTTGACGCCGGCTTCCTCAAGGTGGTCAAATACTCTGAATGGGTAGCTAATATAGTCACCGTTCCTAAAAAACATGGAAAGGTGCACATGTGTGTGGACTATCGAGATTTAAATAAAGCTGACCCGAAGGATAATTTTCCCTTGCCCCACATCGACACTTTAGTCGATAACACGACAGGACATTCCCTGTTTTCCTTTATGGATGGTTTCTCTGGGTATAATCAGATAAGGACGGACCCGGAGGATATGATCAAAACCACTTTTGTCACGTTATGGGGAACGTTTTGCTACAAGGTGATGCCCTTGGGACTAAAAAATACAGGGGCAACTTATTAAAGGGCCATGGTAACCTTGTTCCACGACATGATGCATAGGGAGATTGAGGTTTACGTCGATGACATGATTGCAAAATCCCGAACAGAAGAGGAACATGTAAGAATCCTGAGAAGGTTATTTGGAAGGCTAAGGAAATATCAATTAAAGTTAAATCCAGCAAAATGTACTTTTAAGGCCATATCAGGAAAATTGTTAGGCTTTGTAGTCATCAAAAGAGGAATTGAAATTGACCCGGATAAAGTCAAAGCCATATAAGAGCTACCACCACCCAGCACGTAAAAAGAAGTTCGGGGGTTCTTAGGAAGACTAAATTACATTGTTCGGTTCATTTCACACTTGACTGAGAAATACGATCCTATCTTTCGCCTGCTTAGAAAATGCAACTCGGGTGTATGGGATGATGAATGTCAGGAAACCTTCAATAAGGTCAAAGACTATTTATCCAAAGCACCCATATTGGTACCTCCAATTCCTAATAAGCCATTGATCCTGTACTTAACGGTCTTCGAAAATTCCATGAGATGCGTACTAGGCCAACACGATGAATCCGAAAAGAAGGAAAGGGAGATATATTATCTCAGCAAGAAATTCACTGATTGCGAGATGCAATATTCACCTATTGAGAAATTATGTTGTGCCCTAGTCTGGACTACACGCAGATTGAGACAATACGTGATATATCATACCACTTGGTTAATTTTGAAATTAGATCCTCTGAAGTATTTGATGGAGTCAGCGGTATTGAATGGGAGATTAGCTCGATGGCAAATCTTGCTCTCAGAATTCGACATAGTCTATGTCAATCAGAAAGCAATAAAAGGGAGTGCGATAGCACACTTCCTGGCCAGCAGGGCTTTAAAGGACTATGAGCCGATAAGCTTCGATTTCTCGAATGAAGATTTAATGTTATTGCGACTACTGAAGAGGCAATCATGAAGGAATAACCTTGGAGATTGAATTTTGATGGAGCTTAAAATGCCACGGGTAATGGAATCAGGGCTGTCTTGGTATCACCAGAGGGAAATCATTACCCTTTCATCAGCAAGCTTGATTTTGATTGCACAAACAATATGGCTGAATACGAAGCATGTATATTGGGAATCTGTGCTGCCAGAGAACGGGGAATCAAGATTTTAGAGATTTATGGAGACTCCGCACTGGTGATTTATCAACTAAAAGGAGAATGGGAAACAAGGGATTCAAAGTTAGTGGGTTACCGTAAATTAGTCCTCGAGTTGATCATAGAATTCGATGACGTCACATTCCATTATCTCCCACTGGAAGAAAATCAGATGGCCGATGCCCTTGCCACTCTAGCCTCGATGATTAAGGTGAGTAGGACGAAAAATATAAAACCCATTCAGATGAGTATCTACGAAGCTCCTGCTCATTGTTGTGATATTGAGGCAGAGAAAGGAGAAGAAAAAGATGACCACCTGTGGTACTAGAAAGTTCTTCAATTCGTGAAAGATCAAAAGTATCCCGAGCAAGCCTCAGAAAATGAAAAAAGGACATTACGAAGACTAGCCAATGAATATGTCCTAGACGGGGAAATCTTGTACAAGAGGAGGAAAGATCAAGTGTTGCTAAGATGTGTTGACACAATAGAAGCTAAGAAGATCTTAGAAGAAGTTCACGAAGGCATTTGCGGGACACACGCTAACGGTTTCACGATGGCCCGACAAATAATGAGATTTGGGTATTACTGGTCTAGTATGGAGGGCGATTGCATCAATTATGCCAAGAAGTGCCATAAATGCCAGATCTATGGAGACAAGATTCACGTGCCTCCATCACACCTTCATGTCATGACCTCTCCCTGGCCTTTTTCTATGTGGGGCATGGATGCCATCGGGCCAATTTCTCCAAAGGCTTCCAATGGCCATAGATTCATCTTTGTGGTGATTGACTACTTCACTAAATGGGTTGAGGCAACCTCATATGCGAATGTTACCAAGTCTGCGGTTAGCAAGTTCTTGAAAAAAGAAATTTTTTGCCGATACGGGATGCCCGAAAGAATCATATCCGACAATTCCCTCAATTTAAACAATAGCACGATAGCAGAAGTTTGTGAACAGTTCAAAATTAAGCATCATAATTCTTCTCCTTATCGCCCAAAAATGAATAGAGCTGTGGAGGCAGCTAATAAGAATATCAAGAACATTGTGGCCAAAATGACTGAGACTTACAAGGATTGGCACGAAAAATTACCGTTTGCCTTCTTTGCCTACAGAACTTTAGTCAGAACTTCTACTGGGGCAACACCGTTCTCATTGGCATACGGTATGGAAGCAGCCTTACCCATTGAGGTTGAAATACCTTCCCTTCGAGTCGTAACAGAACTTCAACTAGACGAGGCTGAATGGATCCAAGCTCGATATGACCAGTTGAATTTAATCGAGGAAAAGAGATTAAAAGCCATCCTCCATGGACAGATGTACCAGAAAAGAATGATGCGAGCTTACGACAAAAAGGTTCGTCCCAGGGAATTCTATGAGGGAGATCTAGTTTTGAAAAAGATACTTGCCATACACAAAGATTTTCGGGGGAAATGGATGCCCAATTGGGAAGGACCTTATGTGGTAAAGAAGACTTTCTCAGGAGGAGCTCTCATCTTAACAGAAATGGACGGCAAGGAGCTACACAACCCTGTCAATTCAGACTCGGTGAAAAAATACTTCGCCTAAAAACAAAAGGGGAATTGAGATGCTAAAGGGTCAGGATGAAAACTCGCAAAGGGCATCCTGGAACCAAGGAAACTTTGAGTTGAAAACCCGCAAAGGGCTGCTCAGGTCCAAGAACGGGTCGACAAGATGGAGGAAGGTTACAACTTGAAACATCTACAAAGCACTCTAGATCTTCTAAACACGCATCTGAGTTAGGAATGATTCACAAGCAAGTTGGCGCAGAGTAGCTCATTTTGCGATGTCTAGGGCAACCGATTATTCTTTGTATACTTGGCAATTTTCAACTAATGATTGTTTCCTTTGATCCTCCTTTTAAATTGTTTCCTTTGATCCTCTCCTTAATTTTGGAAATACGATTTTGTTTCTGCACTAATTTGCCTAAGCATTTTGCATCTAAATAACGGGTAATGAACTAATAAATCATAGAAAAAGTCATGAGCATTATTCTGAAGTTTTCAGAAATTACAAGAAGTCCGAAACAAGATCACCAATGGGAAGACAAGCTTAAAAAACAAGCAGTTCTAGAACAATCTAGAAGGGGTGGAGCAAGACATCAAAAACAGAATGTGGACAGGCGACAGGCAATGCCAACTTGAATAATAATAAATAAATCTAACATTCATGCAAGTTAAGAGCATTTAATTCATTCTAATCATGACTTTCTCATTTAGGCCTACATAGAGGTCACATCCTCGCCACATGGTGGGATGAATCATTAAGACCACCGAGGAAAAAGTTGAAGAGATACGGGAATCCAAAACTTTACCCCAATCACGGGGCAGATTACGATACCCACAAATGACGCGGTCATCTTCCTAGTGAGATACTGAGAAGAAGACCAAATTAGGCCCATGCTCAAAGCGAGCAAAATCTTCGAACCTCAGCTTCCTGATGAGACACCGAGAAGCAGTTCGAAGCAATAAACGGTTAGCTTCCAGATGAGATACTGAGAAGTGAACCAAATTCGTCTTCTTGATGAGATACAAAGAAGCGGATTGAAACAAGCGATGCGGTCATCTTCCCGATAAGATACTGAGAAGAAGACCAAATCAAGCCCACGCTCAAAGCGAGTAAAATCTTCGAACCCCAGCTTCCTGATGAGACACCGAGAAGCAGGTCGAAGCAATAAACGGTTAGCTTCCAGATGAGATACTGAGAAGTGAACCAAATTCATCTTCCTGATGAGATACAGAGAAGCGGATTGAAACAAGCGATGTGGTCATCTTCTTGATGAGATATTGAGAAGAAGGCCAAACCAAACCTACGCACGATGAATAAACCTTCGAACCCCAGCTTCCTGATAAGATACTGAGAAGCAGGTTGAAGTAATAAAACGGATAGCTCCCTGATGAGATACGGAGGAGTGAACCAAATTCGTCTTCCTGATGAGATACAGAAAAACGGATTGAAACAAACGACGTGGTCATCTCCCTGATGAGGCACTGAGAAGCAGGTTGAAGTAATAAAGCGGCCATCTTCCAGATGAGATACTAAGAAGAAAGCCAAGTCAATGAAACCAGGTTCAAAGACTATGGTGACAAATTCCAATCTTCCCTGAAAAGGAATAGGGTAAAATTACAGTAGCAAATTTTGTCTTTTGATGATTACTTTAGGGCGAGATGGAGCCGTGATGAATAAAATACAGAGGTAGATGTGGCAAAATCAAACGGACAATGGAATGAAGGTGGACCAGTTGGAAAAAGAACGTCAAAGAGATGAGACCGGACAAATTGGGCATCCTTTTGAGTCTTTGCTACGTTCCTGTTACACAACAACAAGCAAAGAGGGGTAGCTGTTGAAGCCCAAATTTGTCTGGACCTATTGGAAATTGAATTTATTTAAATTTAAGTTTATTTTAAATTTAAATTTATTTGAAATTTGAATTTATTATAAAATTAAATTTAGAAAGTCCAATTAAAAAGTCCAAAACAAAGTACAATTACAAATGGCCCAAGCACAAATGGCCCAATTACAAACGGCCCAATGGCCCAAAGTCAACCCAAATACCCTAAACCTAATCATCTACAACAGATGCTGCTACCACCTCCCCCTCAGCCAACCAGAGGCCGCCACGTCATCGCCAAGTTGCACCACCAGCAACTTGCACTGCCATCAGCTGCTTCAACCGCCACTGCCATCGTTGAACCTGCAAAGACAAAGGGATTAGATGTACATTTAATTGCAAAAAATAAATAATCATCATTGTAAATCTAGTTATAAAACCAGATTCAAACAATTTTGTATGGGGTTAGAAAATTTTCCCAGAAAAAGATCAATATAGAATAGTTAGCTTGCGAAAATCAGAAAACACAAGGCAATCAATATCAAAACGATGAACAGAATACCAAGCAATCTCAGGTTCGGTGTTAGCCAGGTATTAATTTCTAAAAGTATATACACTTATTGCTCATTTATTATCCCGTATGCATCAAAGGTAATTGTCTATATTTGGTATAGGCTAATGTATATCATTCATTAAGTCTTTATTATTGTTTGCTAATATTCATAGTATTCAATGCTTATAAGTATAATAATAATAATAATAATAGTAACGTTAATGACATTAATAACAAACGAACTGTTTTCTTAATGACTATTAATAATAAATGTTTTTAATAATATTAGTAATAATAAATATTTTTAATAATAATAAATAACGTTTTAATAATAAAAAAGGGAAATTGAAAGGACAGAAGAACCCCCTCGTTGCGCCGTCGCCGGAAGTCCGTCGAAACCATCACCAGATATCACCCATGCCTTTATGAATCTACAAGAAAACAAGGATCTAAACCGATCTTTGTTTTAAAAAGAACATAAAAAAAAAACAGGAAAGAAAAGGATGATTTACCTTCGACGGAGGCGCGTGGCGCGTGGGAAGAAGCGCAGCGACGGAGACACGACCGGACCGGCGCGCGTGACTAGGCGCGGCGGCGATGCGCGATAACGCGCGGCCACGGACCGAGGCGCATGGTGGCAACGTGCGACGGACGGCGACCAGCCTGACCGATCGGAGCATGGCCGGCCGAGGAGGGACGAGAGGTTTTTTTAAAGGGTTCTTTTGGTTTTTTTTGAAAAGGCTAAAAGAAAAGATTTTTTTCTCTGAAAAGGGGTCGTTTTGAGGGCTGAGTTTTAGCCCTAGAACGGCGCCGTTTCGAGCGATTACTCATATCCAACCCGAAATCCGACTCGACTCGGCTTAGGATCCGCGTGTTTTTAAGAAAAAGGATATTTATGCATTTGGTCATTCCGCTTTTTCCCACATTTTCAATCAGGTCTTTCTCGTACTTTTAATTAATTTTAAATTGGCCCAATGATTTTCACGATTTTTCAATTTAGCCCCTCGACCTTTTAAAAGCACCAGGAGCTGCCACGTGTCATGATTTTGGCTTATTTATGCAAATGGTCCCCTTTATTTCTAATTTATTTTAATTTGATCCTTAAATCAGGTTCGCTTTAATTACAAAATTGCCCCAAAAATTTTCCATGGTTTTCAAAATTTTCCTCTAGCTTCAAGATGTTTGAGGGGCTGCCACGTGTCATCTGTATTTGGTTTTATTACCTCGAGGGTCCCTAAACTGTCCAAAAATTCCATTTTTACCCTTAAACTTCCAAAAATCCTATTTTTCACCTTGAAACTTCCAAAAATTCCATTTTTAGCCCCGAACTTCCAAAATTCCCATTTTTGACACTGAAACTTTCAAAAATTACCATTTTACCCCTAAATGTTTAAAATTTCCATTTTTAACCTCGAATCCCAAAATTACCATTTCACCCCCGAGAATCCAAAATTACCATTTTGTCCCCCGTGTATCCGAAAAGTCTCATTTTCGAACCTGATCACACCCTTTTTTTACCATCAATATTTGTCTTTATTTTAACCATTATGTACTTGTATTCTGCATTTTTGTGTCTTTCGTCATTTTATCTTCTAATTTATCTTGCTTTGCGTTATTTAATATCTATTATTAACTGCTTATTCATATTTAACTCGCATACTTGTTTTCAAAGTTGTTTTTTTTTATAAAAGCTTTAGAAATCGAGGCAATATTCTTTTATTTCGAGTTACGAAAATTTGTGCCTTAACTCACTAGGTGCAATTTTTCTTCAAATCGAAACAATCAAAACCCTTAATCGAGGCAATGTTTCCTTATCTTCGATTTTGAAATATTGCGCCTTAACTTACTAGGTGCAACCTTTTTACAAATCAAGATAATCAAATATCCTTTTCGTAAGAATTTTAAAAAATGAAGTTTTACAAAGGAAAGCTCATTATTTCTGGATCTTGAAATGTCGTGTCTTAACTCACTGGACGTAGCTTTTCTTCCTCGATCACTTTGAAATAGCGGGATTTCCAAACAAACTCGATTTCTTTTAAACTTAACTCATGCATTCAAGGATTGTATTTTAAGCTTTATTTAAACTTTTAAATGTTACAAATTAAGACCCGAAAATAATCAATATGGTACCAATTTTGGGCGTATGAGGGTGCTAATCCTTCCTCATGCGTAACCGACTCCCGAACCTATTTTTCTGGATTTCAAAGACCTACGTGTTTTCCAAAACGATTTTTTTAAAACGTTTTGAGGTGATCCAATCACACCAAATAAATGATTGGTGGCGACTCCCATTTTCTAACATAAAAATAATTTTCGAAACACGTCGTTTTCCAATAAAAAGGATGGTTTCGACAACCATGGTACACGGATGTGGTTAATTACCTTATATGTGAGAAGTTACCTTTGGGTGTCACAGGCCACAAGAAAGAAAAATTTATTCAAGATATAGAGAAATATTATTGGAAGGAGTCATACTTAATCATAGTATGCAATGACAATATCATTAGGCGTTGTGTTCAGGAGGAAGAGATGCTTTTAATCTTGAAGCATTGTCACGATTCTCCTTATGAGATAATTTTGGTGGCATCAGAGCTGTTACAAAGGTTCTCTAATTAGGATTCTATTAGCCTTCATTATTTAAGGACACCCACAACTTTGTGCATCAACGTGATCGATGTCAGCGCACTGGTTCGATATCTCAATGCAATGAGATATTACAACAACCAATCATGGAAGTTAAACTCTTCAAAGTTTGGGGTATGGACTTCATGGGACCATTTCTAAGTTCATTTGGAAATGTCTATATTCTAGTTGATGTTAAATACGTATCAAAGTGGGTGGTAGCCATTACAGTCCCAAAAGGTGATGCAAGGACAGTGCTGAAGTTTTTCCACAAGCATATACTCACACGTTTTGGCATGCCTAAAGCATTGATCAATGACCAAGGCACTCACTTCCATTGCAACCAGGTAGCAGCTGTACTGAAGTGGTATGGAGTTAATCATAGAATGGAAACCACTTACCATCCACAAACCATCAGACAAGCTGAAGTATCCAATCGACAAGTCAGGAATATTCTCGAGAAGGTGGTGAACTCATCAAGAAAAGATTGGTATTCTAGACTTGATGACGCATTGTGGGCATTAAGGAAATCGTACAAAACCCCACTTGGGATGTCGCCGTATCAGCTTGTCTTTGGAAAAGCATGTCACTTGCCTGTTGAATTGGAACATAAAGCAATGTGGGCGATTAAGTAATTGAACATGGATTATGAGGCTGCTGGGAAGAAGAGGCTATTAGACATCACTGAACTTGAGAAAATTAGGCGAAATGCCTATGAAAATGCGGTAATCTATAAGGAAAAGACCAAGCGATGGCACAACAAAATCATATTACAGCGACAATTTACTGCAGGTCAACAGGTGGTATTATTCAATTCTTAACTGAAATTGCACCTAGGTAAATTGCGCTCACGTTAGTCTTAACCATTTGAATTTGTCAAAGCATTTCCTCATGGTGTAGTCACAATTAAAGATATATACGATGGACACTAATTTAAGGTGAATGGACAATGACTAAATCATTATTTTGGCCATGATGATCATAAACAGGAAGAGACCATTAAATTGGTCAAAATTTTCTAACTTCTCTTTACATTTTTATCATGTAAATTTAGTTTCTTTTGTTTTTTCTTTAGTTTATTTTACTTAGTATTTTTTGCAGGATAAAGTCATCTCATTTGTAAATGCATGTAGATCTCCTTATCGACGCATCTCGTCTGCCTGCTGACTCATTAGTAAATCAAAGTATATCAGGAAACAAATCATGTCATTTCGTCCATCACCACTCAATTGTTGGATCGTTTTGAATGGATACAATTCTATTGGATGCATTTATTCTTGTAGACTTTCTATCCTTTCTCTGATACAAAAAAAAATCATGCCTTTCCACTTACCCTTTTTCATTCCCTATCAACAACCCTCTTTGTGCCGACTGTGCTATTCAAAGACGACATTTTTATTCCTAAATTTTCTTCAATCTTGTACCTTTCTACCTTACAACCATCTCTGCTTATTACAAAATGGCCAGAACTCGTGGAGCGAAGAAGCGAACTAAATCTACTATAGAACCCTCCTTTTCTGTAATAGTCATTCGAGAAATAGAGCACCCCATATCCAAAGAGCTTGTGACTTTCCTCATAAAAGTGGCTAAGGACCATTTCTAAGAGTTTATGATGAAAAGGAACTGCCACCCAGAGCAAGGTTTCCTTTTGTCGAGACAACAAGAACTATGGAAGCAAATACACAACCATCGCGAAGCTGGGATGGGAAATTTTTTGCCAACATCTTGGAAGCTACTCACTGTCCATGGTACGTGAGTTTTATGCTAATCTCACTGACCATGAGTCAGAATTTGTTTTTGTCCATGAAGGTTTAATACCTTGGGACGTCACACATATCAACGTAATCTACAACACCATCGTAGACAGAGATGAACATGTGGAGTTTATTGAGGAACTCACTGATGAAGGGGCTGATATTTTGGTTAAAGATCTATGCATTAAAGGAGTTGTTTGGACGGGCACGAATCCAAATAAACTACACAATGCATAGATGATTTTTGACGTTGCAGAGCAAGGTTTGGTGTCACTTTGTGAACTATTGATTGATGCTTTCAACACACCGCACAACGGTGACCCTTGATCGAATGTGTTTGATACATTCGATCATTAAAGGGAGGAAAATAGATTTCGGTATAATTTTGCACCAAGAGATTGCTAATTGTGCTACCAGATAAACTGGCATATTGGTGTTCCCCTCCCTGATAATGCAGTTATGCTAGCAAAGAGGAGTTGTGCCCCGTGATGGAGAAGAGATTTCAGAAAACAAGGGCCCAATAAGTGAAGCTTCACTCAAGTGAATGACTAATGGGAAAGATACTCCCACAATAAAGGAGGCAGATGCATGAAAACGAAAGGAAAAAACAAAAGTGGAGGAAAAGTGAATCAATGTGACTGTAAATCCATCTCTATGGCATAAAGTTAAAGAAGTCGAGAAGATCGCAGATTCCATAAACATCAAGCAAATCAAGCTTGTCACCATTGTGGAAGATATGGAGAGGTCCCAGAATCTATTTTACGCCTACACTAGGGCTTGGAATAGTGTTGTTGTGACCACATTGAGGCGGATGAGCAAAACACCTCTTCTTGAATTTCTAGTCTTTCCTCTAATTATCAGAGAATATAAGCCTTCAACTTAGGGAATAAGGACCAATCTGTGGCTTCCCCTCAAATGGTTAACATTTTTTATGATGAAAAGGAGGTAGAATCAAGGGAGGTAGAGGATTGTTTGAGGAATATTACGAGTTTGTTTGATGATGAATTTACTACTAGTCCGAATGCCAATGTTCCTAAAGAAGAGACTCCTGCTGATGGGGAGGAAATGCAAGTGGAAGAAGAGGATGAAAAAGAGGAAGGAAAAAAAGCTAAGGAAATTTCAGCTAAAGAATTTATCCCTACACTTGGTTGTGGTACAACAACTGAAGATTTGGTGCCAACTAGAGCGAGCCAAGCGGAGGCTGTGACTGTAATTAATGAGGATCACAATCCTTTAGCTATCGTGGTCTACACTGGACCACTTGAAGTGATCCATCCAACAGAAGTCACGATTGATGATGTTGGGGCATAACCAGATATTGGTAGCAATCCGAGGATCAAGTAAAGCCAAAAGAAAGAAAAAGGAAGCGTGCCAAGGATAAGAAGCGTCGAATGGAAGAGAAGAAGCGTAGGAAGAAAAAGCACTATGCAGCCACATCAACGGTTGTTGACAATTGAGCTAGTTTTATTTCAGTTCTTAGTTTTAGTTTTCATGCATACCATGTAGCTGTAATTCTTAGTCTGTTAGTAAGCATTGTCATCACATTCCCATTGTTATTACATTTTAATTGTCACTGCATTTTCATTGTCATTGCATTTCCATTTGTCATTGTAATTTAATGCCAGTACGTTAGGCATAATGCGAACTTTAAATTTGGGGGAATATATATGGGGTTTGGAAATGCAATTGCACCCACATTTAAAAAAAAATTTCTTTCTGAGTTTAATGAAGCATGCAAGGTTATTGCAAATGTTTTTGAATATTTTTCATTTGATGCTTAATTCTTGAATCATGTGAACTGTCAATGAATGAGTTGGATGAATTTGATTGAATTTTGTATCTTCAATTGTTTGATGAATGATTTAGATTGCAATAGTAATGGATGAATAGTATAATTCTTTGAATTTTGAATGAATCCACCATTTACAGCTACTTGTGTATATATTTATAGTTATAAATAAAAGACACTCCAATGTCGGTGTATTATGAACTGTTTAAGAGGGAACACTCCAATGAAAGTGTTAGAAAAAGTAATCTAGCCAAAGGTTGTCACTGCAAGAGTGTGTATCGGTGCAATTACATACTCCCTGGGGGTTTGTTGCACCCCATCGTTACTTCTTAGGAACAAGAGTATAGTAATGCAACGACATCCGTCAGTCACATTTATAAAAAAAAAAAGAGAAAAGAAAAAGATAGATGTATATATATTATTGTATAATAAATGTTGTTTTGGTGGAAAGAATTTAGGATTTAAAGCATGATGCTAGCATTGATGAAGTTGCAATTTTAATTATTCATGTTTATGAATTGTCAGCGCAATATTCTGTAATTTGAATGTGATTCATTCATTGGGATTTTAGATTATTCAAGTTGCTAGAATGATTATTGCCTTGATAAATTTTTTGTATAACCTTGCTAGTTTCTGTTTTACATAGGGACAAGTAAAAACTCAATTTTTGGGGTGTGATAGTACTAGAAAGAACCATGGATTTATCCTTACTTATTGTTTAAGTTGTTCCCGTTTAGTCATCCTTAGCATACATTTTTAGCCTTTTTTATTTAGTTATTGCATTTTCTAACTTAATGGAACTCAGCCTAATTGTCTTTGAATTTATAATATTTTTAATACTGATGTCGCTGCATTAGTCTATTTAGCATTGCGCCTAGAATTGTCGCTGCAGGAACTTGTCTAGAGTTGTCACTGCATAAGTAGGCCTAAAATTACACCCAGAACTGTCGTAACATCTGACAGCTATCTAGTTAACACACCAAAAATGCGTGAGTTGTACAGCTTGGTGTAACTAACTAGTACGGCCTGAGATTACTAGATTTGGAGGGAAAGACACTTGTACAATTCAGCTGTAGTTAAATACTCATGAGAAGGAGAGAAAAAGGGTCTTCTTTCGAATTGATTTTCTTCTTGAATCCGTTTTCGAAGCTTGCATCCATGGCAGCTTAACTTTCTCAAGGGCGACCTAATGCGAAGGAGGAGGTAGATTTGCTACTGACAAGGAGCATCCTAAGTGTAACATAAGAGGAGACTAAGGGAGCAAGTCGAGTAGCCTAGGAATAGTATTCTCCATTTGTTCTTTTATTTCTCTTTCTTAAACGCTGGTGATTCATGTTATTTCAAGTTTGTATGGAAGTACATTTGATATTTAGACAAAATGATATCTTATTCAAGCTTGCCTTTACTATTTAATATTTGGGTTTGAATGTTTTGACAATGGAAGTGTTATTGCAGTCACTGTCACTGGAAGGTGCAACGACAATTTAAGCTAACAAGCAAGACAATGAAAGTTGCATGGGGATTGAAGGAATTTAATCCACTTGTTCGTGAATATGTTGCATTGCCAACACTGGAAGGTGTGGATAGTGTGCATGTTTAAGTCTTAGATCTAGTAGAGAAGCCGAGTTTGGTAAGACATTCATTGTGCATTAATGCAGTAACAATTACATTGTATTTTAAACCTTGTGAGCCACACTTAGTATTCTGCCGACTATTTATGTCAGGGACCCCATTTCATTATTATTGCATTTCATCTTTAATTTTACATTATTGCTTTGACAATCAATCTCACAATTTTATTACATTTACTTATTCATTACACCGACAATTATAGACAACAAACATTCATCCTTGTGGGATCGATATCCAACAGATTCACATCTGTCTACTATACTTGCATTGACAGTGTACACTTGCACATATTTGTTGTGACGTTCATAGCGTGATCATCTAGCAATACTAGACTGTAACCATTCCAAATTAAAAAAAAACATTCCCAATGTATTTTTCATCATTTTTTTTAAATAAACTAGGAGCAAAGAAAATGAAATAAAATAAAATCGAATCTATATCCTGAAATTTTCCTAATTATTTAACGAGAAATGAAAGAATAAGATTTACTAAAGCGTTGACTCCCTAGCAACAGCTCCAACAACTTGACCACCCCCATACGTACTCTCGTTCAGTGTAGATTTCGACTTTCTGCAAGTATACGGGTCAGGTTGTAAATATAGTGAGTTTACAACGGAACACTTGGAAGTATTCCAAGGATCATACCCAAAGGAGGCTTTAAGGCGATAGTAAATGGAATTCTTGCAAAAAATAAAATTAATTAGTACTAGTTTTAGGGTTTACAGTATGAGTGAAAATAAAAGGGTTGTTTGACAACATAAAAGAATAAAAAGATAAAAATAAAATAAAATTGAGTTGTAGAAATTCTTATAAATGTCTTTGGGAAGATTAGGTCGTTTCCAGTATGATTTCCTCAATTGTTGGATTTTTGGGATTTTCCTCCAATCAACTAGTCACTACCCCAGTTAGATCTCTCGATCTTCCGCCGATAAAGCAAGTCGATAAAGATTACTTATCGCTAGATGTCACAATCTAAACTAGTCTGAGGAAAAGGTGTTCACGGATGGGCAATACCAATTTTGGGTTCATTCCCACCTAGATGACTTTCTAGGGTTGTCAGACCTAGTGTTTGTTTGATGCTATGCCTTTCCCAAACAGCTGATCTGAAAGGTAAAACCCTTATAAAACAACAATCAATTATTCATACGTCCTCTTCCTAATTCCCCAAAATGGAATTAGTTCCTCATGGTTTCTTTATTCATCAAGAACACAATATATAAAAACATATAAATCAAGAATTGAATGAAAAAGAAACTGAATTGTATTAAGCGATCTGTCAGAAAAAATTCCTCGATCAGTTACGCAAGTTTTTACAATCTCGTTTCAAAAGTGGAAAACAAATAAACTGAAACTGAAAATTAAAAGCTAAGTAATTATGTGTAAAACCCTAGTGCTAAAGGTCCTATTTATAGCTTTTGATGGCCGTTTTTCCTAAACCCTAGGTTAGCTGTCGTCCCTTGTGTTTAAGTGGTATTGTAAAGACCAAAACACCCTTAATTTAATGTGAGATCTACGTCCAAGGGTTAATGTCGCAACATACCAAGTCCTCTGTCACGACATAAGCATCAGTCTCCTTGTGAAGCGTCATCCTTCAAGCATTGTCACGACATGGTAACTATATGTCATGAAAAAGAAGTCAAATGTCAATATCCTTAAGTCTGGTCCCTTGGTTGCGACGTAGCTCAACCTATGTCGTGACGAAGTGATCAGTTTCCTTTTAGTATACTTTTTATGATCTCCTGCACACTTTCCAAGTATGTTAGCTAACCTTTAGACCTTGGCCTTAAAGAAAAATAAATCATCGTTTTAACACTTAGGCTACACAATTTATTTAAATAAGAAATCTAAACTAAATCCTATTAAAACATAACGAAAATACTTGATTTCAAGCTTTTCAAGTGTGAAAAATAGTTCAATCTGTTAAGTACAAAATCAGTAGATCAAACATATAACATTTCATACATTTATATTGGCATATACAATCATGTCTTAATCAGGTGATCATACATAAGATAAATGGATCTCCTTACTCCCAATCAGAATCAAAACCAGTCTCGGATTGAGCGGGCCAAAGCCACACGCTCTCTTATATCACCTCAAATCAATCCTGTTGAGTGGAGTCACAAGCTCAACACTCCCTTATCTACTCCAAATCAGTCCTCCTAGAGTCTCATTGCTCACAAATTACATATCAATATGGAGAGTACTCACAAATCCTATGGCATGCCAACTATATCTAATGGATCTACCATGCTATAATGCCAAAAAAATCAATCAATCATACAATAATTTCAGTTAATAATGTGCTCAATTTAAAGTGTCAAAATGCATATGTGAATCATGTAACATAGCCATTTTAACATCAATTTAAATCAAGCATACCAATTACCAAACATCAATGTTTATTATCAATCGGAATATCAACATACCATGAACCTAAAACTCCAGCATACAAGCTTAAATCATCATTATAATCAATCCAAACAAAGCACATAAATCACTAGATGCTTACTTACCAACACTTAATAAAATTTTCATCACTTGGAAATATATCAATAATATTTCAAAATTAATCAACTAAAACTTAATTAAATATTTGTAATGGGTAATTAATCATCTAATTAATCATAAATGAGGGTCAATTTACCAAATTGCCCTTTAATAACACTCACCACACAACCAACTCAATCACAACCAAGTGATCAACCAAACAAATCCAAGCATCAATTTCGATTAGCTCAATCCTCTTCAAGGTTCAAAGCTTCAATAGAGATAAAATAGAGATTACCACCTTTCAAAAGATATATTAAACACGAATTTTCATCAACTAGACTACACGAATTTCTCTCGCAAAGTTACCTTATCGGATTTGTATCATCAAGTCGAAAACTCGATTCGTCACAAAATTGATCACTCTAGCCCTCCTAATAACTTTCAAACATCAATACTAGACCAAATAAACATATACTAAGCATCAATTTCACATTTAAATAAATTTCACAAAAATCTGAAAAATCGATTCATGAAGATGATGAAATTCGAATTTCTTTAAATTACCTTACAAAACATGTTTAATCTTGATAAATAAGATCAAAAAACTTTTAATAGATCCATTTTGAGTTGGAGCATCCATTGATTTGTGGATTTTCTCTCAAAATTTAAGATCCACCATTAAAACACCTTATGCTTTTGAAGAAGATGACATTGATAATAAATCATGTAATTATCACCAAAATCATGTAAATATGTTTCTAATCATCATAAAAATAAGTTTAGAAATAGTAATTACCTTTGATTCATTCTAAATCCTTTGATTGAAAATCTTGATTCAAGAATCTTGAGAAATTTCAGAATATTTTTGTCTACTTTTCTGAATAATTTCGAGTGAAAAAAGTATTTTAAGAAGGAAATTTGTTGGATCTATTCTCTAATGATAGATCTTTAAAACCATGCAAAAAAAATGAATTTTAAAGCTCTCTAATCTAATGTAATGGGTGTGAAAAGTTGCCCAATGGCCACTCTCACATTTCCCTTACTTTACCATTTGATCCTTTCCCTCCAAAAAACCGAATTTAAAAGTTTATTTTTCAAATAAATACACAAAAATTTCCCTTATTTTATAATTAAATTCAATTTAATTAATATTTAAATTTAATAAAAATTAGCCCCCAATAAAAATTATTTTAAAATTATTTTTCGATCCAAATTAATTACTTTCACTAATAATTATTTAATTACTTTAAAATTAATTTTTCAAAAAATATTTTTGTTTTTCTAGATTATTGTTTAATTGATTTTAGATGAAATTTACCTCCTAAATTAAATTAAAATTATTATTAACCCGAAAAATTCCTAAATTCACGCTCAGAACCCGAAAATTATACTCGAAACTACTAGACCCAGTTTAGGGATATTAGAATTTAGCACTAAAGTAAGCTACAACAATCCTTGAAAAAAGAGTACATTGAAAGCTTGGAGACACTTGCAAAGTCTATCATCCTCTTTTTCCAGACTAATCAACCAAAACTTTTTTTTAGATATGGAAACACAACAAGCAGAACACAAGGACAAGTGAAATTAAAAGAGCTCATCCCAAGACAGACATAAAATTAAGATTGTGTATAGTCAAAACATTTCTATTAAGTTCCCTTAAAGCAACAAATATTTTAAAAATTGTATACAAATTCCCCATGTATTCAACAAAAAACAACATTGATATCATTGATATGCAAGACTATTGAACTAAGAGAAGGGAAACACCTCAAAATTTCTGAAAGGAAGACTAATATAACATCTCAAACAAATTTACTTTTTCACTGCGAAATAATAATTCATATAAATAGAACCATGGCCTCATGGGCCTAAATGGTCTTGCTTGTTGCTTCACCCAAAAATAATGAAAAACATGACATAAAAATGTTAAGAACATCTTAAACTCTTGGGACTATACTTCATGGATGCAATTATCCAAATATGAAAGAGGAAAAGAAAAGGTGAAAGAAGAGAAAGAACTTTAACTAACACAATTAGAGAAAAAAAGGAATCAAAGGCCATCACTTACCGTAAATAAAGAGGTTCAACTAGAAGAAAGATGAAGATGGTGAATGAATGCTTGATTTGTCGTCGATTACAAAACTAATTTCTAAGGTTCACTTTGGGGAAAAATGTTGAGGACGAAATCATCTGAAGTGAAAGTGAAAACGATGTTGATGAGAGACAGGATATTTTGGTCTAAAAAGGGAAAAATGTTATTACGAGTGGTTTTGAATAGCCAATTCAAACCCAAGCCCCTGAATTGTTATTATAGGTCGTCTGTAATAGAGGTTGATTCCTTTCATCCCGTAATAGGTTATTACCCTATACCAAACAATTTTATTAGTGGGCCCATTGAATAAAGTTAGAATGTCACACCTCAAAATTAGGCCTAGACATTTCGAGAGTAAATTAGGAATTTTAGCTTAAATGTGTTCGAAATTTCGTAGCATGGTAAACCAGAAATGTTTCCGTCTATGACTTTTAGAAAATTAAATCAATTTTTGAGAATGAGTTTTAAAGACCTTTAATTTTGAGTAGATGATTGATTTGTAAAAGGATCTAAATTTTGAGTGTTTATAAGGCAATTAAATCAAAACTTTAAAAATACCCTATTCCCCTCCATCTACATAAAACACACGATAGATTTTCTTCCCTCACCATTTGTTGTCGTCCCTTGTTCTCCCAATCCCCAATCACTCAATTTTGATTCTAAAAATTTATTCCTTTTATTCCTACAATCACCCAATCAATAAACCTCCATAAAAACTCAAGAAAAACACCCAAAAACGCCATAACTTTCTCCATTGTTTAGCTTTCGAGTTTTTTGGGTTTTCAACCAAAAGCTCGTTTTTCTTTTGTTGATGGTAACAAATCATTTTCCTATTTGTTTTTAATGCTATTCAATCTTTTAAATAGAGTTTTTAGTCATTAAATTGCATGCTTCAAATAAAAACCAAAAACTGGGTTATTAATGGTGTTAATGGTGGATTTCAAGAGTTTAGGTAAAAATGTGGTTTCAAAGTGTTTTTCACTTAGTTTTGATGTGATTAGAAAGTTTATAAACTTAATTTAAAGTTTCAATAAAGATTTTGAAGGTTTTAATACATTTTCATGAAAATGGCTATTATACGTCAAAAAAATTTAATACCATGAATTGAGTAGTTTTACATAGTTTAAAGGTTGGGAATCTGTCATAGATGAATAATTAGAGATTAATGGAATTTTTTTAGGCAAAAAGATGAAGTATAAATAGAGATATTTGAATTTCAAGTTTGCTATGTCGAAGGTTTCGGTTACAAGAGAACCTTGCTTAGGCTTATGTTTTTAAGTGTTTAAAGTGAGTCTTTTGTTGAATGTTGATTGTGTTGTTGTGTGATTTACTATGTTGAAGCGTTAGAATCAATATGACCTTCTACGCATAAAGATAAAGGCAAGGAAAAGCTAGTTTGAGCTTTGGGCTACTCGGCTAAAGTGTAATTGGTGAGTGTTTGGAATCGCTGCTCGCAGACACGATTCATTGTGTTAATTGGGATTTTAGAAGTAGCCTAAACTCATACTCTAAATTCTAAGTGTAGGTTTTCTCATAATCATGTTTAAGTTGTGATATATGTGCTTGTGTGATTGTAAAAATGAGAACTAAGATGTGATGCTATGACATATGAAATATGCTTGTGATGACTGTTGTGAAAGTGTAAATGTAGGCATGTTATTCATGTCAAATGATAGCGATAATGTTGTGCTAATGATGCAAATATGCAGTGAGAGTGAATGGAAAATCGGTAAGTAAATGTGTGTTATATTTTGGATATTTTGGCCATGTGATATTATGAGACTGTTGGATATAGTTGACATGCCATAGGATTGTGAGTACTTACCTTTGTGATATGTTTTTAGGGCGTTGAGGCCCGAGACAATTTTAAAGAGATAAGGGAATATGAGCTAAGCTCCATTCACTGGGATATGTTGGTATGCTGGAGAGTGTTAGCCTATGCTACATTTTTGGGATATGTTCAACTCTACGAGTAATTTGGTGTGCTAAAGATCAGTGTATCAGATGTGTGGTAATAGAGCCCACTTTTATGTTTCATAGCCTCAAGTGTCAAATTATCTGTAAATGTGTTAATATGTAATGTGATATATGCTTAAATGAGCATGTGATTACTATGTAATTGAACAAATGAACAATGCAGGAACAAACATAATAAGACATTAAAGTTGAGAATATTGTAATGGTGTTATATAGTTGTTTCATTAATGCATGATGACTTATTTGCGAGTGACCGCCTTCGAACGTACTCTCATTCAATGTAGGTTTTCGGCTTTCGTAAGTATACGAGTCAGGTTGTAATATAGATTTGTACAACAAAATACTTGGCAGTATTTTGAGAATCGTACCTAAAGGAGGTGTAAAACGATAGTGAATTAAATCCCTGCAAAGAACAGAATTAATTAGTTCTAAGTTTAGGGATTATAGTATGAGAATAAAATAAAAGACTTGGTTGTGAAAAGCATAAAAAGGAATGAAATAAGTAAAGGATAAGATGTAATGATTCGATAAAGGAATTTGGGGAGATTAGGTCACTTGAGTATGATTTCTTTAATTGTTGGGTTTAGGGGATTTTTCTTCAATCAACTAGTTACTACACCAGTTGGATCTTTCGATCTTCCGCCAGCATAGCAAGTCGATAGAGACTACTTATCACTAGATGTCACGGTCTAAACCGATTTAGGGAAAAGGTTTTCACGGATAGGCAATACCATTTTTAGGTTCATTCTCACCTAAATGACTGTCTAAGGTTGTCAGGCCTAGTGTTTGTTTGATGCTCTTCCTTTCTCAAATAGCTGATCCGATTGAAAATGCCTATTTATACAACAATTAAATATTCATACTTCCACTCTCTAATCCCCAAAATGGAATTAGTTCCTCATGATTTTCTCAAACATCATAAAAAACAATAATATACTAAGCATAAAATTGATATAATGAAATAAAAGAAATTTCAATTGTATTGGCAACCTGTCGGGAAATAATTCCTCGAATGTTTATGTAAAAGTTACGATCTCGTTTCTGGAACAAAAATAACGAAGTAAAATTAAAAGCTAAAACAAGGTGTCCTCAACCCTAGTGTTAAAGGCACTATTTTAAACTTGGTTGGTTGTTTGTCTTCAACCCTAGGCCAGTTGTTGTCCTTCATGTTTAAGTTGCATTGTAAAGATCGAAATGCCCTTCACTCGGTGTAGAAACCACGTCAATGGGTCTATGTCATGACACACCAGGACCAGTGTCGCGACAAAGTAATCAGTCCCCTTCTTAATGTCATCATGCAAGCGTTGTCGCAACATAGCCTATGTATGTCGCAACAAAGAAGTCAGTCACTGTAATCTTCTAGTCTGGTCCCTTTGTTGCGACGTAGAACATCCTATATCATAAAGAAGTGATCAGTTTCATATTTGTTCAACTTTTCATGGTCTCCTGTACACTCACAAAGTATGTTAGCTAACCTTTAGGCCTCAATAGGCCTTAAAGACAATAACCTTTTAACACTTGGTTTACACAATTTATTCAAAAGATAAAAACTAAGTTAAATCCTATGAAAACAAAAAGAAAATAATTAATTTCAAGCTCTTCAAGTGTGAAAACTAGCTAAATTTGCTAGGTACAAAATCGGTAGATCAAACTCCCCCACACTTAAGTCTTTGCTTGTCCTCAAGCAAACAAAACAAGAAAACTAACAAGAAAGCAATAAAACAAGAAAAAGAAAAAAGAAAGGAGGCTTGAATTTGTTTTATACAAAGATTACGTTCAAAACATCTACTGATCTATCGGTTTCGTACCTAGCAGATTGAACTTATTTTCACATTTGATAAGCTTGAAATCAAGTAATTTTCTTTATATTTTATGGATTTTTAGTTATTTTTCTTTTAAATAAATGGTGCTAAAAATGTTATTTTATTGCTTTCAAGGCCAAATGAGGCCTAAAGATGAGCTAACCTATTTCGTGAGTGCAGAGGAGACTAGTAGCAGTTGAGCCATAGTGATACTGATCACTTCGTCACGACATAGACAGCCCTATGTCATAACAAAGGGATCAACAGCGAAGAATCAAGGGACTGCCTACTGTGTCGCAACATAGGTCCTGGTGTGTCGCGACATCGGCCCCAAACTTCAACTCTGCATCAAGCAAGGGGCATTTTCATCTTCATAATACGACTTAAGCACGAAGGATGGTAGCTGACCTGGGTTGATGAAAATGGTCGGTCAAGAGCTATAAATAGGGCCTTTAGCACTACGGTGTAGACACCATTCATTAGATTTTAGTTTTTAGTTTTAGTTTGTATTTTTGGTTTGAAATGAGATTGTAGAAACTCGCATAAATGATGGAGGAATTTTTCCCGACAAATTGCCAATACAATTTCAGTTTTTTTCATTTTCTTCTTCAATTATATGTTTTCATATATTTTTTATTGATGATTAAAGAAACCATAAGGAACTAATTCTATTTTGGGAAACTAGGGAGTGGATGTATGAATAATTAATTGTTGTTTTGTAGGGATTTCAGCTTTCGGATCAATTGTTCGGAAAGAAAGAACATCGAACAAACACTAGGCTTGACAACCCTAGAAAGTCATTTAGGTAAGAATGAACCCAAAATTGGTATTGCCCATCCGTGCACACCTTTTCCCCAAACTGATTTAGATTGTGACATCTAGCGATAAGTAATCTCTATAGACTTGCTATGCTGGGAAAAGATCGAGAGATCCAACTGGGGTAGTGACTAGTTGATTGGAGGAAAATCCCCAAAACCCAACAATTGAAGAACTCATACGGAAACGACCTAATATCCCCAAAGTCATTTATAAGATTTTTTACATCTCAAACTTTTACTTTTATTTCTATTTTATTTTATCTTTTATTTTATGCTCTCAAAACCCAATCTTTATTTCTTCATACTATAATACCTAAAATGAGTAGTAATTAATTTTATTCTTTGTATGTATTTGATTTACTATTGCCTTACGCCTCCTATGGGTACGATCCTCAGAATACTACCAAGTGTTCCGTTGTAACACACTATATTTACAACCTGACCTGTATACTTGCGGAAAGCCTAAATCTACGCCGAACGCGAATACGTTCGAGGGCAATCATCTACTCTAGGCATTATGTATTTCTCAATAATTCCAAAATGATGAGTGAGCAATTTTACCATTTTTTGTTAGAAAAAATACAAGTTCAGTAAGTTACAGGAAATACAAATATTAAATTTTTATCAATATAACTCTATCAATGCCTAATATAAGTACTTTGATTTTCTTAGTACAATACAGGTAGTTATAATGAGATCATACAATTTTCATATCTATTCATGCATAGAGTTGTTTAAGACACATAGGGCTTTTCGACTTGTAATGTGGTGAGGCTTAGGATAGGTATGAATTTCAAAGAATATTTAAGCATAAAAGGTTACAAACACAAAAATAGTTTGGCACACTGTATTGTTCCTTATTCTTCCTCTTAATGTCCCATGCCATCTCATCCCCTTATCTCTCCTTCTCTCACCTTCCTTTTGTCTCCAATTTAAGAATCTCAATATATCTAATCCCTTTAGCTAGCTTATGAGTATTTTTTTTGTTTCTTGAGTAAGATTTCTTTTTCTTCTTTTTGGTAACCTTGTGACTTTGTCACTTTTCACATGCTTTCTTACTTATGAATCTTCCTCTTTTATTTCTACTCATTTTTCTTTTTCTTTTTTTTTTCCCACTATTCTCTCTTTTTGGCTAACTAAAGTTCATATACCATATTGTTTTTCCTATTTCACTCTATATTTTATAACCTCCACTATAATGTGTCTATTTACCCTCAACACATATGGTCATACGTCTATTATCATGCAAAATAGGACCAAAGAAAAGAGTACACACAAATCATCATTTTAGGCTTTAGAGGTTTGTAGTGTGGTTCATCAAGAAGGGTTATAAGGCTCAAAGATGGGTACTAATTGGAAATTCAGAATAGGGTTTAGCTTTTTAACTCTAGCTGCAACCAAAAAATGTCTTAAGTAATCCCTAAACACCTCAATATGCATAAATATTAATTTAGTCACATAATTCTCAAAATTACTATCTATCATCTATACTAGCATGCTCGTTTCCTCATATCATTCACATCATTTGACATCAATAATACTTTTCTATTTATACTTAATGTAACCTATAAAACTTAATAATTTCATGCTCAAAAATTTAAATATTCCTCATCATCATGTTAAATTTATCAACAAATACACTCAACCAATTATACATGCTCCTAACCAATCACTTGAATTTCTACAAGCTAAAGCATATATCACAAGAAAAACATAAAAACTAAAAACTATATGCAAAAATTCCTATGTTACCCCCCACACCTCAGATAACACATTGTCCTCAATATGTAACCCCTTAATTAATAAGGAAAGAAGTTACCCGATTGATCGTGAAAATATTCTTCTTCTCATGGTGGTTGTCCTTCTCCCCTTTGGCGTGAATAGCTCGAAATTTTTGTGTCTCCATAGTGTAGGGTTCCTACATAAAAATTAAGGCATATATATGCAAAAATATATCCTAATCCTACTCCTACAAATTATATAAGTCTAAAAAACAAAAACCAAAAATCATCCAAAATTATAAGTCTGTAAAATAAATAAAGTCTAAATCTCCCTAAAAAAATTTCAATAGTCTTCCTCCGAGTCGGATTGAGAGTCCATTGGAGCCTTGCCCTTGCCAAAATAATTTTGGTGAGAGTTCCCACCTTGTTGTCTTGTTGGGCTTCAAATCATTGGTCCTTTAGGAGTTGAGTATTGAGGCTGAAACTTTTCTTCATACTCATCTTCAGTGTTAGGGTCTTCTTGCTCCATGTTGGTCCCTCCCAACTCAATTTCATCTTCAACTCCTTCTTCATCTCCAAACATGTTCAGTGCATAGTTTGGAGTAGGTAACTTGTTCATCCTTGCAAATTCTTTCAATATAGGACCTATTTCCTGCATCCATCGAATCATTCCATCTAACTTCCTTTCTATGTTGCCCCCATATCCTTTTCGAGCTCTTGCAGCATCTTTTTGTTTTAACGAGGCTGACACATGCATCTTCTCTTTCCTTCTTTGATTCCTTTCTTTGATTTGTTTTCATTGAAGCTCAACGTATTGTTTATATATGGAATCGCCAATGATGCTTCTTGTTGGCTTCAAGAATTGTTCATTGTCACTTATTGGCACATCTGCCTTCTTGCAAAGTGTCGTCACTAGATGAGGAAAGAAGAGTCTAGCTTTCTAACTTCTTGTGCAATTTTGCATCTCCTTGTAAATCCATCGTCCCACACAAATTCGTTTCTTTTGCAAAATTGCATACAACAAAATAGCTTGAAAGGTATTAATGTTAAACAAGTTTAGGGCCAATGTTTTCCTAGTGGCCAAGAATTGAATCCAAATTTTTGCAACAAGGAACATAATAGCCTGATTAAAATTTGATGGTGATCCAAAATCAGGTCTATAATTCCAACTATCCCTACCCTATGTCAAGAATCTAACAATTTCCTCCATATCAATATTCTTAAATAAATCTAGATCAACCTCATTAATATAATCTTTCTCGTAAAATGGCACATTATAAAATTCACAAATATTGTAAGGTAAAATCGAAACATACTTTCCTTCGAAGAATAGTTTCTCTAGAGTTCTACGCTTAATTAAATATTCCTTAAGAGATGCATAAAACTCATGGACTACAGGTACTACAGTGTTACCTGTCGGGGAAACACAAAATTTTTCCCATTTATGATACCTTACTAGCGCCCATATCTCTTTGCAGAGAACTATTGATGGCTCGAAGCCTCGGTCTTTAATAAGGGGCCATCCTTATGACGCTAGAAAGTATTTTTCTACTTTGGCATTCCCAAACTGCTCGTAATCTGAGTCACTATCACTCTCTTGCACGATGGTTCATTTTCTAGGACGCTGTGTAATCTGCAACACTTTTGAACAAGGATGAATAGTAACTAATGAAATAGTAAAGGATGAGAAATACCTTTGGTTTCAAGTTTGTACCTTGTCGATGAGATTGAATCAAGCCTTGGAATAGTGGAATGGAGCCTTCGTGATGAATGTTAGAGTTTGGGGTTTTAGGTTTTGAAGAAAAAAGAGAAGAAGGATTGATAAGGGTTGGAAGAGTTTTGAAAGTGTTTACTGTTAGGAAATAGGTTTAAGTTAATGTGGTATATATAAGGGGTGTAAAATGTTAGGGTTTTAGCGTTAAAAATCGGGTAAAATAAGGGTTTAGCCATTAAGTTAAGTGAATAGGTCAGGTCAGCCCTGCAAATTTTGCAGACGTTGTCGCGATGTTGCCTTGGTGTGTCATGACAAACCCTTCAGTGTCACTTTGTCGCAACGTAACTCCTCCCGTGTCACGACAAACCTATCAGTATTGAAATTCCTGCAATTTGATCCCTTTGTCGCAACATACAAAGAGGTATGTCACGTCATGCTTAGGCGCCCTTAGGATAGACTGGTTGCCTTATCACGACAAACCCATCAATTTCAATTAAAATACCCTGAAAATGAAAATATAATAGAGTTAATATGTTAGAATCTGTATAAGTATAAAAATACATATTAATACTTGTCAGAAATGTCTGACAAGGATGTTCGTGTGCACTTCGACACTCGAGAACAATTCATTCTATCGTTGTTCGTCCAGCAGCTGTCATGTCAAGCTATCTTTTGGCGTTTGTCCCTTTCTCGAAAATTTCCTTTTTGTCCTGCATACATAACCGCCAATTCCTTTCTTCGATCATATTTGTCCATGACAATTGCGAATTTATGCCACCACCTAATCTTGTGACTACTTTCATTATTGGGCCAATTACAGAATTTGTAAGCCCATGTGTAGTGACTTAACAACTGCTCAATTACCTCATTCAGTAAAAATGATGTTATTACTGAATTCCTTTTCGATTGTATTGGTGTTACCGCAGTCGTCTCCTTCTCTTCATAGTTTTCATCACATAATTCTAAACTTTTTAGTTCGTAACAACATTGCAATAATTACCTTTTCCAGGGACATACTTCCTTCTTCCATGAGGATTTTATTACCTTGACATCCAAGACTTAGATGCTAGCTTATAAATGTAAATGTTTCCTATTATCTGTAAAAAAAAATAGAAGATTTTCGCATTAGTAATTTCTTTAGGAATTTGTTGTAATAAGAAAGTATTGTACATCACAGTCATTTTCCATTAGAAATTGAATCTCTAATCCATGTTGTCTTCAATTAATATTTCTTTCGTGGGCATGTCCGTAATAGTAATTAATTGAAGATCCAACTCTATAGGGATTAATTCTTCACTGGATTGAGGCTCATTCTCAATTTTAAAAATACTTTCAACTTTCCTTTCCTGTGACATTATGTCGAATTGTTCGACGGTTTGATCAGAAAATTCTTCAAAAATTTCTTTTTCAGTGCATAGCCTCTCCTCTTGTTTTTACTCTAATTGTTCATATTTTGTATGTATTCTTCCAAAAGATTAATTACTATGTTGATCAAGATTTGGGACCTCTCCGCGGAATTGACTCAACTCTAACATCAATAACCTTAGATTCTCCTGGATCTCCCAATCTTCGTAGTATCCATCCTCGTAGATATCATCATCGTAACTGTAATCCTCATTTGAGCAAAGATAATAGTAAGCATCCATGTCCTAAGAATAATGTGATAGAATAGAAGGGAAGTAGTTAATCTAAAAGTCAAAAGAACTGTTAAGATTGTTAGTTCGTATCTATAGCCTAAAAAATTTCCTAATTATTCTAATAACAAAGAAGAAATAAAATCAATAAAGCGTTGCCTCCCCGACAACGACGCTAACAACTTGACCACCTCCGAATGTACTCCCGTTCGGTGTAAGTTTTTGGCTTCCACAAGTATACGGGTCAGGTTGTAATATAGATTTCTACAATGAAATACTTGGCAGTATTCCAAGGATTGTACCCAAAGGAGGCGTAAAGCGATAGTGAATCAAATCCCTGTAAAGAATAGAATTAATTAGTATTAAGTTTAGGGATTATAATACGAGAATAAAATAAAAGACTTGGTTGTGAAAAACATAAAAATGAATGAAATAAGTAAAAGAAAAGATGTAATGATTCGATAAACGGATTTGAGGAGATTAGGTTGCTTCAGTATAATTTCTTCAACTGTTGGGTTTTGGGGATTTTTCTTCAATCAACTATTAACTGCCCCAATTGGATCTTCCAATCTTTCGCCAGCATAGCAAGTCAATAGAGCTACTTATCGCTAGATGTCACAGTCTAAACCGATTTGGGGAAAAGGTTTTCACAGACAGACAATACCAATTTTAGGTTCATTCCCACCTAAATGACTTTCTAGGATAGTCAAGCCTAAAGTTTTCTTGATGCTCTTCCATTCCCAAACAAATAATCTGATTGAAAATCCTTGTTTATATAACAATTAAATATTCATACTTCCACTCCCTAATTCCCCAAAATGGAATTAGTTACTCATGGTTTTCTTAAACATCATAAAAAGCAATAATATACTAAGTATAAAATTGATTCAACAAATAAAAGAAACTTCAATTGCATTGGCAATCTGTCAGAAAATAATTCCTCGAATGTTTATACGAAAGTTACAATCTCGTTTTTGGAACGAAAATAACAAAGTAAAATTAAAAGCTAAAACAAGGTGTCCTCAACCATAGTGCTAAAGGCCCTATTTATAGCCTTGGTTGGCCGTTTTTCCTCAACCTTAAGTCAGCTACCATCCTTTGTGTTTAAGTTACATTGTAGAGATCGAAACGCCCTTCACTCGGTGCAGAAACTACGTCCAGGGGTCGATGTCACGACACACCAGGAGATGTGTCATGACGAAACAATCAGTCCCCTCCTTAATGTCATCATGTAGGCGTTGTCGCGACATAGCCTATGTATGTCGCGACAAAGAAGTCAGTCCCCGTAATCTTTAAGTATGGTCCCTTTGTTACAACGTATAACCTCCTATGTCGTGACGAAGTGATCAGTTTCATATTTGTTCAACTTCTCATGATCTCCTGCACACTCACGAAGTATGTTAGCTAACCTTTAGGCCTCAGTCGACCTTAAAGACAATAAATTAACCTATTAACAATTGGTTTACACAATTTATTCAAAAGATAAAAACTAAGTTAATTCCTATGAAAACATAAAGAAAATACTTAATTTCAAGATCTTCTTGTGTGAAAACTAGTTCAATCTGTTAGGTATAAAACCAGCAGATCAGTTATTCTGAGCATTCATTAAGCTTGTTAAGCTCACCCACTCCTTTTAAACTATTGCAGATAAGTAATGTTTCTGTGTGAGCGATGTGGTTCCAAGGGAGTAATCCAAGCAACACTTTAGCATTAATTTATAGGTTTATTATTATTTATTTATGTTATGGGGAAATAAAGGTAATGTGGTAGATTTTTTTATGGTTTTTTCCATGATTTTAAGGTGTTTACATGACTAGATTGCTTTAGAATTTTATGGACATTGAATTTTGTATGATGACTTTCTTGCTCGGATTTAATTATGGTGTTTTGAATTGCCATTATGGACGTTTTGGTGTTTATTTGATGAAGTAAAAGATGCAAGATGAATAGACTTAAGTTGGAATGGACTATATGCTTTTATATGTTGTATTTTTGCTGTTTGGAGCAAAGGTATTGATATTCGAGCTTTAAAATCGATACCTCTATTATTTTCGGAAGTGCAAGAAATCAATAACGTCATTTGGTATCGATATCATATAACAAGTATCGATACTTAGGATAAAATAATCGATAATTTAATAAAGGTACCTATAATTTCTGAGATTTTGATTTTTAAGTGAGAGACAAAATGTTGTTTTGGTATCGATTTTCCAATCTATATCGATACCTTTGTTTCAGTATTGATACCTACATGATTTTTTTTGAAATTTTACTAAGTGGTACTAATGCATGTTTAATTATTATTATATTATCAATTGAAATAAGTTTATCATGTTTTTAATGATGATTAAGAATTTGTTTGACTTAAATCTCATGTAAATGCTAAAATAAAGGGTGTTGCTGAGTAATGAGACAAATTATAATGCGTATGATGTGTGGCAGTGGTGTAACGTCCTGTTACTCAGGCTCGACGATCGGGCCGAGTATAGGGTCTTACATGTGGTTATCATAGCCTAGGTTTACTAACACTCGAACCTAGGCGATTATTGTGAGGATTGGGGTTACGAAACCCATGTGTCTAAATTTCTTTGTTTCCTTGAAATTATTTGAGATATCTCTTTTTGAATTGCATGAATTTGTTTGAAATTTGGGTAGGAACCAGAACACATTGCGTTTAATCCTAAAGTTTACTTGCAAGAATGTGACTTGGATCATTTCCCCCGCCACTCACACCTCTTAATTGTTTGTGTGTGTAAGATAATTAGGTTCGATATGCCTCCTAGACATGTTAATGTGAGAGCTAACGCTCAAGAGGATGGTACATCCTCTACACCTCCTCTGCCACCACATAGAGTGAACATACCATATAAGGATGTTAGCCCTCAGATGGAAACTATGATTGGAGCGTTTCAGCAAATTGCTTGCTAACCCTGCTCCTGCACTTGCCAATCTAGCATCTGCTAGCCGAGGGTTGTCGCTTGAACATCTGCAGGCATTAAGTGGTAAAGAGTTTTCTAGAGTGAAATGGATCGATCCGACCGTAGCAGAGTATTGGTTGGAAGGAGTTGAAAGGATCCTCGAGTAGATGTCATGTTTTGACGAGGAGAAGTTTGGTTGTACTATGTCCCTACTCGATAGTGAGGCTCATCGTTGGTGGAATACTATTAATTGGGGTACTATTGTTGATCGTTTGACTTGAGAATATTTTCTTGATGTCTTTAAGAGGAAGTTCATGGGCGAGCAATATAGGCTCTTAAACGAGTTCTTGGATTTGGTACAATGTGATCTAATTGTGGCTGACTATGAGAAGGAGTTTGTGTGACTTAGTCAGTATGCTCCTGAGATGGTTCTTATTGAAAATGACCAATGCAAGAGGTTCCATTTTGGGCTTAATCATGAGATTTGAGTTTACTTAGTGGCTCAGAATACGAAGATGTTTGATGAGTTGGGCAGCATGGTGGTGTCGTAGTCAGTACTGGTGGATAGTCGGGTGGTTCTAGATGGCCGCTTTGTTCACATTGTGAGTGTAGGCATCTTGGTACCGCAACTTGACAGGTGGTTGTTTTCAATGTGGTTCGAAGGAACATTTTTTGAGGGATTACTCGAATAGAGCCCATGGTCATGGTAGAGGTAATGGGAGACTGGTTGAGCAGTGAGTTGTTGCTCGTATTGTTGCTACACAAGTTGATTTTGGAGGTTTAGCTCGAGTTTATGTTGTTAGGGAGCCGTAGAATCAAGATTTGATCATTGAGATTGTGAGTATTTTTACCTTGTAATCCATTCCTTTATTCTCATTAATAGATTTAGGTTTTACACCTTCGTAAACTTTGAGTGATTTAGCTAATAAGTGGAAAATTCCGATAGAGGCTATTAGATTAGGAACAACGATTACGAGTTCTTTAAATGAGAGTGTCGTATTGAATAGAGGAATATGTTAGCAAAGTTACCGTAGAACAATCCATGATAGTGAAGAGGATCTATAAGAAAAGTAGTAGGAAGTTCAAGAGAATATGAATTAGAGTGCGCAACGAAATGTGATGGTTGGTTTAAAAGTAGAAATAACATATTTTTTGACTAAGCGAGTGACGTGACAGTAGGGAATTTCGAGGAAGAAATTCTTTGTAGAGGGGAAGAATTGTCACACCCCAAAATTAGGCCTAGAAGTTTCAAGGGTAATTTAGAAATTTTAGCTCAAATGTGATCAAAATTTCATAGCATGGTAAATCGAAAATGTTTTCATCTATACCTTTTAGAAAATTAAATCAAAATTTGAACATAAGTTTTGAACACCTTTAATTTTGAGTAGAGGATGATTTGTAAATGGATCTAAATTTTGAGTTTTTATAAAGCAATTAAACCAAAACTTTAAAAATTCCCTATTTTCCCCTCCATCTTCATAAAACACACAGTAGATTTTCTTCCCTCACTCTTTATTGTCATCCCTTTCTCTCCAAATCTCCAGCCACTCAATTTTGATTCCCAAACTTTATTCATTTGATTCCTACCATCACTCAATTAATAAACCTCGATAGAATCTCAAGAAAACACCCAAAAACACCATAAAGTTATCTAATGTTTACCTTTCGAGTTTTTCAGATTTTCAACCAAAAGCTCGTGTTTCATCTGTTGAAGGTAAAGAATCGTTTTCCTATTTTGTTAATGTTATTCAGTCTTTAAAACAGAGTTTTTTGTCATTAAATCACATGTTTCAAATAAAAGCTGAAAATTGGGTCGTCAATGGTAGATTTCAGGATTTTGGATAAAAACATTATTTCAAAGTGTTTTTCAATTATTTTTTATGTGATTAGAATGTTTCTAAACTTACTTTAAAGTTTCATTAAAGATTTCTAAGGTTTTAATGAATTTTCCTGAAAATTGTCATTATATGTTGAAAAATTTTGATACCATGAATTAAGTAGATTTTCGTAGTTTAAAGGTTGAGAATATATCGTAGGTGAATAATTAGAGTAATGGAATTAATATTAGGGAAAAAGATGAAGTATAGATAGAGATATTTGAATTTCAAGTTTGCTATGTCGAAGGATTTGGTTACAAGAGAACCTAGCTCAGGCTTATGTTTTTAAGTGTATTGATAATTTCACCTCGAGTATCAATACTCGTGATAAAATATCAATACCGACTCGTAAAATGCGATTATCGATACCTCTATTCCAGACCAGAAAATACAACATATATAAGCATTTCAATCATCCAAACTTATACTAAATCAACTTGTAACTAGTATATTACCTAAATATCACAAAAACGCCTATATTATCAGTTCAAAACATCAAATCATATCCAAGTATCCATACGATATACCGAGCAGCAAATCTCATAAATCTTAAAAGTAATCAGCTTGATGATATTACAAATGACATACATTTTCTCCCTAATTTAGTGTTCTAATTGTCTCTTTTGTATTTCATTTAGCATGTATCATTAGCATTTTTTGACTTAGTTTTCATGTTTTCCAACTCATTGATAGTTAGTTTAATGTTTGTACTAATGTCAACAAAGCAGCCAATATATTGCATCTTAATATTGTCAGTGTAGGAATTAAGTCTAGAAGCTTAATACTGGATGAATGCAACCACAAGATCAGTTGGTAATTGCAACCAAGAGATGTCGTCGTATTGCAACTAAACCTTGAATGAGTAGAATCAAGCTGAATCCACAGCTGGAAGCACCAATGCAGGAATTTCACAGATGTCACTATAATTATAATTTCAGAATGCACCCAGCGATACAGCAACAATCTGCAGATCTTTGAAGAACATACCAGAACTGTGTGAGTGCATAGCTGTAATCTAACTAATTTTGACAGCTGCAAGATCTAGATCTGGATCTGAAAATGAAGGCTGAATTTTGGAATTTTTTAGAGGTTATAAATAGACAAACAAAGAAGGAAAAAGATCATCGAGAGCAAGGGGATTAAATTCTGAAAATTCTGTGTGAATTAAAGATTTGAGTTAGAAATCGGGGAGCTGATGAAGCAAGTCTGCAACTGCTTCTGACGAGAGGTGCTTGATGCCGAGCAAGAGGAACAATTAGGGAGTAGTAGTCTAAACATAGTAAGCTTCGTTGTACTCTTTAATTCTTCTTAAATGATGATGGATTCTGATGATATTAAATGAATACGAGAGTGTCTTTTAATGTTAGATCATTTTGATTCTTACTTTACACTGCTTATCCATTTTTTCTTAGATCTAATCGCTTTAAGCACGAGAATAAAATTATAGTGCACCGACATCGAGAGATGCGGTGACACGTTAGGTTAACAAGTGGGTTAGGTGAGAGTTGCTCGGGACTGGAATAAAAACCAGTTACTTGTTCTTGGATACACATCGTGGCTCGCATCGAGGAGGTGGAGTGATTGTGGGTATTTAAGTCAGGATTAAGTAGGGAGCTGTTGTTGATAAGAACTCAAAAGGACTTCATTGCAACGACAATTCATCTATACTCTACCTTGTTGACGCATCCAGCGTTGCAACTTAGTCGATTTAGTGAACCATTTCTACCCTTTACACTTGATCATTTTTATATTTTATGCATTTAAATATTCAACACTCAGCACTCAACACAATTTGATTTGTTTTTAGTACACTGACATTTAACTTTTGAAGTTTAACTCTAATTGCGTTGACATTACTGACTATTTTAGTGTGCAGATTTGACATATTGCACTGATATCAGAACTCACGTTACACAGAATATCAGTCTTGATTGCTCCAACATTCAAACATCAAGAACACATTCCTCGTGGGATCGATATCTAATAGATTTGTCTATCAACTATACTTGCATCGACGTGTGTACACTTGCACAATCGTTGTGTCGTAAAAACATCGATCAAGTTTTGGCATCGTTTCTGGGGAATGGTGTTTATTTGATGTTTACTTTTGTTGTTGCAATTAATTCTAAATTTAACTTCTACTGATCTATTTCTTTTTCTATTGTTTTCTTTTCTAGCTTGGATGGTATTGCATGTCCACAAGGAGAATTCCTAAGGACATTGTAAGTTTTGATCCAGAACTTGAAAAGACATTGAGGAGGAAAAGACAAGAGAAAAGAAGGATGGCTGGAAACAACAACAATCTACCACAAATGCTTCCACAAAACAACATTCCTCCAGTGCTACCACAAACAGCCGATGATTTACCAGCACTGCTACCACAAAATGAACAAGTACAGAATAGGACAATAAGAGATTTTGTTGTGCCTATACCCGATGATCTACAACCAGGGGTTGTAAGACCGGCTATTCAGGCTGGCAATTTTGAATTGAAACCGGTGATGTTTCAGATGCTCAACTCAAATGGGCAATATTCAAGTTTTCCGCATGAAGACACACGAGAACATTTGAAATCATTTTCACTTATTTGTGCATCCTTTAGTCAACATGTTGTCCCTGATGATACCTTGAAAATGCAATTATTTCCTTATTCCTTGTTGGGTAAAGCACGAACATGGTTTTTAGGATTGTCAACTAGATCTATCACATCTTGGAAAGCGTTAACGACGTAATTTGTTTTGTGATTTAATCCGTCGATAATGAATGCGAGGTTGCGAAATGATATCACTGCATATCATCAACTTGATGATAAGAATTTACACACAACATGGGAGCGTTACTAAGCATTACTTCGATGCTGCCCAATGAATAGAATTCAACAAGAATCCCAGATTGAGATTTTTTATAGTGGTTTAAATACTCAGACAAAAAATATTGTCGATGCATCTGCAAATGGTCCATTGTTGGATTGCACATACGATGAAGTTGTTCGAATTTTAGAGAGGATCACCCAGAATGACTACCAATATTCAATCTCTCATTCTACAAAGGTGAAAACTAACCCTGGAGTTCTTGAATTAGACGTTATTTCTGCATTGTCAGCACAGGTATCTTCACTGGCCAATATCATAAAGAATATGAAAGGAACAAGCGATGTTGCTCCTATACAGCAGCCCAAAAATTGGATTCACCGATATTTTCCTGTGAGATTGGTGACAACCATAGCTATGAAGACTACCTATAACATGCAGAAAATGCATATTATGTTAACAACATTCGAGGGGGTTCATTTGGTAACTCATACGATAACCATTATCAACAACCTTAGAGGAATCATAATACTTTCACGTATAGATCTGGAAATTCCTAGAATCAAGGGAATTATAGACAAAGGAGTTACAATAACAATCAACTGTCGAATTACCATCAAAATTCGCAAGTAAATTCTCGCTCTGACCAAATGCAGTCACATAGTTCAATGCAACCACAATTGCAATTACAACCACAACAGTTTGTATCACCACAAATGCAAGGACAACATCATCAGCCTCAACAGCAATAATTTGCTCAACCAAAGGCAGATCCTATGGCTGCTCTTGAAGCAATGATGCGCGAGCATATCACATAAACCGAAGCGATAGTGCAAGGAAACTCTTCTTCCATATGAGCATTGGAAGCTCACTTGATCAGTTAGCTTCTAAACTCATCACCACGTCACCAGGTACTTTACCTAGTGATACTAAAAATCCAACACAAAGGGGGAAGGAGCATTGCAAAGCAATCACGCTAAGAAGTGGAAAACAGACAGTAGGGCCAAGCATACTTGATCACAACCATGTCGATGCATCCATTTTGCATCAACAAAAAGAGGATATAACTAAAGGAAGTCAAGCAGAAATCAATACTGAAGAACCAACTGTACCATCTCTTCCAATAGTCTATCCAAATAAGTTGTCGACACAACCACCAATGTCAATACCACAAAGTTATTCACAATAACCCACTGCCACCATACCTTTGCCATTTCCACAACTATTCAAAGAAAAAGTCCATGACAAAGAATACCAAAGTTTGTTTCTACTATAAAACAATTCCACATCAATATACCTCTAATAGATGCTTGTTGAAGCCCAATTTAATTGGGCCCAAACTAAACTCATTTTTTTAGATTTATTTTAAGTTTAAATTTGTTTTTAATTTTAAATTTATTTTAAGTTTAAATTTATTTTAAATTTAAATTTAATTTAAGTTTAAATTTATTCAAATTTAAATTTATTCAAATTTAAATTAATAATGTCCAAAATACAAATTCAAGTCCAAAACAATTACAAGCCCAATTATAAACCATGACCAATTACCCACCTAAACCTAAACCCAATTAACCAAGCCCAAACAAACCTAACAAACCCAGTACACAGAAACCCTAATTGCACACAACTTGTGCCGCTGTTGTCGCCCATCCTTAGCCAACCAAAAGCCGACACGTCAACAACCAAGTTGCACCACTGCCCAGCTGCCACTGCAAGTTGAACCAGCAAAGAAGAAAAGAAACTTGCATTTAGTTGCAAAGAACAAAATAGCATGATTGTACTTTTAGGCTATAAGCCGAAATGAAAACACTTGTAATTTTTTACAGATTTTTTACAATTGAAATAAACACAGACCAATTTCAAAATCAATACAAATAGTTACAGTGCATTCGAAAATCAGACCGAAAGCATTCCAAGTTTAATAGAAAATATACAAAGCGACAATATCAGAATACAGAACAAATTCTGAGTATCCAACTAATCAATGTTGTATTCTCGAGAAAATTGAAAAGTCGCACCTTACCCTGATCGGTCACCGTTGGAGTTGTGAACAGAGCCCTTTCGAAATATTACTGTCGTTGCAGCCTCGAACATTGTCGTCATCACAGCTTCGAGCATGGAAAATTAAAATATATATATTAATAGCAAATAAAAATCAAAATATAAATAAACAATTTAAAAGATATACATATCTAAGTTTTAAAGAAAATCTTTTAGAAAAAAAAAAAACAAACTTCAATTTTATAACAATATGAGTTCGATCATGCCAGATCGAAACCCAGATTCGGGCTTTCAAAAAAAAGAAGGTTTTTCTTGTGGATTAAAGAAACAAGAATCCAAGCTTTTTCAGATCTGGAAAATATTTAGATCTAAGTTTTCTTTGTTTATATAAAAATATGAAAGTAAAATAATAATAAAAAAAGAACCTAGATTGCGATTTTAAGAAAATAATAGAAAGGGGAGATTTTTACCTATTGACCGCTGTGGACGGCGGTGCTTGATGCCGATGGACGATGGAATGGCGACGGGCTCATGACGAAGCCGCGAAGGTCGATCGGCCGACAAACAGACAACTCCAGGAGAGCTTCAGAGGTTTTTTTTAAGAGGGGGGAGTTTTTTTTTTGAGAAAGGGTATAAAGTGATTTTTTTTTTGAATAAAAGAGGTATTTATAGGGCATCAAAAAGACGTCGTTTTATCCTTAGTGCCCAAGCCTCAAAACGACGTCGTTTTGACCTTATCCGACCCGACCAGAGCTAGGATTTGCGTGTTTTTGAAAATTGGGCTATTTACCCTTTTGGTCATTCCGCATTTTTTGATTGTTTCAACTTCGCCCTTAATGCCATTTTTAATTTATTTTAAATTTTCCCAATAGTTTTGAATCATTTTCAGTTTAGTCCTTTAACTCTCTGGAAGCTTGAGAGGTTGCCACGTGTCATTTTTGAATTATTTATGCAATTGACCCTTTTTACTTTTCATTTGTTTCAATTTTATCCTTAAATTAAGTTTTATTTAATTATAAATTTGCCCAACAATTTTAAATGATTTTCAAACTAGTCTTTTGACTTCAAAATGCATAAGAGGCTGCCACGTGTCCCATCTTTTCGGTTTTATTGCCCAAAAGGTCCCTAAGCTGTCCAAAAATCATATTTTGACCCTTGAACATTTCTAAAATCACATTTTTACCCCTAAAATACTCAAAATTATATTTTACCACTAAACTTCCAAAAATTACATTTTTGCCCTTAAACTTCTAAAAATTACATTTTTGCTCTCAAACTTTCAAAAATCACATTTTTACCCTCAAACATCTTAAAAAATACATTTTTCTCCCGAACTTTCAAAATTACATTTTTACCCTTGAACTTCTCAAAAAAGACATTTTTACCTATAAAACTTTCCAAATTTACGTTTTAACACCAAACTCTTCGAAACTTCATTTCAACCCCTTTTTTTCTTCTTTTCTTTGACTTTTGTACATAAGTCTTTAACCTTTTTTTAATTAATTTTGCATTTTCTCATTTATTTTGATTCATAATTTGTATTTTATTTTCGTATATTTGTTCATTCTTTATGTTATTTAACTTTACCATTAATTGCATAGCTCGTATTTAATTTGCATGCTCATTTTTATCTTTATTTTTTAATTAAAGACATTTTTTTTATTTTTCATTAAAATATTTAAAATCGAGGCCATATTGCTTTATTTCAGGTTTTAAAAATTTGTGCCTTAACTTACTAGGCGTAATTTTTCTTCAAACAGGGATAATCACATACCCTTAAGTCGAGGCAATATTCTTTTATCTCGGGTTTTGAAAATTTGTGCCTTAACTTACTAGGCTCGATTTTTCTTCAAACCGGGATAATCAAATACCCTTTTTCAAAGTTTAAAGTTTACAACAAAGGAAGGCTTGTTATCTCCGAATCTCGAAACGTTATGTCCTAACTCACTGGACGTGACTTTCTTCCACGATCACCTCGAAATAGCGAGACTTCCAAACAAAAATTGATTTCTTTCTTAAACATGACATGAATTTAAGGATCGTACTTTAAAACTTTTTTCGATTTTTCAAAATTTTACAAACAATACCCTAAAAGAATCAAAGTGGTATCAATTTTGGGCATGTGAGGGTGCTAATTCTTCCTCTCACGTAACTGACTCCAAAACCTATTTTCTAGATTTCGAAGACCAAAATGTTTTCCAAAACAGATTTTAAATGTTTTATGGTGATCTAATCACATCGAATAAAAGATTGGTGGCGACTCTCATTTTTCCAATTTTTGATTTTTTTAAATATTGTTCGAGACCTGTTTGTTTTCTCAAAAATAAACGTTTCGACAGCTTGGCGACTCCACTGGGGATTTTTAAAAAAAGGGAGAGTCAAGCCAAAATTGATTATTTTCGAGTCTTTTTGACAAACTTTTAAACACTCGATTTTGTTTAATATACGATCCTTTGCATCTTTGTGTGATACTATATTATGTCGATACTGCTAGTATAGATTTGCATTCATTTGCATATGATACTACACCCTTTAAGTGGAAACGGGAAACTACTCCTTCGTGAGGTTTTCACCTCCGTGTAGGATAGTGGATCGCTTTCGGGATTACATCCGTACCCATGTTTTCGTGAAGTTTTCACTTCCATTCTAACATGTGAGAAATGTGTCCCCCTAAATCGAACTCATCCGTATGAGCTTATAATGGATGAGGATCGAGGAATTTACTGGTTTGGGTACCCTTTACTCTAGAGACTAAACCACATGTAATGAGCCATAAGTACTTGCCATAGAAGGAGTTATACCGAACCTTTTAGCAACTATCCAAGACAAATTCCTAGGTTCTTTGTTTTATACCTGTATATTGATACTGATGTGTTTTGCTAACTTGTTCTATTTTGTCTCTTTTGCATTACATTTCATCATCATACAAGAAAAGGTATTTATCCAAAATTTCAATTACTGATAAGAGAATCGATCATGGAAAATAAGTACCTTGATAAGGTGGAAGACAATATGGTTGTGCGTATGTGGTCAGAGGAAAATCAAAGCCAAAAAAGGGATAGCTTAGTAGAAGGACATGAGTCAGACTTTTGGGATTATACTAGGATTAGTACAGCTCAGAATAGTGTGAAAGAATTGAAAGAGATATGGGACGGTTGGGATAATGACATCAAGCAAACTTTTTACCAGGAGTACGAAGATTTACCATACTTGTTCGAGGTTAAGGTAAATAAGTACCTCTTTCGAGCTTTGGCGCAGTATTGAAACCTAGCCTACAGTTGCTTCACTTTTGGGAATGTGGACATGACACCGACAATAGAAGAATACACCACTTTACTCCGTTGTCCAAAGATCTCGGTAGATAGAGCCTATTCTAGAGCTCCTAGTTTCCTGACTTTTGTCAAGAGATTAACAAACATCACTGGCATGAGTGAGCAATGGGTTGCAGCTCGGGTTAAGGTGAAAAGTGACAACAAATGCATTATGTGGAAGAGTTTACGAGATTTGATCCTGGCCCACCTAGATGTGAAGAAAAAGATTGACATCCTAGCTCTAGGTATATACGGGTTAGTCATTTTTCCCAAGGCTTTGGGACACATAAAAGATGCGGTGACAGACTTGTTTGACAGATTGAGTAAAAAGGTTACACTGATCCCAGCAATATTGGCTAAAACTCTCATATCTTTAAATGCGTACAGAAAGGAGGGAGAAGGTCGATTTATCGGCTGCGCACCGTTGTTGATGGAATGGTTCCATAATCACTTTTGGAAAACAAAAAAAAGTCTCCTATCAGTACTTATCTAAAGATTATTCTCCTTTTAAAACTTCTCAGAAGAAAAATGATGGCAATACTTCAAAGTCTCCAAGACAAAGATTTAGAATGGCGAGCACCATGGTTTGTTCCCGATGAAATTTTGTATGATGCAGAGACATCGACTTGGTCCCATTGGCAGGAATTTGGGGAGCCGTAGGGTACGCACCTTTATTGGTTTCAAAACAATACAGGTCGAGACAGTTCATACCAGCAACTCAAGCGTTAGCTGAGTGTGAATTCACATACAGAGGATAAAACAATAAGAAAAGGATTCGAGAGATCTCGAATGTATGAAACCAAGTTCGAAGGATGAAAGTGTTTGGTGTCAATCCCATGACAACTATAGAATATGATTGGTGGAGAAATAGAAGGATCAATGACAACATTCCTATGCCAAACCTAGAGGTTGTTCGCCCAATTGAGGAGCACTTGCAGGTTGTCCCGAATGAACTAGAAATTATTAAACAAGATTTTGAGAGGAAGAATGCTGAAATGGAAAAGATGATAGAAAAATTGGAAGAAGAAAAGGTGCTTTTAGGATTTGACGTTGATGTCCAGAAGCTAGAAGCAGAGAAGTTGAGAAAAGGAAAGAATAAGGCCGAAGAAGATCTCGATAGCCTGAAGAAAGACTATAAGAAGCTTCGCTTGTCAATGAGGACTATCGATTTAGGTAAGACGTCAGACCAATGGTAATGAGAAATCTGTGAAGAGAAGAATAGAACAAGACAGTGGAAGAACAAGTTTCAAGATGCCCAGATTCAAGAAACTCCATGAAGAGTAATCTGTTGGAAAGTCAAGTTGAGGTGATCGATTTAAAGGCCCGAATAAAGCAATTGGAGGAATCTTTGTATAGACATCTTAGCTGGAATTCAGTGGTAGAGCTGAAGGCAAGTCAAGTCAAAATCGAGAGATTGAGTAAAAGGGTGGAAGAATTGGATGCCTCGTTGCAGAATAGCAAAATACGAACCGAGATTCTAGAGAGGACAATAGAAACAAATGATTGGCATCTTCAGCAAACTCAGAAGCAGGTTTGAGACAGAGATTATGTTATAGGTGAGGCACTGAATCAAATATGGGGAGTAGTTGACCATGTGCAAACACTAGCAATCGAAGCAGATGAGTTAAGCTTGCAATATGAGACAAACACAGAACGAGGTCAAAAGCTAGCAGGACTTCTCAAGAAAATCAAAGCTCTGAGCTTTAAGGCAAAACCGTTTATGTAATTTGCTTTATGTAAAGGACTTGTTATCTAGTGAAGTTTTCTAATGGAAATTTGAATTATAAGTCAATACCTTTCTTTTGCATACATGCATTCATCCACATTGCACTTTCACATATTTTTAGCATGATAATTCTAACTAGTTAAAACTTTAATAGTTACATCAGTAATCATTGAAAACTCACATCACTATAACACTCGTAAAAAAAACCAAAGCTATTGAGCAAAGGCTAGAGCAAATTCGAAAGGAAATGCAAGAGCAAGTGTAAGTGCAAGTGCAGCTGCAAGACCATTTGGCAAAAGTACAGCAAGATATGAAGGACCAGATTATAGAATCTCAAAAGAGCATTATAAGTGAGCTAACACAGCTGATAAAAGCAAGGGCGGATAAAGGAAAAGGTCCTATTATATGCCCAAGGGAGGAGAGTGAGGAGCATAGATATCTCTCAGGCTATGCTTCTATGCATACTCAAGTACCACCGAAAATGTATCCACGTGGAGTACCTGTAACAATAAGAGCACAACAACACCCAAGTGGAATATTAGAGCCAGCAAATTTTTAGATGGGATCCGGTTCCCACCCCGAAGATAATTTAGCCATTCCTATCGTCCATGACTTGGATGACGTAAAGGAGACGGAAAGAGAAAAGCCTGAAATCCCTAGATAGTTGGAGGACAAATACAAGTAGTTGGAAGAAAAGTGAAAGCAATGGAAGGTGCTGATACCTTCTATGGCATTTACGCTAAGGAGCTGAGCCTTGTCCCAGAACTAGTGCTCCCCTCGAAATTCAAAACACCTGATTTTGACAAATACAGCGTGACCAATGCCCTAAGGCCCACATTACCATGTTCTGCAGGAAGATGACTAGGCATGTCCATAATGACCAGTTATTAATACACTGTTTTCAAGATAGTTTAACAGGATCTACAGCCAAATGGTATAATCAGTTGAGTCGTGCCAAGATAAGCTCATGGAAGGATCTGGCACAAGCATTTATGAAGCAATACAGTCATGTAACTGACATAACACCTGATAGACTGACCCTGCAGAGAATGGAGAAGAAGCCAAATGAGAGTTTTCGATAATACGCTCAAAGATAGAAAGACATGGCAACCCAAGTACAGCCAACGTTGTTGGAAAAGGAAATAAAAATTTTGTTTGTCAATCCTTTGAAGGCTCCGTTCATCAACCATATGCTGGGGAGTGCCACTAAAAGCTTCCTTAACATGGTCCTGTCCGGAGATATGATTGAAAACGCGATCAAAAGTGGGAAGATAGATGCTGGTGAAAGTGCTAAGAGACCTGCTTTCAATAAAAAGAGGCCGAAATAAATAATGTAAGCATGTACAGGCCGAACCACGTAGGACCGATCATGACGACGCTATCGAATGCGCCAATGACCAACAACCGAAATCCTCTAAGGTCGGGACCAAGCTCAAGGCCAAATACTAAAAGAACCTCGTTCACACCCATCCCGGTGACATACAAAGAGCTTTACCAGCAGCTATATGATCAACACGCGGTTGCTCCATATTACTCGGATCCAGAACTACCCCCGTTTCTAAAATGGAATGATGTGAATGCTCGATGTGAGTATCATGACGGGGTAGTGGGACACTCTATTGAGAATTGCTTCACTTTCAAAAAATTGGTGGAGAGAATGATCAAGAAAAACAAAATAAGATTTTACGAGTCATCTGGACCCAATGTGGCGGGAAACCCTTTGCCTAACCATCCCGATCAAGGAGTGAATGCGATCAATGAAGATTTGACCATCAATTTTGTCGAGGAAGAAAATGGAGAAGGACGCTCAGTAGAAATTCATCCTTTCACCCCTAGGAGTACTCTCGACAACTAGACTGTAGAGGAACTCCCTGTAGTCTTTAGGGCTTCTTCAAAGTAATGCTCAAAACATAGGCTCGAAAGCAATATGAATCTTTTTGTAAAAGGGCCCATGATCATTATCTAGTTATTTTGAATGAAAATGCATCATCTATCTTATATAGCAAATCTTTCGTTAATTATTCTTTCATTCCTAGTCCAACTTGACAAACTATTTGTACATACCCAATAAACAAAATTAATCATTCTCTAATACATACATTCTTGTCCAATTTGACAAACATCCTTTTTATTCCTTTGATAGGTCCTTGAATATAAATAATATGAGTAACCCTGATGCTAGCTTAGAGCCTCGTTTCGAGAAAGATATGTGTTTAGAAGAACTTCAGGACTTCGAAGATGATCAAGATTGTAATTTGTCTCCTGATCTGTTAAGAATAATGGAGCAAGAGGAAAAACAAATCCTGCCTCATTCAGACTCGATGGAAGTTATAAGCCTGGGGAATGAAGATAAAAAGAGAGAAGTAAAAATTGGGACAAGTATCTCCCTAGAAACCAGAAAATATCTTATCAAGTTACTTCAAGAGTTCCAAGATGTCTTCGCATGCTCTTATCAAGACATAACTGGCCTGAGTACTGATATTGTAGTGCATAAACTCCCCATAAAGGAAGAATGCAAACCTGTTCAGCAAAAGCTCCGAAGGATAAGATTGGATGTGTTATTAAAGATAAAAGAGGAGGTCAAAAAGCAATTTGACGTTGGGTTTCTCCAAGTAGTTAAATACTCAAAATGGGTAGCCAATATAGTCTTTGCTCCTAAAAAATATGGGAAAGTGTGTATATGTGTGGATTATCTGGATTTAAGTAAAGCTAGCCCAAAGGATAACTTTTCATTACCTCACATCGACACTTTAGTAGATAATACAGTAGGTCACTCCTTATTCTCATTCATGGATGGTTTCTTCGGGTATAACCAGATAAGGATGGATCCCGAAGATAAGGAGAAAACCACGTTTGTCATGCTGCGGGGAACATTCTATTACAAGGTGATGTCTTTTGGACTCAAAATCACAGGGACAACTTATCAAACGACCATGGTAACTTTGTTTCATGACATGATGCATAAAGAAATTGAAGTTTATGTCGACAATATGATTGCAAAATCCCGAATAAAGGAAGAGCATGTAAGGATCTTGAGAAAGCTGTTTGGAAGGCTAAGAAAGTATCAACTAAAGCTAAACCCAGAAAAATGCACCTTCGGAGCCACCTCGGGAAAACTATTAGGCTTTATGGTCAGCAAAAAGGGGATTGAAATTGATCCAGATAAAGTCAAATCCATATAGGAGCTACCACCTCCCAGTATGCAAAAAGAAGTTTGAGAGTTTTTAGGAAGACTAAATTACATTGCTCGGTTCATCTCATAGCTGATTGAGAAATGTGATCCTATCTTCCGTTTGCTTAAGAAGCGCAACCTAGGTGTATGGGATGATGCCTATCAGGAAACTTTTAACAAGGTCAAAGATTACTTGTCCAATGCTCCCATCTTGGTACCTCCAACTCCTAATAGACTACTGATCCTGTACTTGACAGTTTTTGAAAATTCTATGGGATGCGTACTAGGCCAGCAAGATGAATCCAGAAAGAAAGAAAGGGTGATATATTATCTCAGCAATAAATTCATCGATTGTGAGACTCAATACTCGTCAATTGAAAAATTACATTGTGCTCTAGTTTAGACTACGTGAAGATTAAGGCAATACATGTTGTACCACACCACTTGGTTAATCTCAAAACTAGATCCTCTGAGATACATGATAGAGTCGGACGCATTGAATGAAAGATTGGCTAGGTGGCAAATCTTGCTTTCTGAATTCGACATGGTCTATGTCAATCAAAAGGCAGTAAAAGGGAGTGTGATAGCAGACTTCCTAGCTAGTAAGGCTTTAGAAGACTATGAACCAATAAACTTTGACTTCCTAAACGAGGATTTAATGTATGATGCGACTATTGAAGAGGTAACCACAGTGGAACATCCTTGGAGATTAAATTTTGATGGAGCTTCAAATGCCACAGGTAATGAAGTTGGAGCAGTCTTAGTGTCACCAAAAGGAGACCACTATCCTTTCACCAGTAAACTCGATTTTGATTGCACAAATAAGATGGCAGAATATGAAGCATGTATCATGTGAATCCGTGCAGCCATAAAATGGGAAATCAAAGTTTTAGAGGTATATGGAGATTCTGCACTAGTAATCTACCAACTCAAAGGAGAATGGGAAACGAGAGATTCTAAGCTAATTAATTACCGAAAATTGGTTCTCGAGTTAACCAAGGAGTTTGATGATGTCACATTCCATTATCTCCCACGAGAAGAAAACCAGATGGCTGATGCTCTTTCTACTTTGGCCTCGATGATTAAAGTGAATAAACCAAAAGATATGAAACCCATTCAAATGAGCATCTATGAGGCTCCGGCTCATTGTTATGATATTGAAGAAGAAGAAAGGGATGACCGCCCATGGTACCAAGATATTCTTCAGTATGTAAGAGATCTCAAATACCTTGAGCAAGCTTCTGAAAATGAAAAGAGGACATTGAGAAGACTTGCCAATGAATATGTTCTAGATGGGGAAATCTTGTACAAAATAAGAAAAGATCAGGTGTTGCTAAGATGTGTCGACGCAGTTGAAGCTAGGAAGATCTTAGAAGAAGTTCACGAAGGCATTTGTGGGACACACTCCAATAGTTTCAAAATGGCCAGGCAGATAACGAGATTTGGGTATTACTGGTCTACCATGGAAGGGGATTGCATCAATTATGCTAAGAGGTGCCACAAGTGTCAGATCTATGGAAACAAGATTCATGTACATCCATCAGACCTTCATGTCATGGCTTCTCCTTGGCCATTTTCTATGTGGGGCATGGATGTCATGGGGTCAATTTCTCCAAAGGCTTCTAATGGTCATAGATTTATCTTCGTGGTTATCGACTATTTCACCAAATGGGTAGAAGCAACTTCTTGTGCCAACATCACGAAGACTACGATTAGTAAGTTCTTGAAAAAAGAGATCATTTGTCAATATGGGATGCCAAAAAGGATCATATCCGACAAAGCCTTAAATTTGAACAATAGCACAATAGCAGAAGTTTGCGAGCAATTCAAAATCAAGCATCATAATTCGTCTCCCTATCGCCCGAAGATGAATGGAGCTATAGAGGCAGCTAACAAAAACATTAAGAAGATCATTGCGAAAATGACTATGACCTATAAAGACTGGCACGAAAAACTACCATTTACCCTCTTTGCTTGCAGAACTTCAATCAGAACTTCTACTGGGGCAACACCATTCTCACTAGCATATGGTATGGAAGCAGTCTTACCTATCGAGGTTGAAATACCTTCTCTCCTAGTCTTGACCGAGTTATAGTTAGATGAGGTAGAATGGATTCAGGCCTGATATAATCAGTTGAATTTAATTGAAGAAAAGAGATTAAGAGCTATCTGCCATGGTCAGATGTATCAGAAAAGAATGATGCGAGCTTATGACAAAAAAGGTTCATCCTAGAGAATTTCATGAGGGAAATCTAGTTTTGAAAAAGATACTTCCCATACATAAAGACTTCCGTAGGAAATGGATGCCCAACTGGGAAGGACCTTACATGGTAAAGAAAGCTTTCTTAGGAGGAGCTCTCATTCTAACAGAAATGGACGGCAAAAATCTGCACAACCCCGTCAATTCAGACTCGATGAAAAAATATTTTGCCTCAAATTGAAATGAAAACTCGTAAAGGGCGTCTCCAGAAAAAAGAATCGAGATGAAAACCCGCAAAGGACGTCGTGAAACCGAAGAAATTTTGAGTTGAAAACCCACAAAGGGCGGCTCAAATTCAAGAATAGGTTCGAAATGATCGTTTCTCCCTCAATTATAATAGGTTGGAAGAAAATTACAACTTGAAGCATCAACAAAGCACTCCAAGTCTTCTAGACACATATCTGGGCTCAGAATGATTCTCAGCGAGTCGGCTCAGAGAAGCTTATCCTGCGATATCCAGGGCATTTAATCGTCTTTTGTTGTATACTTGACAATTCTTGACCAAAATTTGCCTCCTTTTGATCTTTTCTTTTGAATTGTGTCTTCAATAAATTTTGGACCTTATTATTTCATAATATCGTTCAAGCATTTTGCATTTTTAATAATGGATAATGAACTAATAATATGAATCATACAAAGATCTATGAGCATTACGCTGGAATTTCCTAAATGGTACAGGGGCCCGAAACAGGACCACCAATGGGAAAACTTGAAAGCAAGCAGTTTAAGCTGAGCCTAGAAGGAGACAAGATAGCGTACTCATGACAGAATTTAGGCAAGTGACAGGCTATGTTAACCCAAATAATAAACGGGCATTCATCATATGCATTTATGTAGTTAAGAGCATTTGATTCATTCTGTTCATTGCATCTTGATAATTCGGGCCTACATCTGAGGTCTATAGAAGCATACTTTACAGGTCACATCTCCACAAAATGGTGAGATGAACCAAAAAAACATGAGAGTTGATACCCTAAAGACGAAGAGGAGTAGATTAAAGTTGTAATAGTAAATCTTCTACCTCGAAGTTACAGTGGATTAGATCAAACCACAATACCAAGTCTTCATCTCTTTAAAGTTGCATTAAGAGTAAGATAGAATTTCGACAACAGATCCTATCCTCCTGAAATTGCAGTGGAGTTGGATTCAAACTACATCAGTTTATTTTACCCTCAAGAAGGGCAACAAGTTGATTCTTTACCCCGAGCTTGGGGCAGATTATCATCAGCTAATCTCTTGCCCAGAGCCTGAGGCAGATTGCAACAATTAGATCTTTTAACCCGAGCTTGGGCAGATCACCATCATTCAATCTCTTTCCCCGAGCCTAGGGTAGATTGCAGCAATTAAATCTCTTTCCTTGAGCTTGGGGCAGATTGTAGTAATTCTATCTTTTACCCCGAGCCTGGGGCAGATCACCATCAACCAATCTCTTACCCCGAGCATAGGGCAGATCATCATCAACCAATCTCTTACCCCGAGCCTAGGGCAGATTACAGCTGTCCGATCTCTTACCCCGAGCTTAGGGCAGATCACCATCAGTCAATCTCTTACCCCAAGCCTGGGGCAGATTGCAACCGTCCGATCACTTACCCCGAGCCTGAGGTAGATCACCATCAGCCAATCTCTTACCCCAAGCTTGGGGCAGATTATAATCGTCCGATCTCTTTCCCTGAGCCTGGGGTAGATCACCATCATTCAATCTTTTACCCCGAGCCTGGGGCAAATTACAACAATTCGATCTTTTACCCCTAGCCTGGGGTAGATCACCACCAGTCAATCTCTTACCCCGAGCCTGGGGCAGATTGCAACCATTCAATCTTTTACCCCGAGCCTGGGGCAGATCACCATCAGCAAGTCTATTACTCCGATCATGGGGCAAATGGCAGTCATTCGAAGCAATAAAGTGGTCATCTTCGTGATGAGATGTAGAGAAGAGAATCAAATTCGTCTTTCCAGTGAAATACAAAGAAGTGGACTAAGATATGAAGCCACGACACCGAACCCCTGAAGTTGCAAGTAAATTAGGGGTAGCTATAGTAGCAAATTTTGTTCTTTGAAATTGCCTGAGGGCAAGATAGAGCCATGACGCTAGAAGCTGTAGAGGCAGATACAGCAAAGTTAAACGACCAACAAAGCGAAGGGTGAGCCAATCGAAGAAAGAACGTCAAAGAGATGAGACCTGACAAATTGGGCCTCCTTTTAGTCATTGTTCCGTTTCTATTACATAGCAACGAGCAAAGAGGGGCAACTATTAAAGCCTAATTTGTTCGTGCCCAAACTAAACCCATTTTTTTAGATTTATTTTAAATTTAAATTTATTCTAAATTTAAATTTAATTTAAGTTTAAATTTATTCTAAATTTAAATTAAAAATGTCTAAAATACAAATTCAAGTCTAAAACAATTACTAGCCTAATTATAAATCCATGACCAATTACCCACCTAAACCTAAACCCAATTAACCAAGCCCAAACAAACCCAACAAACCCAGTTACACAGAAACCCTAATTGCAAACAACTTTAGCTTCTGCTGCCGGCCATCCATAGCCAACTAGAAGCCACCACGTCAGCAACCAAGTTGCACCACTGCCCAGTTGCCACTGCCATCACCACCACTGCAAGTCGCACCTGCAAAGAAGAAAAGAAACTTGCATTTAGTTGCAAAGAACAAATGAGCATGATTGTACTTTTAGGCTATAAAATCGAAATGAAAACACTTGTAATTTACAATTGAAATAAACACATACCAATTTCAAAATCAATACAAACAGCTATAGTGCATTCGAAAATCAGACCGAAAGCATTCGAAGTTCAATAGAAAATATACAAAGCGACAATATCAGAATACAGAACAAATTCTGAGTATCCAACTAATCAATGTTGTATTCTCGAGAAAATTGAAAAGTCGCACCTTACCCCGATCGGTCACCGTTGGAGTCGTGAACAGAGCCCCTCCGAAATGTTACCGTCGTTGCAACCTCGAATGTTGTCGTCATCACAGCTTTGAGCATGGCAAATTAATATATATATATTAATAGCAAATAAAAATCAAAATATAAATAAATAGTTTAAAAGATATACATATCTAAGTTTTAAAGAAAATCTTTTAGAAAAAAAACAAACTTCGATTTTATAACAATACGAGTTTGATCATGCCAGATCGAAACCCAGATTCGGGCTTTCTAAAAAAAGAAGGTTTTTCTTACAGATTAAAGAAACAAGAATCCAAGCTTTTTCAAATCTGGAAAATATTTAGATCTAAGTTTTCTTTGTTTATATAAAAATATGAAAGTAAAATAATAATAAAAAAACCTAGATATGCGATTTTAAGAAAATAATAAAAGGGGAGATTTTTACCTATTAACCACCGTGGACGGCGGGTCATGATGTCAATGGACGATGGAACGGCGACTGGCTCATGATGGAGCCGCGGAGGTCGATCGACCGACGAATAGACAACCTCAGGAGAGCTTCAAAGGTTTTTTTTTTAAGAGGGGAGTTTTTTTTTTACAAAGGTTATAAAGTGATTTTTTTTTTTGGAATAAAAGAGGTATTTATAAGGCACCAAAACGGCATCGTTTTGGCCTTAATGCCCAAGCCCCAAAACGACGACGTTTTGACCCTATCCGACCCGACCTGATCCAAACCGACTTAGAATCAGCGTGTTTTTAAAAATTGGGCTATTTACCCTTTTGGTCCTTCTGCATTTTTTGATTGTTTCAATTTCACCCTTAATGCCATTTTAATTTATTTTAAATTTGCCCAATAGTTTTGAATCATTTTCAGTTTAGCCCTTTAACTCTCTAGAAGCTTGAGAGGCTGTCACATGTCATTTTTTGGATTATTTGGCAATTGACCCTTTTTACTTTTCATTTGTTTCAATTTTGTCCTTAAATTAAGTTTTATTTTATTATATATTTGTCCAGCAATTTTAAATGATTTTCAAATTGGTCTTTTGACTTTAGAATGCATAAGAAGCTACCACGTGTCCCATCTTTTTGGTTTTATTGCCATGAAAGTCCTTGAACTGTCCAAAAATCATATTTTGACCCCTAAACGTTTCCAAAATCATAATTTGACCACTAAACCTCTTGAAAATTACATTTTTGCCCTCGAACTTCTAAAAATTACATTTAAACCCTTAAACTTCTTAAAATTACATTTTACCCCTAAACATTTAAAATTACATTTTTACCCCTAAACTTCTCAAAAATTACATTTTTACCCTCAAACTACCAAAAATTACATTTTCCCCAAACTTTTCAAAAAATACATTTTTGCCCCTAAACTTTCAATAATTACATTTTTGCCCTTAAACTTCTAAAAGTTACATTTTTCCTCGAACTTCCAAAAAATAAATTTTTCCCTCAAACTTCTCTAAAATTACATTTTTACCCTCAAACTTCCAAAAATCACATTTTTACCCTCAAACTTCTCAAAAATTGCATTTTTACTCCAAAACTCCAAAATTACATTTTCACCCTCGAACTTCTCAAAAATGACATTTTTACCCCTAAAACTTTCTAAAATTATGTTTTAACCTCGAACTCTTCGAAACTTCATTTTTTACCTCAATTTTTTCTTCTTTTTTTTGACTTTTGTACATATGTCTTTAACCTTTTTTTAATTAATTTTGTATTTTCTCATTTATTTTGATTCATAATTCGTATTTTATTTTTCTCATATTTATTTTCGTATATTTGTTCATTCTTTATGTTATTTAACTTTACCATTAATTGTATAGCTAGTATTTAATTTGCATGCTCATTTTTATCTCTATTTTTTAATTAAAGACATTTTTTTTATTTTTCATTAAAATATTTAAAATCGAGGCCATATTCCTTTATTTCGGGTTTCAAAAATTTGTGCTTTAACTTACTAGGTGCGATTTTTCTTCAAATCGGTATAATCGAATACCCTTAAATCGAGGCAATATTCCTTTATCTCAGGTTTTGAAATTTTGTGCCTTAACTTACTAGGCGTGATTTTTCTTCAAACCGGGATAATCGAATACCCTTTTTCAAGGTTTAAAGTTTCCAACAAAGGAAGGCTCATTATCTCCAGATCTCGAAACGTTATGTTCTAACTCACTGGAAGTGACTTTCTTTCTCGATCACCTCGAAATAGCGAGACTTCCAAACAAAAATCGATTTCTTTCTTAAACATGACTTATGCATTTAAGGATCGTACTTTAAAACTTTATTTGAGTTTTCAAAATTTTACAAACATAACCCTAAAATAATCAATGTAGTACCAATTTCGAGCGTGTGAGGGTGCTAATCCTTCCTCTTAAGTAACCAACTCCCAAACTCATTTTTGGGGTTTTGAAGACCAAAATGTTTTCCAAAACAGATTTTAAATGTTTTGTGGTGATCCAATCACACCAAATAAAAGATTGGTGGCGACTCCCATTTCTCCAATTTTTTATTTTTTTAAAATATTGTTCGAGACCTATTTGTTTTCCCAAAAATAAACGTTTCGACAATGCTCTTATGCAAATACCCAGTTATGGGAAATATATGGAGGAGCTATTATCAAAGAAAACCAACATCGAGACGATTGCGCTTACAGAAGGGTGCAGCGTTGTGCTCACAAACAAGTTGCCAACCGAAATGAAAGATCCTGGCAACTTCACAATCCCATGCTCTATAGGGAATCATTACTTAGGTAAAGCTTTATGTGATTTAGGAGCAAGTATTAACCTAATGCCTTTCTCTACTTTTAAGAAATTAGGAATAGGTTCGATGAAGCTCACTACGGTGACATTACAACTGGAGGACAAATCCTTAGCACGACTTAAAGGACAAATTAAAGATGTTCTTGTCCAAGTTGATAAGTTGGTGTTCCCTACTGATTTTATCATCCTAGACTACGAAGTAGATAAGGAGATACCTATTATTTTAAGAAGGTCATTTCTAGCAACAGGACGAACATTTATCGACGTGTTCAAAGGAGAACTAGTTATGTGTCATAATGATGACCATGTAACCTTCAGTGTGCTTGAGGCATCACCGTCCAAACCTAAAGAACAATGTCACCACATTAACGTGTTGGACGAGATTATCTTGGAAGAATTTCATGCAAGAAGTTAAACATTGTCTGATGATGATGCTGTGACATTTACCAAGACATTCTAGATAACTGTGTCGACAAAGAGGAGGTAAATAATTGTGAGCTACGTCAGAATTGGCAAATGGAGTCGTTGGATTTATCTAACAGGATGATTCCAATGTTTAAACCATGTATTGAGCAAGCTCCTACATTGGAGTTAAAACCATTACCGACGCATTTGAAATATGTTTTCCTTAGTGACAACAAGACACTGTCTGTTATTGTCAACGCATCCCTGAATGCAATGCAAGAAGAGAAGCTCATCGCAATTCTAAAAAAACACAAGAGAGCTATAGCCTGGAGAATAGCAGATATCAAAGGCATCAGTCCCTCTTTTTGGATGTATAAAATAAGGCTAGAAGATGAAGGGAAGCAATCCATTGAGCAACAAAGACGACTCAATGAGAAAATGAAAGAAGTGGTAAAAAAGGAAATCATAAAATGGTTAGATGCGGGCATTATATATCCTATTTTCGATAGCAATTTGGTGAGCCTCATTCAATGTGTGCCTAAGAAAAGTGGTTTCACAGTTGTGACTAACGATAAGAATAAGTTAATCCCTACTTGAATCGTAACTGGATGGCGAGTATGCATGGATTACTGACGACTGAATGCAACCACAAAGAATGACCATTTTCCACTTCCTTTCATCGATCAGATGCTAGATAAGCTAGCTAGTGAAGCCTATTATTGCTTTCTGGATGGTTACTCTAGATACAACCAAATAGCCATTGCGTTGGAGGATCAAGCAAAGACAACATTCACATGTCCTTTTAGAATATTTGCTTTCTGACGGATGCCATTTGGGTTGTGTATTGTGCCAATAACATTCTAGAGGTGTATGATGGCAATATTCTTGGATATGATTGAGGACTCACTTAAGGTATTCATGGATGATTTCTCTATCTATGGATAGAATTTTGGCCAATGTGCTGACAATCTGGCAAGAGTTTTGAAAAGATGCGAGGAAACGAATCTTGTTCTGAATTGGGAGAAATGTCATTTCATGACAACTGAAGGAATTGTCCTTGGTCATCACATATCTTGTCAGGGCATTGAGGTCGATAAAGAAAAGGTCGAAATCATCGAAAAATTACCACCGCCCACCACTATTAAAGCAATAAAAAGCTTTCTTGGACATGCTGGTTTTTATAGACGATTCATCAGAGATTTTTCCAAGATAGCTAAACCCTTATGCTCACTATTAGAGTAGAATAAAAAGTTTGTGTTCGATGATGCATGTTTGGACGCATTCATAACAATAAAGAAGCAGCTGGTTTAAGCTTTGATTGTCATTACACTAGACTGAATGCAACCATTCGAACTAATGTGTGATGCCAGTGACTTTGTTGTAGGAGCTGTCCTAGGCCAAAGAAAATAAAAGGTATTTCATTCTATTTACTATGTTAGTAAAACCCTAACAGAAACATAAGTTAATTACACCACGACTGAGAAAGAGTTGCTAGCAGTAGTCTTCGTATTTGACAAGTTTCGTTCCTATCTTGTCGGCGTAAAGACTACAGTTTACCAGATCATTCAGAATTGAGATATCTTTTCAACAAAAAAGATGCCAAACCTAGAATCATCAGATGGATTCTATTACTCCAAGAATTTGATGTTGAAATCAGAGATAGGAAAGGATCTGAAAATCAAGTAGTTGACCACTTGTCTTGGTTAGAAACTGAGAGTGAAAATGGGCAAACGAACCAGATTGTCGAGGCATTTCCTGACGAGTAATTATTCACTGTCGACACATCGCCATGGTATGCCGATGTTGTCAATTACCTTGTATGCGGAAAGCTACCTATTAGTGCGACTAATCACAAGAAAATCATGTTCATACGCGATGCTGCCAAATACCATTGGAATGAGCCATACCTATTTAAGGTATGCGCCGATAATATCATTCGCCGCTATGTAATTGAGGAAGAAATGAGGTCAATCCTACGACATTACCATGATGCCCCTTATGGAGGTCATTTTGATGGAACAAGGACTGCTGCAAAGGTCCTACAATCAGGATTTTATTGGCCCAATTTGTTTCGAAACGCCCACAATTTCGCTCAATAATGCGATCGTTGTCAACGCACTGGTTCCATATCTTGATGCAATGAGATGCTCCAATAACCCATCATGGAGGTAGAACTCTTTGATGTATAGAGTATAAACTTCATGGGACCAATTTCAAATTCTTTTGGAAATGTGTATATCTTAGTGGTTGTTGACTACGTTTCAAAGTGGATTAAAGCTATTGCGGTGCCAAGAGATGACGCTCTGAATCTGTTGAAATTCTTTCACACATACATCCTCACAAGGTTCGAAACACCGAGAGCATTGACAAGCGATCAAGGCACTCATTTCTATAATAACCAAGTAGCGATTGTATTAAAGCGATATGGTGTGAAGCATCGTATGGCCACTACATATCACCCACAAACTAATGGTCAAGCCGAAGTCTCCAATCATCAAATTAAGAGCATACTTGAGAAGGTGGTAAATCTATCTAGGAAGGATTGGTCGGCACGTTACATGATGCATTGTGGGCGCTTCGCACCGCCTACAAAACCCCGTTGGGAATGTCGCCATATCAACTAGTGTTTGGAAAGTCTTGTCACCTGCCTGTAGAACTTGAACATAAAGCCATGTGGGCAATTAAGCAGGTGAATTTGGATTATGATGCTGTTGGGAATAAAAAATTATTGGACACCACGGAATTAGAGGAGATTCGACGCTATGCTTATGAGAATGCTACGATAGGAAAAAAACAAAGAGATGGCATGACAAAAACATTTTATGTCGACAATTTCATCCTAGTCAGTTGGTACTTTTATTTAACTCACGTTTGAAATTATATGCAGGAAAATTGCGATCAAGGTGGTCAGGTCCATTCAAAGTTATCGGAGCATTTCAAAGCAGTACGGTGACAATAAAAAACTTAAAGGATGGGCAATAGTTCAAAGTAAATGGCCAACGTCTTAAACACTATGTGAGCCCAGATGTTAGAGAACCAGACGAAATTATTGACCTGGTACACTAAAATAATGTTGATGCATTCTTTTATGTACTTTTATTTGTTTTAATTTTCTTTGAGTTGTTTCAGATTCTTAGCAGAAATAAAAATCATCTTTTTGTCGACGCATTGAAGCATAGATTGTCGACGCATTTTGCGATGGGTCAGCGTTACTTTTTCATTAAGAATCACTCTGATTGATTTTTTCCTATCCAAATCGTTGGATCAAAACAAATTAGTACGATCTGTAACCTGGCAATTAATGGCTGCAGACATAACATTTCCCCGTTTTTTTCCACTCACTACATCTAGGTTATAAAGCCTTACATTACAGCTATCCTTCTCATCACATCCGCCATTGCTACTGCAACTCATCTCCTTTATTGTCTTCATAATTCTTTTTCTTATTTCGAAGCAATATTCTTCTGCAAATCTTCTTTACTTTCTTTTCTTCTCACTATGGTTAAAACCCATGCTTCTAAAAACACTCCTAAACCCTCCTCCAAGAACACTCCGACTACTCTTACTGTGGCTCCATCCACTACACCACCACCTTCATCCACAGGACCAGTTTTGTTTTTAATAACTGCGGCCAAAGACCGGTACCATAATGTTATGCTAAAGTGCAACATCCACCCTGAACAAGGCCTTTAACTTTCCCCACACCTAACCCTTGGAAAACAAGTCCACTGTACCATCAGTCGCCTCTGGTAGGAATATTTTTGCGACCATCCTTCGGTTTACTCCCCTACTTTGGTTAGGGAATTTTATGCGAATCTGGTGGACCAAGAGTAAAAATTCATCTTTGTTCAAGAGGGGCTTGTTCCATGAAGCGCTACCCATATAAACGTGTTGCTACAGATTCCAAAACGGGTAGGTGATCACTCGTCTTTTATGCACAGCTTGGATGACAATTGCATGGCTCAGATGAAGAAATATATTTGTGTCGATTAAGCAACATGGACGGGCAATGGTTTTCACAATTATATAATGCATAGGCTCTACCTTACGATTTTTTGTAAGGTATGGTTTCATTTTATCAATAGTCGTGTTATGCCTTTAACCCACAGTACTACGGTCACATTGGACCATATATGTATGCTACACTCCATTCTACACCATCGACACATCGACATTAAGGAGCTTATACATGCACAAATCGCAGAAGCTGTAGGAAAGCAAACTGGTATCCTTCTTTTCCCTTCTCTTGTTATGCTACTCTGTCAACATAAGGGCATTATGCCCAAAGATGATGAGGAGGTCCTGGACAACAAAGGACCGATCAATGATATTTCTGTTGAGAGGATGACATGATGCCAAGACTTCCCAATGGCCAAAGAGATCTCCAAGAAGAGGGACAAAGGAAAGGGCAAGAAAAAGGCTAACAAAACTGATGCGCCGATAGAAACCCAAATGGCGAAGAAATTGGCTTTGATGGAATTACACCTAGAACTCCTCGACATGCGTTATATTCACACCGATAGCATCGTAGATGACATGGATTTTCGACTCCACAAGTTTTATGCATACACCAAGGCATGGAATGAAGCCCTTGTCACTGCATTGAGCCAGATCAACCAGATCCTACTACCAGATTTCCCAACTTTCCCATCCATCTATCGCCCGATGAAGTATTCATCTTTCGAGCAACCTACTCCTAATGGTAGGCCTGCCCTTGCACCAACTCAAATCCATATTTCTGACGATGAGAAGGATGACGGACAGTCACGGGCTAATGATGATTTTCATCACAACATCGCCCACTTATTCGATGATGAATTCTGAAATAGTCTAGGCACCAATATGGCAGAAAGGGCGTTGTTCTAAAAGAAGATATCGATACAATCGATTGCGTTGACACTAGTCTAGTTGAAAATGAGCCAAGTGTAGAAGAAGAGGCAAATCAGAGAGGTAATCAGGAGAAGGATCAAGATGAGGAAGGAAAGGAAGAAGAGAAGGAAGAAACAGAACCTGCCGAGGTGCAGGAGGAGAAGGACACCAATGCCCTAACAATAATTGTTGAGGATGTTATGGGAGCATCCAACTCAGATTATACTCGACCTTCTACGAGTCAGGCTAAGGTTGTCACTAGCGAGATAGAGGAATTGAATCCTCTTGTTATTGTGCCCTACATAGCACCACTCGCCGAGATCCATCCATCAGAAGTGATAATTGATAAGGCTATCACCCAACCCGCTAAGGAGGAGCAATCCATCGAGCCAGTTGGTTCAAGGGATAAGAAGCAAAAGAGGCGCAAGAACAAGAAAAAGAAGAAGTACCACGATGAGGAAGAGCGCTCGAAAAAGAGGAAGAAGAAAACCAGAGCAGCCTCTGCATCGGTTGCTGCTGAATAATCTGGTACATCTCTTTTTAGTTAGTTTTCATAATTTTTACTATGCCTGCATTTTACTTGTCGTTGCATTCATTTTAGTTTAGTACATTGTAGCTGCATTTCCATTATATATGTATAACTATTGCCAGTGCATTGGGGACAATGCAGACATTAAATTTGGGGGGGAAGCTAATATGAATTGGAAATGCAACTACACTTTCATGTTTGACTTTTATTTTGTTTCTTTAGTTAATGAAAGTTTACAAAATTTCAGCAGAATTGTGCCAACAATTTTTTTTATGCGTAATTCTTGAATTGTTTGAATGCGAATGTGGAAATTGGATGAATATGAATGAATGATAAGTCTGCTATTTTTGAATGAGTGATTGAAATTGCTTCAGTAATAGATGGATAGTGTTGGTATTGAATCTTGGACTAACTGACCAGTACAGAGACATTGTATGAATAAAAGACACTACATGGTAAGTGCATTGTGACTTTTAAGGAAAAACACTCCGTTACAGATTTAGAAAAGAAAACTTATCTAGCCAAAGGCTGTAAATGTAAGAGTGTGTGTTGACGCAATTACATGTCTCTTGGGGGTTTGTTGCACCCCATCGTTACTACCTAGGAACAAAGGTAGAATAATGCAATGACATCTTTTAGTCACTTGGAAAAAAAAAAGAAAATTAAGAAAAAGAAGAAAGAAAAGAAAAAGAAGAATAAATTACTGAAATGGTTCAAGGAAGGTTAAGATTCAATGCATGATACTAACACTGATGAAGTTGCAGTTTTAAGTTGTTCGTACCTATAAATTGTCAGCGCATCATTCTATTATATGAATGCAATTTACACATTAGGAATTTAGAGAATTCAAGTTGTATGAATAATGATTGCGGTGACATTTCTAATTGTTACTTTGTTAATTTTTGTTTACTTGAGGACAAGTAAAAACTCAAGTTTAGGGGTGTGATGGTATTACAAATGACATAGATTTTCTCCCTAATTTAGTGTTCTAATTGTCTTTTTTGTATTTCATTTAGCATGTATAGTTAGCATTTTGGACTTAGTTTTCATGTTTTTCAACTCATTGATAGTTAGTTTAAATTCTTGTTATTTTTATCTATGTTTGTACTAATGTCGATGCAAGCAGTCGATATATTACGTCTTAATATTGTCAGTGCAAGAATTAAGTCTAGAAGCTTAATACTGGATGAATGCAACCACAAGATCAGCTGGTAATTACGACCAAGAGATGTCGCCGTATTGCAACTAAACCTTGAATGAGTAGAATCAAGCTGAATCCACAACTGGAAGCACCAACGCAGGAATTTCACAGATGTCACTGCAATTATAATTTCAAAATGCACCCAGTGATATAGCGACAATCTGCATATCTCTGAAGAACATACTAGAACTGCGTGAGTGCACAGCTATAATCTAACTAATTTTGATAGCAGCAATATCTAGATCTGGATCTGAAAATGAAGGTTGAATCTTGTAATTTTTTAGAGATTATAAATAGACAAACAAAGAAGGAAAAAGATCATCGAGAGCAAGGGGATTAAATTCTGAAAATTTTATGTGAATTAAAGATTTGAGTTAGAAATCGGGGAGCTAATGAAGCAATCTGCAACTACTTCTGACAAGAGGTGCTTGATGCCAAGCAAGAGGAACAATTATGGAGTAGGCCTAGTAGTCTAGAGATAGTAAGATTCGTTGTACTCTTTAATTCTTCTTAAACGATGATGGATTCTGATGATATTAAATGAATACGAGAGTGTCTTTTAATGTTAGATCATTTTTATTCTTACTTTACACTGCTTATCCGTTTTTTCTTGGATCTAACCGTTTTAAGCATGAGAGTGAAATTGCAGTGCGCCGACATCAAGAGATGCGATGACAGGTTAGGTTAACAAGTGGGTTAGGTGAGAGCTGCTCAGGACTGGAATAAAAACCAGTTAGTTGTTCTTGGATACACATTGTTGCTTGCACTGAGAGGTGGAGTGATTGTGGGTATTTAAGTTAAGATTAAGTAGGGAGCTGTTGTTGGTAAGAACTCAAAGGGACTTCATTGCAATGACAATTCATCTATACTCTACCTTGTTGATGCATTCAGCGTTGCAACTTAATCGATTCAGTGAACCATTTCTACCCTTTACACTTGATCATTTTTATATTTTATTCATTTAAATATTCAACACTCAGCACTTAACACAATTGGATTTATTTTTAGTACACTGACATTTAACTTCTAAAGTTTAACTCTAATTGCATTGACATTACTTACTATTTTAGTCTACAAATCTGACATATTGCATTGACATCAGAACTCACATTACACCGAATTTCAATGTTGATTGCTCCGACATTCAAACATCAAGAACCCATTCCTCGTGGGATCGATATCCGATAGATTTTTCTATCAACTATACTTGCATCGATGTGTGTACACTTGCACAATTGTTGTGTCATAAAAACATCTATCACAGCTATAAAAACATCCATAATATAATGACAAAAATCAATATAAGTCTACCACATTGCCTTATTCCCCAAAACATAATCAATAATTAAATACCTACTAAAAGAAAAAGACTTGCTTGGATCGCCTCACGGAACCACACCGCCAACACCGAAACGCTACTGATCTACAATGATATAAAATGTGGGAGTAAGCTTAACGAGCTCAGTGAATTCCTAGAACATTTACCATGCAAATAGTTCAGCAAGCATCAACCAATAATCATATAGCATAAACATAACAATCTCAATTTCAGTTCATGTTATACTTATTCATGCACAATTTAATATTCCATTTACATACTAATCACATATATTTGTAGGCATATATCACAACACATATAAACACATATAAAAAATCGCCACTTGAGCTATGAAACATTAAAGTGAGCTCTATCATCACACATCGGATACACGGCTCTCCCAACACACCAAATGACTCATAGAGTCGAACATATCCCAAAAAGTGAAGCATATAGCTAACACTCCTTATTTCCCCTCACATGTCTCGTTGAATGGAGCTTAACTCACATTCTCTTATTCCTCCAAACATGTCCCAGGACCTCAACGCCCAAAAATCACTGTACATATAGGTGAGTACTCTCAATCCTATGGCATGTCAACTATATCCAACGGTCTCAAGAACTCAAGGCTAAAATATATGTTATTAAACACACATATTACTTACTGAAATCAGCATATTATCACTAAATATTTGCATCATTAGCACAATATTACCACTGTCACCTAGCATTTATAACATGCTTTCATAACAGAAATCATGAGTACATTACACAAATAATAGCATCACATCTTAATCCATATTTACATAATAGCACAAGCACGTAATTCACAAGTTAAATATGAGTACGAGAGAGCTTACACTTGAAATTTAGAGTAGGGGTTTAGGCTACTACCAAATTCCAAAATAATGCATTGAATTGTGTCTACAAGTATTGATTCCAAACATTCATCAATTACGCTTTCGTTGTAAAGTTGAAAGCTCAAACAAGATTTTCTTTGCCTTTGTCTTTACTCGTACAAGGTCCTATTGACTCTGACACTTCAACTAAGTAAATCACACAAAAAAAATCAACATTCAACCAAAGACTCACATCAAACAACCCAAAAACATAAGCCTAAGTTAGTTTCTCTTTTAACCGAAACATTCGAGATAGAAAACTTTAAATTCAAATATCTAGATCTATAATTAATATTTTTTCACGAAACGAATTTCATTCACCTACATATTTATCCACGACTAATTCTTAACCCTTAAACTACACAAAATTACTCGTTTCATGGTATCAAAATTTTTTGAAATAAAATAAGCATTTTCATGAAAACTCAATAAAACCTTAGAATTCTTTAATAAAATTTTATGGAAAGTTTAGAAACCTACTAATCATGTCAAAACAAGTTGAAAAACAGTTTGAAAACATGTTTTTATTCAAAATCCCGAAATCTACCATGAAAGACCTAAATTTTTCGGCTTTTATAAAAAAAATGTGATTTAATGGCTAAAAATTCTATTTTAAAGACTAGATATCATTAAAAACAAATAAGGAATCGAACCGTTACATTAGTTGGATGAAAAATGAGTTTTTAGCTGAAAACTCGGAAAACCCACAAGCTTGACAATGCATAAAACTAGGGGTTTTTAATGTTTTTTTTTTAATAGAGGTTTAAGGAGGCAAAATAGAATTTGGAAATCAATAGGGATTAGGATTTGGAAATCAAAATAGAATGCTAAAGGCTTAAGGAGGCAAGGGACAGCAATATGAATGGGAGGATAGCAACTATCGTCAAAATACAAGTGTCAGTGGGGGTTTTTAGGTTGAATTTAAAAATCTGGTCTAAATTGCTTCATAAAAACTCTCAATTTTGACTCTTTTAAAAATTAGTCTTATTTTCAAAATTAAAGGTATTTAAAACTCATTTTCAGAAATTGATTTAATTTCCTAATAACCATTGTCGAAAACATTACAAATTACCAATCTTATGAAATTCCAAGCACATATGAGCTAAAATTCCTAAAATACCCTCGAAACTCCTCGACCCAATTTTAAGGTGCGACAATTCTCCCCTTGTAAAAAGAATTTTGTCCTCGAAATTCCCTACTAGCATGTCACTTGCTTAATTAAAAGATATGTTACTTCTACTTTAAACCAACCATCACACTTTCGATGCACACTCTGATTCCTATTCTCTCAAAACTTTCTATGACTTTTCTTAAAGAACCTATTAACTACCACAGATTATTCTACAATAACTTCTCTAACAATTTTCTCTATTCACTACGACATTATTGTCTAAAGAACTCATAACCGTTGTTCCTAATTTAATAGTTTCTATTAGAATTCTCCTCTTATTAGCTAAATCACTCAAAGTTTATGAAGGCACACAACCTAAATTTACCAACAAAAACAAAGGGATGGATTCCAAGGCAAAAATACCCACAATCTCGATGGTCGAATTTAATCTAGGACACACAAATAATCCAAAGGTGTTAGTGACAACGAATGATCCAAGTCTTGTTCCTACAAGCAAACTTTAAGATTAAAGGCAATGCATTCCCATTCCTACCCCACATGCAATACAAACAAGAGATATTGACCACTCCCGAACGTACTCTCGTTCAGTGTAGATTTCGGCTTTCCGCAAGTATATGGTTCAGGTTGTAAATATAGTGTTTTACAACGGAACGCTTGGTAGTATTCCGAGGATCGTAGCCAAAGGAGACTTTAGACAATAGTAAATAAAATCCCTTCAAAAAATAAAATTAATTAGTACTGATTTTAGGGTTTATAGTATGAGGGAAAATAAGAGAGTTGTTTGAAAGCATAAAAATAAAAAGGTAAAAATAAAATAAAGTAAATAAAAGAAAAAGCTTGAGTTGTAGAAATCTTATAAACGACTTGGGGAGAATAGGCCATTTCTATATGAGTTTCTCGATTGTTGGGTTTTGGTATTTTCCTTCAATCAACTAGTCACTACCCCAGTTGGATCTCTCAATCTTCTGTCGACGTAGCAAGTCGATGGAGATTACTTATTGCTAGATGTCACAATCTAAACTAGTTTAGGGAAAAGTTGTTCACTGATGGGCAATACCAATTTTGGGTTCACTCCCACCTAGATGACTTTCTAGTGCTGTCAGGCCTAGTGTTTGTTTGAAGCTCGTCCTTTCTTAAACAGCTGATCCGAAAGTTAAAACCTATAAAACAATAATCAATTATTCATAAGTCCACTCCCTAATTCCCAAAATGGAATTAGTTCCTCGTGGTTTCCTTATTCATCAATAACACAATATAGGAAAACATGTAAATCAAGAATTGAATTAAAAAGAAACTGAAATTGTATTAAGCGAACTGTCAAGAAAAATTCCTCGATCTTTTAAGTGAGTTTCTACAATCTCGTCTCGAAAATTGAAAATAAAAATAAACTAAAAACTAAAGCCTAAGTAATGGTGTGTAAAACCCTAGTGTTAAAGGTCTTATTTATAGCTTTTGATGGAAGTTTTCCCTTAACCCTAGGTTAGCTATCGTTTCTCGTGTTTAAGTGGCATTGTAAAGACCACGCCCTTCATTAAATGTGAGATCTATGCCCAAGGGTCGATTTCGCGACACACCAAGTCCAATGTCGCAACAAAGGCATTAATCTCCATGTGAAGTGTTATCCTACAAGCATTGTCGCGGCAGAGCTCCTATGTGTCGCGACAAAGAAGTCAGATGTCAAATTCCTTAAGTTTGGTCCCTTTGTTGCGACGTAGCTTACTCTATGTCGTGACACAGTGATCAGTTTCCTTTTAGTACACGTCTTATGGTCTCTTGCACACTTACCAAGTATGTTAGCTAACCTTTAGGCCTCATTTGGCCTTAAAGACAAATAAACAGCATTTTAACACTTAAGTTACACAATTTATTCAAATATAAAACCTAACTAAATCTTATGAAAACATTACGAAAAATACTTGATTTTCAAGTTCTTCAAGTGTGAAAATAGTTTAATCTGCTAGGTATGAAACAGATGGATCAAACTCCCCAACACTTAACTCTTTGCTTGTCCTCAAGTAAACAAAACAAAAATAAAAATGAAGAGATTGAGTTTTAGTTATACAGAGAGTGGCTCATAACATGTAGTCTAGGCATCATATATTTTTCAATAACTTTGACATGATAATTAAGTAACTTTACTATTTTTTATTAGAAACAATATAAGTTTAATAGGTTATAGGAAATACTCATATTAAGGTTTTATCAATATATATCCATCAATATCAAATATAAGTATTTTAATTCTCCTAGTACAATATAGAAAACCATAATGAAATCATGCAATTTTCATATTTATTCATGCATAAAGTTGTTTAAGTCGCATAGGGCTTTTCAGCTTGTAACGTGTTGAGGCTTAGGATCGGTATGAATTTCACAGAATAGTCAAACACGAAAGGTTAAAAACACGAAAATAGTTTGGCATATTTTATTGTTCCCTATTATTCCCTTTTATGTCTCACTCCATCTCACCCTTTTATTTCTTCTTCTCTCACCATCCTTTTCTCTCTATTTTAGGATTCTCAAAATAAAATAATTCCTTTAGCTAGTCAATGAGTATTTTCTTTTGGTTCTTTAAGATTTCTTTCTTTTTCATCTTTTTGGTGACTTTGTAATTTCGTTACTATATGTTTTCTTACTCATGATTCTCTTGTTTCTACTCATTTTTCTTTTCTTTTTGATTTTTCTCTATTTCTCTCTTTTTGGCTAGACTAAAGTTCATACATTATATTGAGTTTCCTATTCTTATTTTGTAACCTCCACCTTAATGTGTCTACTTACCCTCAATACCAATGGTCATATGTCTATTTTCATGCCAACATGACCAAAGAAAAGGATATACACAAATCATTATTTGAGGCTTAGAAGGCTTGTAATGTTGTTCATTAAGAAGGTGTCATAAGGCTCAAAAATGGGTGCTAAATGATAATTAGAAACAGGGTTTGGTTTTTTAGCTCTAATTATGTCAAACAATGTCGTAGGTCATCCCTAAACAACTCAATATGCACAAATATCAATTTCATTCCATAATTTTAAAATTATCATCTATCATATATACTATCATGCTTGTTTCCTTATATCTTGCACATCACTTGGTATTGATAATCTCTTTCTATCTATACTTTAATATAACCAATAGAACTTAAGAGTTTCATGCTCAACAATTAAAAATTCCTTATCACCATGCCAAATTTACCAATCAACACAATCAACCTATTATACATGCTCCTAACCAATCACTTGTATCTCTACAAGCTCAAGCACACATAGAAACTATATGCCAAAAATTCCTATTTTACCCCCACATTAGAAAACACATTGTCCTCAATGTGCAGTCTCCTCAAATAATAAAGGAAAGAAGTTACCCAATTTATCGTGAAGGCTCTCTTCTTCTTATGGTGATTGTCCTTCTCCTTTTGGCATTCATGTTCAAAATTGTTGTGTCTTCCATAATGTGGGGTTCTTACAAAAAGAATTCAAGCATATATACAAAGATAAATACTAATCCTACTCCTACGAATTATATAAAAATAAAAAAAAATATCCAAAGTTTACAAATTAGCATTATTTCAAACAGTTATTCTTCCACATCCATCTCATCTTCCTCCTCACTATCATTCCCTTCTTCTAGCTTTTATCATCATGTTCCTCATCTATTGCCCCAACCATGTTTGCAGTGTAGTTAGGGACCCTAATGTTATGTTTTCAAGTAACCTCTTGGAATATTGGTCACGATTCATGCATCCATAGGAGCATCCAATCCAGCTTTGCATGAGTCTCCTCACCAACTCCTTGTTGGGCAGGTGTCAACCTTTGTGTGGATGTTGGTGTAGCCATTGAGGTTTGTGATTTCTTCTTCCCTTCTTTTATTTTTTAGCATGAAGTTCTCCATATTATTGGAAAAGTGTGTCACCAGTGACACTTTTCGACGGCTTCAATGTTTGCTCGATGGATGTCATGGGCACTCCTACCCTTCTACACAAAGTTGTGATTAAGTGAGGAAAAAAATTACAACCTTCTGGGTTCCTACACAATGACTCATGTCTCGGTGGATTCATTTCCCTATACAAACCTACTTTTTCTGCAAAATTGAAAATAACAATGCTGCTCGAAAAGCTTTGACACTAGAAACATTTAAAGTGAGAATCATACGGGTACAAATAAATTGAATCCACATCTTATTTTCAGGAAACATGATAGCTTGATTAAAATATGTGGGAATGCTAGTGCCTGGCCTAAATTTTCATTCCCCCTTCCTTGGGTTAGATACGTAATTACCTCATGCATATCAATATCACTAAAGGTTTCTAAATCAATTTGATCTAAGAAATCCTGTTCATAATAAGGAGCATTAAAGAAATTACAAATTATTTTGGGGTTTACCTTAACACTAATTCCCCTAATTACTAAGATTTCCTAATTGAGCTCATCCCTAGTATTAAAGATGTGATCTTTTAAAGCAGAATAAAATTCCTAGACTATAAGGATAACAGTCGGTTCTATAGGGATTGTCCAAAAGCGCTCCCATCTATGATATCTAACTAGAGGCCAAATTTTCTTGCACAAAACCATCAATGGAT